>JACBWW010000001.1:6183002-6470882 GCA_020086605.1 Lanius collurio | reverse complement strand
AAGAAAAAGAAAAAGGGAAAAGAAAAAGAAAAAAGAAAAAGAAAAAAAGAAAAAGGAGAAAAAGAAGAAAAAGGAGAAAAAAAGAGACAAACTGCTCCTGGAGCAGGTATGAGATAAATATACCAAAGCCATAGACATGAAACAGACACTGATCAGGTATTCAGCAGGATGCCTGTTTAATGTCCACTTTGTACCTATTGCTTGTACAAATAGAAAGCAGTGGCTTCAGACACAGCCTTCACTTTACCTGCTTCGATATTGAACAGACCTACTTTGCTTCAGGAGACAAAAAGCAGTGGAAGCACAGGTGCTGAGAAATAATAGCCACAGGAAAAACCTGGACACACAAAACCAAACCAGTGAAACTTGGCTCTTACATCTAGGAAAAAATCAACCCAAGCCTTTGCTGTCCTACATCAGATGCAAGAATCCATTTATGTGCACATAGACACACAAAACCATATATATATATATGTATGTACGTGTTTGTGTCTGTAGAGAAAAGGATAGGGAAAGGAATGCAGGTTACAGCTTATGTCATTTTACTAATCTTGTTGGATTTCAGTGCCAGCTTGATTGTTTATTACCCCTTGCTTTTCTTCACTGACATCTTCTTGATACTAATATTCTAACAATATGTTGCCTTTATAACTGATAGCTTGAAATGAAATTTCAAAAGCTGCCTATATTATATCAGTTAATTGTCCGGTGACTGTGGAGAAAGGAAACCAGAACTATGTATTTCAAGTAATGCCCAACACATGGCAAACATCAAGTGAGGAATGCAAGGCCTATGCTAGTGAAGAATGCAATAAATATAGGCCAGATCATAAACACTGCTATAATAAGGCAATTGAGGAAGAAGATTTGGAAAGATATAATTGATTTCGGTACCTTTTCTTGTGCAGGTTCTCCAGGAAATGGATAAGCTCAAAACCATCACCTCCATGTCTAGTTTGACATAAGCTTTTTGAGCTCAGTATTCTTGACTTTGAAAAAGGGAGTAATCTCTCCACAGCACGAGTTAATCTGAAGAACTCTGGCTTTTTTTATGCAGGAAATAAGAGTTAGATGTTTACAGTGCTACCTCTGGTCTTGAAAATCTGTTAACTTTGAAATGACCTGTGCTTCACATCATTTAAACATGGTAGTCCACATCCTATTTGCCTCTGCCATCAACGTTACTCATAAGGCTGTGCAGTGAGTTCAGTGGGGATTTCACAGTGCCCATTTGCAGTTTTATATTTCTCAGTCCAAGACTAATAATTCAACAGTGATATCAAAGACAACTGGCATTGTGTAAGAATGAGAATCATATAACTTGGCCCTGGACTGTAAGATCTTCATGATTAAGTTTTATTATCCTTTATTTCATTATATTGTCAGTTTTCTTGAATACCAATAACAAAATGCGAGTAAAACAAGTTTAAATCCTCTTTCACTGGACATAGGGAACATTATGCCAAAGCAAATGTTCATTCTTTGTCCAGCTTTACTGATCAACAGAATTGGAAGGTATCACAGAGTATCTTTAAGCTTGTTGAATATATGCTGCATTACTATATTTCAAATTCCCGTTTTGCTTGGTGTAAATTGTGATTGCTTTAATACATATCAAAAGAAAGCTTTATACTGAAAGGGGTGTTGGATCTACCAGTCTGGTAACAAGGAATTTTTTATCAACCTGGCAATATGAACAATCCAGAGGTTTGGCTCCAGTACTCCCATACATTTTATCCCATACAACAAAAATAATGTTCTTAGTCGTCTCCACTAATCATTCCACAGTATAGCAGCTGCTGACAAGCACTGAGCCCTTCCATGAGGGTCCTGGTACCTTTAACCCTGTTCACAAGAATTCCTTCTATATCAGTCAGAGATTTCTAATGACAAGATTAGGATATTGTGTAACTGGACTCTGCTTCAGCTTTCCAGCTCCCAACTGATTCTCTGTATGTGCTATATGACAGTATTGTAAACTGTCTGTAATAAAACTTACACAGAATATACACATAGAGTGAGGGTTAATTTTAATCTTTCTAAAATGCTTTGTGATTCTCAGATGAAGAGCAGTCACAATACCTGGAAAATATCAAGGTTTTTCTATTCTTAAAAATAAGCAGAGAAATAGACAAGATGTACTGCACACAGAAAGTACTGCCATTCCTATTTCTGGTTTTACATATGCAATCTTTTCCTCTCAAAAACAAATGTCCTGCATAGGTAACACCAGGGAGGTTCCACTGACCTGGTGGTCATTCTCACCTGGTGATGAGATATACAAAATTCATCATTCACTGTAATGTCATGTGTACATGACACACAGAAAAAGCAAAATATCTGTGTATGTATGTCAATGCTTTCGTGTTATCTCTAGTTAAATACATAGAGCAAGTGAAAACACACACCCAGTATGATATCTTCTGGCTCTTTTCAGTTCAGATGGGTACTCTTTTGCAAATATATCCCATTTTTGATCCAGGAAGAGGTGTTTTGAGCTTGCAGTATTTCAAGCTTTATATAAGCTTGAAATCTTATGTCCTAAACTCTTCCACTGACATCAAAGCAAATCTCCTCTGACTTCTAAGCTGCAAGTTCAGCCCCAACCCTGCCTGAGGGAAGCATGGACAGACAGCAGAAACTTGTGTTCCCAAGGCTTAAGGTTTTCACTAAAAGTCCAGGAAAGAAAGTGCTTCAGCAAGGGCTCATTTTACCTTGCATCAGCAGAGAGTGGACCTTTAAGAGGGAACACAAGTCATCTCTTAGGCTGGGTTGGAGATGGGTAGAAATATCTGTCTCCTGCCTTCAGTAACAAACAATTAAACAGAATTGTTATAAGGTATTTTTGATCATGACAGTGTGGCCCAGCCAAACCCTCTTTAGTTATTCCTATTGGAGCCCTCAGAGTGAGACCAGGCTGGAATTACCCTCACCAGCTTCACCTGGCCATCCACCTTCAGGTGTAGCAGATCAGCCCCTGGAGGGGTTTTAAGCCCAGCCAGACAAGTCAGTGAGGGAGAAGAAGAGAGAGCTGGGGTAGGTTTGTGTCTGGTCCCTCCTCTCGCATGTTGTTTGGGTTTCCTGGACTGCCTTGGCTGCTGATCAGTGGATAGATTTTGTTGCTGTTATCGTCTTGACTCTGCTTGCCTGGATTTGGAGTTCACTTGTTAGAGCCCTTAGGAGTTAATCAAGGACTGAAAGGTAAACTGTGCTGGATTGAAAAGGAATTGGGAAAGGAGAAGCTGAAAGGCTATGTACCAAGACAGCAAATAATAGATAAAGAGGACTGTGCTGCACTGAGTTAGGAACTAATTGTATTATCTGAAAAGTGTGTGTGGGGCTCTTGGACAAAGTAGAGGGACTAATCAAGTAACATGTAATTTTATATACAGCAGTTGCAAAGTGTATGTGTACTGTATTGTGGGTAAGTTGTAAAGTGTATAAGTAAGGTAAAATGTGTAAGTACTGTGTGGGGTTGAAGTGCTGTGTTAAGTAAGTGAAATGTGTATGTACTGTGTTAGGTAAAAATAGTGTGAAGTGTGTAAGTAGAGTAACATGTACAAGATAGTGAGTAAGATGTACAAGTTGTACATTATGTATAGGTTATGTATAAATTGGTAGAATACATAAGTAAGCTAAATACACAAAAGAGGTGATAAGCAGGTATTAAGTAAAAATTGGAAAGTGTGTGAGTTCCTGCACACTGCCCAAAGTTGTGATGCATATTTTAGAGAATTTTAAAGCTTATTTGTAATAATTATGATTTATGGTACAGAAGTGCTGAGTTTCTGCACAGATTAAGGGAAGAATTCAGCAAGAAGTTCAGACACCTTAATTTAACTCTCCCCATAGTCATGTGTTGCTTGGGCCAGGTGCTTAAGCTCCCTGAGTGGTCAATGAGGATACAGTTAAAAAAATCAAAGGAGCACAGAGTGATTCAGCTTCCTACAGGCTAAAGACAGACTCAGCTGCCTAAATACAAGTTTCTGGTGCCTCTTGAAACACTGTAGGATACCTGACAGACTTAATACCACATCATGTGACACCTCTCCTCCCTAGACTAACATCTGGGTGGCAACAAGTAAGGTGTCCACAAAAGCATCATGTTTTGGTATGTCCATGTCTGAGTACATGATGGAATCAGTCTCAACTTTTATTTCTCAATGTTGGAAGAAAGCATTTAGAAGATGGTCCCAAGAATTGTTAATTGTATAAAATGTATAAGAAGTTTTAAATGACAGTGAAAATAGGTCCCATTCACCTCTTGTGGCTGCCATGCCTCCTGGTACAGATGTTTTTGAGTTTCACTATGCCAAATAAATCCTGACTAGTATTCCATTGAATACTTAAGGAGTGAGACTCAACAGCAGGCCATTTCTGTTACATACAATGACTGACTCAGCAAGGGGAATTTGAGCTGGATTTGGACAAAAAAATAAAGTAACAGGCATGGGCTTTCAGAAAGCCATTCCACTTGTCATAAAGCTTTGATGCATAGCTTGCTCAAGTATATTTCTTGTTCCAGTTAATTAAAACTGTAATTTACACCTAATCATTTCACAGTTTGCCATTAAAAAAAATTATGCAGGCAACTAACAGTACCATCCTATTGAGCAGCATGGCTAAATAATTTCTGGCCATATGTACATAAGCTGTAATTAAAACTTTTTTCAGGATGACAATCTACATTGAAAAGAAATTGAATATATGATGCTCAGTTTCTCTGAAATGTTATATTTCAGGATTTTTCCCTGTTGTTCACTGACACATGTGGAACATGCGAGTTTGTAGTCTCCCTGCCAAAAAGTTGTCCTATGGTCTCTTTAGCCATAAGCATGTTTAATCCTGGTTTCAAAACCTACTGAGGTCCTGATCTCCATTGTATTAACTTTTCTCCAGGTTCTGGTTATCACTGGCAGCAAAGTGCAGAGAAAAAATACTCTTGACTTTAATACATTAGCACAATGTCTGACTACTGTGGAAGCACACTGAAATCTAGTAAAAAAATAATAAATGGTAAAGTCACTCAAAGCTTCAGTTGTAGCACCTGCAGAAGAACACATAACCTCAGCACTGGTGCTTGTTTTCAGACAAAGATGGAAGCCTCGTATGCCACCTCTTGCAGTCAGTAAAGCTGTTTAAGAAAGGCCCAAAGTTCGTCTGCTCAGTTAAATTTTCTCAGTCCTTTGGGCTATATGTATTCCCTGGTGACCTCATGAACTCTAGCCATCAGAATACACTGCACCTCACTAAAGTTACCACTTATGCATACTTTTAGATTTTGGATTTGCAACATTTACTCTCATGGCATGAGTGACAAAATCATATGATTGTTGGACAAATTTTGATAATAAGTGGGCTAAGTCTGACTAAAAGAACTGAGAAATAAGTTGCTCTAAAACTCAGATATTCTGTGATGGGAGGTCGGTCACTCTGCTGACTCAACTTTGTTGAGGGAGAAAACATCTATTTAAGATTAATTCAGCTCCTATGGGTTGCTCTGATAAAAAGCTACTTTTCCACTTGCTCTTGTTCTGAAGAGGTTGCTTTCAGACCAAGAGGTTTTAATGTAAGTGGAAACTATGGGAACATATAAAGAGCAAAAAAAAAAAAAAAAAAAATACATTTAATCTCTTGGTAGGGGAGTATATCCTAATTAGTTATGTCTGCTCTGATGTCTGGCTACCAGCTGACAGACCTGACAGCTGATCCTTCTGAACTAACTCAAATTGGAAAAAGATTTGGGTTAGGATCACTTTTTGAATGGGCAAAGGTTGGGGCTGGTTATTATTTGAACTGAACTGGTTCATTCATCTCTGGTTACTCACATGTCAATACAAGAGATTCCCTCAACATACTATGCCATGGGCTCCAAACTTTCTGTTTTGTTTCTACCTGCACATTTTCCTGGGCTGCTGCCAGGACATGAAGACAACACAACCTGGGAGAAGAGGAAGTTGTGGACACTTCTGGAAGAGCTCCAGAAGGCACACAAGTACAGCCACCTAGGATGCAAAGTCTTCAAGCTTTGTGCACTTCGGGTCAGAGCTCAGGTCAGAACCTCACTTAAGTGCTTGTGAACAGCAGAGTCTACGTGAAGATTGGGGATTTTTATACTTCAGAATTTCTGTCACTATTTACCTTTTAGGATGTACCAGAAAGACTCACGGAGAGTTATAGAAAATGCAATCAAATCAGTAGAAACTCTTTTATCAGTTTCAAAAGAAACTGGTTTAATTTTTCATCACCTAGGTCCAGGATAAAAAACCCCAAAACATTAGACAACTGCACAATCAGCAAGCATTTTTAAATGAAAACAGTCTGTTTTGCTTATCTTACCTTGATCTCTAAATTTTTAGACTCTAAAAATTCAGCCTTATATCTTTGTTATTATTCTTGTATAGTGACTTCTGAAAAAAAAGAAGCTGCTCAATTCATAAATGAGAAGAAACATAGTATCTGAGAGTAAATCTAAATAAATAATTTGAGAAAATTCTGCATTCGATATAGAGCTCATAAATTCCCAGCCCTACACATAAAGGCACAGAAGTAATGGTAAGAATCTGAAATTATAATCTTTTAAATTAGTATTGTAATGCCAAGATAGAGCGGGACTTCATTTTGAAGATAAGCATGTTACCATCATCATCCCACTACCATTAACATGAACACAGGTAATTTCTCTAAATAATAGACATTTTTTCACTACTTTTTCTTCCTGCTTCAAGGACTGAGGTGAAGGAATATTTGCATTGCAGATGATAGCAAAACAGAGTACATCTATTAAGTAAATAAATTTAACAGTGTCTACTGTTGGCCCTTCCATAAGCAGTTCCTGGGCACTGTTTGGAGGTACTCATGGGATGCATGGGCCAGGGATTCCCCAGAGGCAGTGTGGTCCTCTGAATCCTCTGCAGACTGAAGGACTTTGGTACCTCTTTGTGCCACTGACCTCAAAGCCAGAGTCTGTATAGAACTTGTATAGATACACCCAGAGAGTCCTGGGAAGTGCCTCCAAGAACTGGAAGTTCTCTGTAGTCCTATTAGGAACAAAAGACAGAAGAAAAAGTTATTTCAAGATTCATATCACATGAAAAGAGCAGGAATTTTTCCAGCAAAGCATTTCCATTTTTGCATTGACTGACTCATTCTCCTAAGGTCATAAAATAGACAAAATATAAACAGGAAGTACAAAGCTTTATGTTATATATGGCCTATTTAAACCCTAGAAAGGATCCTTCATTTAAGATTTTTCCCTTTCACAGATGGCTGGCTGGGTGGTATTGTTTTGCTACCTTCCCTTAGCTCTTCACATCTGACATACTTTCCAAAACTTCCCTCCCTTGGCCCAGTCCCCTTGCTGTATCCCACAGCACATATGTAGGATGTGCATAAACTTGGCCATTAATTATAAAGCCTTGTCCACACACTTTAATAGAATTATGACTCATTACGCTGCTGATTACTCACCCTATAGTACATAAGCTTATTATCTTCTTCCTTCTTGTGATGTTGAAGAAGGTAACGGGGTCCAACCAACATAAATTCTGAGCATGGAGACTCTGGATTTTCATCTGGCAAACATTAAAAACTTCTCCCTTCATGATTATTTTCTATCTTTTTTTTTTATGGTTTTAGAGCACTGCTCACTAGTTCCACTGATTATAAATTACAGGATGGGGAGAGATCTGATGAAAATATTCACCTTTAAGTGGCCCAGAATTTTATGTCTGTGAGAAAACACATATTTTTCATTGCTAACAGATGCAGCTCAAACCACAGTCAAACAACTGCTCATAGCACACAGATATACACCTATATTACACACATTGCATGTACATGTGAACACATCCTATATTATCACAATTATTCAGCTTTTACTATAGCATCATAAAAAAACAACTGATGAACACTCCAGAAGTTGTAAAACTTTGCTGTGCAGCTGTCTGGAATGTCCAAGTGGCAAAGAGAAAGGGCCATAACAACAAAATGGGTCAAAATAATGAGTGACAGTTGTAGAACTCTTTTCTTTGTGCCAGAACTCCTAAAAGGCATCACTATTGGCATACTCATCCTGAAGTTAGCATACTTCACCTGCTGGAGATGGTACTGAAAATATCATTAATTTATGGCTTTAATTGGAACCTAATATGCAGGTTCTGTATTTGGATGCCACTTCACAGCTAAATGCTTTAATTTCCACATATGTAAAATGGGGAATAATGATATTGACCTTGCTAGAGCACTTTGAAATCAAAGGCAAAAAAAAAGCTTCAAGAAAAGCTGGCATTATTTTTATTTTTCCCTTACCATCTGTGGAGGCAAATAAAAAAAGTTGATATAACAGAAACAAAGATGTGTTTTGACAACTCCAACTAGGCTCAGATTATCTGAGTGCAGGGTGATATTTGCATGAGACCTTCACCAGTTTTTAAGAAAACAAAGACAACAAAAATTAAAAACCAAGAATTTATACTGCACACCACTAGCATGTTTTAGGTCTGACTTGAAAGAGGGACTGTAGACCAGTTAACATTCTATTTTTGTTTAGTAGTTTGATCCAGCTGTTGCAGACATGTAGCTTGAATTTGGCTTCTGGACTCTCCCTCCATGCATGTCAAGATTTGAGACCTGGTTTTCCTGTTTTAAATTGGGCAGTCATCCTGGAAATCATAATAAAATGCAGCTCTGTTGACAGATTTCCTCATGGAAAGTTGAACAAAATGCTATAGAATTTGCTATATGCAGAGATGTGGTAACAGCTTTTGGTGTCTCCTAAAAATCCCTGAATATTGTCTCTTTTCTACCTTTCTGTATTCCTTTTAGTTCTCTGCTACTTTTTTATAAGCTCACTTTTATCTCACAGTTTACATCAAAAAGTAACCACTTTGTCCAAGTTAGTTGTTGAGATCCCCTTTATCATAAAAAATCAGTGACAGGCACATCTAGAAGACTATGTGGATCTGTGCCATATAAATCTTTGGATGGGTTAAACCTTTTTTCTTTCCCTTGCCTCATGAGGATGTCCAAAAGACATCTCAAACTAGATGCCTCTGTGTTGGATGGCTAAACTTAGAGTGAGAAATATCCCACTCCAGGCTGCACATAATAACATCAAGATCTTCACCAAAAACACAGAAAAGGCAAGATCCTGGCCCCCAGTCCTGAAGCTCAAATCAAAGTGATGGACAAACCAGAAAAGTGAGGGTATACCAGCAAAGGCAAAAGTTATGGAAATAGCAGTACACAATTACTCATTTTAGGAATCCATCTGGTTAGGTGTGTTGTTTCATTTAAATGATGTGTAAACGCATTTACTTAATGGCCCTCATTTATACATTTATACATGTCATGTGAGCACTGCAACACACACGGTTCTAATTTGAAAACCTAAGGCACAAGTAGCAGACCTCACCTTTGCTGGATGCTGTCGGGTGTCAAAATCGAAAAGTTCAGCTTGTGCCCCTTCCAAGGTAATATAATACACACGCATCTGTGCACCCTGAGGTCTGCACACAGCTGCACAATGTTTTATGAGATGTTGCAGTGGCTTCTGCTAGACTTCCTGACGTAAAACTACAAACAATCAAACCCTCCTTCCCCCACAGCCCATTCTCTCAATCAAATGCCCGAGAAAGGAGATTTTTTTTAAGCCAACTGTGTTCTTTAAACACTTTTGCTCTCCAGACCAGAAGTTACCTCCTATTTACAGGAGACCGTGATCTTGGGGATTTTGGCTTTGAGCAGAAGGAAGCCAAACTTCTTAGCTTTGGTTCAAAACAGAAGTTTCTCTCAATAAAGTCTAAATCAACCTTGCAAGGCAGAAATGAGTATGCTCCACTGAGCAGAAAAGCATGAACTGACATTCAGAAATTGCTCACTGGTCTCCCAGCCACCCAAGAGAGAAATGATTCTGCATTAACAGAAGAAAAATGCACCCCTGAAAATTGATATTGGTGTATTTACAACAGGATATCTGCAACACAGTACAATGCCCTGACACTTTCCTTTTTTTACATTCTAACTTTTCCATGCAGCTTGTATAATTCTTTAAACAGTTCCAGATCAATAAAATAGAACACTACTTTTTTTTTTTTTTTTTTTTTTCAATTTGATAAACCAAAAAGGTTCCTAATTGACACCAATTCTGGAGAATTAATTGTTTTTGTTTTTCATTCAAAGCCTTAATGTTGAGATTTTCAGAGCAAAATGTTTTTACTCAAAACTATATTTGCTTTTCATAAATGGTTTTATTTTTATTAAAAAAAAATACGAGCAGAATATTAGATTAAGTTACCTCCATGTAACTTTGCAGTTAACAAAAAAATAATGAAATCTCTCTAGTCAAGTAAGCATAAAGTGACTTCAAATTCCTTATTTTTTTAAAGTGTCAAAAAATGAAAAAAATAAATCAGGAAATATCTCAGCTACCTCAGGTACCAGAAACTTGACCCCAGATAAAATGTAAGATACACCTTGAGAGCAAAGATATTATAGCATTTATTTTCCTTTTTTTTTCAATAAATGAACATGAAGTTGTCAGTACAATATTTTCAAATTGAAGAGCAGGATGCATTAGAAATTAAACTAGTCATCATCAGAACTTCTCTGAACCTCTCTTTAGATGAACATGTCCACACTGACTTCAAAAATAATTTAGTAATACAATGTTTATTGTACTTGCTATTGTATAAGAAACCAATCAGGGACTCCTGTTATCAGAGTCACAGTTTCACTGATTAGACATTAGATGCATGAAATGATCAATCTTTCAGCCATTTCACAGTGACATGGACTCTTAGTGTTAGTCTGGGATTTCCAAAAAACCTTAGACAGAAAGTATGCAAGTTCTAAGACAGCTGGGAACTGAATGCCTAATTCCACCAGCCTCCCCTGAAAACTCAAGCCCTTGGTGCTCTTATGCAGTCATTTGTATTTTCACTCAGCAGTATCCACAACAATTAACTTCTAGGTGGAAATCCTTTGCTGGTGGCCCTTCTGAGAGGCGGCAGGGAAAAGAAAAAGTTCTGTGAATGACATACCCCCCAGTACAACTTCACCGAGCGCAGTTCCTGCATAAAACTTGAAGCACAAAGTCATGGTGGTGTCCTGCTCTACAAATGTTCAACAGCCTGGCTCTAAGGGATATATGATCACTCTTTTCAAGAGTTACCCTGGAAACAATTTGCCTCTTGGCAGACGTTGCATACTTATACAGGAAACTAAATTTAAATCCTTAGGCATAACATCTTGGTCATGCCTGCCCTTTTGTTTGAACTCCTTTAATAAAACTCTTGCCCTCACACTTGGCTGTACTAAATCCAAATATGATCTTTGCTTCCTCCTCATTATTAGTTCAGAGGGAACACTCTAGTAGTTGTATGCAGGGTTATCCATTACCTAAAAGGAAAATGTGCCAACTTGGAGTTCTGTTCATTGACTTACATGATGTTTACCCAAGGATTTTCATGCAAGTGGCTTATAATGGCCATGTAATTTGCCTCTTCTGAACAACTTTACAGAACTGGTATTCATCATCAACTCAGACTTTTCAGCATACAACAGGTGAGTCAGTTCATAGGTGAATTGGGAATAAACAACAGAACAAGGTGGAACATTTTAAAAAAGAGAGCTAGGCAAGCAGAGCTGGTGCAATCTATCAAAAATATGATTCTTAAATGAGCAGTTTCAGAGAGGGGTGATGACAAATGAATGGAAATGTTATGTACATGACTTAGACTCATACCTGGCTGAAGGCATAGAGTGCAACTGGAAATTTTGGAAAGAAATATCTGCTCACCTGGCCAGCAAGAGCAGCACTTTCTAAACAGATGAGAGACCAAGGCAGCTCTCCACCTTTGTTCACGCACAAGGGCACACCCAAACAGGACAGGGGAGAGGAAAGCATCTTGTTATTCTACCAGTACCCACAGGCTAGAACTCCCACTGCCTGTTCTAACAAACCCCCTTTCTCAAACACACAGTGACTGGTGGCACACAGCTCAGGAGCCCACGTTGTACTTTAGTGCTGGCAAACTCCCAAAATGTGTGTCCAAATGAGCATGCTCAATATCTTGGAGCCCGACTGGAAAAGCTGAGACCTCCCACATTAGTAAGGAGGTTTGGGGGATTTTTTTTTTCTTGCCTCTTGTCATTTTCTTTTTTTCTTTTGTTAAATTGATCTTGAAGCAATCCCAGTAGACCTGGAAGCACATGCAAAGGGAGACTAAATTGGATCCAACTCTCAAAATGATGAAATAAGGATTTAACAATACCTCTCAGACTTAACTCCACTGATGAGGTAGGTGCTGGCAGGGGACTGTGAGGAATTATGCAGAGTGTTGCCTCCTGCTTTTTTTTCTTCATAAAATAGCCTATGAGGCAGAGAGTGCCTGAGACATGAGCAATGTTTTTGTTGGGAATAGATGAGTTTTAGCAGTGGGGGGAAAAACAATTTTCAAAATTTACTTTTCACCACCGTGCAACACCTTGAAAATATTTTGGCAAAAAAACAGGTGTTGCGCATTTCCAGGATTCTATCAGAGGCTCAGGTCCTTTGGCTGGTTGAGTAGAAAATGCTACCAGCATGTTGGAGGAAACAAGAATAGCTCCAGTCAAACTGTTAACCCAGTAACCAGGAAAAAGAGAGTGCATGTGAGCTTCTCTGTGTCTCATCTACAGCATCATTAGGCATGAATTAAGGAAAGTTAACCTTTTTTTTTCCCCTCTCAGAAATTCATCCCAAATTAGGGCTGTGTTGTGCTTTTTCAGAGACATGCCAGGAAGCAGTTGCTGTATGTCAGTATTTAACGCAAGTAAATAGGACATACAAAGGATGAAAGAAAAAAATTCCGCACTCATTTTACATGTCATAATCAGGAAAATGATGTTTTGCAGAAGTTCTCACAAAAAGGTTGTGATAATAAGGAACTGCATGCAGAGCTCTCGTCTCATTCTAAAGCTACAAATGCAAGTATTTTCTTCTCAGAGGCATGCTCTAACTTCCTCAGGCATGCACAAGTTACTACTCCACTGATGTCAAAGTAATTATTTTTGCTGAATGACGCAGGTGAAAATAAATGTCAAAGGTGGCTAAAAGCGTAGTCACAGAACCAGGTTCACCAATATGGTGCAGTGGTTTTATGTTACCCCAGTGATACAAGACAGCTATAAAACTAGATTAACTAATTTAAGGCTGCTGTGTGTCACCAGAAAAGTACAGAGCAGCTGGAACATATACGGGAAATCTATATTGCAGTGTTTTACCATTCCTACCTTCTCACTTTTCTGACTTTCTCATCAAAGATTAGTACCAATTCCAGATGCAGTGAAAAATACATGGAAAATAAATACTGGAAGAAAGAAAACCAAGACTTTAACAGCAGTACTTCAAACAGGTCATAATTTCTGTTTCTTAAGTTAGTATGCAAGCAAATTTTCACTAATGTGGTTTCTAAACTCACTACAACCATATTTCTTTGTAGGACGAGACAAAAAAATTGAGTTGGATTTTATTAGCACCACACCATATTCCACAACTCTGAAACCAAGAGCTTTTGAGAAGCAATCTATGAGGTCTAGAGTAGGCTGAGAACTTGTTAACTTATTGAAATAATTTCCAAAGATTTCACATCTGCCATCTCGCATGTGTATCAGACACAGGCAATTTCATTGTGTGCAATTATCACTGTTTGAAAATCATATAGATCTGTAAAACACAGTTGGAAAACAGTTTCTTGCTGTCTAGGTATAGTCTAAATGACATGCAGTGGAATGGATCTAAATTTTTCTTAAATGTAAAATTTCAAAATTTACAAATAAAGTGAGAAAATATATGCAACCTTTTGAAAAATTTCTTTCCCCTCTGCAGACCAATAAAATATTTCAAATTTCAATTCCAAAAATGTGGGGAAAAAACCATCAAAGTCTGTATCTGAGGTTGTTCTCCCATATCAGTTCGGGTAATTGATTGTATTAAGGCTTTAGACTGAAATCTGAAACAGTTGCAAAAAGGCAGAAAAAAATTCCTTAGAAAAACTTAAATGAGTTAGAATTTCCTAGCAGTGAGAATGATTAAATATTGGAATGACTTACTCACACTGGCCTATCTGTAAGAAAAGACAGGAGATGGCTCACAGCCTGTGTGCAAAGGGGGAAGAAGATCTGGCTGAACATTGTGGAATGTGTCTTCCTGACGTGGGAATCTCAGAATCTGAAGTCTTCAGTTCATTTCTTACCTTTTGTGCCATGAACATTGCTGCAATGTTTGCTACTCCTTAATAAGATAATGAGGCAGAACATACCTTCAGGGAATTTGAGGATTATAATAAATGAGGGGAAGTCAGGGAAAAACTGAGTAGCAGAGATTCAGTTCAGAGGGAACTGGGTAAACTCAAGGACAGGCCCAACTTTCAGGAGAAAACTCCTGAAGTACAATGAAGAGGAGTGCAAAGTGCTGCACCCGAGACAGGAAAGGCCAGGCTTTAGCACAGCCTGGGAACTGTCTCAGTAGCAAACCTGGGGGGAAGGTGAGAACCAGGTTGAACCTGAGCCCATACAGCACTCTCATTGTGAAAAAATATGTGTTTAGCTGCCTTAGAAGGAGAGCAGTTTAGTCTCTCTGTTACCTTCCATTTGCCCCCCCTGTTGTGTCCCTTTTTGAGCCCCTGTTTGAGGCTAGACAACGGACTTGGGATTTAAATATTATATAGAACAATTCTTAGGGGAACATATTCTTGGATTGTGGTTGCAGATACTTAATGTTTTGGGACAAACAGAAGGTCCAGATGAAACAGTTTTTCCTTGTCTCTTCTGTCCTTAATTTCAATGAAATCTAAAATAACTAGCTCTATGAAGTCAGTTCATTTCACTGATGGTTTGGCAGAGTTCCTCTCCCACCCTGTTGCCAGAAAACATGGCAAAGTAAAATGCCTGTTGGACTGTCACAGCTTTAGGCCTTATGACTCTGAGGGACAAAAGCCAAGGCAATCAGCGTGCCGGGGAAGCTGCACACTTCACAGGCTCAGCAGAATTACGTGACCTTGCAAAAGGAAGAACTCAGGTCAGAGAAGAAAAAAAAGACATGGAAGGAAAAAGCAAGGAGCCACAGAGAAATTAATCCCCCATTTAGCTTGCACTGGACTACTACTGTCTCTGTTTCATCTGAGCAAATGTCATCAGAGCCGATAATCTGAATACAGTGATACAAACAGAGAAATTCAGTGATGGAAGCACAATAACCCCTCCCTACCAGGAGTGTGATAAGGGATTTTGCCACCTAGTTTTACACCTTGCCCATCCTTGCTTTATATTGTCTTAATTTGTCTTGCCTTGCTTTATCTTATCAAAGCATCACTGTCTGAACTAGATGAGAATGGCCCAATCCTAATTTTTCCACCAGATTTTCCAGCCTGTATTAAATTCACTACTCATGGATGAATAATCTGTTATTCTTCTGCAACAAATTAATTGCAGGCTGTTACAGAATGAATGATGTGGGTACAAATTCTGTAAGTGTCTGCTATATAAAATTCAATATAGCCTTTTCTGTTGGGATAATCCTGTGCCAATATACTTGGCAACAAGTACAGCATGTGTGCACACAACATGAGAAACTTTCAGGTCAGTATTGACAGTTGAATATTTATGTGTTTTTCAAAAAACTTGAGAAGTTATAGAAAGGATTGTTCTGAAGTATTCCTGCTACCCTGTGTACTTTATATACAGCCTTGAGTTCAACATATGGTGCTTTTTTTCTAAAGTATATGTAAATAACTGCTTCTGATTGCTTTCAGAACTGCACCCAACTCATCACTGTAATCCTACTATAAAATATATGTCAGTTATTAAAAAATGAACAAAAAATCCACAGGCATGTGGATGTCATGTTCTGTTAACCTGGCTTTGCCATCTACACATATGGTGCATAGAGGAGTGGAACAGCTCTGGTATAATTAAGATTCAATCCTGCAAATAACTTCATAAGCTTAAGAAGCACTGCTTGAGGGATGGCTCTACTGAGGTCTGTACTATGTCTGCAATTCATACCGCTTATTGAAGCTAATTTATCTTTAAACTATCTCATTAGGGGTACAACTATCCCAGCACAGAACATAGTATGGAAAAATTCAGTGAATCTTTACCCAGTCTTCTTGTGAGCTTTGCATCTTGAATCCCTTCCTACATTTCTAGCTACATTTCTAGTAGGTGTCCAGGCTAGTTTATTTAGAAATCCCATGTGTCTACATGTATGATTTGTAAACACAGTACAGAAAAATCCTCAGACATTGAGAAGCATTTGACACATTAGTCTTTTGTAATAGTGTACCCATGAAAATATGTTTACACATGGACGTCTTCTGGGGACAAAGATTCCACCAATGGGCATAGCTGAGGTACTGAAGAGCACAAATCCCTGTACTGGAGGGAGCTCTGTTCCGAGATACTTCAGAAACTGCGGTTAGTCTCAGCTTAGCACAACTCTGTGTGTTGTGAATCTGCAGCCTTAGTTGAAGTCAGCAGGAGCTGCATGTGTGCAAGGGAAGAATTTGGCCCATTAGGACCTAATATGGCACATCAAAGGAAGATAGAGCTGGCATCTTTCAGAGGATTTTCTGATATTCACATGCAACTGTTCACTGTGGGTGGCATTGAACTGGGTATGAATGGATTGGAGCATAGACAGGAACCAGAGCAACTGCAACTAAGAGGAGGTCTGCAGACCACCCCCAGGATGCTGTAAGACCACCAGTTTCCTTCAGAACAGTGAAGGAGGCAGGGGGAAATGGAGACTACAGGCGTTATAGTTTCTTGCAACAGAAAGCAATTTACTGTTGCCGATGGGAACTGCAGCTGGGAACTGCTTTTTTTTTTTTAGTATTTGAAACTAGCTCCTGAGACCTTATTGAGAAAAAAAACAGTAAATTGGGCAAGTGATGAAAATGTGCAGCTTGGGCATGATGGGCTCACAGATTCTAGTCTACTCAATTCAGTAGAGTTTTTGTCCAGCCATTTGAAGATCATATCTTGTTGTTATGAAGAAATGCACACAGAGCAGTCTGATGTTATAGTTTATTCTTGCTTCATAATGCACAGGTGTATGAACACATGCATCCTAGGCTCTCTGTTTGGAGGCTGGTTGTTCTCATCATGGTCACAGCTCATAGATGAAAGCCACATATCTGAATCCAATATACTGTGTTTAAAACCCTTAGATACACTGCTTTCTACACTCTAACCTGTGTTCTGCTCTCTCCTTTTCTTACGTGTGTGGGCCATTCCATGCCCCTCATTACTCCTCAGATTCATCGTGCCAGACCCCTCTCATGCTGGCAGCAGCACTTTGGTGATTTATAATACTGGGCTCCTTGGGGAAGAGTGTGTTTCACTGGCAGTAAAAGGGGTTGTTGTGCAGGTGGAAACTTGTTTAAATAAATCCAAAGTTGTGATATAAGGGAGGTTGGTAGTTTAACATAGGCTCTGAGTGTCCAGAAAACTGATGTTATTTTATGCAGAATAAACCTGCCTGATCTCTTCATTTAAGGGATTTCCATCACCTGAAAGGAAAAAGAAAGTACTATTGGGACAAATCTGAAACTAAAATCAAATGTTAATTTTCATCAGACTGCAGGTGACATGTATGAGCACAAAAACTAAGCTCTTGTTGTCAGCATGGTTAACAAATTAATTGTGTTTTCACAGCTCACTAGAGTCTTTGTCTTAAAATCCTGCTTCCTGTAAACAAATTATAGATATAAAAATGTCTTCCAAATCCAGACATTATGTGAAGTACTGAGATTGTAAGAGGACAAAAAACAATGTACTGGTAGATAAATCTCAGATGCTTCTGACTAATTGCTCTTCTTCGAGTACTATACCCCTCTGATAACAACACTAGATAATGCTATTATCTACAGCCTATAAATGGGATTTTCTATTCTGAAGGTTGAATTAAAGGTTTAGACTGCAAGTTTTGTTCAGACAACCATCCAGAAGTCTGAATGTTTATTGAAATTATGTGAACCTATCAAATCTCCAGTTTGAACTGGCAGCCTCCTGAAAACCAGTATTTCATGTTGGTTTCTGGCACTTACCTTTCAGGAGCTGGCCAGAAACACCATTTTTGTGGTGTTACAGTTTCAGACCTTGATGGCAATTGTTATTGTCATAATAAAAACTCTCTCTCTACTTGCTCTAGAACTTCAAAAATATTTGGTTGTAGTTTGGTTCTGAAAGTGTGAAAAGGTTGTGGAGAAGGTTTTTATTTCCTTTTCCTTTTTTTGCCAGATTCTTTTTGCCTCTTTTGAATCAGTTCTTCATTATCTCAGATGAAATGTCCCAGCAGTGAAACAACTTTAAATTTTGTTAGATCTGGTAGTTCTTATGCCTCCTCAAAACATCAGACCTATAAAGCAACTGTTACAGTAGTTTATTTCTTTGTCGTCAGCTCTGTCTGTTGAAAATTAAAACATTTTCCTCATCTTGATGTGTGGCATATCTGACTGTGAAAGGCCTCACCATCTGGTTTAGGGCCTGTAGAACTTAGCATGGAATGTGAACACCATTGTAAGAAACTTACAAAGTTTGTTTTATTTCATTTCAGACACAAACTAACTTCATAGTATCTCAGCACAGAGCTTTTTTTTTTTAATATAAACTGCTTTAGATTTCAAAACAGATTTCACATCCTATCCTTTTAGGCTCCAGAAAAAATCCAACCGGGGAACTATTGTTTTTTTTACTGTACCTGGCAAATGCCTGTGCTGTAAGGCAAGGCTGACGTTTCTCTCATCTAACTTTAGCTGTTTGAAACAGATACTTGGCTGAAGATATTCATTTGTGTTCCCACTGCTGACTAATGACACATCTCACTTGGCCCTAAGCTCATCAAAAGCCTGACAATCTGAATCCTAAAGTTTTGTCCATCTGGGCAGAGGGAAGAAGTATTGTGCTGCCACAAAACTTCCTCTGCACTCAGTAGTGGATTCCACCCTTTGGAGCTTGGGACAGTTTAGCCTTTACCGTTGAACCTTTGCAGTCAAAGATAAAATTTGTAGCAATGAACTCATTTAACTGATACCAGCTCAGTTAATTGACAGAATTATGTTTACTGGTACAGGAAGATGATTATTTGTGTGGACCTGCTTTCTCACTCAAACAGGAGACTGACAAAGTAATTTCTTGGTTATTCATGGTTAATTACATCTCAGAGTTACTGTTTGAGACAAGAAAACCTTCTGGATTAAGCCATACTTCATTTTTTTTTAAAAAAAAAAGCCATTTCAATGGCACCAAATTAAAGCACACAGGTGTGTTTCTTAGTCCATTGGTCTGTAACTTCAAGCATATATGTTATCGTACAAAAACCTGTGTTTACTTCAAGCTTTCTTTCTAGTATTTATTCTCCCAGGTTTATCACAGTTAGTATGTGTGTCCATTTCTAATCTTGCTGGGAATATGCCTGTACCAACACACTCAGACAGGAAGAAATTTGTGTTTCAGTTGAAATATATTTCCTATGGAGCCTGCAGGTTTCCTCACTAGTTAAACTGTGACAGGTAAAATTTTGCATCCTGCCTAAAAACCTTCATTGCCAGTCCCATGACTTTAATTTAATATTTTAAAGTGTGTTCTGACAGTGTTCTGGTAACTTTCACAACTCAGCCACAAACCTGGACACTGACTATTCTGGCTTATGAAACCAACTGTGAAACTTAAATCTTTAAACAATTATTGAAGCCTTGAGGTTATAGTGATTCCACATCAGTTAAACTTATTCTTCTAAGACTTATCATCACACTTGGCTGCTAGTAAGAATTTGTGCAGTAATGTACAATTTTTCATATATAGAACAGAAGATGATTATTCATTCTTTATCTCTGACTGCAAGTTTACTTACAAACTTCTGCAAAGTTATGTACCCTTAGTTTAAAACCTAAGGGTTATTTGGCACTCTTTAAAACCCCAATAACTCCTTTCTGCCTCTGGTACACCATTGCCCTGAAGTTAAATCCCCTTCCTTAAAGCACAATTCAGATTTGAAAGCACTGACTCCCAAAAGAAGTTTTATAAATAGCTCAAAGATTAGAACTCATTTGTAAAATATAGAGAATATAAGTAGATCATAAACAATATAAATAGAATGGGTTTGAGTGTTGTTTTCAGCTTAACAGCTCATCATCTGCTGTTTATGTAGGATAAAAAAGGGCAAATAGTCCGGACATCACATGCACGTGAACATCTTTTTACTGAGAATATTGACAGCAATGGTGGTTGCCCAATCAATTGGAGATTAATGAATTGTTTCTTACTCTTAGTGCTTAGAATGTAACCATGAAAATACAAAACCATTTACCAAATGTTCCAAAATAGTAACATGCCTGGGAGCAGGATATGTGGTTGACAGAATCTAGTAAGAAATATAGCACAGTTTCTTGAAGTCTCATTGTCCTACTGAGACATATTGTTCAAAAAGTAGAAAATCCAACAATCCTGGGACTGCTTCTTCCTGAAATTCCTTACAGATCAGAAGTTTTCAAAAGTCTTCAGATTTCATGATAAGGCAATTGATGTTTTCCTCAAAATTATTTTTGGAAAACTGGCATTCTGGACACAAACCCATTGCCCTTTTGTTCCATCCCCAGTCTCTTAAACACACAGTTTATGGAATACAGAGTGTAAAAAGCTATTACTTTCAGCTGTGTGATATGTTGAAAGTAATTTTCCCCACATTTTGCTTTTTTCTTTTTTTACAAAGAGTTCTGTCAACATCTTAGCAGTCTTATAATGCATTGTCTGGGGCCTAAAATTAAAAGTCCATTTATCTTGTAGTTGCAGACATGTCTGTGAGTTGAGTGATATAGTAGCTGGTCAATATTCTGTCAGTTCTTACTCAGAAGAATATCAATAAGAGCCTTCTTGAAGCCGTAGTGGTTAAAAACACAAGGATTTTGGGTTCTGGAGATCCAGAGATTATTTCCTATGTAAAACCTGAGTATGGGATTGAGAATTTGTTTTAAGATTGTTTAATTCCGAGGCATTGTTTTAATTTTCTACACATGTAGAATTTGGCAGGAAGCAGTGAACGTGCTTTGTTTGACATCTGCTGACCTCATTTAATAATTGTTATTAATTCTTCTATCGCAACCTCATTAGGATCATGTTCCTTCCCGTGTGGATGCCCTCTAGTGGTGGATTAACCCCTCACCCTGCGCTGATCATCCCTGATCACAAAAACATAAATCCTTTGTTGCTTTACTCATACAAAGAAGCTTCAATGTTATGTAAAGACTCCAATCAAAGATTAGACAATTTCTGAAACAAGGATGATAATTTCAACCTGAGGGTGAAGAAAGAGTGTTTTTTTGTAAGCAGAATATTAATGCATAATTATTCAGATGCTTAATGAAACTGAAAGTCAAATTTGAACATTGTTGAGAACATACAAAATGGAAAACTGGTCTAGCCTCCATTGAGACTGGAAATCTTGAAAACAGCCTTGTCCCTTTTTAATCTGCTATTTCTGTTTTTGAAACCAAAACCAGGAAATGCAGGGGAGAAAAAAAACAAAAAAATCCTTCATAAAAATGGAAAATCAGAAACATGAAAAAGCTTGAAATTAAAGGAAATGTAAGTTCTCATTTTATTCAAATCAAGTTTGGTTCTAACATCTAGTACATTTCTCCATCCATAAAAGAATTCTTCTCCTAAGATATGTATTTACCTCTTCATGTGACGCGATTACACACAGACTCATCAGACACTGATTTATATTTCCAAACAGCCTTCAAACCCATCCAAAACACAGTATACATCCAAAGCAAAACTAAATTAAGAAACTAAGTGCTCAGATATTTAGGAGTGTGATTTGGTCAAAACAAAGAGTTAAAAAAAAAATAAGAAGAAAAATTAGGATAAACACATTCCTTTCTCTCCTGGGAAAAAAAAAAAAAAAAAAGATTTGTCAACTTTCCACAGACATGGAGCTAAAGTTTTTTTATTTTTTTTTTTTTTTTTACTAGGAAAGAGGGGAGGGGAGGGGAGAGCAAAAAAGACCTGAGGAGAGGAGAGGAGTGGAGAGGAGAGGAGAGGAGAGGAGAGGAGAGGAGAGGAGAATAAACTTGATGCAACACTGAGCAATGAATCATGGGAAAAGTGAAGTCTGAAACACCTTCAGAATATACCTCATTAAGACAACCAGTGTTAATTGAAGCCAGGCAAAACCCTTCACTTGTGACAAAATTTGCATAATCTAGGTGAATAAATGAATTTTACCATGTAGAATTTTCGGGAAATGAAATGCAGAACACTCTTGGCATCTCACATTCCATTTTGTTCTTGTGTGTTGTCTCATGGTAATGGGATAAGTGAATTTTGGATTTGTTTCTGTGTCTGACAAGGAAGTACACTTCTCATAGGTGAAGAAAAGGAGAGGGATTCATCTTACCTCTTAGCTTCAGTAGCTCATGGTTATTGGGCTGATGGTTCCTGTCCAAATCCTTATTTGTCAGCTGTCAGGAGGGCTGTCATGCTAATTTTTCTATTTCAGAATAGACATTACAACATTTCCTTACTGATGTAATGGAAATTTTACCCTTTGATGGTATGAACATGTTGTATGGTTAAACATCTGCCAGTCAAATCTGGAAATTGTTTTATAATTCTATCTCAGTGTTACAATTTTTTGGACTTTCTGCATTAAATAATAGGTGTATTCCAATGCTTTTGTACTAAGAGTCTATGTTTATTTACAGTTTCATTTTGTCCTTTGTTTTTGCAGTGTTTGTAAGTTACCCATCACAAACAAAAATGTTCTCACTGGAGTTCGTGAAGCCTCTGATATTTCTCTTTTTGTAGCAATAAATGGCTATTTGACATCATAGACTGGGAAACAGGGATGATGTGGGGTTTAGAAATGAAGAAAGATATTCACATGATTATAGCCTTCTTGGTGAGAAGACTACATGAGGAAAACTTTGAGACTTTAAAACTTTAAATTTTTTATTCTGGTCTGTGACAGGATCTTTGCCCCGGATCACTGGTGTGAACTAGTGTGCCTTGATGGACTGAAGTTTAATTTTTTTTATGTAGCTGAAAAGTGATTCAAAAATCAAAATCAAAGATGAATTCAGCTCTGGATCTAACTAAATTTCACTGGAGGATTTATATCATTAATCTGAGGCTCTCATGCTCTCTCTGATGCCAGGAAGGTGGCACCTATGTTCTGTGCCAGCTGGTAATTTTGCCACACTCAGTTTCAGATGAAGCCTTTAATGAGGTGGCAAACATACTGATCACTGTCACCTTTCCTTCTTAGCTCCCCAGGAGGACAGGATGCCACTTCCTTAGAGACTGGAAGAGAAAGAACCTTATTTTTCAGTGCATAACCCCGACTATTCTGCCTTGGAAAGATGTGAGACAGAATCTCCAAGAAATGAGAATAAAGGTTACACTTAGTGTTACTGAAGATGATACTATTAATATTGTCAGCTGGGCTGCTTTATTAGGAAAGAATACATGTGGTGGAGGTAGCAGCTGTGGACAGAGCATTTAAGGCTTCATGTGATGATTCTGCAGCTGGACTAGCCAGCCTAACCAGTTTCCTCCATTCATCAAACCAAGAAAAATCAGATTGCATTCCATTAATCTTCTGCCTTTGAGCTCTGAAAAAGGAAAGGTGAATGATTCTGAGGAGTCAGCAAGAAGCAGCTGGAGCCACTTCTTCAGGATCCTGAGGGAATCTCAAGACTGCCTGTGGCAAAGCAGGAGAGGTCCAACTCACCAGTCAGTCATGGAGAGGTTTCTTGTGGCCACAGCTGTGACCTTTGAGAGTCACTAATGCCACCCCCAGCTACTGGCTTGTGTGAACTGTGGCAGTGCAGGTGGCCATGTTTTTGAGTTGGGTAATTAGCATTTTCTCTTTTCCTACTTTGAATTAATATTCACCTTCAGATTTTTAAGACTTTTCTTCTTTTTTTCCTGAATTTTCACCCTTTTTCTTAATATGCTTCTTTTCATTACCAAAATCTTGCCAGTAAAAAAATAAATGTGTAAATGAGAGGAAGTTATTTTTCGTATGTGAAGAAGCAGAAAAGAACTGGAAACACTTCATCAAAAGACAAAGACCATGTAAGGAATTTAGGAGGAAATAACTTTTTTTTTCTCTGCAAATTTGCCCAATATTTTTCAGCAAATCTACCTAGGGTTCGTTTTAGCGCTTTATATATTAAGTATATAAATACATATTCTAAACATAATTCGTAAAATTAATCTCATAATTAGGATTCCTAGAAAAATAAAATGCAGTGTTTATTACATTTCTTTACCTTGAAAATTGCTGGTGTTCTGGTGTAGTGAAGGAGTCAGATCTAAGACTTTTCTGTTCTAACATAAAAGAGATTCTGAAGTTCTGAACAGAAGAAACAATCTGGAAGTATATACTCATGTCTTCATATGTTTTAGCCCAGACCTGTAGTCAATTCAAAACAAAAAATTCTGGCAATTCTTTCTAAAAGTGAGATTAGCAAAACAATTCCAGTATCAAGATGAAAGCCTGGAATTATAGGCTTTATTTGGTATGTTTATTCTTTTGGAGTTCATCTTTGTTGAGTAGTTCTAATTTCTGGTTTCTCTCCCATTTTCATTGAACTCATAGTAGGTTTATAAAATGGTAAACTCACCTCTCTGGTGTTCCAGGTGAGGAAGGGACAGGTGAGCACATTTCCCTGCATGAATTAATGTGGTTGGGCTCCATGAGGCTGTGCTGACCTGTGACTCTCCCTTCAGTTCCACCTCTGGTTGGAACATGCACTCATTACTGTTCTTGGTGCTTTAAATTCCAAATTAAAGAGGTATTTATGACAAAATCAATTGCCCCACACGACTCCTCCAAAAAAAAATACACTTTGAAAGAATTTACTGTGTATTTAGTAACAATACCATTTAAACAAATCGTTTTTGTGTTTATAACATGGTGGAAATTTAGAACAAAAAGCCTAAATTAACCATTTGTTATCCCAGAAAAATGTCAGGTTTTGAGTCTCACACATCATCAAATCAGTGGCACTAGCTGTCTCAAGTTCTAGGAGTTTTACAAGCCCGGATACACATGATTTTCTGTGCAAAGAGATGGGGAAGTTAAACACAAGAGAACATTTTAGAATAACCAGAGGATCGGTACCATCAATATTTTTCAGTGTCATGTCTCCTGCTTTTTAGACCCTTTGTCATGGCTGAAGAATGGCAGAAATCAAACAACATTTTATTTAATGTATTTAGATCAGAACTTCTTGCAGCCTGAGAATACAGTGTGACTTTAAACTATACATAAACTGGAGGTAAGACATTTAATGCATCTTTTACAAGAAACATGTTTATATCTTGCTTTCAACCAAAAGAGAGGAAAAGTTAAATGAAGTTGCTTAAAAGAAACAAACAAACAAGACTCCTTACTTCCCTTAAACCTTCCTAGATGTAAAAAGATGTCCATGCTAACAGTGTCTTTCCAAATAAGAGACATTTATATGTATCCATGTTTATTTGAAGTGCTGATATTTCACAGTGTCTCTTTCTTAGCTCTTGTGGAAAACTTCACAACAGGACCTGACTATTTCATGACCTGTTACATGTTCAATATCAGACCAAGCATCTGCTGTGGAAGACAGTTGTTCTCACTCACAGAAAAAAAAAACAATATAGTGAAATTAAGAACACTTTGATAGTTTGAGATAAAGAGGTGTCCTCCTAGTTGCAGTTCATTTAAAAAAAAAAAAGCCATTTCAATGGTACCAAATTAAAGCACACAGGTGTGTTCCTTAGTCCATGGGTGCTGTATCTTCAAGCACATGTGTTGTCATGCCAAAACCTGGCCCTGTGATTTACAGTGGAGGGTTGCTCATTCTGCTCTTCAGGAAGAAAGGTGTTGGAAAAATAAGCAAAATCCTTTTCTTCCAGGCCTCCAAAAGACTATGCTCTGAATTTGCACAGATGTTTTTGAGGATATAGAGTTTCAGTCTTACTTGTCACTCCTTATTAACCCAGAATGTGCTGGCTTTATTTAGACTAGGAAAGTGAACAATCCCAGGGAACGTTGCTGAGACCTGGAAGTCAACTGTCACGACTGTAAAAAATGTTAGACTGGTTCCTGGCAACATCTTCATTCAGACCAATCAATGCTCCTTCTGTCAAAGAACTCTCAGAGTGCTACAGCAGCTCCCTCAGGCCAAAGGCTTCACTGAATGGACAGTTTGGATGGAGCTCATGTGTTTTGGAGAGTAAAGGAGTTTATTATTGTGCACATTGTCAGACTGTGCAAGCTGACCTTAATATAGAGAATAGACTCTGGGACAGTGATTTACAAGAAAAAGTGGGCTACCAATTCCAGTTCAGTAATACATCTTTTACTGGTCCGTAACACAGGCATCAAGATTGCACACAGGAAGCAGAGCACACGGGTGGAAGCAAATATTAGTGTGCTCTCTGGTGTGCTTTCCCAGCATTTCTGATTTGTGGCTCCCTTATGCTTCAGTCCTTGCTAGTGGTACCTCTTTCAGTTACAGACTTCCATTTCCTTAGTTCTTACTATAAGTACATTTGGTCAAGGGGTTCCCTGAATAAATCATTTGTTTCTCCACAGATTTGACTGGAACAGAGAAAAAATTTCCATCTTCATTCCTTCTTGAAGTCAGGGAGATGGCAGCCCCTCCTTGATACTCCTCACATCCTGGGAACAGGTTTTCCAAAGAAAATATGGAATCAGAAATCATGTGAATCTCCCATGGTAGCCTGTGAATCCTTTGACCACAGTACCTTTGACAACACACTGACAGGGATGTTTGTCATGTCTGTGTGACATTGTGAATATTCTCCTCCTTGTCTTAGTACCAAATATCTTTAAAAAATATGAAGCAGCCTCTATTAGAGATGTTAGAAAATTAATTGAAGAACAGTAGAACAAGGTTATTCCAAGAGCCTGTGAAGAAAGCATTTTAAAATTATTTTGCTGTCCAGCATTTTATGTAGACTTCAGGACCTGACTAAGCCTCTTAAGTTAGTAACTAATTGGCCATAATCAGTGGAGAGGGACCTAGCTGAGACTGTTGGGGTTGTACAGTCTGGAGAAGAGAAGGTTCTAAGGAAATCCTTTTGTGGTCTTTCAATATATAAAGGGGGCTTGAAAGAAAGACAGAGAGAGACTTTTTTACCAAGGGATGTAGTGACAGGACAAAGGGTAATGGTTTTAAACTGAAAGATGGTAGATTTAGACTTAGCATAAAGAAGATTTTTTTTTTACAATGAGGATATTGAGACAGTGGAACAGATTGCCCACAATTTTGAAATACCTTGTCACTGAAAATGGAAGGAATCGAACAGAAATGGCCTCAAGTTGCACTCGAGGAAGTTTAAATTAGATAATAGGAGTTTTTTTTCCACAGAAAGGATTGTAAACCATTGAAACAGACTTCCCACAGAAGTGATGGAGTCATCATCCTTGGAAGTGTTGTAAAAATATGTGGATATGTCAGCTGAGGACATGGTTTGATGGTGAACATGGTAGTGGTGTTAGTTTGACAGTTGAATCTGACGATCTTAAAGGTCTTTTCTAACCTTAATGCCTCTGTGACTGACTGGACATGTTCAAGGGAAGGTTGGAAGGGCCTCTGAGCAGCTTGATCCAGTGAAAGATATCTCTGCCCATGTGAGGGGGTAGAATAAGCATTCTTTAAAGGTCTCTTTCCACTAAAACTATTCTGCTATTCTGTGAGTATAAGCATCACCAGGAAAGCCATTCAGTCCATCCACAGACATGACTTGACATCTGGAAGCACACATCTTTCTTTCATGGTTACAGGTACAACCCACAGTGGTTTTGCACTTTAGTGTTTGGAAAAAGATTTGTTATTCAGAAGGGAATCTTAATTTTTGCCCTCCATAATTAGTGTTGCCTGAAATTAATTTAAAAATTAAAATTAGCAAAGAATTTCTTTGCAATTATAAAAGAAAGTGAGAGAAAATGAAAGAAAATTTTGTTGCTGAATTATGTTTAATTTAGTAGTGTATTTACTATAAATAGACAAACAATTTGGTAAATTGACCAACCATGTATTCCATATACAGTTTCTCCCTGTTTTAAAGATGTTGTGATCTATGCCAAGAACAGATATGTTGCTCTGGTGCTGAGAGAATCATCATTTCCAGCAGACTCATTTCTCTGTGGTTTTACTTTGCTGCAAGTCTCTGCCTGCATAAAGCTGGACAGTACACATATGCATGGAATCATTTGTTGCTTCACTCAAATGCAGATAGATCAAGGAAGAACAAAGCAACCTTATTAGAGCTTGAAACAGCACCTGAAGTTAACCTGTAAAAAGAGCTGGGTGTGTTAGAAAGGAATATTGGATACATTTAAATATCAGGAATATTCAAATAATGGAATATTTGAAATATTTCAGAACTCATTTATACAGTTTAAAACTGTTTAGAAAAAGTAGAAGCAAATATCACCATAATAATTTCACAAATGTCTCATATTCATGGCTTTTTTACACTAAAATATAACAAAATTGTAAAAGTTGGTCACTCCTCACCATAATACTTTTGGAAAGAAAAAACCGCAAACTTAGTTTTTGATTGTATTTTCAAGAAATATTTAGGTGAAAACAAAAAAAATTATCACTCTCACAGCAGAATTATGGTAGGGCTGTCGATAGGGTTATTCAGCAACCATCTTCTGAGTGTAACCAAATGTTATTTCTGAGTTTGTCCTGGTATTTGTTGGTTGGTTGATGTACTGACCTTACATATGTAAGACTTCATATCAAAAGCTGGGCATTGGATGCATCCTTTCCTCCTTGTGCAGCCCAAATGCAGAAGAACAAAGTTTGCTTCACTGCTGCCCATTTGGGCTCTAGTGGGACGTGTCTTTACCAGGAATGGGGCTCGTGGCAGCTGCAGGTGCCAGTCCCACACTACCCAGCCATGGAGAGCTACATCCTGAAGGATCAGGCACCCACATCTCCAGGGGATGCTGAGAATGTCTCTGAGAGTGGCTTCGAATTCCTGCATCAAGAGGACTACAAGTGCTTCAGGTGTGCACTTGAGTGTGCATCATAAGAGCAACTGAAACGACAAATTTGCATCTAAAATGGACCCATTCAGTTCAGTAAATCATTAATATAAATCCACCTGCTGCATATTAGATATGAAGAACTTGATATTCTAGGATAAGGCAATGGCACAGATTTTATCCTTAGTCAAATTCCAAATGAGAGTTCATACTCATAGTACTTGACACCAGTTTTCAAATAGAAAAATTTAGGCACCATTGAAACTTATGGTTGAAATGGTGCCATGCAGTCTTCTTCCCATGCAATGGTAATTACAACATTTCTGGACTTTCAACAATTTTAATAGTTAAACATCTACAAGAACTTGGCTCCTATTTTAGTTTGAAAGTTTTTCTGCTATCTAGTTATAATTTCCTTTTTTAAAATTGTCAATTTATTTTTATCTTGCTTATGAAAGGCATAGAAAAAAGATCATAATCCTTCTTATCCTAGGTCTTTTACATATCATGTCACCAGTTCATGGTGCACTCCACTCAACTGCAATCTTCCCTATAAAAATAGCAGGTTTTTTGAATTTTCAGAGAGGTCACGTTTTCTTAATTTCCTGGGGTTTTGCTCATCTTCATACTCTTTCCAGTATGTCTATATGTTTCTTTAAATGTGATGCTGAAAAGGGGCAGGGTACTCCATCTGAGGGCTCCATGGTACAGAGTAGAATGGAATAGTAATCTGCTTTCTCTCAGAGGCAACACTTCTGTTATTACACTCTCAAATGAGAGTTGCCTTTTTCACAGTAGTATCAAAGAGCAATGGATAGGTTCTGTGCTGCCCTATAGCTCCTGGAGAATTTTTCACCCTAGTGCTTTCTGACTAGTTTGTGCAGTTGTTTTTTCTTTCTTATGTGATGCAGTTTGTAGAGTGCACCTTGATGATGAGGGGAAGAGGCTGGTTGATACAGAGTAAATTTTTACTCTGGTATTTATTCAAGGCAAGTTTTATGCAGAAATTCACCAAGAAAAATGTTTGATGAACTTTTGCAAGTTTTATAGTTGTCTTTCAAAATAGGTCACATTCAGTGTGGAAGAACTCAATAATAAATCTGAAAAACATGGATTTGTTGCATGTAATTTGCACTGTACCAGTCTATTTATGCATCTGTCATCTAATTTTTGAGTGTTATGCTATTTTGTGATGAGTCAGCCTTGGCTCGCAGCCCAACACCACCCAGCTGCTCACTGATGTGTCCCCATCACCACCACCCCTCACTGGGACAGAGTGGGGAGGAAACTGGATGAGAAAACTCATGGATCAAGAAAAAGACAGTGAGATTTCTTCCTAATTACCATCACAGGCAATACAGGCTGAAAGCTGAGGTGGTGGGGGAGGAAAGAATAATCTATTATCAATAGAAATAGACTTTGGTAGTGAGGATCAAAAAGGCAAACACTAAACCCAACACCTTTCCTCCTCTACCAGACTCAACTTCACTCCAACAATCCAACCTCATTTGCACCCTCCCAGCAGCACAGGGAGGATGGAGGTTGGTCAATGCATAACTCCTCCACTCCTTTTCCCTCATGCTTTTTTCCCACTCCAGCATGAGTCCTTCTCAACAGCTGCAGTCTTTCAGGATGAACCTGCTCTGCAGAGCATGGGTTCTCCATGGGCTGCAAATAACAATTGCTCTGGAGCTTGGAGCCTCCTTCTTGGACCGTGGTACCCTCTTGTTTCTCACTCTGTTCTGCTCCCTCCTCCTATCTCCCTCTCGTGTTATTTAGCCTTTCTTGAATGTGTTCCCTCAGTAGCACCGCTGACTCCCCAGAGGCACCATCAGCTCCCCAGGTGGGCTGAGCTCTGGTGCACTGAGTCTGCTGCAGAGGTGGCTGGAAGTGGCTGTGATGGGCACTGGGCAGCCCCTGGCCTCTCCTTGCAGAGATTTCTCCTGCAGCCCCACCACCAAGACCCTGCCACATAAACCAAACACTTCTCTGAATGTCCCTCTCACCCTCACCTTCCCCTGCCTGGGGACACAGAGTTTTGAAGTTATCCAGCCCTTCCTACAGCATCACAGCCCCAGACTTTCTCATAAAGCTCTGACAAAATCAAGGGAAGAGTAAGGAAAGTTTGAGGAAAGCTAAAAGAAAATAAAGTCTTTACTTTCAGAAATGTCAGCAAGTATCAAAAGGTACAAACCAAATTCAGCTTAGAATATTTAATAAATCAGCTACAACAAGCAAAACAATGGAGTGAGATAACAGCCATTTCAAACCAGAAGAGAGCTACATTTACTGCAACAGCAGCTTTATGACCCAAATGTCTTCCATGTTATCAGTCTGAGCAACGTTACACAAATAATTTGTGTTGAAATTGTGAGAGTATTGTTTGCAATAAAGTGGTCTAATCTACATAAATTTCATTAGCAAACATTTCTCTTGGCTTTTTATTTATTTCTGTTATAAAAACAAAGCATGTTTACAGATGTTATTGTCCTGATTTATAGTATCTTTAGAGAAAGAACCTTTTCAGGTTACAAAAATTATGTCGCTTTCATTTATATTAAAATATAACTTTTCTGTGGTCATTAGGCGAATTATATTACTTGAGGTAAAGCATATTCAAGGATCCACACATAAATAAACCCACGCACATTACAAGCACTATTGTGATATTTATCACTGATGGAGCTTATGATTGCAGAACTATATAAAAATCTTTAGGGGTTACCTTAGCCTAATGGTGTTCTTCCCTTTCACTCACCATCCATTTCTTATTGCAAACATCTGCTTGGAAATAAAAAGGGTTTTATATTTCCCTGGGACATACTTGGCTCTACAAGAACATTGCTCATTTTATTTAAGAAATACTTAAGTTTAATCAAGTTTTTAATTCCAGAAATATTACAGCCACTCATCTTGAATGACTTGCAATTCTAATCTATATATTTAAAAATGTCCTTAATGAAAAAGAATAACGTAATAGCTATTGTTGGATTACATAGCAGAAAACGAACTTCTTTGCTTTCTCTCTTGATTAGCGCTCTGGCATTTATTCAGTGGCTTGGCCTTGCTCATTTTAGCCTTGGTGTAATAATAATAACAAATGAACTCTATTACTCTTACTGCTTGCTTACTTCTGTTCTGATGTTAGGTACTCTCCAGTTCATCTTGTAAATTACAGCTAATATAAGGGAGAAATATCTCTATATGAATAAAAGAAAACAAGTTCCTTATAAACTTTACAAGAAACATTCTTTGTGAAATAAATCTAATGGTTTTGGGGAGAAGAAAATTATGTGTTTTGCACTCACACTGATGAATGCAAAATTATATACCGTATTTCACTTACTAATATGAACTAGTAAAATTCATGGCATGCTGTTTTACAGGCAGTAAAATACTTTTTCCAGATGTGGCTTCATAATTCTCCAAAGACTATCATAGTTATCATAAGATTTATGGGGGATAATTTATTAATCACATTTTTTTAAACTCTGGAAATCTGTTTAGTAAGATGAAAGGGAGCTTTAAAATTAGTCATTTTAACCAAATGTGGATGGCATTAGGATATCAAGTTACTCCTTTTGTTCAAATTATTTTTAATGACTTTATTTGTTTTATAGCCTCCACAAGTCAGTACCAACTTGGTGGTAATGATATATCCGGCAAAACTCTAACATTCTGAAAACCAGTATGAAAACTTTTTCTAACACACTAAATTAACTTAACTGTGCTATACTATTGTTACAGCTTATTTAGGGATATGTAAGCTACTTAAATTTATTTTTATAAGATTTGAAGGAGACAAAGCTTATAAAAACTATGCCTCATGACTTTAACCCAGCTTCCTTAATGAAAGTTTGTAAGTGGATCATATGCATAAAACACTGCAAGGGCTGAATGCTGATTTAAATTCTGTATTTTACAACCAAGCTTATACTGCTGAAGCAGTTTTATTAAATCTGTAGTGAATATTCAATTCATGATAGATCTGATCCTGGAAGCTATTTCATGCACAGTTGGCCTGGTCCTCTGTGTAGCATGGCTAGGGTAAATAATTTTCTTAAACCTTGTACCTTTGGGCCATACCCAGAGCTCCTGGTTAATTGATTTCAGCACTAATCCCGTGCCAGATCAATTCCTTCATTAATCCCTCCAGCTGAACCATGTGAATGGTGGCAAATGCAGATAGCCAGTGTGTGAGATTTGGGAATGACATCTCAGACCATGAGAGCTCAAGGTCAGTTGCCAACAAATAGCATCTGGTGCCTGCTGATTTTCTTTAGTCTTCTGCTAAACTTCCAGTGGTTGAACCAAGACAGTTCTCTTCCCCAAAGGGCTCACAGCTTCCAGTGCTGTTCAGTTGTCTTAAGATATTTTAGTGCATTTTAAATTCCACTAGAGACTTGGGTTTAGGGGAATGAGTTAAGCTTTAGCTCCCCATTGTCTCTAACGAGATCTCAGATACTTACATGCTTGTATCTGTGATTCCTGTTTCTAAGATCCATACTTCCTGACATCTGAATGCACCTTAAATTGAATCCTGCCCTGTGGATCATCTAGTCAGGAAGGAGACATGAAGGCAGTTTGATATCAAATTGGTGTTTGTCTTATTGAGTGCAACAGAAAGAAAAAAATAAAAGTTTGAAATAGATAGGGTTACTAGCTGAGGTGTGGAAGAATACTGAAGAAGGAACTGGAGGAGATGGTAAAGGATCACATCAGATCCTGTTATGGGAATTTATTCAGAACTTGATGTACAGGTTTGTAGATTGACATTCTTAGTAGAAATGATGGTAACTATTTTCCATCTATCCTACAGGACACAATCCAAACCATGTCTTTGTAATGTGACCACTATGACACTTCACCACTTCACAAATAAAGCATTTCTGCTTCTTAAAGGTTTTCATACAGGCTTTAGAACTGCAATTATTTCACCTTCTGTTAAGCACTGCCTAACAGTTAAGCAACCTCTTAGCTCTATTTCTCATAGAATGGTTACTATGATTTTAGGATCTGAGGATTAAACTGGTTAAGTAACTCTATACCTTGTGTATTGTAAGATGATGCCCATAATAAAGTCAGCCTTAATAACCTTCTGGTGAAGAACTCTCTCCTTTTGATTTCCAAACACATGTATGAATGAGTTAAGGCAGATGATGTGGCATTCATCTGTATCTGAGGCTTACAAAATAAGTGAGGGAACTTTCCATCCCAGTGCTGTTAATATTCTTGCTCAACTCCATAACATTAATTTGAAAATCTTTTCTGAGTAACATGAGTTTGTTTTGGATGTGATATTGCAGAGGTAAGTTATCAAGATGAATATTTCTGATATAAACCTTGACAGAGGCTATACATCTTGCACAAAGACAAGTAGATACATGCATTTGCACACATAGATTTTGAGGTAACTAACCTAAACCTAAGAAAATTCAACCACATAGCTGATTTCTGTACCCAAATTTGGAGTAGAGATTCTGCATGCCATTGTAACTCTGAAAATAACGGAGGTGTCTTGCCTCACTGTAGACTATATTACAGATGTTTACATCCAAGGTAGTCAATCATGTCTGTCTTTGTGTTCAACAGAGAAAAATAAACATTTGCTGGGAGTAATTTATCTGGGCCATTTCCGATGTGTTTTAGAATGCAGATGAATTGTTCTGTGTAAAAGCCTGTTTCTTTTTACTGATTACCTAGGGCCTGGAAAACCAGTTCAAACTTAGATGTCTACTTTGTAGATGTCTAAATTTAGGCAAATTAATCCCATACTCTGTGTTAAAATAATTTCCTACTGATTTTGAGTATTCCAGATGTTCACAATTTCACTGTATCACAGTTTTATTCAGGCTTACAAAAGCAAATAATCCATGTTAGGGGAACCCACCTTTTAAAATGAAGTGGTTTTTGTTCATGCTGTAGTTCTTTTTTTTCTTATCCTTGCCAAAATAATTTCCTTTAAGAGAGTGAATAAGTATAAATCATTTTTACAATTTTGGAAATTGGTTTATAGTATTTTAAAGCATTTTTATGATTTTGGAAAATTCTGACAATTACTTTTTCTCCTATTGCTAGAATGACTGGTGTGATATCTGAAAAAATAAGACATCAACATGCTTATTTAATCTTTCATATGGTTTTATTTTTCATTTCCAGCTGATACAGAAAAAGCTGGAAGGCAGTTCACAGTCTCTAACAGCAAGTTCACACAGAGCTTTATATGCTCAGTGAAACCCTCCTCACTGTTGGTACAAATAATATTGGAAAGATAATTTCTTGGAGTCCTCTACAAAAAATAAGATTTTTTTTGTTTTTGTCACTTAGCTAAACTTTTCCTTGACAAATAGTTGAGTAATGAAATTTACTGGTAGAAGAGAGATTGTATTACAAAAATATGTGTTTATCTTAAGAGTGGGAGTATTTCACAGATGATTCAAACTGTGATTGGGCTCTAATAATTCAGGCCCCACAACTCTTTAGAAACATTAACTATCACAACTTTACTACATATATATGGTTTCCATTTTATAGTTTCTTTTATGCTGCCCTGAGGGCTAGAAGAGCTTTTTTCAAGTGAATTCTGGCGCATTCACATATTATATAACTCAGTGAGGGAAGAGAAACTACCAAAGATCACCAAACAACCATAAAAAAAATTTGGTAAAATGGCAATCCTCTGCCATTCTCTAAGAAACCATAAAATCCTTACAGACCATAGTGCCTTACAGAGGAAAGATGGTAAATAAAACCCTGACTTTGACACTTTTATTCAACAGCTTGGCCTTCAGAAGTCTAAGGAGCTCCCAGTTGCTTCACATAGAATTAATTTCCAGAGAAGGTCTTCAAGACTAATCCCACTGAACCTCAACACCCAAAAGTAAAAGTCTACTCTTTATTAGGGAACTTTGTCCCTTCATGAAATAACAGAAAAAATTGGCATTTTCAAAGTACAAACTCATTTACAGGCAAATAACACTCTGAAAGTGCCTTTTTCTCCCTATGCAATTAGGAAAATGTTCCTAGGAAAACATAGGAAATGTTTAAGAATCTCAATGTCATTGATTTTTATGCAAAATGAGTCAGGCTTATTGGATATCTTTGGGGTTTCTGTTGTAAAGTCTCACCTATATTTTTATTTATTTATTTCCCATCAGTCATGTTCCTAATTTATTGGAACTGAATTGCTAGGACTTCATTTTGCATTCAGAATTACAATTGACTTCCCCTTAAGAAGACACTGTTATTATCTTGCTTTTGTACAAGGGCAAGCATGATAATGGCCATAAGAAAAGGTTTGTGCATAACACTAATCAGGTATTTAAGTTATTTGTCAGATTGCTGCCAAAAAGTAAATTGCCAAAAACAGAGCTTGATGCAAGAAAGTTACACTATTAACAGCCAGGAGACCATCATAAAGTCTAGCTCTCCCAGATGAGTACTATAACATATATAATAAAATCTGCACTGAACTTTAAAATATTTTCCTTGTTAACTGAAATGTGTAAATTATGAACTGCTTGGCTATTAAAGAAAACATCCATGGATAAGATATCCTGTCTAACAAAAGAATGATTGTAGCCCATTTCAAATTATTTTGGAACCATCCCAGATTGAAGAGAGCAATTCACAAGTCTCAGGATAGCATGACCAAGGAAGGCAGGCATTCGTATAACAACCATGTTGGAACATGATCAAGCAATTTCTGCATTATCTCAAAAATGCCTGACAAGGATACCTGAGAAAATGCTGCTAGAGTATCTGATTATAAAAACCGAAAGTACCTACTCCCTTAACTGATCACAAGCCATGTTTTTCACATTGCAGCTGCATCCAAAAAGCACACAGAAATATTAAAAGATCTCATTAAATAGAATAAAATGTCTTTAGCTAGTGTCTCCCTTAAGAAGCTTATCAGCAGAACAGAAGAGGACATCATGATAATTCCTTGCCTCCAAGATAATCTTCTTCCTTTGCTGTAGGACCCTGCCAAAGTCTTACAACATTTTAACATTCCTAATCTCTGTTCCAGGCAAGATCTGTACTTCAATTATCTCTATTCATTCAGGGGCATAACACAAACTACCATTAAAAACATATCATACCAAACAGAATAAAAAAACAGTCATAGACTAAAGTGCCTTGTCCTAGGACATCCTTTATAAGAATATGAAACATACAAACTCCAAGATGGATGCAGCAGGTTAACTGCAGAAAGGTTTTGAAGAGCAAAGAGTCCCTCTGGTTATCACCCCTATTCATTATTACAGCACACAACAAATGAAGGTTGCTCTCTTATTGTCAGCAGCTTGCTATCCTCAGTTTGAATGTGCCTCTCTTTCAGCACTGACTGAAAAGATGACCAGTTCAAACTAGATATATACTCTGTATGTAACTGACTTCAGATGCAGTAAATCACTTCTATTTATTTAGGAAAACAGGTTAGCCAGGAGCCATACAGAGTTTCAGTGGGATTTATGAGACCTTTTTTTCCTCCCACCCCCCCTCTGCCAGCTCTCTCTACTCTTGTCTGTCTGTTGGGGGGTCCTGCTTATCTCTTTCTCCTTGATCTTGCTCCCACACCAGGATCTGCTCTGATTCAGGAAAAAGAAGGTGTAAGATGCAGTGCTTTCAGCACAGTGTCATCTGCCTCAAGAAAAAGAAGCTGCTAGCAAACACCAGAGCTCAAGGCTGTGATTCTGTCACTCTCCCAGGGCTTTCAGGTCATCTCCATGCCATTCTAGATGGCTCTGTAAAGGGAGAGGCAGAGAGTTTGGAGGAGAAGGGCCCACCGCACCACACAGCAAGAAGGAGAAATGGTGCCCACAGGGCCATTTTTCCACCATTCCCCCTGACTGTTACAGTGTCAGCAGGAGAACAGCACTGGAGCCTCATCTACTCTATTCCATGGTGACAACAAACCCCTCTGGCTCTCTGGCACTTGCTGCCTGGGAGGACCTATACCACTTCCAGCTCAGAAATGCATCTGTGGCATGCAGGGGACCTGCAGGAAGGTGGGCAGGCCATTTGCAAATTTATATTTCAACTCTATTTTCCTAGATCACACTATACCTTTTAGATTTTCATGTTCTATAAACGAACTTTCAATTTTTTGCATTTATCTCGTTTCACACTGTTCCTTAATTCAGATGCCATTTTTTTAATTCTCCCCAAATTGAAATAAAGGTAGCAACACCATGTAAATTCTACTGTCTCCATTGCCTTTTCTGTATGCTCTTGGGAGGGGGAAGAATCACTGAATTTGATAGATAAAACCAGAAAATCTAAACTAACCCTTTGATGATACAAATGTCTGCCTCATGACTTCAGACAGACAAATCAAGCTATGCACTGAGAGTTGTTTACAGTCTGAAAAGTCACAGACAGGTACATGAAGTGATACCACATTTCTTTTTTAATGTTCAGATGGGAATTCAAAGGATTACTCAACAAATTATATACTCTGATTTCTTGAAATTGACAGATGAGTAGAAGTAATGTTGTACTTATTGCTGAACTCTTCTGATTTTACTGCTTGTAAACTGATATGAAAGACTCAAACAGTAGGAGAGGACCATCTTTACTTAATTTCTACATTTTATTCAACCAAAGGGAACATTTTTTCCCCTTTTCTGGGAGTAGAGTGCACAGTGTCTTCTGCAATAACTTTGCACACATGTTCATCATGGCTCATAATGGCGGGTGGTTTCTCATCTTTATACCATCTTTTAATCATAAATTTTCTATGAATCACGGAATGTTTTCACTTGAAAGATTCACGGGATCAACATCTGTTGTATAGAATGATACAGCTGAAGAAGACCTAATGCAGGCAGTTTAATGTTACTTAAAGATCAGAGATTGCAGAGAAAGTCTTTATACACACTCTGAAGCCATTTATGTGTTCCACATCTTCTTTCCCATCTTTCAGCTCTATCCCATCTCACACCATCCAGGCAAACTTTCCTGTTGCTTCTCTTGTACTTTTTAAATGAGGGCAAGAAAAAATGTTTGCTACAAGAAAGGAATGAGTCACTCTTTTATATAACCAGCAACAGAACCATTTTGCAGAAAAATGCTTCGTTATTGCTTATATACTATCTAAATGCATGAACTTGGTGTTTGTTATGAGCCAATAGACTTTTGTGAGGTGTAAGATCTATTCTGTTCATTGGCAGAGTTATTTGCAAACATTTTATTGTATTTTAAAAAGTGAAGTCAGATAAATTGTTGAAGGGAAAAAAAAGGTGGTAGGTTTTCTTTAGTTTTCAGATTACAGAAACAAAGGAGCAGAAAATATAAATTATTTAAGGTAATATAGGAAACCGATACCAGAAGCAATAATTGAATTTTTTTTGTCTAGGAATCCTACCAGAAGTTTGTCTTGTCTCTTGTCTCTAAAATCAGCCCATCATCACATTGTAGTTTTTCTGTTGAATCTTATCTGATAGTTTCGCCAATTGTTAGACTGTGGCTTGGGAGATTTCCAGGTTCTGATGTACAGGGTACATGTTTGTTTCTTTGTGTGTGGTGTTGGGTTTATTAATAGGAGATTCAAGAACAAATAAAGGCATAGAGTGACAGTGAAAGAAATAATTTTCTGCATCACATCTTCCAATTATGTGTAATCCCTTTTGCATGTCATGCTGTTCACATCTGCAGATAGAACAGGACTCAGCAACAAGCATGTGTGTATTCAGAAAACTTCAAACTGGAGCACTATATAACTAATATTTTTTGTAGTCTGCCATTTTTAAGTGGCAGAAGGTTTCAAACATCAAATATTTGCTGTGTCAGACAAAAAAGATAAGGTACACATGCACATAACTATAACCTGAACATATAGAAAAGATTTAAAGATTGATATAATTATATAAACTTTTCAGTTAGATACTTCTAAAAGTTTTACTTATTCCACAGGATGATGCCAAACTCTGCTGATATTGCAGGGTAGTTACAAATTTGGTCAAAGACTACGTTCACTTTAGATTCACTATGTAATACTGAGTTCAGGTGTTGCAAAACTTTCAGGATAAACAGGAGGACAACTCTTCCCTGTATCTAGCTGCTTCTCATTACCTATAACCCAGGAATTTGACTCAGATGGTGTCCAGCCTGCCTCCATAGTGATCTTTGGCAAGGCCAAGTCCACTGGGACTTGAAGAAGTCTGGATCCATAGAAAGACAGCTTAGTGCATCTGGAAGTTAATAGTAGGCAGCGAAGAGAATGCTGAAAGAAAAAAGGTATGATTGAAAAAATATGACTGAAGGGTGGGATGTGGATGAAGGAGACTGGCAAAGTGGGGAGAAAAAAGAAGAGTTGTGCACAGATTAATAGGGAAAAGAAAGGGGAACTCTTTCATTATATTGAAAATTGGAGCTTACTAGAAGAAAAGGGATCTCGATTGTGTTTTAGTACAGTGGGTATAAAGCCTATGTGAGTCAAAAGGACTGAAATCAGCTGGATGAAAATACTTCTGAATTAATTGTCAAGCAAGCAAGCAGTCTCTCCCATTTCTGTGTTTGTCAGGCTGCCTTATCCACCTGAAGCAGCCCCGAGACGCTCCCAGTGAATGCATCCACCCTTGGATCTGCTCCCACAGGGGAACCATTTCACCAGCCTCTGAAACCCAGCCCTTCTTGCATGAAACACGGCTATTGTTTAACAGTTCAGAGCAACAAGCTGAGAGCAGGAAATGAAGAATAATGTCTCCACTTGAAACAGCTAATTATACTTGTGTTGATACAGTGTTAAACTTTCCTGTTATCATTGGCTATACAGTCCTGTGTATCTTGCTTGTGCTGAGGTTTTCTAGTGGCTTCATCTTGGGCTGCAGTCTGTTTTATGAAGAAATGTGAGAGAACCTTTTTCAACACCAGCTAAACCCTGCATTTCTTTAAGCCCTGATTGCCAGTATAGCTGTACTTTTAACACCAGACTGCTTTTGGTTAGGATGGAACACCACAAAGGTAAGGATGCAAAGAAATTTAAATATCACCTTGAGTAAGTATTATCAGCTAGCCATAAGGTCTTTCCAAACAGGGGAGGACTGGAGACAATAACGTCAGTAGTAACACCATCTGTTTTATTAAAGGAATTTCATAAGCACAGCACCTTATTTTTACTTTTACTTCAAAAGTCCAGCACTCCAATTTTTTTTTCATCTTAAAGTCAAGAATTGATTTCTGAAATGAAATCTGAAGAGGATGTCTTTGTTGTAAAATTAATTCATGTAATCAGCACTAAAACCTCTTTGACTAAGGCACCTCTATTGGCTTAGGCAGCAATAAAAGAAAATTGTAGCCACATTATTGAGTCCTTCTTAGGGATGCACTTCTGCACAATTAAAATCTGGAGGCATCTTGTCCTGAAAGTGCCTAAGGTACAGTTTCCCAACAAACTGAGGCTCTACCCTCTTCTCTGGTATCGATCCACAATTATCTTCTTGTCCACAGAAAAGCTTTATCCAGTTGAGGGATTTTTCCTCATTTGAGAACAAGGATGAAATATGAACCTGAGCTTTAATTCCTTCACCAGCTGGCCCACACTGCACACACCATCAAAATTCAGTGGTGACTATGTGTTAAATGCAGAATTTAGATGTAATATCCAAGTGCAGTCCTAAATGAGGGAACAGCAGATGTACATCTATGGCTTCATGGTTCCATCTATGAACAGCCGTGTATTTCCATGTACCCTCAGGTGGAGACTGGCACAGAAACTCAGAAGAACTCTTATAAACAGCAGTGTTCAGGCATCAGGTTTCCTGGAGTTGTCCAAGAAATATGTTTGGGTGGAAAACAGAGCTATTCATTCGGGCTGACATTTGAAACCTTCATCATTTAGGATGAAGAGAATGCTTCATATTGTTTTGGTTATGTAAAGCTGGATTTTTGTTGCATTTTCATGACAACTTTGTATTAAATTGTCCATATAGTGCCTTCCTTTGATAAAAGGAACATTTTTGAATGACAGTAAGTATATTTTCCTTCCCAGACTTTTAAGAATAGCAGCAAGAGCATACATCTTCTCCCAAAATTTAGAAGAAACGTAGTGTCTTTTTGTTCCATTCTGCAGTACAGAAGATTAATTATGCATACCTTTACAGAACCCAGGTTTTTATATGTCTTCTCTCAGTATTGCTGCTTGCATCAATGTCTGACTGGAATTGCACTGGTTTCTGGCTCTCTGCAGCACCTACTTTTATATAAGCATACTAAATAGAGGCAGGTGATGACATTTAATTACTAGCACATCTCTTGGCACTGTTTTGATCCAAAGTAGTACTCTTCCGGATAATGTCTGGACACCTCTTTCAGATCTTAGCTGACTCAAAACCCAGCAGCCTTTTTGGAGGCAGTCAGATGGTTTTGCAAAGTAGAAGAGTTCAGCTGGCTGATCACAAGCTCAATCATGTCAACTGGTCACAGTGCCAGAGCAGAGCTAAGTTCCATTTTATTTACTGATATGAATGCAGCCTCAGAGTTCTGTGTTGTGGCTACAACAACATGGTGTTAATAACTACTCAATGTTTTCTCAATTCAATTTCTATGTAAGGAAGAGCTATGCTACTTTTTTTAGTTTCTACAGCACCCCCAGCAGTTGCCATCCTTTGCATTAGCACAGTGGAGGACATTTCTCAAAAGTTTGATTTGCCTTCTGTAGATAGGCAGGCCACTAATCTGGATAGCTTCCATCTTTGCTAGAGATGTAAGTAGCCAGGAAAACAAATGAAAAACTAAAGAAAGAGAACTTTATGCAGTGTGAATACATGACAGATGAATAACACAAGTATATCTCCTAGCCAATAGGAAGAAACAGAGACTGGCCAAAGGTTACAGCTTACAGGCATAAATTTATCCTTTGTGATGAAATGTAACTGGATCTCAACTTTGAAGTCTTCCTGAACCTGTAAGCTTACAGGTCTGAACACATCTCCACCCCTGGCTGGCACGTCTCCTGATCTTCTGCATTTTTTAAAAGGTGAAAATAAGAGAAAGAAACTAAAATGAACTATGACATGATAGGAATTTCAAACTTCTTAAAGAAATTCACAGACATCTATTCCATAGCAAAGTTACTGATTCTTTAAAAATACAGGGTACAATACTCAATACCTCAAGAAGAAAATCCTTTTACACCTTTCTTCCCAAAAAGCATGTATACAGTCAAACAATAATCATGACATCTATCCTAGGAATGAGGTTTACATTTCTTCTTCCACTTGCTGAAAAAATTGCTTTCTAAAACTTCATAATTTACAATCCCTCTCTCTGAGCACAATGTGAAAAAAAACAATGAGGATATAGAATTGTACAATGAACAGTCTGCTGTGTTTCTAGGATTTTCTAGTGAAGTCTTTCTATTTCAATACTAATATTAATGTGAAAGGGGGACTAAAAAAATCCTTTGGATAGGGTGATGACTGCTTATTTTCTTGAGTAATCCTGTCTGTAATTCTCATCAGTAAACATTCAGAGTAGGTGAATCAGACCTGTTACAGAATCTTCTCCTAGAAGACACTCCCTGAAATCAGTGAAATACAGACAGACAATGCCTCTATTTACAGAGAATAAAAATATCAAGAGCTGCTCAAGAGGCTGAAGAATTTTCTTACACAGCTATGTGACAAGATGTGAACCTTGCCTAAATATATCTGTGTCAACAATTGTTCCAGTAATTTAAAACTTTTACAGGATAGTGTAATTTTGTTTGGAGGAGAAAGTGGTGCTTCAGTGCAGCAAGGAATAATAAACCCTTCCTGATAATGAGGGCTGGAATGAGATTCAGATAGGTTAATGCAAGTTTTAGACTTAAAGTTCAAGTCTTAGGCAGGCTTAAGACTTATGCACAGTCCTCTTTTAAAAGTCAGTGGAGAAAGAAGTGCAGGTACCTCTAGAATGCAACTCCAAAGCCAGGAGCAACATAAATCACTTTGTCTCCACTGAAAGGAAAGGGAGTGGAGGCAACTGGTTTTGTCTGAACTCTATAACTTTCAGACTTAAAAACATAGCAGCATGTATTGAGTCCAGCCAAAGGTCCAGAAACTTATTTTCTTATGCTCAACAACAGATTGAGTGAATTCATAGAGAGTGTACAAAAAGGGCAAATATCTGCAAACTTGTTCCTTTATTTCCTTTTAGTTACTGCTTTTGGGATGCTTTTTAGCACAGTCATTCCTCCACCTGCAGGGAACTCTGGGTTTTCGAGATTTTCTCAGAAATATTTAAAGTTATTTTTCAGGAGATAATACAATTTTGAGTAGTAAAGCTGGAAAAGTTTAGATGAAAACACCATCTTCCTGGGGGATGGGACAGTTAGATGCAGAACTGGTTGATTTTATTATTCCCTGAGTCATTGAAGCAATATTCATTTCCCTGTTAGAACAGCCTGCTGTCAGTCTGTATGGTCAGCATCATCATGCAGCACAGCAGTTCTGTGCCACAGGAATGCAGTGCTCAAGTTTGTGGATTCACCACAGATTTTTTTTTCCATTTTCATGTTCTAAAAAAAAAAAAAAAAATAGTCAATTAAAGTCATAAAAGCTGATGGGGAAGGAGTTTTAAAGCTCCAAACTCACACATCTGAAATCTGGAAGAATTCAAATGAAGCATTCCCCATACCACATGAAATGGATCCTCCACACTAGAGACTGATTCATGCAATGCACAGAAAGGATCTAATCTGAGGCACCTCCACCTCTGCGAAGGAAAGTGTGATGCAGCATTCCCTGAGCTTCACAGAAGCTGAACCTTTCATTCTAGAGAACTTCCAAGACATTAGATTGTGCATGTGCACTTATCTGTGCAATATGAGCTGCAGCCAGCCCCTCCTGGTCTGTGTCCTCTCTGATTGAGAGCCCAGGGAGAGCTCTGTGCCTGTAAAAGACAAAGCTATAGTGGAAGTTGTTTGACAGCTTTAACTGCATTGGGGGTGGCCTGTGACTTGTGTCTGAGAGTCAGTGCAGAGCTCCCAACAGCCTCCACGAGGCTGCCATTTGCTCCATGGTCATTAAACACCTGATCCCCAATGAAATGCCATTCACTGCATAGGACAGAGCTTTTAAGATTCTAGTAAAATCTCCAAGTCTTATTCCCCAAAAGTAGGGATATTTTGATTATATTCCCCAAGGAAAGATCTTATTTTCTGTAGGCAATGTGATGCAATGACCAACTTTAGTCTTAAGAATATATTCTCCTCTCCTATGATTCTTATTTTCTAATAAATTCATAGAGACAATATAAAGAACTTAAATTTAACTTATTCTCAAAATGAATTCATTACTTATTTCAGTAAATTTTAGTTCTGATTAGCCAGCATAAAAAAGAGATGTGGATCACTCTTCATCTTATCCATAAGGTTATAGAGATGAGGCAAAAACCAAAAGGACTGAAGTCCCCACCTGAGACATCCTCATGATCTGAAAGAAGTACTGCAGAAACCCCAAAAAGTGTGAGTCATTAACTTTACTCCAAATAGTGGCTTTTTTAACTAACCAGGAGCCTGTTATGGGGCATTGGTCAGTCCTATCTGGCCAGTATTGCTCCCACAGGAACAGACAGCCCAAAAGCAGAGTGCTCAGTCACTTCAGCACCTTTATTTCCTGGCAGATAAGAAAGACAATATTTCCTGAAGGGGCCTCACTGGATCTACACCACTTCTGTTCTCCCAGGAGCCCAAGCAGCAGAGAGCTTTCTCTTGTGGGCCCAGTTTTCCCAGCACAAGACAAAACAAAGAATTGTTCTTCTTCCTAAATCCCTCTGCTGTTAAAATTGATGCATAAATGATATGTGCAAAAGATGCTTTTTAAAATAGTACCCGTGTTTAAGTTAATTTTTGAGGACAACCTATCAAAACTTAGTGACTCTAAAGATTTCACACGTCTTTGCAATTCAAGTGTTTTTTCTGTGTACTGTCAGGACCTAAGCTGAGATATTTTAATCAGTATGGAAATATTTATGTTTTAAGTCCCTGGTCATTACAAAAGCCTTTCTAATTCATCGTCATGATATTTAAAAGAACATAATTTCCTCCTGAAAGCCCTTGATCTGAGATTATATTATATTCTCTATACCTTTACAGAATTTGGAGGGTCTAAATGTTTATCAAGGACATTTTTATTGGACACCTAGGATTTTAGGGGTTCGTGATACGCATGATAGAATGACTTTTTCTAAGGTTATGCAAGTTACTTTTGGAATAGGATCAAAACATAGCCCAAAGCTCCCTACCTCCTTACTTACAGAGCTCCTGTTATTGTATTTAGGTTTGGATAAACTTTCCTCTGGAACGTGATTGCTCACAGCAGTTAATTTTAAACTTGCAGCCTTAGATCTGGCTCTGTGTGTGTGAACAGGCTGTCATCATGCATTCCAGGTTACTCTCAGAAATGAATGTGTCTTTCCTCAGCATTTCTCACTGCTGGGGCATCAGACATTCCTCCTGCTCTGCATTAATCCAATTACTAAACACCTGCAGACATGCAATAACAGTTTTTGTGCCAAGTCCCTTAGAAATGGTTTTATAGGAGAATGTAATCTGCTGTCCTGCTATCAGGAGTCACATTACACACCTGCCAAGTCCTGAGCTGAAAAATAACAATCAGTGTTCTAATTCAATGCAAGAATGTTTCAGGACACATTAAAGAGACAAAATTACATTCTTCTTAATTTTACTGCCATGGAGTCCATTAAACATTTTGAACTTGCAGTTAATTTTATTAAAAGCCAATTTCAGTACTAAAATATTTACAGTACAGCATGATAAAAATGGACTTCTTATGGCAACTTAGGCAAGTTCCAAAAGATCCAGTAAAGAGAGAACTGTTTCAAGCACATATATAGTGTCATTCCAATTCTGTTCTTAGGGGTTTATCTGATAATCACCAAAATGCACTTCAAAGTGGAATTTTAAACTATGAAATAATTTGTTTTTCTTGTGCTTTTTTTAAACTTTTCCTCAAAGATGTATGCTGTTTGTGTCTCTGTTTTTAAAGTGGTTGTGCTCCTCAGAGCCGAAACAAAACCTGGTTTAAGAAGGGAAGGCTTTTCAAGGCACAAGATTTATCTGGGTGCCAAAGAATAATATAGTAGAATGCAACAGAGATTTGGAGCATGAGTCGACTGCTGACTGCACCATAAGTTTTTGTACAGCCTTGGGTAGGTCATTTCAGACTTTTGTGGCACAGCTTAATTTGAAAAATGCACATCGATGAGTCATAGGAATGTCAGTATGAATAGCAAAAAAAAATTAAAGCATTCCTAGAAAGACTGCTTGTGGGTCCTAGGTTTCCTACATGAAAGTGTCTCCTTTACTAAACTGAACAGCTCATCTTTTTATCTGTAAGTCTATTTATATACACCCAAACATCATCTTATTTCATCATTGCCCATTAGCCTCAATTACAGGCACAGAGGAATTCAAATAGTTCAAAATTACTTAAATAAATACAAAAATATCAAGCATAAATTTGAATGAAATTCTCTAGAATAGTCTGTAAGGTTGTTACTCCTGTTTACCTTGGCAAGGAATATACAGCAGTGATAGCATGCACTCTGCTCAGGAAGAGAAATTGGATTTGACCAGAGTCACCTGCAGTTTATAGCACTGCAGTCACTGGTGAGGGCTGTACTTGATGTCCTGAGGGGTCTTTTGCACAGCTGTAGACAAGACAGCAAGACAGCTCTGGCCAACAAAGAGCATTCCAAGGCTACAGCCCTGTGTACTAACTCCTTCCAGCTAACTTTACATTCCCCCATCCCATATGTAACCTTCAGCCCCCCACTTGAAGCAGGCAGTCTGATGGTAATAATAGTAGTCACAAGAAAAGGTAAGCTCTGTCATATTAATAATTTTTGAAAACTTAAATGCCCATGATATGATTTTAATTAAAATGCACACTGCCTGGTTTGTCTGTTTCCAGGAGAAGGTTTCTCCTGCAGGAAGATGTTGACCTGTGGTACCCATTTGCCTCCCACACTCTGAGGTCAGTCCCATCATTACACAGCCCGGTGTGTAGAGAGCATGTATAGTGGTATATAAACATGAGAATTAATCTGTTTTGCTTTAAGTTTAGTTTTGCCCAGTAACCTTTGCATGAACAGCATTTTGGAATGATCAAAACAAAGGAGATTTTTTTTTTCACTTTGAAAGATCCTGTTGATGTTACCGTTTTGTAGTCTGGTATAGTTTTTAGTAAGAGGAAGATATTTGGACTACTTATCTGACAGATCCATTATTATAGTTCACTTATTTATCACTCATAACTAACACATAGGGATGGTGAGGCATGGATTTACAAACAAAACTTCTTCCATCAGTGTATGTCATGCAGAGAAATACGTACAGAGTTTTAGCTCTATAATTGTATACATCTGCCTCCATCCATCACAGTGTATCTGGTTCTAGGATTTGATATTTTTTCATTAAGATCTTCTCAGGATTTTATATAGCATTTTGGAAACATTTTTATTTTGTTTTACAAAAGAGAGTCCAGATTCTCATGTCCTCTTTGGGTGAGTTGGATAGGGGATCATCAACACCTCTATTTATTCATGAGCAGAGCTGACTGAAGAACTGAAGTTTTTTAAATCAATCCTAAGTACGTTAGAGCAGTACTGAAGAAGCTGGAAAACTCATACCATGTTTTCCTCTACCTAAAAAACTTGCATGTTTCTTTCCACAAAAATACATAGCAAACTCTTTCCCAAGACAGTGCAGGTAAAATTCTTATAAATTATTATATTCATGATCTGATGGCAATTCTAAGAGCCTCAGAGTGAAAGCTTAATATCACAATCTACTATATAAGGATTTTCTCCAAAATAAAGAACTGCTTTGCCTCAGCCTTTCCATACCCTTCACTGCTGTCCCATTCTAGGGATTGATATTCCCTGCCTGTGTCACTGCAACATCACCAGCTGCTTTGCACACACAAAAGTTCTATTTGCAGGGAAACTGCAAAACATTAATCTGAGTGTTCCAACTAATATGCATTTAAAATAGGCTAAATATTGTGTTTGCATGAGTAATTCCTATGTTATGGACTCTCAGGGATCCACATAACTTTCCTTATTTATACTCTGTTTTCCCAGAGGCAAGCTTAATCCCCAGTCCCCTTTACACAGAAGTCAATGAGAGTGTAGATACTTACTTCAGCAGGAGGAAGGTCCATGTAACTGGGAGTCCTATGCTGCCTAAAAATGACACAATTTTTTGGACAGAGGAAGGCCCCAAAGGCTCCATATGTTGCTCTCACACTGGGCTGACTTATTTGAGGGGAAGGTCAGACCATTGAGCAAAAGGTAAGGGAGTGAATAACACATTTACTGTGTGCCTGGGAGAGGAAGCTCAAAGCTGGGAAGCAGGTCAGGCTTTTTAATTTCCATCAGGCCTAGCATCCTACAGGAGTTATTCCAGCTCAGAGTCTGTACAGCTTAAGTGTGTGTTTTCAGATTTTCTCTTTTTATCCAAATGCAAAAAAAAAATCTCTAGACTTTGGAGGATTAAAATGCAGGCCTTGATTATGGATCAAAACAGGAGTCTCCTCTATACTGATGCTGTGCTTGAAAAGACAATGACATATGTGAGATGAAGATGGAATTTTATCTTCCTCCATTTTCTACAACACTCTGTGAAATGATCATTCACAAAAGGTGTTTCAAAGACCTCATTCCCAGACTTTTTTCTTTTTTTTTTTTGTATACATGAATCAGTGGATGTATAGAAGGACATGAACTGCAGCGTTGTATTTCCCCACTGCTTTTCTTATTAAATTGTACGCCTTCCCCATGGTCCCCCTCTTCCCCTGCCCCTACTCCTGGCCCCTCCCTCGGGTTCTCCCCCTTGGCTCCAGTACCCCAACTCCACCCATGTACCACCCCTGTGCCCTGAGATCATTCGTCCGTGTGCTCTCTCCGCCCCCCTCATCCCGAGATAAACCCCCAAGCTCCCTGACCGCGTGGTCTTTCTGCCTCTGAGCACTGCCTTGTTGCTGTGTAACAGAAGTTCCTCTCAGGTCCATATGGAGGGACCCTTCTCACCTCCTTTTCTGTCTCTGTGTTGCAGGGCCAACAGCTCGCAGGAGCAGGGATGTGGGGCTGTCTGGAAAGACTGCGGGAGAGAGGAACTGCTCTGTCCTAAGCAGCCCTGCAGTGCTTTCCAGGAAGGCTGCAGCTTGCTAAACCAAACCAAGCTATGCAACTATGAACTTTATACCATTTCCTTTTCCCTAGGAAACGATTCCCTATCTATGATGGTAAGAAAAATTCTCCCCTCTCGATAGGGAGTAACTTTCCCAGCTGTGCACTCCAAATGGCACAAAAGTTTAATTGACAGATATTTAGATGCTCTTATCATGCATGGAAGAGAAAATATACAAAAAAAATCCAATCAATTTGCTGTCAGTCTTAAGTTGTTTTTTTGTCTGGTAATTGAATAGCTTTGTACACTGCTTAATTTCTGTGGTAAGTTTGCCTCTTTATGCCTTGGAATATCTTAAACCATTTACAAACAGCCTAAATATTTCTCAGCTGTGCAACTCCACTTAAGCCAGTGCCAGTGGTTAGCTCCTCACCAGAAGCAGAAGCAGAGAAGAGAAATATTGCTCAAACCATCAAGTCATTAATTCCCAGTCTCCCAAGAGACAGAGCACCCATCTGGGAAAATCGGCAGGGGGTAAGAGAACAAGGCTTTGTGTCCTGTTGGTTTTGTCACAGAGAGGGAGAAGTGGGATACCAGGGGCGGAGCTGGGACAAACACCCAACCAGATCAGAGCCCGGGCTGCTTGAACATTAGACAGACTGACTATCTCAGAGTCCCATGACAGGGACCCGGCCGGGGGGGCCTGGGGGGGTCCACCGCAACATGTTTGCTTGTGCATCATTTGACTTTTTTTTAAAATTGTCTATTGGTTCTAAATTCAAGACCAAAATAAGTATAAGATGTACTTTTCATATTTCAGCAGATGAAAGGCAGTAGTTTAATATTTCACACAGAAATAGAAAATCAGAACTTTGATTACCTGCCTGTTTTTCCTTTGATTAGACTTGAGCTCAGGCAGGATGAAGAACATTTAAAGCTTCTGGATGAATTTACTAAAATGAGACTAAATCAGAATGGACAAAGACCACCAGACAATCTACTGTAAAGGACAAGTATTGCAAAATAAAATTATATTTATTTGATGCAATGGCCAGCCGCTACAGTTATCATCTCATGGAAGGAATATATATTATCTGCTGGAGGAACTGATCAGATAGAGCCCTGGAAAGCTGTCTTAAATGAACCAGCCACAACTACAACAAATTATCAATATCCATGTACAGAACTGGGAGATGCTTACAATCTCCTGAATTTACCCTCTTGCCTTAAACTCCTCCACTTAGCACAGCACACTCATGTATCACACCTAAACTATTAGGGAGCCAGTTGCTACCAATCATCTTCAGCCCGGTCTACCAAGATACGTTCTTCTCCTTTTGCCTCTTCATGCCATAGGATTATGAGTGATGAAAGGATTAATCCACCAGTTTAGTTCCATACACAGAACAAAGTTAAGAACAATTAGAAGAAAATAGATTTAAAATCAAGAACAAGGACTGTATAAAATTTATAAAAATAGATGCTATTACACACTCTTGAATGGATTTATACTAAAAAATATCATAGGGCCACGTATCAACATTTTAATGTTTTAATCATCCAGATTTCACCTTTGCTGTAAACCCACTGTCCCTGTCAGTATCTTACTCTTCACTTGTTCAGCACAAACTTTGTCACTGTATTTGGCTGAGGTAAAAACTGCTGAAAGGCATAAAGCTACTTTAACAACTTGGAAACCTGCATCATCTTTGCCCAAAGTACTACTGAAATAATCAACATCATATGATACACAAACATGTCAGTGACATCCCTCAGTCAGTGACCTGGAGGAATAATTGAAAACCTGCAAGGATAAAGCTGTCTTTAACACCAGCATTGAGAGGAAGTTTCAATGATACACATGGTTCAGGATACTCTGCCATCTACTTGGGGATTCAGTGAAATGGCAACACTTTCAAAAATCTTGGCATGCTTTAGAACCTTTCAGAAACCTTACCCAGAGTTCAAGAACTGGAGCAGGTTAGAAAAATACAATTTTCATTACATTTTTGAGAGTATTCATAAAGCTTCACTTGGTGGTCACAAGCTTGATCTCTCTATATGCATCCTCTGCAAGGACAGGAGCAAGGTGGGCTTCCCCTGGGATCCTTTGGGAGTGACTCTATCAAATTGAGCCAACCCTTGTGAATAACCCCTTTCAATGTAAAATAAACACCATGTTTAGATTACCTATCGTCATTCTCAGGGCAGCTCTAGCCATAAATCTGAATGCAATTCACAGTGCAGGTCACATCACAGTACCTCCCTCTTGGCTCGAGCCCAGTGGCTCGGTGTGAGCAGTTGGTTTAAGTGCTCTGCTGGAGCGGAGCCACGCTGCTCTGCACCTCACCGGATGCAGCCCCAGATGGGCATGTGCATATCTGTATACAGGAACTTCTCTGAGGTCATCAAGGAGTTAAAATCAGACAGTACATCTACCACAGCCCTTTGAGCTGTGATCCAGTCAAATTCTACAGGGTAAACAGGATCAAGATGGGTCATATAAGAAGCAGAGACATATAGAGATCCCCAGAGGCTACAGGGAGTGATTTTAATGTGGCAAGAGATGGCACTTTTTCTCTGTGCACTAATACTGAACACAAATCAGGCACCCCAACCAACAGTGAGCAGAAAAGAATGGGCTAACTTTTAGGAAACAGGAAAGAGAGAAATATGTTCATTTTAAATATGTTCATCCTGGCAGGAGACTGTCATAGTCCTATTATAGTTAACTGATACAGATAGCTAACACAGTAAATATTTGCTATGAAAGGTTAAAAGGAAATTCATGCTATTCATTTTTTCAAACAGAACAAAAAGGGGATGCTTTCACATTTCTCTTTGACTTTGTTCCAAATTATGTTTCTTAACAGCTGGTGGGGCCTTACCTTGAATATTGTGTGCAGTTTTGGGTGCCACAATATACGAAAGTTATTGAACTATTTGGGAGTGTCCAAAGGTGGCTGACTAACATGGTGAAGGGCTTTGAGGGGAAGTCATGTGAGGAACAGCTGAGGTCCCTCGGTCTGGAGGAGACTGAGGAGAGACCTCACTGCAGTTACAACTTCCTTGTGAGAGGAAGAGGAGGGGCACTGGTCTCTGCTCTCTGGTGACAGTGGCAGGACCTGAGGGAATAACCTGAAATTGTATCAGGGGAGGTTTTGGTTGGATATAAGAAAAAGGTTCTTCACCCAAAGGGTGGTTGGGCCCTAGAGCAGGATCCCCAGAGAAGTGGTCACAGCACCAAAGCTGACAGAGTTCAAGAAGTGTTTGGACAACAGTCATGGTGTGGCTCTTGAGAAGATGCTGTGCCTGGCCAGGAGTTGGACTCAATGATCCTGATGGGTCCCTTGCAACTCAGCATATTCTCTGATTCTGTGATTCTGTGATTCTATGAACAACAAAAACAAAATAAAAAAATTACATTTTTAATTGAAAATTAAACATTAAAAATAGCATATGTGACAGGAAAGGTCATCTCAACTCTAGTTATTCTCAAATAGTTTCAAATAGAAAACCAGTTTTCTCACCTTTTGGTCCCAAATAATATGCACAGTTCTATTGTATTTTGGGGATTTTTTCAATTGCTGATGGCATTTAGGGGTTTTGGTTTGGTTTTCATTTTTCTTCTTTTTATTTTAGTTCTGAAATGGAAATATTTCAGAGCACCTAAGTAGAAGTCTCACACATGGTTATCAGGCTGCAAGGTGTTTGGGGGTACCACCAGCTAAAAAACACTAATGCACAGCACATTCTACAGTAAATACTGTCCAATCATAATGCTGAACAGAATTTTTACAGCCACACAGGAGCTAATATTTTCAGCCATTTATTGTTAGGTAAGTTGACCAGCAAGATAGGCAGGTTCAAGCAGGTGGGTCCAAGGCTCAGACCCCAAGGTCTCCTGCTCCCTGCTGCTCCATTGGGTGTTTTTGCTGAAGGAGGAGGGCTGCAGATTTCCTGCCCCAGGCCTTTACCATCAGCAGGATGCTGAACACCCAAGCAAGAAATGCTGCCTTGGGTGCCTTTCAGCACCCAAAGGGGACCTACAAGAAGTTTGGAGAGGAACTGTTTGCAAGGGCATGTAGTATATATATAACATGAGAATGGTTTTAAACTGAGACTAGGTTTAGATCAGATGTTAGGAAGAAATTCTTTACTGTGAGGGTGGTGAGGCACCAGCACAGGTTGTCCAGAGAAGCTGTGGATGCCCCACCCCTAGCAGTGTTCAAGGCCAGGTGGGATAGAATTCTGAGCCGTCTGGTCTAGTGAAAGGTGTCATTGCCCATGTCATGGGGATTGGAATGAGATGATCTTTTAGGTCCCTTCCAACCCAAATTCTCTATGATTTTACGATCCTCTGAAACCTCCGCTCAAATCCAACTGCCTGGGAAACAGTGCCCAGGAAACAGAATAACCCTTCAGGGGAAATTGCAACAAGAAGGCAACTTTGATGTTTCTCCTGACAGCTTTTCAAACAACAGCCTTCGACCAGAGGCAAGTGAGAGCTGAGCGGTGCTCGCAGCCTGACCGCTCGGCTCGGCTCGCAGCATCTTCCAGCGCCACCTGGTGATCCCCACCACCTCTCTCCTCCCTTCCTCACTGCACAGATGAGAGTTTCCAGGCTGCTTTTCTCCATCAACAAGATGGAACTGAGTATAGACTTAAATAAATTCTGTTCCTGTAGTGGACCGAAACAACAGAAGCTGGCTGGCCACTGGATCTACCACTGCTGTGGTTTTTTGTACCTTTTCTTGCTAACTTTTTCTTGGGAGAAATAGAGTTTTACCTCTAAACCAACAAAAGAAATAGTTAATGATATTAATTAATTTTGTAGACAAGACCCAGGTAAAGTAATAGCAGCTTACCTTTCCTGTCTGTGAAGAAAAAGAACTCCAAATGGCTGCCCAGTTCACTTTCTAACATGGAAAGAAAAGAAGTTTGAAACCACATTTACAATCAACTGTTGGGAGATTGATGAGGACACCAAACACACTGTTGCCCTGGGTCTGGATCATGCACCCACTGCCCAGCAAAAGCATTCAGGTACTGATTTCAGAGGGAGCTGTTTGTACTCAGTGACTGCCTGTCTGATCACCTGAGGGATGCCACATCACACAACGATGGAAGTGGGCAGGTACTTCCCTGTCACCCCACAGAAGATAAAGCAAGGTCCAAATCTGCAGAAAAATGGTGTCATGAAGGGCATGAGGATTATATTATAATAGAAGTTAGAGTTGTATTTCATAAAATCATCAGTTCATAAGTTCATGGCTTGAAACGGGCTGTTCTACATACCCTTGATACAGCTCCAAATTGAGCACTAAGGAAAGGGCAGGATCTTCACATTTTTGCATTTTTCTCTCTCCATTAATAAAGAACGTATGTGGAATATAAATCTGGATGGAAAACAATCACTAAAAAACACAACTGGAAAAGTAGTTTCTTTAAAGCACTTATCCACCTTGTATGCACAAAATAAAATTTAGGATCAGTGGAGTGACTGCATTTTACAACAATGGATCTGTGCAGATGTATTATAAGGTATCTCAGATACATAAAAAGAGATGGATGCAGGAGACTAAGTATTGCTACTTTCTACAAAATCAAAAAATACTGTGGAAAATAAACTAATCCCTTTTAATTAATCCCAGAAACTGTAACAGTAATCATATATATTCATGGGATTCTATTATAGAAACAAATACTAAACACAAAATTAGTCACTGGATTATTTTTTGCATTGAGTAAATGAATCCAGACAGGTCTTCATACATTTCAGTGCTCTAACTGTGAATGAGTAATGCAAAGTCAAGGAACTCTGACAAAATTCTTGAAGAAAGTTTAAAAAGTATGGGTCTCTGATGAATATGTAAGCTCGTCCAGTCCTGAACTTCTGTCTAAATGTCCTGGGTGTAGTAAACTAGAGTTCCTAGTTTAAATTCTTACTTCTCCTATGGATATATAAGTCACATAGACAGGACTTCTCTCTAGAGGCACTCAAATGCATCCATTCTTACCACAGATCATACTGGAAACTCAGGCACTTCCATTAGGAGGCCTGGCTATCACAAAGTGGAAGCTGACAGAGTTCAAAAAACCACAGCAGAATGCCCCCAAAGAGGTAAAATGCTATTTTATTGCACAAGCAGTGGTTTGCTTTCTGTTTCCCCTTTATGAAAGGTGCAATTGCACACCACCTTGCAAACATTTCCTAACTCTTTTCAAAGGTCTCTTGAGACCTTCAGGAAGAATGGAATGAAACTCATTTTGTGCTCCTGTAAAATTTGTACTGTTGGCCTCTGGAAAATTAAAGACTCTAACTGATTTCCAGTCTAATATCTGACATTGGTGCTACTCCAGCCTTGGCTTTTATCTATATTCTAGAGCATGTGGGAGTACTTCTGGCTGCCCTTATCAATAAAATGCAAAGAAAATTAGATTCTTTTCCCTTTCCCATTTTAGCAAGAGTCCATCATAAAACATATATAACATTTGCAAACATATTTTTATTCCTAGTATTTATTCCAAAGGTTTCTCAGCTATTTTAGCACCAATCTTCTGACTCTCCTTAAGCTAGTTGTTATTTCATTCTATTTGAAATCAAAGGTGTGTCCTCTCTAGGTTTCTTCTCACCATTGAAACAGATGGGTTTGAGGAGTGGTAATCATGGAACAAAATTACTGAGATGTTTGAGGGGCATGGAGAACAACTACTGCCCTTCCCATTCTCTTGGAATTTCTGAGTGACTGCAACCTACAGTTTGTGTGGGCATCCTTTACCCCTTCACATGAGTAAAGTCCAGTTTATGGCTGCTAAATACAGAATAGCAAAGGGTGAAATATTCTACTTTTTTCTAGGAAAACAGTTTTACCAATGCTGAGTATGTCAGTACCAGTAATATCCTTCCATCGATGTATTATGCCTTCCTTTTTTATTGCCTCCCCATAAGACACCTCTATTTACACACATTTTCCTTTTACTTTTTCTTTTTTTAATTCACTCCATTTTTTTCAGTGAATTATTTCATACCAGGATATTTTTTTTCAGATTTTTATAAGAAGTGTGGTTGAAGTACTTCAGAGAGATCATTTCATGATAGTCAAGAAAATGAATCCTTTTTTCTGACAGGTTTGTGTTTCATGCTTGGCTCACGGTTTTAGATGTAAGATACAAATGTTACATCATTAATTCACTCTTTATGTTTGTCAGACAATATACATGGGGGAGAGATGCTATGAATATTCCAAAGTGAGGGAAAATAAATTATTAGATATCACACAGTCCTTAGAGGAGAGAATTCTCCATCCTACAGTGACTAATTATGAGAACAAGTCATATGAAGTTTTTCTCTGGTTTCTAGTGAAAGTTGAGTTTGTGCCATACCTTTTCCTTCAGCAACACTGATAAGGCCTCCTACCTATGCCTAGATGTCTGTTCTCATAGTGCATGATGGAACTTCAGCTTTGAAAGATATATAAAATGTGGCTGAAACCAATCATCTAAATCAAGAGTAATCAGAGGGAGTGTTCAGCTACGTACACAGGCAGTGAGCTCTAGCTTTAGCAACCCTAAACCAATGGCCTAAGTTGCCTGGGCTGTCCCTGGAGAAAGGTGTAGGAGAGATCAGAACTTACAAGGGAGACCCAGCATGTGTTACTTTCCTCTCTCCCTCTTGTGACCCAACAAAGAGCTCAAGATTTTGTCTTTTCCTCATATGTTTGTGTTTTTCCTTACTCTTCAAAACAGTTTCTTAAAAAATTAATCCCCCTTTCTGGCTCCATTCACTTCAGTTAGTTGCAGTTCTGAGCACACTAACTTCAGTGTGTGAGGCACAATTTATACAGTGCTGGATCACTGTGTTGGGAAGAGTCAAGCACTGTGTCCTGACAGCAGACATCTCTGGCACTGCATGACCAGTAAAATTTGCAAAGCATCTGTGGGAGATCTTCAGCTAGGAAGGGAGGTGTCTGCTACTTTTAAATGCCTGAGTTTTAGGCAGAAGTTAAGTACACTGGACTCTGTCATTAATCCCCTAAGAAAATCGGGCTAAAAGTAGTACTGAAAACCTTATATTCCGTGCATAAGTAGCTTTTATTGGCTGAGTGAAAAACTAACAAGATGTGAAAGATGTTTTTAAAGAGAAATTGCAAACACAAAGGCTGATTTGATACTGGCTAATGCCACATCTACACTGGAGAAGATCAGCATGGCCCGGCGGATGAAAGTTAAAGGCTGCTCAATCCAGCTAAACATCTAGAACCAGATTTCCCTCCTCATGTTGAAAAGCCCATTTCATGTGAGAGTATAGACAGAAGAGGCCCAAACAGAAAACTTATAATATAAGCAAAGCATTTTGGCTTAAGACTTTAAGAATGCAGAAAGATTATCATTTTGTGACTCGCAGATTTCTGTTGTACATTTGTGCTTAGGTAATCTCTTTCCAGATGTACATCTTTTGTTTAAAATGGCTTATGGCTAATTCTTTTTGATTCACAGAAGGATTTGATTGAAGAGTGAATAAAGCTGGAGAAACGTTACAAATGCAATGGCTGGGATCTTTCTTTTCAGTTGCCAGGGCAGAGGTTTCCATTGTTTGTTTGTACTATAATTTATCTGGAACAGCAGAGGGTGTTTTCAATGAATGAACCACCTGTGTAATAATATAGGAAACAGAGGAAAGATAGCTTTCAGCATTAGTTATTTGTATATGTGCAAAAAAGAAAAAAGGTTTATCTGTTAAATAACTAGATGGCTTTCTGGAGACCACTTGGGAATACTGCATAGAGAAATGCTACATCAGTTCCTCTCCATGTGCACACACTGTGCCAGTGAGATTTCTCAATTTGATGTTCTGTGATAAAATGTTAAGTTCAGTCTTCGGGCAATCACACTGAAAACTCCTGTGACTAAACTGCTCTTGTTCTTGCACTTTACTTGATCATTTCTTAAGTAAAGCAAAAGCACACTGAGAGTGCCTTAGACTTATAACTGTCCCCTTCTTCTCGGTCTCTTCCTTTCCTAACTTCTTTCTCCATTCATCCCCTCCATTGCTGATAAGAAATAATCTGAATATTTCATTATTGTTTTAGCTGTATGAGTAACAGATCTCTATGTATAATGGGGAAGGGGTGAATAGTAATAATTCATAATATAATTGAAGTGGAACTTTTTCAGGAATCTAGTATAAAAAACTGACTTGGAAAACTTTTAATTTAAAACTTTTTTTATTTTACTTTTGACTGCCCCTCAAAAGGGATAAAATTTTTGCTTGTTTGTTTTCCAGAAAATTATACATAAAAAGTTGGAACTTCCATATTTAAACCCCACAGAAATATGGAATAAATCAAACTGTGCAATCCCTTTCATACTGAAAATGTGTACAAAATAACACTTTTATGTTGAAAATACTTTTCGTCAGCCAGCATTTTATGAATTTACTCCCATGTTTCCCAACTTCAGTTGCTTACCTGTGGCTTATTTATTTCTTAATATACTTGTTTACAGAGACATATGTGGTTTTAATCCTCCTAAGACATAATGAGCCTCCCAAAGTCAAAACAGAGAGATTTTTTGAGTTCAGTATTTCTAGAAGCTTATGGTGAACTTTTAAATCTTTGAGAAAAAAATCCTCCCATTGTAACTTTACACTTTTTTCTTCAAAGGTTTATCATTTATAAAGCACGTGGTATTCTTGTGCTGGGTGAAAATTTTTACATTCTTTTCTTACTTTCCCTCCCTCTTTAGGCATGTGAACAAGGATAGCTAAGGGGGAAAACAGTTGTATTGTTCCAAAGGAGTTGTTAGTGCAATGCAGGCATTTCCACTGAAGCACCCAGGTAGAGGGCTCCAGTTATTGTTACTACTGCTACACATTCATCTGGTAGACAATACTTGCACAAGGAAATGAAGGGACAGGAGAAAAGCTGTGGCACGTGTGCCCAAGCAGTATGTGAGTACATTCTTGTGAGTGTCAAGTACGTCAGAGGGGGAAACAGCAAGGGAGTGGAACATGGAGCCCATCTCACATATACTGGGAGGGCAGCATTTGACTTCACTGCAGTTACTTCTCATTTACTCAAGTGTCAGCTGGAGAAGGACCACAACCCATTCTTTAAAATGTTTTTATATGCTCCTCTGAGTAAAAAACTTGGAGGACTTTGTGAAAACAAGCTACTGTTGCTGATTTGCCAGGTAGGCAACCTCTCTGAGCTCTGGTTGAGAGCTGATCCAAATAAAATGTTTCTCACAGCTATGACTGTGTTGCACTAATTCAACTAGAATAAACAATTACATCAGAAAAATGTGTTTACTTTGGTTCTGGGCCACAGAGACTGGGCCCAAATATGATGTAGAACATATGCCTGTTATTTCTTATAAGAACAAATAATTTTACAGGTGGACCTCAACATTCCTTCCCTTTGCTAAGTATACTCCTCCTGGCAAAGTACCTGAAATATCTGTTTATTATTTATGGAATTATACGTTAACTTTCTTATTTAAGTAGACAGTGTAAACAGTAACTCTGAGATTTGAAACAAACAGAAACTTTTATTTCTCTCTGTGTTTACAGGCACATAAGTATGATCCTTTCATTAAAGCTACACCTGTTTACACCAAGGACTGACATCTTCAGCTCCTCAGTAATCTTGCACTGCAGTAACTCAGAAATAAAGCAATCAAAGCCAGCAAAATTTCACTCATGTAAAATTAGCATGGAGGAGATTACCATCAGTTGTGTACTTTTTTTACTGAACTCATCAAAGAATTGAACCAGACAGCCAAAAGTGAAGGGAAAGACTATTTAGCCACACTGTTGGTTCATGTCATACAATCTCATTTCAGTGTAGAATTTTCATCTCTACTACCAAGGAATTTAAACAGAAACATTATATGATTTTTATTTGCCCAAGTTTAGGCATCATTTTCCAGTGTAAAGGTAAAGTAGTTATAAATTGGAGGTCAATTTAAAAATGCCTGGCCTAAACTATCTGAATAAAGGTTCTTTGTTTATCGTTAAACTTTCTGTTGTCAACAGGGTTGAGTATAAACAATCTGTATGGGATAAATTTACTGAGGAAATATAGGGGATACATCTGAATAAGGCATGATATGTACTTAAGCTATTGTAACATGGCAGCTTTTATACACATGAAACAGCAAACCACTTTTTAATGTTGCAACTTAGAAATTATATTTAAAAATTAACAGTAATTCAAACTGAGTCTAAATTTCTGCCTGCATTTGTCCCAAGTTTGAGGCTTGTTTTAATCTAAAATTCTGGGTTTAATCTCTTGAAACAATATAATGAGAGCTGTCCAGATTTAAGCTACATCAAAATTACATCTGTCTTTTAGTTTGGGAATATCTCCATCAGAGAGAATTAACAAATAGGAATCTTTAGGTATTTCCAGTGCCACCAGCCCATATAAAATGAAGCAATAAACACCCATTAGAGTGGGCGGAAGATTATTACCAAGCCAAATTGGATGAAATAAGGATACTTCTTAACTTTTATTTTGTTTTTAAATTCAAATAATAATCTTTCCTGAAGTTCCATAATTAGGAGAAAATAAGCTGAATTCCTGGGATATTGCACAAGCAGCTGCTAATACATTTCTTCCTAACCAAACTGATCTCTCATAAGTGTGCTCCCATGAGATGCCCACCCCCACAGAAGACAGCAGAGGCTGTGAAATTACCCACATGAGCCTTTGGAGTGCTTTTGAGGTTCAACTACTTCTCCCACATATGTAGATCCCTTCCATTTGCTTCACCAGCCATGTGAAGGGTCTTATTGAAGTGACTAATAGTGGACTACCTGACGAGCTAGTGACAAGTAGTGACCACATTATGAAGGTAGATGGAACAAATTGAAGTCCCCTAAGGGAATTTTGTAATACTTACCCTTCTGTCCTGAACAAATTCAAACTTGGGTCAAAGCAGTGTGCCTTATTCCCCAAGCAGTTACATTCCCATGCAGCAGACCTTTACATTCCTTCCAGAAAGTGCCATGCAGCATTTCAGCACTTGCTGAAACTGATGGAACAGTCAGGGGGGTTTTACTGACCTGATTACTAACTAACATAATAGGAATATGTATTCACCATAGATTTTGAATGTTGTCACTTCTGGATGTCAAATTTTGATATGGATAGGACTCCCTTTGTCCAGAGAAAGAGCTAAATGTCCAAGGAAAATATAAAAGTCTCCTTTGCTGTGAAAATCAGCTATGTAGTTTCCAGGTATGGAGTAAAATCAGCCCTAACATGAAGGGGCACCTCTGAGAATGTTGTTCTTCCTGCCAGAAAAAGAACTGTGATCCTCCCGTGCAAAGCAGCAGAAAAATCCAGTGTTTTCATAATTGATATGCAACCTAAACTGCTCCTTTTTATGTTTTATGAGCTGCAAAATGGCTAAAATGTTACTGAAAATGTCTTTATTCTACACATTGAGGAAAAACTTATGATAAATTATGTTTGTGTGCTTTTATTAACCCTTGAACTGCTGCTGAGCAATGCATGTGTTTGAACAAGAGTTGAAAAGCTATTCAAATATTTGCTTAAATACAGCCTACTACAGCCTAAGAATCGAGCTCTGAAGCCTCTGGGATTTGGAGACTCACAAGACAGCTAACTGAAGGAAGTTTGGGAGAGGTCAGCATGCTCAAGCACACTCCTACAAAATCTTCCACCTCCATTATCAGCTTTAATAAACTTGACTCCTACTTTCTGCTCTTGAAATTCAGAGGACACATGCAAAGAATTGCCAGCTATGTAGGCTGTGTTCACAGCAATCTCATCCTTGCCTTGTGAATATAAAGTCAGTTAAATGTCTAAACTTTGGGCTTATTTGCTATTGGTTTATTCCAGTTTTACACTTTCATTGTTGACTGTTTTCTGTAACATTGGGCTACACAAGAAGCAAGCCACCTGCAGATTTTATTAAAAGTTACATGGGCTGCAAAACTACAATATTCACTGATTTCCTTTGCTCAAATGAAATACTTTTCCTCCTTTGAGACATATCTTTTCTTTTTTTTGCATTTCATACACTTCAGCCAAGATTTATCTCATGCCAAACAGTAAAACAGTTCTCACACAATTGCCTGTAACCCAGTTCACCTAATTCTGCCTATGCCCTCAAGTCTGTAATTACTAGCAATCAAATATCAGAGTCACACTTGCACTCTCTTTCTGGCTCAAGAAATGTTTCAATCTTTTGGTCTGATAGAAATCTCCAGCAAGAGCCCTGTGAACAGGGTTACAATGCTCCTGTAAAAGGTGGGAGATGCCATTCCAGAATTTCACAGGGTAAAGGGAAACATAACCCTCCCTCTACCAGGGAGACATGGTCACAGTGTACACACAGTGGGAGCCTTTGCCTGGTGTTTTGAAAGATGCCATAGCAACATTTTGTCAAGATTCTTCTCCTGTTAGAGCATGTTGGTACTCCCAGGGAGTCCTCCAGCACTGTAACTCCCTGAGGATTTGAGAGACATCTTTCTTTTAGAGCTTACTTGAGTCCAAGCACAAACTAGGTGATGAGCCACTCATTAACATCAAAACTGGGCTGTTTCTCTGTGTGAAAACTGCTCAAACAAAAGCAGAGGGATTCATCTCACCCAAATATAGACCTCTGTAATACAGAAAACCATGCCTCAGCCAGTATCCTTTGCTGGATTTTTTTATTGTTAGTGAAGTCTTATCATGTCTAGTTCAGGCATCTGCATCAGGATGAGACTATCAGCTTAGAAGCAACTGTTTCTCTTCACAGGCAAAAAAGAGGTTGTTGGCAATAAGCTCAGATAGAGATCCCTGCAGTGCAGATGACTGAATGTGGGTACATGAACTTCACCTCCATGCCTAAGGAATATTCATGCCAACAGCACTGCTCCTTGGGGCTACATTCTGATCACTTTTGGATCCTATTTGTGAGTGGACTTGGGGTTTTAATCCTTTATGGAACATAAAAGTTACTTACACTAAAGTCAGCGAGCCTTAAGCACCTTTTAAAATATTAACTTTCTTTTGTTATGGTAGGAGCAGAGTCACCAGGTGGCCATGCTAAATATAATCTTACACATTCCTTTTCTTAGTCTATGAGGAATACATGCACTTTCAAGGAATGTTGCACTGTTAGTTTTTGGTGTTCAGGTTTGTGGGGGAGCTTTTGTAAACGATGAGGGAGTTCAAACTATCTTATGCTCTCTGATCAGATTTAGTTCTTGGTGAAAATTATTTCCTGAGAACCTGAAAATTATTTCCTGAGAACCTGAAATTAACTTTTGGGTTAAGACTTCTAAATAAGGTTTTGCCTGCATGTAGTATATGACCACCTATGTTCAGTGACTGTTGTACACAGTATAAATAAACTGTTCTAAGATATTCTGTATCACTGATTTCTCCCCTGATAGAAAGCAAGGTTACAAGCCTTCCAAATCCATCAAAAGCAGGCAATAGTGTTGTATTTTGAGGTCTATCCTTACTCTCTCAAATGTGCACAACTGCCATTAATTTTCATTGAAATCATTTGAACTCAAATGCAAAATAGATGTTACTTTGGGATGCAGTCAGTATATGAGAACCTCATGAGCCTTAGAATCAGTCTGGGTTGTGAGTGGGTTATTTGTTTGTTTATTTTATTCCTTAATTTATAAAAGGGATGACGGCCCACCCAGTGGAATTTTCCCATCAAAAATAGTATGAAACAGAATAATGGAATGCAAGATTGATTAGATGGTGTGCTTGTTGGCAATGGGTGCCTGTACTTCTTAATCTTAATGGATCATAAAAAAAATCCTTTCATACTTGCCATAATACATGTGCTAAGTTGTGGGTTCCTAGCCAATGCAAAGAAATATTCTATGATTTCCAGAGATGCAAAGTAAGAATTTCATACAGCACATAAGTGGGGCCTCTGTTTAAATGCATAAAAATAATTTCTTAATTATGACAGTGATATTCATTAAAAAGCTTTCCAATAGTACATGCAGTTCCCACACTGGTCTCTCTCCCACTGTCTGACAGACAGACAGCTTGGTTACACATGCTCAGAAAGGAGGGTGGGGGCCCAGATTCTTGGCTGTCTTGAAGTGGCCACATCCTGCCATCTGCTGAATCCTTTTGCTATTGGCAAATCCAGGGAAGAATGTTTCTGAGGTGTCTTAAAATATTCCACACCTCTGCAGAAGTGTTTTATGTAACAGGACGAGTATATAAATGCTTTCAGGGAGAGCAAAATCAGCTTAAAATACTAACAAATAAAATAATTTTTAAAAAAAATCCCCAGGTTCAAAGAAAAGATCACAGAATCACAGAATATTCTGAGTTGGAAGGGACCCAGAAGGATCATCAAATCCAACTCCTTGCCCTGCACAGGACAGCAACAACAATCACGCCATGTGCCTGAGAAAATCATCCAAACACTTCTTGAACTCTGTCAGGCTGGTTCTGAGACCACTTCACCTGTTCCAGTACCCAACCACCATCTGGGTGAAGAACTTTTTTTTTAATATCCTAAACCCATCCTGACACAACTTCAGACCATTCCCTCTGGTCCTGTCTCTGGTCACCACAGAGCAGAAATCAGTGCCTGCCTCTCCTCTTTCCCTCACAGGGAAGTTGTAACTGAAATCAGGTCTCCTCTCGGTCTCCTCCAGTCCAAACAGACCAAGTGACCTCAACCATTTCTCACACAACTTCCTCTCAAGGCCCTTCACCATCTTTTTTGCCTTCTTTGGACACTCTCTGATGGTTTAATATCTTTCTTTTATTGTGGCACCCAGACCTGCCCCCAGCACTCGAGGTGAGGCTGCCCCAGTGCAGAACAGGGCAGGACAATCCCCTCCCTTGCCTGGCTGGCAATGCTGTGCCTGGTGGCACCAGGACAGGGCTGGCCCTCCTGGCTGCCAGGGCACTGCTGACTCCTGTTCAACTCACCATCATCCAGGACCCCCAGGTTCCTTTCCACAGCACTGCTCTCCAGCATCTCGTTCCCCAGTCCTCTAATTTGTTGAGGTCTCTCTGCAGGACATCTCAGCAAATCCCAATTCTGTATTATCTGCAGAATTTCTTAGTAATCCTTATAGATGTGCCAGGAAGTCTCATCCTGATGGAGAGCTAGTGTCTAAACTTTACCATGTTTAGTTGGTCACGGGAGAACACAACATGTAATCCTTGGGGTGTTTGTAAAACTTGTATGTCAAGAAACAGTCAGAGTTCATATGGTAAAAAAAGGCACCTTCTTCTTGGATCACCTTTTACTATTTCAGTCACAGCAACTGCATAATTTTTAAGATGCTTAAGTTTACATGTATCATTTACTGACAATTTCATAATATTTCTTCATTTTCCTGCTTCTTTTCTCTATCTCCCTTTTTTTCCAAATGAACTTGGGATTTCCTCAAATAATCTCTTTGTCTATGAATTCACACTATAGGTTTTTCATTTCTTCATCTCATGTGATCAAGATTCTCTCCTGTTCCTTAGTTGTCATTTAATATGAGAAATGTCATGCTCCCTAGAAATAAACTCTTAATAGTCTGGAATCACCCTGGAAATGAACATAACAAGGTAACAGAACAACAGTGCTACTTTTGCAAACCCAAAGGTCTAAATGTAAATCTTTGGGTTGGTGTCCAACACCTGAAGAACTTCTGTGAAACAGGAATACATTCAGTCTAAATGAGCCTGATGAAAAATCCATAGTTGTCACCTCTGGAGTATGGTTCTTGTGCCATTTTTTCCGGGGAAAAAATTCTTTGAAGAATGACCCTTCATTGTATCAGAAACTAGTATTTTTAAAATTCATTGTTAGGTTTAGCTACATAAAATTTGAGCATTTTTTTTTGATTGAGCAAAATCCCCTCCGATATAGATGACAGCTTTACTTCAATATGTATGTTCAGGCCAGGCCCCTAATTAATCAGCACTGACATTTACAAGAATTGCTGCTCTCTGTTATGCCAAAGGGCTTGGGTTCAACTCCCAGGAGCAGAGGATTTGGACCTATTTCATCATAAGGACTTCTTATGACTACTTTTCTCTGTCATGTAGCCCATTTTTTAATGGAAAAATATTATAGAATGATGAATATGTTTACAAACTAACAGAAAAATCTAACCCCCTGAACAGAAAATTTTCTCTATAGAATGTAAATGTCCACAAATGTATTTTCCTTTTTTTTTTTTTTTTTAATGCATGTCCCTCTTCTGGACTGGTATTACAGATCCTGCTGTAAAGTTTGTTTGAAACATGCACATTTAAACTGGGGTTCATCCTGCAATATTTTGTTGCATTACCGTATTTTTTTTCTTTAACACTAAGGCGGCCTCTAGAACAGTAAAAACATATGCAGATTCCTTCACATTGTCTAAAGGGAAGCTAGAAACTACATCATGAAAATTGTTCATGTGAAAATGATATCTGACCTGCTGTAAACTGCAAACTATGCAGAGTATCTCTAGGAATAGTGCAGAGCCCAAAGCCCTAAACTGTACCAGCAACTGTGCTAACAATTTAACAGTAAAAAGTAAATCTAGTGATTATCATCACAAATGGATAATTCCAGGTAGGAGATCTGCTCTCCAATTCTAGTTTTGCAAAGAAAACGGCCTTGAAAACAAAGGAGGAAATGGTTCATGCCATTAACTTCCTTTTCTACAACTGCATGGAGAGGGTCACAGGCTGCCTCCATGACCTGGAGTATCAAAGAACTGGAGATCCCCAAAGGGAAAATCTCTCTGCAGATTTGGAGGTTTGAGCCTGGATTTTCTTCAATCTTGACTTTCACATACCTCTGTGATTCCATCAGCTGCCAAAACTTCATTCCCATCAGGAGAATTTGTAAAAACTGCAGGCTGTCCAGGCTGCCAAATTCTGGGACAAATTGTTCCCTTCAGAGAACTTTTGGAGAGGACAGAAACATAGGATCCATGACTGATAATTATATTATGAAATAATAGGAACAGTTTCTTGGTTGTTTTGTGCCAGCTGGGGGAAAAGTAATTATAGCGATAAAATCTATGAAATCAGAATTGCACCTTCTACAAAAATCATCTGTAAAAGGCCAGGTATCCACAAAAGTCTGTGTGAAACATTAAAAGCCTCAGTGTTTAAGAAAGATCTTTCTTTTTGCACTGATATCCCAGCTCATGGTACAAAATCCAGTGATCCTGCAGATGCATCTTTGTTTGCAGCTGCCGATACGCTGCTGGCCAGACAATATATCCTGTAGGGTCTTGTAGTCTGAGCGAATTGTGCTGCAGCTGCAAAGTTCATTCCTGTTCATCTGGATGGGTTTTTAACAATGGTCTCTGCTCTCCCCACTGCCCAAACAAAACTATCTATAAATGGAAAAGTCCCTTCCTCTCCCTCCAAGGCCCTGAGGTAGCAGAATGAATGCAGCACACATGGTGCTAAGTGTCTCAGAGCTAAAACATGCCTAATACATGCAAATACCAACATTAACCATTATGAACAGGCATGATTTATGTGCCTGTCAGCAAGACATCCATCATGACTACAGAGAGTCAGCAGCAATATCAACAACAGTAGCAGGAGTGGAGGGTCAGAGCCAAGATGGGATGGTCCTTCCCAGCCACCCGGGGGGAAGAGAAAGATGGATGAAATAGTGAGAATCCCCAAACAGTGTATTTTAGGGAAAGGGATGCTAAATTTTAAACCATCTCTTGAGCCCAGTCAATGCCCAACTTTATTACTTTGTTAGATCTAAAAGAAAGAGAGAACCAGCAGGGACATTTGGAAATGCCATTGAAGAAGGGGTCTGGATATATCAAAAAGTAGCCAGCATTTTAAAACTATAACATCAAAGGTATTTAAAGATATTTTTTCAGGAGATATTTTTACCAATGGGATCTGATTTACTGTCCTGTGCAGATGGCAAGTGTATTTAAGTGAAAAACTTTTCTTTACTAGAAATTGGAGCCAAGAAAGAAACTTCATCAGAGTTTTCTTTGTACAGATGAATTGTATGGCTCAGAGAGCATACATCTAAGCCTATTCTGTGATAACTAACTTTGGCTTCTGAGCAATCTAGAAAATACAAGTTCATACTAAGAATAGGGTTGGGAACTTGTTACATTCTGGATTTTTTTTTCTTTTGTAGCTGGGAGGAGAAGGCTGAGCAAGAGGAGATGTTGGCTGAGATGTCAGTAAAAACAGTGATGTTTTATTTAGATATCTTAGGGTCTACTTGCAGTTGGCTGGAGCCACTGGATGAAGATACTTAGATTTTACTAATAAACTGATAGGGAAGGAAATTAACATCCCTGAAAAAAAATCTATCAAGGACAAATAGAAACAATTCTGTCTGCATTGTTAAAAATAACTGATTTGGTATATTTGCTTCCATCCATACAGTTGAAGTGCTAAGAAATGTCCCACAACTGCCTAAGAATGGATTGCCTATCCAATTTACAGGAACTGACAAATGCAGGTAGCATCTCATCCCCAAACTGAGTGGACTATATATCAAATGATGAATAAACCTTTTGAAAGCGAAGGCAAAATTACTCCTGACAAGAGTGAGGCCAAAAATTCCTCCATTTTTTTTACTGTCTTGCATGGCACAAGCAGTTTTGTTAAAATATATCCATTTTGGTAGGTACTCAGACCAGCAGCTCAGAGATATGAAGCTGATGAAATTTCTCTGCAGAGAAGCACTAGAAACATCATAAATATATTGTGAACTGTTCAAAGAAATAAAAAAAAATATAGTATGGAGAAAGGCAAAAGAATGTATTCATTACAAAGGAAGGAAAGAGAATCCAATTGAGGCTATATTTTCTGAGAGCATAAATATCCAAATAGTGCTTTAAATGGTTGACATCTTAAGAAATGTGAGCAAGTGTAAATGGCAGTACAAAGCAGGGGGAAATTCTGATCAAGTCACACAGTACAAAAGACATTAACATATGCTGTTTTGTGATCACAAATATTTTAAGAATTTTTTTTGCTTGTTTTCTTAATAAATATTGTAAACTTACAGACCTTCTGGCTTCTGCTCTAACACTGTCAACTGTAGAGCATTTCATGATATTGGTTGACAGAAATCAACACAGTTCACTTACATGGTTTAAGTATCCACTTCAAAAATACTTTTCTGCAGTCCTTTAAGAGTCAAATTCATGCATGTAAATGCAAAACAAAGTTGGCAATTTCTGTTTCTCTATTCTACTGCTGAACTACTCTTGACTGATGAAGCACATGTGGCTGATTATCAATGGAAATATTCAGGATTTTTAAGGCTGTAGGGAATTTTCACTCTACATTACCTTTTGATAACTTCTGTTTGTGTTGGTCTCTCTCTCGTAGCCACAAGTTCTGATAGAAAAACTAATATTGATGGAGAATTTATGATATTTAATTTTTTTCAAATTACTGCCTGTATTCCTGTTAAGTGCACCTCTTTTATAGCTTGATTTGACTATTAGACTTTTGATGCACAATTCTCTACAAATAGAATTAGGAGTGAAATCATTGCTTAAATAATACCATGAGAAATAGCATGTTATCAACCCCAGATATGGAAGATAGCTTTTATACTCTGTAAAGTTCTCAACACATTGTTTCGCCTAACAGAAAGTTAAGCTATAATATGATTGCTAATTTATTTATTTATTTTGTCCAATTTTAATTAATATTTATTCTTAATGTCTTTTTTCACAAATTTTACACAAATTGTCCCTGTAATAAAATGGTTTCTTATCACAAACCAGTTATAACTAAAAAGCAGTTTCTTCTACTTTAAATATTACTGTTGGGTTTTTTTAAACTTTCTGAAAATATTAGTGTTATTAATCAGCTCAACAAAGTTCATAGAGCTCTGTTAAAATAAAATGCCCCTTTTTTGCAATAAATGCCCTCAAAAATTTTGCCCACTGAATTTATTTTCACCAGAAATAAAGTTACTTATTTGGATCAGGAATAAACAATGTATAAAGGAATTACATTCATCTCCTTGGACAAGATGAAAATTGAAATTTTGGCAGATATGGAGTTTTTTATATGTGCAAAGCAAGATTTTCTGTTAGGTTTGATACTTGAAAGAGAAAGAAAGAGCAAACAATGTACAAGATTTAAACATTCAGTGAGTACATACAGTTTCCTTGACTTCATATCTGTCACAAGTCAGAGAAACACCCAAGGATGCAAGTCGCAATTCTGCTAGGCTGTGATTTCCCAAGATTTTTATAGCTGAATCTCAGTTATAAATCTATCAGTTGCTTCATTTCTCCTCTTCCTGTCTTCTTTTTGCTCACTCATAAAACTGTCTTCCTCTGGACTATATTTGCATGTCACTGGAAAGACCTGTCTCCTAGATTAGAAGCTAATTTTTAGGTTACAGTTATCCTAAGCAAGTCAATTACATCCTAAGAGTGACAAAAACTTGCCATTTTTTATTCAGTAGTTCCAATATTATGCTGTAGTATTTCTAAATAGAGTAGCTAAATTAGTGCAATCAGTAGAAATCCTGTGGCAAACCTATTAGTATTAACATGTCTTTCTCTTTGGTGATGAAAGATCTCCTGATGACCTAAGCTGTCAGAAGATATGGAGATGAATCTGTCACATGAAAAAGAAATACATGTAACTTCTAGAAGAAAAAAAAAGAAGTAAGTACTTTTGTGTACAATGGATAACCCTCCTGTAACTTGCTTTTCATAAAGGTAATTGCTGAAGGAACCTGGGAAGTGAAAGACTCTTAAGAAGGCTTTGCCTTTGTCTTCATTACAGTAAAATGCATTGTTCAAAACATTTAATGTTAAACTACTATGACAATTTCCCTCACACATATTTTGAGACTGAGTCTGATATGCTGAAAGCCTTTAACAAGAATATTTTCTCTTTACTCAGCATGTATGAACATTAACACTTGTCTATACTTAAAGAGGTTTTTTGGTATAGATCAACTGGTCTAAATGTATCAGAAAGCCTTTTTGCAGTGAAGGTATTTTTTAATATCTTAACTCACCTTTTTCTTGTTAGATTAAGCTCAAAAAGAAAAAGAAAGTGTTTTTTCTGTGTAGCTGCAGCTGGAAAGAAAACTAACAAATACATGCCTATGTGTATACCTGTATCTGGCTGTTGTCACTTCTAAGTATAGACAATACTGCTCGTGAAAGCAATAGAGGCAAAAGGATGACTAAAAAGGGGAGATTTCTGTTCTCAGCTGCATCAGCCTAAAATCTGATCACTTAGTACTGATATCTGTAGCTGAGACGTTTTCAGAGGTGCTGCAGCTCTGGCAGGAAGTATCTGTATGAGGGAACTACAGTAACAAGCCATTTCATTGGACAGTGTTATGGAAGAGGTAAAATAGTTTTTGAAAAATCCTCTTTATCATTATTTTTTGTTAAAATGTTTTTGGCTATTGTAGACTCAGTGTGACTGCAAAGGATTTGGACATGGACCTCACTTACAATATTTTGAGAATAAAAAAATCATAGGTAGAAGGGGCTTGGGTGTCAGGGGGGGAAAGGTGGCCTTAAAGATATCTTCTTATTCCACATCTATGTATGAATTTCAGAATATGTTCATACTCCTGCTCTGTTTACTCATATTGTGTAGTCAGGTAAGTTAGAAGTGTGAGACACTCAGATATACCAGAAATGGTGAATATATATCAAAATATCTTCAGAATAGAAATCCCATGAGCACTTGCAATAGACCAGCTAGAAATATTTCCAGAAAAACACAGTCTAATCTGTAGCAGAACCAACTGTATGTGTGGACAGACCTTGGAAGTTTCAGGTAACATCTGTACCAGAAAACTAAACAGTGCCAAGAGCCCTGGGCTGGCCAAGTGGCACAGTTTGGCCACATCTGTGAAATTAAGGTCTTTTAACATAAACTGTAACTCCACCCAGACTGCCTCCTGGCAGTGATCCCCCAGCAAACTTGACTCCTGCACATTATCTAGGAATGCCTGGGAAGGGGTTAGCTGGAGTGGGTCAGAGCCATTCCAGGGTCTATGCTAACAATTTCACAGTGCAGAGTTTCACTGTCTGGGAATGTTTCCAGGTAGTCTTTAACTTGCCATTATAGAAGCCGTTTCAGATCTCCAGAAGTTGAGATCCCCAGCCAGATGTTATCTGGCTACATGTCCTGCCATATTTCCTTTTCTAGTATGGTTTGTTCTGTACTGTTGGGAGGGGAGGGGAAGTAAGGGGAAAGGAGAAGGGAGGGGAAAAAGGTTTTTCTTCAGTTTTATTTAATTTGACATCGTTACCCTGTGGACATCACAGTTGAAGGAATTCTGCCATTTTCTACCTGTTCATATTAGTACTTGCACAGGGAAGGTGAGAGAGTAATAGGACAGAAGTCTGCCTTTCTTCAAGCTGGTAAGGCTTTAGGATCATATGAATGAGAACCAGATATTTTCACCTATATTTTTGTTAACAATCTAACAATATTTTATATGATTGGCTAGAATTAATAATAACAGAAATTTTTATGTCAAATAGACATGTTTGTATATAGCTGGAACAAGTGTTCATTTCTTGCTTTAGATGGTGGCAGCAATTTCATCTTCCTTATTGTTCTCAGGAAACCTAGAAAGTACAGTCCTTACACCAAGGTTTAATGTTCTCCTGGGGGTGGTGATGTGTTTCACTTGGAAATGTTAGGAATACCTTTTTCCTTCAATTTTTTTATCTTCCACTGACTCTGCCTTCATAGGAGAATCAAAGCAGAACACAATCCTAATGTCAGCTATTTTAAGAATAATATTGAATAACATTATCTAATTCTAAATTACTCTTGATGGACTGCTGAGACAAGAAAGGAGTGCAAAGTGACCTATCCAAGACAATCTCTAACCATGAACCTCAATGTGATAGGTGAGAAATACTTCTGAGGACTCCAGCTTTTAAAGTGGAGTGGCTGTGTCCAAACCAGTTAGTGAGAAAACTTCAAGAGTGTGCCCTGTAGTCATTTAGGGAAATATGAAATTATCCAGACAAATACATCAGGCACCACACTAGCAATCAAATATGAGTAAATTTGTGTCCTGAAAATACTATCTGTCATTGTTTAATTTGGTAGTGAGACATAGCCATTGAGAAAGTTGTGGTTTAGAATTTTCATAACAGAAGAATTAAAATGAAGCAAAGGAGAGGAATTCAAAGAAGATATTAATAAGGTCTGAGTACTGGTAACACAAAGAGTATCATAATAAAACATACTAGACTTCAAGCCAGAAAATCATTATAATCATTTAATCTGATGATTAACATTACATCTTGGATTTCTAGCTGGGAATGACTTACACTATGCTTAAAAAGATTTCAGACTGGATATCTGTTGTCCTCATCTTCCTTTTCTCCTCAGTACAAATACTGAGTTTCTTGTGAAACAACAATTGAACTACAGTAATCTAAATTTTTACAGCAAATTAAAATTAAAGCCAGTTTACCTTGTAATGATAGACTCTAAAGTGAAGAATTTACTTCATAAACTATTCTTTTTCTCATGCAACAGGGCAGTTCATTCTATTAGCTCTATGAGATTTTCTACTATCCCACTTGTGAATGAAAAGCCTTAACAGGTGGTACGTGGTAGTCATACCAAATACTCGCCAGTTGGTCGGTGGTGACTGACTTGGAATATGCTCCACTGCTCGCTCTAGTGTAAATCATGTGACCCAAAACTGTGTTTTTGAGAATGTAGAATCCAAAAATACCGTAGTTGTTCTATAACTTTCACCTATGTTTCCAAAGCTTCAACAGGAAGTTGTATCTATGTAAATGGTGAGACAAAGCAACTGAGTCAGAAAAATGGTTTGCAGCCAGTCAGAGTGATGGGCAGGGAGAGGATGAAAAGTCAAACACTGTAGAGGCCAGTGGGCCTGTTGAGAAATCTTCCCCAGAATGTTCTGTTCTGTTAATGTACCTCAGTTCTGCTCCCCTGGTTGGCTCCGTTGGTGGCTACAATCCTTGTTCCTTGATATGTCCTGGGAGTTGCTTCATCAGTTCCCTTACCCTGGACCCTTCATTGTTCTCCCTCGGGGAGTTCCCTGAACCCTTGCAGGGATGCAGACACATTAACTCTCTCCTGTAGAACCCTATGCAAAGGCTCTGGCTGCTCATTTCATCGTTGGACTGTTTTAGCCAGCTGTCTGCTCTGTGTAAGCTGGCTGCACTGGGCAGCTTTCTCCTGGAGACACTTTTAGGAAGGTCAGACATGAAACCAGCTAAGAAGAACATGACAAGACACAGAGAGGAGTAATCCAGGACTGAAATTTCCAAGAGATGCATATTTTCAGCATTAATCTTAGAAAATCAGAGAGGCAAACCAGATCTTTGTGACCAATCTGAAGTGTCATCCAGTATTTCCTGGATAGTAACATGACTTGACTTGTTCCTATTCAGGTTTCTGAAATAAATCTTCTACTGCTGTTCTATGAAAATACCTAAAAGCAGACAAAATCTTGACATCCCTGATCAGCCTCTCCACAGACAATGCTTGTTTTGGACTGGAAAATCCACTGCTTAGTGAAGCTAAAAGCCACAGGCTTTAGTGATGGGAGACCTCCTTCTGCATGGAGCCATCTGCCCGAGCCACACTGAGCCTTAGGACTGTTTACCATAGATGGATCTACAACGCACTACACAGTAAGATGTTGGCACAGTGTTCACGGTCTGCTATGAACACTAGGAAGCCGTAGCAATATTGGTCAGTCCTTCATAACTTCATTTCCCAAATGTTCATAATTAAACAGTTTTTATTTAAGTAATCAGCATGAAATCCTTAGCTTTGTTTTTGCAACCGGTATTGTGTTTATGGAGCCAAATATTGAAAACTTTGATACTGAATACCTTGTATGTGTTAATTTTGGCAACCTTTAAAGATTTTGTAGATGCCTTGCTATGTTACCACCACCCACTCTTCACCCCTGGCCATCGGTCCCTCCAAACCACAGAGACATGTTTCTCTTTTAATACTTTCTTGCAGTATTTCTCATGAAAATCACAGGGAATCGTGTGTGATTTCAGCAGAGTGAAACTTGATCTCAAAGTGTCTGTAGGACCAGAAGTTTTTAAAGAAAACATTTCTTAAATCTTGTGTTCACTGCTGCTTCAGCAGGCCAATTAGACTTGATGGGAATTCTAGAAAGCTGTCGCCAGGCATTGCAGCAGGAATAGCAAACAAGGCCCAAAGCAAATAAACGAGTGGGTAAAGTGTGGCCATCCTCAGAACCTCCTTGCTGATGACCTTCTCGTCTTTGCAAAGGGATGGTGAAGGTACTGGATGAAGGGACTCCAGGTTAATTAGGTTTGACATTAGTTAACAGCAGCAATTACTAGAGAGTAATTAATCAGGGAAAGTCTCCAAACAGAAGGAGAATAAATAAACGGGTGGTAACATTCTGATCCATTTACCCCTCTAGATAAGGATGTGCCCCAGGTGTCAGGCTGAGGTGGGATTAATCTGTCTTGCTCAGTTTCTCCCTGGAACTTGGGTGACTCTTCACACATCCATCTTCCTTCACACAGAGACAAACAAGCATTCACTAAGTCATTAGTAGCACCATTCCTATAAAAAGTCAGGATAGGGAATTAATATTCCTCTGTCCTTCCCACACATTGTCTTTAATCCTCCCCTTTTGTAAAGAGCTCTTCAACAAAGTTCTGCTAATGCAAATGAAATGACTATTTTCATTAACTTGAACAATTTCAATGCTCTTGTAGTAGTGGTTTCTACATCCACAGTGAGCAGTTTTTCATTGCAGTCAATACCAAAGAGTTTCACCTGCCTTATCTGTAAAGAGAAAGTTCCCTGGTTTTCACTCTCATCTTGGCCAATGGGGGCAGGTCACATGGAATATCCTAAAAAACTGCAGTGAGCACCACCAGCTTATTTAGGAAACAACCATGGCCTTACCACAAGCACAGGCACTTGCATTGTCCCGGAGGCAGCTCACTGGACTGACTGGGTGGTAGTGCAGCTCCTGGCCCTCTGCACTGCTCCACAGGAGTCCTGTACCTGACAGAGGTTATCTCCATTCCCATGTGCCAGTCCATTCCTGCTGGCTGGGAACACATGGGAATCAGGTGCAAAGCTCAGGGCAGTCCCACTTACACAGACCAGGATTAACACCACAGAAGGTGCTCTCCCTGGCACAACCAGTTGAAAGATACGAATGCTCCTTGCAATAAATAATTTCCAATCCCTTTCTGTATTAGTTATGAACCATATTCCAGCCCCTTCGAGTTTATAAACACAATTCTTCCCCAAACATACTTTTGAATGTAGAAGGACTGCAGAGAGATTAACAAGGCTCATACAATATAAGGGTGTATTATTCAGAGTCATATTGCATTTGGTTACTTTATTCAGTAAGACAGGCCTTCTACAGGTAGGGTATTGTTAAAGTTATTGGAATTTCTCCATGAAGATGTCTTTGTCTCCACCATAAATAAAAATCTCTGAAATACTGATACAGAACAAAATGCTGATATAGTAGTCTAGTATTATGGACTATACAAATTTGATATAATTCTGTACAGTCCATATTTTTTTTTAAATGTAGCTAGGTTTAAATAACCTAACCTAATAAACCCTCTTAAATAAATACATAAAATCATAATTAAATAAATACTACTTTATAGTTTAGCTTTTACATAGCTGACAACCTGTTTGTGGGGAAGGAGCAAGCAAAATTTTAATTATGAAAGTATGGTTGTTTTCAAATATTTTACTGGAAGAAGGTAAGTTTATAAAACTCTGAAGAAGTCACTAAAGCCACTACTGAAAAGAAGAAAGGGAAGAAAGGAAGAAAGAACTTAGCTAAAAATAAACAGAACAGACCAAGTTATGAAAATTCAGGGTAATACATCTAAATCACTGCACTGTTATTAGCAATTCCTTTTTGAACTTACTTTCTACCATCAAATTAAAAAGAAATAAGCAAATAAAATAAGCAACCTAGATTTTTGGAAGATGAGAACACATCGCGCAGAAAGTCTGTGGGTGAAAATCTAGTTCCTCTGAAGCCAAAGGCAAAATTCCTATTGACTGCAGCAGTGCTGGAGTTTTCTCTATACATGTAAGCTCCCAATGACCCAGAGTACAGAAGCTGGCCTTTACTCCCTTTTTCCTTTCAGATTCTTTTCTTTCATAATGTTTGTCGTTATCAGAACTTAGATTGTATGCTGAATGGTAGCTTAGACAACGCGTATCAAAACAGTGTGCAACGCATGAAGATTCAACAGTTGACCAGCATTCACTGAGTTTTAACAATCTCCTGCCAAGACCTGCAACTGGGCATCTTCAAGGTTTGCTCATGTTTTGAACAAGTACAGAATTTGATCTGTATGCTGACACATCTTTATAACCTGGCAGAAGTAAAAAAAGGGAGTGTTAATCTGAAGATGGGGAAAGGTATTTGAAGCATTTAATTCAGCCTGGGATACTACTGAAACTATTTTGGCACTGCTGTTCAGCAGATCTGTGGAAAGAAATGGACAACTCAAGGCATTTGAGTTAGATAGAGGTGGATTCTTCAAGTTGCACAAGGTTACACTTTCTCTGGACTTTCTCTGTGACCTTAGGTCTGACACTTAACATTTTTGTGCCTCAATTTCTCATTTATAGATAATAATAGTATTCTCTGCCTAAAGAGGAAGTTGGTTTATTGTAAATGCAACAAAATGTGTGAGGTTTTCAGAAAAGAAAAGAAAAGAAAAGAAAAGAAAAGAAAAGAAAAGAAAAGAAGAGAAGAGAAGAGAAGAGAAGAGAAGAGAAGAGAAGAGAAGAGAAGAGAAGAGAAGAGAAGAGAAGAGAAGAGAAGAGAAGAGAAGAGAAGAGAAGAAAGAAAGAAAGAAAGAAAGAAAGAAAGAAAGAAAGAAAGAAAGAAAGAAAGAAAGAAAGAAAAGAGAGAAAGATCTGAAAAGTACAATATATGATAGTTTATTGTAGATGCAAGAGTCCCATTCATATTAGTGGAGATGTGCAAGACTGTGATGCAGAGACAGCCCCAGTAGTTTGCAAAGCACTGCATTTAGGCAGAGCTGCATCAAGAGAAAAAGGTCTCAAGCAGCTTCAAAGAGGCATGGTCACAGCAAGGCATGAACACGACTGTCCTCTTTATGGATTCCTGTCAATGTGTCTGCAGGATGCTGATGCACACAGATGCTTTACTGACTTCCATTTCCGTGAGTACAGGCATATTTGCCTCACTCCACTGCAAATATTGACATGTCCTTAGGTTTAAGGAATGAGTTAAAAGAATGATCAGAGATTCCTGCATTATGAAACAGAGGGCTTGAGAATTTTGAGTGGTACTTTTAAATGATGCAGGAAGGGATTTTTTCAACTTTGAGTGTATTGTAACAAATGAAAAATCAACTTTCCTTTTCGTACAACAGTGTGAGTTGACACAAGGCACAAATACAAAGCTTAGTTTGTTGTTATTTAAACTTCTTTAATCCTGATTACTGGTGCTTGTGGAGAAGGGAGGCATAGTTGGAGAGAAGCCATGCTTTTTCAAATTGATTAAAAACACCTTTTGAACAATAAATAGCTTTAGCTGGCTGACCTCTAAAGCAAATGATTCTGCAAAGTTCTGCAGTATAAAATAAAATTCCTTTTCCCAGCACTTTTGAATGTTGGCTTGTCAGGTATTCCTTTTGACAAGCTTCCGGCTAAAAGTTCTGTTGTCAAACAAGTATGCTTCCAATAGATTTTACAGGTTAAAGATATTCAAGAGAAAACAACATATCTTTGCTCAGTGTGGGTAATTTCAGTACTGTTTGATCACATATAGATAACACTGGAGAAATTGCTGGCATTGTTTCATGTCATCTGATAAAACAAGGCAATAAATTCTGCTGGAAGTTGGCAGCAGGAAGAGCTGCTGCAGGTCAGGTCTGAGGTGAGCATTACTTTTATAAGTATTGAAGGAGACAGTGAAATTAAGTGAAATTGCAGGAGCTGGAGAAAGCAAAGAGCACAAAGCCAAGGATTTGGACCCAGGTTTTACTTTATTTCTTTTTTTTGTTTGTTTGTTTGTTTGTTTGCTTTTTTGGGGGTTTTTGTTTTCCTCTGCAGAACTGACTGGCTGATAGACTGATGCCATAGACATTCAATCCACAACATCTGTCAGTCATTTAAAAAAAAAAAAGGGAAAGCTCAGAAAAGCTCAAAAAAGTACACAGGGTAGCAAGAAATTGACATAAAATGAGCAAGGAAAAGGCATCTGGTATGAAGACACATTAGTTTACCCTTTGAAAGGATCTCACTCTGCAGGGATCTCACTCACTTGTAAAGCTTGGCTGCCTAAATGAGGAGTCTACAAATGAAAAATATTGTTATTTTCACAAATGTCACCAGGCTGCAAGTGCTTGCCTACTGTTAACCCAGCTGTCTACCCAGCTCTTCTTGCTTCTTCTTTTTTTTTTTTCAACTAAACATAAACTGATATAAAAGGTCTCCTCAGGAAAAAAAAAGATTTTATGTTATTTCCCCTCAGTCCTAATATATCAAATTTCTAACTGTTTTCCTCAAGGTCTGAGAAGACAGGATAGCTCAGCTCTTCTCCAGCATAAATTTTTCTGAAGCCTTTGAATTTCTCTTTAGATACTCCTTTAGCAGTTTACACCACTGGTTTTGCTGCAATTTAGGATGAGGGAAGGAAGATCCATTTATGCTTTTTATGAATTTCAAATTGCATATGAAAGCATCAGTCTCAAGCTCTAAGGGTTGAGTTCAGCGTAAACTCCTCTCTCTCAGCTGTAGCTGAAAACTTTGGAGCTGCAAATGTCCTCCCTCCATGGGTTACCAGGTTCCATTGCAGTTTACAGAGAAAACACAAACATCATTAAAGCAAAGCATTTTCCTCAAAACTGTTTATTCAAGCTCCCAAGAGTCCTTTACAAGATGTGGCAGCAAATCTGAATTTCAAAGTAAAAGTATATGAATTCTAACCTAAGTATTCAAGTGCTGCAATAGGCCCATTGCTTCTTGTAAGAAATATTATTGGAGAAATATATTGGAGAGTCTATTTTACCTTTTAAAAGGATGCAACACTTACTAAAAGTCATCAAGGAACTTAAATCTAGTGTAAGCTTTTGCCTGTGGTACATGAAGCAGTAATGAACCAATTCCAGAATTCTTAAGAGCTAATTCATTATTGTACATTTGTTGTACCTCATATCTTGCAGCGAAAGAGGTCATTTACAGAGAAAAAGGAATGGAAAAGGAGACGTATCTGTAATTGTGATAAACTGTCTGAATTTGTCTTCTTTTCATGATCCCAGAGAATGAGTAACTTCAAGCAAATGTGATGCGTCTTACAGGGCAATACAACAGAAACTGGGGCATCCTTTTACTCAGCCCTCATGTGGACACTGAATCATTTCAATACTTGACATAAACATAGGCTTTTTTTAAGATATGTAACTTCTTTTATAGGTCACTGGAGCATTTGAGATAGACTCTCTGAAATCTGTTTAATTACATTAAATATTAATTAATTTTAATGTATTAATTTGTATTAAACGTTCAGCAGAAGAGAATTATCATCTACAAAGAAATAATATTTTTTATCATCATAGTAATTTTTTATGAACAGGTGAACATTTCAGAAGGTTTAAAAACCACCCTGGTGACTCATAATTATATCTAGCATTACACAGGCTTCACCTCCTCTTAGAATGCAAAAGATCAGGGTCTTGGAGGTTCAAGTTTATTATGCTGGGAATGTCTACTACACAAGAACAGTCTTCTAAAAATGCTTACAACTACCTTAGATTTTGTAGTATGAAAAGAAAGAAAGAAAAAAAAAGTAAAATCTTACTCCTTTTGTTTTTCATACAGTACTCATAACAAGAAATTAAGAATTATTTCTACTTTTACAACATTATGATTTTGGGTCAATTCTCAGTTCTTTTTAAAGATGTACCTTACAATCCACAACATTTAAATTCTTGGCTTTAATTTGTTGGTTTGTTGATTTTTTTGTCAACAGAGGAAATTGCAATGAAAAATAGAAATATTTTTGTCTTAATTTCTTTAGAAAAAAAATTGCATTAAAATATTTCAAACTATTATTTCAAGAATGTTTGTGTTTAGATAGAAATTCTGTTTCTTTTAAAAAATTATATCTACTTCTGTCTGAATACTTGCAAAGCTAGTCAAATTTCTGATATTATGATCAATTAAAAACTGAAATTCCATATAAAGGGACATTTTAATGAAAATATTATATAAATCCTGCTATTTCAGCCAACTTAAATCTGCTCCTTTTTGAGCTAGAATATGTTTCATAGTACAGGTAGGTTATTCTTCAGCTATGACTCATGTGTCGCATTCAGAATAAAGCAAGTTTAGTTCATCATTTGTAGAAGAAAATCACTTTTCTTTATTCTGCAGTGTTAATTGGAGCTAGCTCTAATTTGAATGTAAAAAATATAGTCATAGTAATAGCTTTAAACAGAGGGCATTCACAAGCATCTCCAGTTGTGTTGTCACCTACAGGCCTGATAAATAGAAGTAAGTAAATTATTTATTGAGATGAGTTTATTCAGTGTTTTTGTCCATTTTCCATTCTCAAACTGTGACTCAGACACTTTAAAAAAAAAGGAGAATAGACTTTTTTTATAGTTAGTTTTAATGACCAGAGGTTGTTTGTGTAACCCTTGAGAAACTGGCACTTTCAGGGTGATCAATCTGTTGTCCAGTGACCCCATGGTGAAGTGTTAGCCCAAGGTCAGTGGGGACCAGAAGGGCTGCCAAGAGCTCAGCCATTTTCTGTGGGGTGTGGGAAGAGTTCGGAGAGGCAGCCCTGCTTGTCAGGAACAACAACAGCACATCTCTGCCTCCCTGTTGTTTTAGTATTACCAGCAACAGGAAAAGAGGCTGTTGCAATGAGGTACCTCAACAAGAGGGTTGCTTAAGACCTTGGGGACTTTGCTTCTGCCAGCTTGAAGGGTTTTCTAGGTGACAAAGTGATGTTTTAGATGACACAGGTTACACTTATTTTCTAACTGACAGATAAGCTCAAACTGTACCATTTTAGGACAGTAAAACTGACCTTTCTGAGTTATACACAGTTCAACCTATATAAAAACACTTACACTTAAAAATTTATTATCAGTATAAGGACTTTTCCATGGTAAAACTGTCATTTTAGCAATTTACAGTTTTGTCTTTTAGGTATACTACAAAAAAAAAAAAAAACCCAAAACCTGCTTGAATAGCTTAAATTCCATAACTTCACCATTTCTCAAATGTCAGTCAATAGCATGGATATTGTAAAGATAGTCAGAAAAAAAGGACTTATTTCTTATTTTCAGGAAGGAAGGAAGGAAGGAAGGAAGGAAGGAAGGAAGGAAGGAAGGAAGGAAGGAAGGAAGGATCGATCCTTAAAGTTAGCTCCCGATGAAACTAAATTTTCTAGGCCAGTTAAGTATGCCTTCCAAAGAATAATTTTAACAAGATTTTATAGTTAAAAATAAATTTTAAAATAAGTAACTTTTTTTTTTTTAAACAACAAAATTAGTAGATTTGAATTTCTCAAAATAGTTCTTTATATTTCCTTTAAAAACAAATTTCACTGAACTTTTCAGTCTGTAGAAGAAGTTTTTTTGTAAATCAGTAGATTTCCAATGCAAATACATTCTGGGGAAATATTCAAAAAAGCTCTGACTGTAAATATTATCAATTTTATGGTGCCTGTACAAAATAGCAAACAGTAAGTGAAAGTATATGTATAAACATTAGTAATATAGAATTTAATTGTCTTGCTTTAACCAGAATTCTCAGAGAAAATTAGTCTTTTGCTCTTTTTTTTTTTTTTCTTAAAGGATATGGATGAATTAATATGTGTTATATTATGTTATCTACTAACATTTCTTAATAAAAATTATTTATGCATTTCTGGAACCCACGTTCTGCTACTTTTTTATAGAAATGTTATCAAAATATTGGTCCACAGTTCCTGTATCGTGAGGTTGAGACTCCTCTGTTCACACAAACACACACAAGCACAATGGTGAGTTCAGTAGTGAGCCTCTGACAGCAAGTATACAGTGAGAACTGAAAGCACACTGAGATTTACTGAGGCAAACTTTTATGTGAGGGCTAGTAGGAGTCATAACAATGTTGGTCAAAGAAACATCTCACAAGAAAAATAAATGTCTTGAAATGTATTTGCATGTCTATTTTCTTTTTTTTTTCTTTTTGGGTAGCACCTTAACCTGAAGAAAAGAAGCAATGCATCAAATTTTTCCTCACAAATTGGTCATCCAATTACAGAGAACACCACCACATTTCTTTCCAAAGACCCTGTGCATGCCCTGCACAGAGCAGTGAGTAAATTTAACTCCTTACCAAACTGGAAGTACCTGACCAACTCCCTCCCACACCTCCATGAGATTTCTGCTGTCTCTATTTTCTCCCTTTTGTAAATCCTTTAAACATAAAGACAGAAATGAGGAAACAAGCCCAAAGACGTCAGGAGAACGGGGGGAAGGGTGGGTTTAGCAGGTTTTTGAGCCAGGCACATGTGAGCACATGGTTCCCATTACAGGCCAGTGTGCCCAGAGCAGACCACCACACCACGCAGGTGCAAGTGTGGCTCTGGGAGCCACTGAAGTTGGAACACTGAGAACTTTCCCAGTGTATCACAATTACAGAAACATCTGTGCTAAACAACTTTGTGCCACTCTGCTGTGAAAATTTGGTGTTCAACAGCCCCCAACATTTCTAATTTCTTACTTGCTGAGGGGTGGTCTCAGGTGACACATTGTGATCACTGGTTTCAAAGCTATGAAATGGGTTCTTTGTCACACCTTCCTTTTATGTTTGTGCTTACCAATTCAGAAGGCTTTCTGTTTTCATATATAGCATGATGTGTACTTAAAGATAGGTAAAAATTAGATTAAAAAAAATATGAAAGGGAAAGGTCTTGTACTGGATAAAAATATACTGTACTAAAAATATTTAGACCAGCTGAAAATATTAATTCCTGGCTTAGAAGCAAAAATGTAGCTCAAAACTGATCTAGTATTGCCTAAGGAATTGAATGTGGGAAGGAAGGTGAAAACTAACCACTTTCTAAAGACAATATTCCTTATTTTATAAAAGATCAGAAAGTGACCTCTGTTCCAGCTAGGATACTTTTAGGTATACAATAAATAGCACTAACATGACTGCAGCAATTGCTACCTGGAATGTGACAGAAATGAGAAGAAAAATATCTCTGAGACACAGTATTCACAGAAGTTGCTCCTAAACGTGTGAAGCAAATACAGCTCACTTGTCACCTGTCCCCTCCCACTTCTGTTAAGTGGCAGAGCCAAGTCTTGCTATTATTGTAACTGAAAAAAAGATCATTTAATAAACTGTTGAATTTGATCAATAGATTATGTCTGACTGTTACTGACATTAGAAAATCTGCTCTGGGACTTGTCTCACTGACTTTAGCAGTTTAAGGGTTAAGTGCCTCCAGAAATATATGAACATTTCTCCAAACCTCAAGGAATCAGAAATAACCCTCAGAGGACAGTCTATCCTGTATAACCACCATTGCAAGAAAGCTGGTGTGCATCACCATCCAAAAAGACCTGTATCTATTTCTCCACTGCCTACACAACGGATTTTAGTAACCAATTTAAACCAAATGCCTAATATTTAAATGGTAAAAATCAGGTGTTAAGGATTCCACTGTCAATAGTGTTGATGGGTCAGAACTTATAGCAGTGACAAGTTTCTTGGAGGTATTTTTTGGACCTGTTCTTTACTGTGCTAGTCCTTAGCTGACAGGTGGTTAGCAAAGCCCACAATCTACTTTTGGGATCACCCCTGGTCTTTTCCATCTACAGACAACCAGTACAATTTTGCTCAATGATAGATGCATGAAGACAGGAACAGCTTTTCTAAAAAGCTTTTTTTTTTTCCTAAAATAAGTGATGCTGAGAATATATCCGGGGCAAAATCAAACTATTTGGCCTGCTTGCTTAATATTCCTCTCAAAAAGAGGATCTGATTATTTGCATTGTATTTATAATTACGTATTTGATCAAATTGAATCCATATGTCAATAAATGCCGAAATATAAAAAAGAAAAAGGTAGCAGAAGTGGAAAATGATGATCATTGCTCATTCAATCAAGATTTAAGCTAAATTTCTATTTTTAGAGTATATGCAAAATCCATGCAGTAATTAAACTCTGAAGCATCTAAAATGTGACCTACTAAGATGAATCCATCCATTCTTTTTAGAAAGGTGTTTTAGGTATTCTCAGACTGGGACAGTAGTGTTGGATACTCTCTGTGTCAAAGACTTGTTTACCTTCCAAGTTTTAGGAAGCCAAAACATCTGTTTAACCAAAATTTTCAAGCTGTTTATCACTCATTGCACAGTTAGTTCCCTGAGCAACAGCTCATAGCTACATGCAAGAAATACACTCCATGCAAACAGAGCTGAGTTTCCAAAGATTCCCACTCTGGTCAAAATGTAACCAATGTTTACCAAATCACTTTATCTCAAAAGAGGCCATTCCACAGCAAGTTTTATGCCAGATTTTCTGCACATGAAAATGACCACAAGTCTCGTTTTTCCTATCGACATTTCCCACTTGTAACAACAAAATATTTGGCTCTCCATCCTCCTCCTCAAGCTATCTTGATGAAGGCTGTTCTTAAAAGACAGACTTTTTTAGTTATTGTTTTTATGGGAAAAATAATGACTTTGTGGGATTGTTTTGAGTTTTGTATTTTTTTATTCTCAAGAATTGCTGGAACATTTTTTACATAGATTTTCACCAAATAAAATCACTTACAGACAAAAACTATGAATACAAATGTTGGGAATGGATAGTGATCAATTAAGAAAACTATGAATGAATTAGAAGAGCATAGAATGGAAGAGTTATGCAACTTTAATTATATTTCCCATTCCTCTTCCACCTATCAGTATTACTAAATGAAAGTAAATTATTAATCTTTTTAACATTAATTTGTATGATTGCTTCACATTATTATTGTTTGGCTTAATGAAATAAATAATGAATACAGAAGAATCAGTTTGTGTTTGAAATATTGGTTATTTCAAACCAGCATATTATTAATCCAAAAATATTGAACCAATAAGGAAATTATTTGATATATAACCATCATCATTATTATTATTATTGTGAATCATTAGATTCACAATATCCATTTGACTTTTAAACATTCTGGAAATGTTCTAAAGGATTGTTAGGATGCAATATAAAGGGGACATAACAGCAGATTGACTGAATGATGGTAGGAAGATGCACAAAAGGACAAATGAAATCTAAATATGCTTTAATGTTAATTTTTCGTCCCCTTGTATCTTACATTCTGATTTATATGATTAACTTGAAGAAAAAAAAGGTCATGAAAGGCCTATAGCAGCAGAATTGAAACTAGATGGTCTTTGAGGTCCCTTCCAACTCAAAACATTCTCTGATTCTATGATTATGTGAAATGTAAATTGTAAATAAAATATAAGAATATAAAAACTATTTTAGGATACATGTAAGCAAAAAAAATAAATATTAAGGACAGCAAAAAGAACAAGTTTTTTTATCTTTTCCCTACATAGGAGTATGGTAGGGTTTCTGTCTATAGTTTCAAGGACAACAAACAGTCAAACTTATGTAGAGCACTCAAGGGTGTTCCCTCAACTCCCTCAGTGTAAGGACAGGGTCAGTGAAATTGCTGTAGGGTAAAAACAGAGTTGCAAGTGGAAGAGAAAGAACCTAAAGCTGCAGAAAGAATCACTCAAGCAACCTTCAGTGCAGAATCAGAGCTTAAAATACGATAATCTAAGTTGTTGCTGGGGAGAGGAAAAAAAAAGGAAACAAAAACAGAAGGAAAAACGAGGAGAAAAAAAGAAAAAAGAAAAGAGGAAAAAAAAGCAGATAGTGTGATTGCATCTCCTCGAGTAAATACTGGAGGCCAACCTGTGGCAGGGGGCCAAAAGGACGTGGCATGACTCACACTCTCACCACATCAGCAATGCTGCAGCCAGATCACTCAGGCAGCTCCCCAGACCCTGCCAGGCAGTGCAGGAGCTGTTGCTGGCCAGGGCCGAAACCAGCCCAAAACTGTGCTCACAGATTTACAGCACGCCCTGGCCATGTTTCACTCACCAGTACTGACAGTGCCACAGGGAACTCATTTGAGGGAGAGTGTTGGAGGAAGGCTTGCACGGAGAAAACCAATGCTGTGACTGTATGGGGATCTTTGCCTGTGAGTTTTTGTTATTCAGCTGAAAGGCCAACTTCCAGGGCAAAGCTGAACATATTTCAATAGAAGATCAAGTCTCACAAAGGGTTGCCCGAGTTCTTACTGTCTAATAAAGAGTCAGCAAATTTATGTTGTAGTAAAAACAATTGGGAGTAAAATTCCTTTAAAAAAATACTCCATTCATCTGACTACAAAGTGAGTTGCAATAAATACAGTATTGAGAAACAGAGCAGCTTAGCAGGGTTTTAAGTAGTCTCTGCATTCTCGCTGCTGCTCCCACACATGCACACACACACAGGCTGCCACGCTCTCCTCGTCATGCTGCTAAAAGCAAACAGTGGATATGACAGACAAACACTGCAAGCACAGATGTGTCCATTATAACCAGCGTGAGCCATGCTCATGAGGAGTGCTGTCACTTCTGAAAATCCAAGTGTGTCCGGCTGTGAAAAAGCAGTGGGGTGTGAGAACAAAAGAAAGAAATGTTGTGATTAAGGCAGGGCTAATGGTTCATTAACAATATCCAAGGCCTGGCTCTACAGCTTAGAAGTTAAGGATATATTTCAAAATTACCTTTTTCTTTTTTTTTTTCTTGTTGTTGCTGCTGCTCATTTCTTTTCTTTGCCTTTTGAAAAGGATTTGTAGCTTCCTTTCTTGCCCTTTTGTCTGATAGCTCCTAAAATATGAAGCAAATGAAAACATAGATCTAGTGAAAACAATATATTTTTCTTTCTGATCTCTTTTCAACTCTCTCTCTGATGTGTGAGTCTAAGGCCAGGATGGGGGGGAGAGGCTGCATTCCTTGGTTCAGGGATGGTCCTACCCCAGCTTTTAGGAGTCCTGCTTGGCAATCGGAGGGCTTGTGTCTACGCAGTTAAATGAAGAGGGCCAATGACTGGACATTGGTGCAGCAGAGCTGCTGTCAGCTGTCCAGGGACAGTTCACAAATTAGCATATGCCAAAAACCTTAGGTCAGCTAGGCTTTGGAACAGGTTGCCCAGAGAAGTTGTGCACTATCCATTCTTGGAGGTTTTCAAACCTATCACAGAATCATAAAATGGTTTGTGTTGAAAGGGACCTTAAAGATCATCTTGTTCCAACACCCTGCCTTATATACAGTGACCTTTCACTAGACCAGGTTGCTCAGAACCCCATCCAACCTGGTCTTGAACACTTCTAGGGATTGGGCATTCATAACTCCTCTAGGCAACCTGTCCCCATGCCCAACCACCCTCACAGAGAAGAACTTTTCCAAAAATCTAAACTAAACCTCCCCTCTGTGAGGTGGAGAGCTGAGGTGGCTTGCTTGTGAAAGTCCTTGTTTCAAAATGTAAATAGAATAAGTCATTTAATTAACTACATATAAATCACTAAAATTTGGTGAGAAGTATCTCAGTCTTGTATCCTGTCCTTTCTTTTGCCTACTGAGGTTCAAAATTTCCAGTGATGATGTCCTGGGATACTCCTGGAGGCCAAGGGACATCCAAAGGATACCTTGTGCAGAGAGCTGTTATAAGATACATGGGCAATGCTTGTATTAGCAAATAAAATGAGGAGAAGGTGCTAGCTAAAGCAGTGAACAGCAATTGCCTGTACTCTTCAGCTGTTAACACTCTCTCTGTCATGGCTGTAGCTCCTGCCAGATGCCACTCTCAGACATAAATCCTGGCAACATTTCAGGACTACCTTTTTTGGGCAAAGACAGAAAGCCAAACTGTGTGTTTGTGAGCTGTGCTGTCCTACAGATTGGAGACAATCTGTAACAGGCAGTCCTGCTGCCCTAACCATAGCCAGTGGACAGTCCTGAGCAAAACTGGTAGGAGTGTAATCCTTTCATGATCACCACACTTCAGTTTATAAAACCTGTTTTATTTTCCTAATAACTAAATGACCTTCCTGTGTTAGCTTCATGACTGGAGATTAATACACTCTGGGATCACTGCCCAGTCACTTCTGCCAACACAGGAGCCATTCCAGGAGACATGTTCCTCCGACTCCCTGGTTAGATTTCAGTATATTTCAATTTTCCATTTGTAGATTATAATTTTTTCCAGCTCATGGTGTTCTGCTAACGTGCTAGATCTGTTGGAAAGAAGAATCAGCAGCATTTTCCCATGTTAATTCATCTGCCACTGTGGCAGTATCTAAATGTCCACTTGAAATCTCCCTGGATAAATAAATCTTTCCCTACTGTAGTGAGCTGTGCAGTAGTTTGTTCTTTACATAATCCTGCTTTAGATGTTTAGCAGTAAGGCTGATTATTAGAGAAAGAAATCTGTAGTGAAACTGTACAGTACATACTCAGCATCAAAAAACTGATCACAAATGGTAACAATGCATCATTATGAATCTGATCCTGCCAATCCTTCATATATTTTCAACTTCAAGTTCCTGTGGGAATGCCTACAAGTTTATTTTAAGACACAAATTAATAACAGATACGGGCAGCAAATATACAGGCACTTCCCAGGCATGACTGGAGGCCACAGCCACCCTCTCAGCTGAGCAGATCCCTTTAAACTGTGAAGATGACACTGCTCAGTTTAAAGCACAAAAACCACGAAGTGGTACATTGGGTTAGAATCTCTAGGCCTGGCTGGATAGGAGGCAGAGGCTTCCTGAGCATGATCCCCTTCCCTTTTTCTACTCCAAATGCCTTTTTACCAAATATGTGGGTGCTATATCTGTGGATCAGACAATTTTGAGATGTTAGTGGCATGGAAATCCTTCAAAATTATGATCTTGATCAACAGCTCAGAAACCATTCATTTCAATTGCAGTAACGATGTTAATTATAACTAAATTATTCATACAAGAGGTTAATCAATCATGATATGTGGACCTTTAAATTTTTTTGCCAGTGCCACGTAGTTCTCCTTTCTCTTCTACAAGTGCCTCACTGACCCTGTGAGAAAGTATTACCCTGCCAGGGTAAGGAGCTGTGGCTGACACTGGCTTGGCATAGAAATAGAACTGGCAGTGACTCTGGGGCTGCTGACACTGATGCACCACTCTAAAGCCTGCAAGAACTGCTCTTTTCAGACCTGCACTAGTGCAGGTGTGCAGCAGGACAAGGCAATGTCCATGGGACAGGGACAGCAGCACTGGCCTGCGCACCAGCAGATTGTCAGGAGCTAAACAAAGGAATAGATGTGAATTAGAGGCTTAAATCAGCTTGACAGATCAGCCAGGTGAGTTACATAGGACTGGATCCTTTGGGGACCATAAAGAAGACATGGAGGTTGGAAGTCAGGAGACCGAGAGCTGCTTCTGAGGGCAGTCCTCAAACAAACTCAGTTTAAGAAACACCTGGTTTATTTCACAGACCTCCTACCACCACTGTAAGCAAATCAGAACACCAATCCTGTGGATGCTCAGCTACAAATCAAGGACAGATCTTGCTGCCACAATGGGGACTGACATGAGAGACATTAAACATGTACTTACAGTTTGGGGGCTACTGTGAAATACATAATAAATAATGACATGCATAAAAACAGACCTACCTTTTAGCAGCCTTATCCCATATATATTTGTAGGTCCACAGCCATGAACATTATAAATATAGATGAAATTGTCCCATATATATTGAATGCAGGTATTCCAGGATGCCATAAAACACACTGAAAAATGTGAATTGATTACATAAGCAGCTTTTTTAATGAATAAGGTCTATAATTTTATAGTATTCCTCTCTCTCAAATCTTGTAAAATACATGGAAGTCTTAATTATAGCTGAAGATATCTGAACTATGTTGGCCTTTGATTTTATAATGCAGTATGCGATTCCTGCTAGCATAATAAACCAATAAATTCAGTATTTGTTATAAATGAGTTTAAATTTATAAGACTATCAAAATACCTCCTGGCTCCTGTTAATGTTTAGGAAACATTTCAGAAAAGCTTCAGGTTCCTGGCTGATAGAATTGCCTCACTTTCTGCTGAGCTTCTGTTGATACAACGTCTTGAAGTAATCAACAGTTATATGTACTCTGTGAGCAACACACATGCAAATGTGTATGTAGGTGAGAGAGGTGCAGAAGGAATGGAAAGAAAGCAGTAAGAGAGGAATTAAAGGAAAGCAGAAGTAGTAGTTTATGTGTAAGTTCTTCCTCCAGTAAGAGGTTTGGATCCAAGAGGCCCATCCTGAGCCTCTTGGCTGATCCAATAAATCACATTTTGCTTCAGAAGGTATGAAATAGATGGGCTGCATTTCAAGTAGCACCCTCATATGCCTGCAGGTCCTGGCCATGGACGCTGAGTTTATGCCTGCAGGTCCTGGCCATGGACGCTGAGTTTTCTAGTGTACAGCCAGCTGGTGAAATTCGTGCAGAACTACAGCCATGTGCTTGGCTTTGCAGCCTCATGTTGGGACTTCAACTCTTGCTTTTTGGTCAAATTCAATCAGCACTCATGTGAAATGAGTTCTACTTCCCAACATGGAGATAATTGATGTCTGGGTCACATCAAAAGGAGCCAAGAGTCAGGTGTTGTTGCTGAATATGGTTTAAAAATATTGCCTCTCGTTCTATGAGTTGTTGCCCCTCGACGTGGCTCCTGCAGCTGCAAAGACCCAAACCCAAAGTTGGAAGAAAAGATAGTAAAGGATGTGACTTGTTTGCTGGTGTTACCAGGTGAAATATATAAAAAGCAGAAGCATCTGATTCTACCTCTAGAACACAAATTTAGAGCATGTACTAACATAGTCTGGTAATGTTTTGTGACAGAAAACCAGTAAAATTTTCTTGTCAAAATGCTAAATTCCACATAAAGGAGTTACAGATGCTTTATTTAGGTAGATTAGCTAAAGAATGGCATAAACTGTAGTTTCTTGAAATTCTATCCCCAAAGCAAAACAAAAATGTTCAATAATTGGGGTTTTTGTTGCTGTTGTTTTCCTCAACAAAAAAAAAAACAACTTTAAAAATGTCTTGCTTATAAAGTGCTATACTTTCTGAATTATGCTGGCTTTTGGCTAGGTGCATGCTTTCTGTTGAAGTTCACACCATAACCTGAGACACGTTAATTTAGGGTAGGCGTCTACTCAGTCAGCTGTTCAGAAGAACAATATAGAAATATCCATTCAAGGCCTTTCATTCCCTGGAAGCCCAAGGAACATTTTGGATATTGCCTTTCAGCACTAAAGCTGGTCAGCTTATGGTAGCATTTTCTCATTTCAGTTTTTGCAGGTCCAAACCACAATGATCCACAAGGGGATTAAAGCATATACTAATGAGCTTTTTAGCCCCTGTAGATTTTTCCTTCTAATTTGCCAGAATTTTATGTACCCCTTTCCTGACCCTAGAAGTGATATTTTTTTTTTCCATCTGGAATGATTGTTTCATGTTAATATGCTGGTTTGAATATAAAACATAAGAATGTTGGTTAGCACAAAAACTAATGAAGGCTCTGGGGTTTTAGCTTTTTGGCTTTATTTATTTTTTTCCTTAAAGACACATTACTCATTTGTTCAGGCCAAGAATGCAAGGTTTCAGATGTTACTCATGCAAATCTAATGTAAAACACAAACATCAGGCAGTAAATCCATATTTAGGCACCTAAATAAGCAGTCTTATTTGACACATTAGCATTCTGGTAAAAGCCTATGTTTTATTTCCTGACCCCTGTCATCTGAATTCAGTCAGATTTATGAAGAATTCAAGCTCCATCTCATAGGAGACACTTGTGTACTAACTGCTATAAACACCATTAGGACAATTAGACTGGAATAGGATCCCAGGGAACATTGGGGCTGGACAGACAACATTTCATTTAGGTCTTTTGTCTTCTAAATGAGCATTGTAAAATGGAGCCACACCTCTCACCGGATAAAAATCCAGCTCATTCAATTACCTATGCAACTTTTCATGTAGAGAGTCTGGTACCTGAGTACACTTTTAAGGTCAGAATTTTCTTGGAATATTCTCTTGCTGAGAATTTCAATTTGTTTCATTTTCTTTAAGTTTTTTTTTTTTTTTTTAGTTGGAGTTTTTTGTTTTGTTTTTTTTCCTTGTGTTCTACTTATTACAAAATAAAAGCGTGTCTTCTTTTGAGTTAATGTAAAATCAGTAACCATTGGGCCCACTGAATTTTTAACTAAGCAGTTCTGCAAGGACGAGAAAGAAAAAAATATGCAAATGGTAAACACAAAAGTGCTGAAGTAGATACCCAAATATGGTAAAACATATGAGTTAAATACTAACATATTTGGCAGAAACACATGACAAGAATCCCTGTCCAGAGCCAAAGCCTCACAGACAAAGGGCAGAATTTACCACAAGCCTCCCTATCTCAGCTGCACGCAAAGCACGTTTCTTTTTTGGATGCATCTGGACCATCATCCATTATGCATTCCATATGACACACATCTCAATGGGGTTTACTTCACCTGCTTTCATGAAATGAAACTTATTCTTCTTGCTCTCATATAATAAGAACATTTGCTACTGAATATTAAAATGTGTGCAACATGTGGCAGACATCTGTGGTGTGCTGCCATTGCACTTGACTTGCACAACAAAGTGAGCCATCTCACCTTCCAAAATCAAGCCTTCCCCCCTTCAGAATACATCTTATTTCACAAATGCAGGTGCAAGGCAATGCACTGCAGCAAACACTGAACACTTAAAGAACTTCAAAGAGGTTTTGCTCCACTGAGTTTGCTTAGATGTGTCATGAAGCAGCACAGAAAACAGTTTTCACTTGGTCTATTCCAGGAGTTTTCAGTCAGTTGAGCTTTGGTTTTTCTTTTGTTCTGCTTTTACTCATTCTATTTTCACCAAAATTTAAAATTATCCCTAAAAAGGCAGGTCACTGTTAATGGAAGACAGTTCCACAAATCCACACCAGTGTGGTCCATCAACCAAATCATCTCCATGACTGGATTCTTTAAGCTCCAGTGGTGAGCGTGATGTGAAATGCATTACCTTCTTTTACAATGAAAGGGATTTGAATGAATACATCTTAATTCAGAGTTCCAATGTCTTAAGTGCATGCACAGGCCAAAACTTTTTAACATGTGTTTTTTTAGGAATCAAAATAAGATAAATATAATTGAGAACCTTTCCTGTTACATGGGTTCCTGAAACCTTTTAATTATCCTTGCCTAATCCACTTAACCATCTGATTCTCACTGGCTCTACTGGGCACCATTGTCTCATCAGGTTCTGACTTGCAGATATGGAAAGTGAAAAATCTGCTGCTGCTCTTAGGCTGCACTCACAGAAGATGTGTGTGTAACAGTCAAGCCTCTCGTGCCCAAATGTCAGCATGTGCTGCCTCTGTTCCCATAACTTGGAGTAATCATTTGCACCTGTGCCATGTGAGTTCAAAACTCAGGTATTTCAGTCTTTTTTATTATCTGGCAACATATAGACTTGAAATTATACTTTTTTAACATCATTCTAATAGGCAAGATAATGTAAGAGTATATTAAAATAAGTTCCCTCTCTCTCATCTATCACTTGCCTTAGTGGTGTACATTTACACTTGCTTTGCATATGTCTGGTCACCAACTTGAGGTGCAAGAGCCTGAAAAACTCAACCCATTTTGTGCAGAAGTTGAACTTTTGTCTTGTAGTCCTTTCTTTAGGTTTTTTGCATCAGAAATTCTTCCCCTGATCAGACATTAGTATGTAAATGAAAAGGTATTCAAAATTTTTTCATCTTGCGTTATAATGAGAAAGATCAAGAAATTCAAAACAGACAGGATTTTTGGAATAAATTCAAAAAATTCAAAAGGAAAACAAAAAATTTCCAACACATAAGGAATTTCTACAAGCAGGTTATGGGTCGTTCCCATCTGCTGTCTGCAGTGGATAACTTGGACAAGCTGACCATTCCAGGATACCTGCAGCTACCACCTGCTGTAACCCTGTGCAATCTCTGTTACTGCAAGAGGAAGTGATGCTCTGATTATTCACAGACAAGGACAGGAGCCACCTGTGTGGGTATCATTGCCACCAGGTCTGTTTCAATACCAAAACTTGGTGCAGGTAGACACATATGCAGTAAAACACTTATCTTTTGGAAAACAACTGAAGGGATATCTGGCATTCATCACTATACATTGGCTCAACAAGGTTTACCACTGAGAGCTGTGTCATGGGTGTTGCAGGCATGCAATACTTGCAATGGATCATAATTACCATTATTAAATAATTACAAAAATCCAAAGCAATTTTGACTGAAAAGGCCTTATTTAAATTCATAATTAGGGCTCTTCACCACCTTTGCAGAACAAAAATACCTTAAAATGCATATAAGTAATCCAGTAATCCTAATCAATCCCTCTCTAAGAGACATTCATGCTGTTTTAGTGCAAAAATGAAAGTTTAGTTTGCCGAGAATTATGTGTGTAAAGCACTGTCTGTTTGGACCCATTGCTGTTGTTTCTTTGGTGGCAACACTTCAGAGCAAAGTGCTCTGGTGATTCTTCACAGTTTCACCATATCAAATTAAATATAGAAATAGGCATATATTTCCTAGAGAGGTGGTGAATGCCCTATGCCTATCAGTGTTTAAGAGACATTTGGACAATGCCCTTAACACATTTTAACTTTTGGTCATCCCTGTAGTTGTCAGGCAGCTGGACTAGATAATCATTGTGGGTCTCTTCTAACTGAAATATTCTATTCTATAGCATGTAGGAAAATAATAAATCAATGAAAGCTATATACAGCCAGATCCAAACTCATGATACAGACGAGTTTTTAGAACACCCTAAAAGCATGGTAGAAATCAGAATGAATAGGGAAAGAATTACACAGAACAATTAGTCTAGTCTAAGGAAGCATTGTGTATTTACTTTAAGATACTCTGAAGCTTTGTGATGTGCAATACTGCAGTACAGTCATGAGGGAACTGAAATCTCAAGCATGTGACTTCAGGCATCTCTGCATGGTGTTTCCAGGTGAGTCGTTAGTTATTTCTTCCCTGCAGTGCTGTGAACATTTGCACACCCTGTGCTTGTCCCAGTATAAGCATGGAAGAACAGTGCTTGGCTGTGGTTTCCCTGCCAGCCTGCACTGCCCTTTGCAGTAGCCAGGCCGACTGTACTCACACAGCTGTAGGTTGTGCTCCCAAGAACTTGTCTTGGTGGCTCTGAGCGGTGACATTTGGCCATAGTGCCACAAACCAGCCCTCTCATCACTATTCGATGCCTGTGGGTGAGCACAGAACACAACAGATGTGACCTGGCTTCCCTTGGTGTATGTACCCTTCACAGAGCACCTCTGAGAGGCAGCACCCAGTGATGCATGGAATAAAATACAAATCTTTCCCAAACAGCTAAAAATCTTCAGGCATCACCAGAGGCATGGGGGAGCTGGTTCAGTGCAAATTCAAATCCCAGCATGTCAGACATTAATCTGCTGCTTTAGACAAATCCCTATTCCTCCTGCTCTATTAGGATGGTGAACTATTCAAGGCAAAGTCTTTTACTGGATGTCAATTTGCCACCTAAGTTCATGCAGTAGCATCATAGAATGGCTTGGATTGGAAGGGACCTTAAAGATATCTCATTTCAATTCCGCTGCCATGGGCAGGGACACCTTCCACTAGACTGGGTTGCTAAAAGCCCCATCCTACCTGGCCTTGAACACTTCCTGGGATGGGCCATCCCCAGCTTCTCTGGTCAACCTGTTCCGATGTTGACTACCCTCACAGTAAAGAATTTTTCCTATATGGAAATACTTTTTTTTTTTAATTTCATCCAATAAAGAGGAAAATATAAATGTAGATATGGTATCTAAGAAGAAGCGTCATGTGGACAGGGCTTTTGTATAAGTCCTGTGTACCACCACACAGCAGAGCTGAGCAAGGCATGGCAAGGCCCTGCAGGAAAAATTCTGTGGATGTTGGAAGTAGCAGAGCCGTGTTAGCACGTTGCTGCACCTGAACTAATAGTGCTGGCACGTGAACTAACAGTGCCATGCTGAGGTGATCACATCCTGATGTGGGCAGAGTTAGATCAGTAGTTCTGCATTATACTTTGTAATGTATTTGTGCCACAGGATGTCCTTCCTCAGAAAAGTCATCATAACATGGCCAGCTCCAAGCTTTAAAGAGAGGCACTTTGTCTGTTATCTGATTAAGCAAGGGAGATGCCATCTGTCTGTGCTGAAGGTACAGATGTGGGTGGTGTTGCCCATACCACACTAGGGAGGAACAGCTCCCCTGAAGACATCAGAGTCGGTCAGGCAGAGAAATAGGGGAAGTGAGATGTGAATTCAGTTGCATTCATTTTACTGTGTTCCAGCTGATGTGTGCAGAGAGTGAATGATCCTTGGCAGCAGACCAGGATGAAGGATATTGAGATCAAAGGAGTAACCAGCATACTATTCTGTACTTCACAGGATAGTGTGTATTTGGCACAGAAACACCTCTGATAAGCATTAAAAATATCTTTTTAATGGATATTTTATTCTCTTGACAGAGACTATTTAGGTTTGAAAGTGACACAAAAGTAATTTATCCTCACATGTAAAAATGCACTGTGCAGATAGAGGTATCACATTAATTTTACTTATTCATGTAACACTCTGAAAACTAATCTTGGGTTCCTCCCTCAACACTGTGGAAAGAAAAAATTAATTGACTTGGGTACAAGGCAAGGAATTAATCTGCACTTGCTTTACTTTGAGATTCTGCTTTCAAAGTAACAAACCTAGGTCATCTGCAATCAATCTTTCTCTACCATAAATAATGTATTTAATATGTCATTTACTTATTAGCACATTTGTTCATTAATTTCTATTTTACAGCCCACTCCACAGTCCATCATGTTTTTAATTTTCTTCAGTCATCTGACATACAGTACATAATGCAGCCATGGTTGCACTTTATATGCTTCCTTTCAACCAGAAGAATCCCAGAACAGGTTCATAAACTATCTTCTATGAATAGACTGAAAAACAACGGTTTAGGATAAATGTAATTATGAATTTGTTATACATTTGTATACATTTTTCCAACTGTTTAACTGGACGTGCATTGCAGATCTGCCACAATATTGACTATTTAACACTTATTTTTCTTGCTAATCAGGAAGCTTCTTCTCCTTTTCTTCACTTTGAACTTTCTCTTGGTTACTCCTGGTGTTCTTATCAGAATTCCAAGGCATGGAAAAATTTAGCAAGACATTGCAAAATAAGAAAAAAATGATAGCAAAGGCTACAAGAGAGAACATTGTATGTTTTCTCTGCAAGACTTCATTGCACCAATACCAAAATGGAGGTCTGTGTTTGAAAACAGAAGCCTCACAGAAGGAAGTAAATTACAGTTGAGAGGTGACAAAGGTAGAAAACAATTAGAACTGTATATCTCCCATGGGGCAAATTTCAAGAGCTATTTACACAGATCTGTGAGTTATCTAAGGCTCATGGAGCAGAATGAGAAAGCTGCAATGGGATGTGTTTTCTTGCCTTAAAAAGAGAGAGAGACAAAGCATGAAAGAGAATTTATTGCATGCTCCAGAAAGGACAGTTCTATCATGTGGAGAAAAGACAACTTTGCTTTGAAGTGAGATTGACAACTTGAGGTCAGTGTTACTTTCATCTCTATATAAAGCTACCAAAATAAGAATACAGCCCATATTATTGTACAGGCATGTTTAACCATGGGACTGCCTTCTCGAAGAGTAGATCATACAAGACATGTTCTCTCTGAAATGAACAGGAAAATATTTTGGAGAGATGAGTTGTCTTGGACAATATTAATGAAAACAAAAATTTTTCATCTGTTTTTTTCAAGGAAATCAAGTAGAATCATAGAACCATAGAATATCCTGAGTTGAAAGGGACACACAAGAATCATCAAAGTTCAACTCTTGGCCCTGCACAGGACATCCCAAGAATCACCACATGTGCCTGAGTGGGTTGAACAAACACTTCTTTAACTCCAGAAACAAAATAAAATTTACGCTACCTCTGAAATGGCTTTGGGGAGCTCAAAAACCTGATGTTTTGATGCCAACTGCCTTCCAGCTCCTCAGACTCCAAAACCAAGCTACATTTTTTGGTGCTGCCCATATTTTGTCTGTTCAGTGAGCTGTTGTGTTCCAGTACGGGAGTCTTAGTAGTTTTAAATGATGCTTTCATGAGTAATCCTCTCCCAGGGAAAGATAAAGTCTTGAGACTCACAGAAACACCTTAGTAATATTTAACAATACCTTTCTCTGTTTTCTATTTAAACAAAATCCATCCTTTTATAGGGAAAGCCAACACTTTCTTCTACAGGGCTACATTTAGCGATTAAAGACTTGAAAATATTAGTCTGGGAGATTTTTGATGAACTATGCAGGCTGGTGAAGTTCAGAACTAACCAAGACTTTCTCTACTTAATTTTTGGACCTTTTCTCTGAGGCAATAATATGTCATCCAGCAGCTGGTCACAGACACTCCCTTTCCTTTACTAGCATCACCACCAGCAGATAGACTGGACAAAGCCCTTGTCCATGAACTTTGACTGTATTCCTAATGAAACAGGAGTAGGTATGGGAGCAAGTCCTGTCCTGTGATTTTTCCTGACCTTGAACTCCTAAGGTTGCTGAAAGCACAGCTCTGGATGTGATGACTCACAGTCCAGGAACACAGCTTGGAAAGAACACAAACCCAGCAACATTCCTGGGAAGCAGTCTGGACAGAGCCACTCTCTTCGAGGGGTCTTGTGGACAGGAACCACCCTCTGTCACTCAGCTTCAGGGCCAAAGAGCAACCCTGCCTTATTTTATTTAAAAGGGTGGATGTCATAGTGGTTAGATGAATGATCCCACAGGAGCATCCTCCCATATCATGTGTTTTTCTGTTCAGATGTTGTGAACACTCTTCAGCAAACATCCAAAAGACTGATTGTATTTTATAGCTTCCCACAAGTTTTCATATTGCAGCTCATAGTTAACCTGTGAGTCTGATAGGTTTTAGAGTCTGATAGATTTTTAGGTGGCAGGTTTTCATCCCCCAAGATAGGCTGTATGTACCCATCAGTCATATTTTATTGGTCAGTGTGATTCTGTTATTAACCCACAATAGAAATTCCAGGGTCTTCATTTCATTTTTTCAGGTCTGATGGTTCTCAGTTTAATCCACAGAGCACTACAGCTTTCACTTTAGTATATCAGTCTTTAACTGTTGATCTTACATCACTGTCCATTCTGAGATGGAATGTCCTGGCTCTCTAATCTCACAAGGATCTGATTTCTCAATAAGCAGGTTATGAGATTTTCATATGAATGTTCTAAATAAAAGTATCACAAAACATTCTCTAATGATGCTGTTATTTACTTGAAGTTATTTGGCTACTTTAGTCACTTAAATTAATTCATTGCTTATGAAAGTATCCTTTCCACACCGAAAAGCTCTGAAATGCAGTAAAGGCATACATGCAGAGTAAGGTTAGGTGAGATTCATCATTCATGCATTGAATTCCATAATGTATATACAAGGCTCACTGTCTTCTGTGGTATTTCAATGAGACTTGAAGTATGGTTTTAAGTCAGACTCATTCTGTGTTGTTTTTCTGAGCAGAAATGGGCTTACATACATCCCCCATTGGTGTGCTGAGCCAGCAATTCTAAGAGCAATTAGTATCAGCATTAAGACCCCCACCAAGACATGACACTGAAATTCAGCAAAGGCTGGATAAAATTGCAGCTTGCATTCTTTAAATATTTATATAGTACATCAAAACAAATGAAACTGGAGATTCCATTTCCAGCTTGAGCTGCAACATTGCTCGAATGGGGTCTCCAGTGTCATGCCACTTATTTTCATTTCTTTGATTTTTTTTTTTATGATGCTTCTACTGAATTACTAATCAGGGACAAGGGACAGAGTCATACTGTTTAAAATCTTCTGTATTCCTAAGAATAAACAGATATCCAGTGAAGCAAGTTAGAGAGAGCTTTAACTCTGAATTATTTTCAGAGCATGAAAGTCAATTGCACAGATCAAGTTTATCACAGCATTGAAAAGATGTGATAGTATTAAAATTTGTATACTCAAAAAAAAGCACCTAAGAAAAATCTGCCCTTTCAATATAACTTCCTCATTTAGTTAATCAGGACTGAGATTACCACAGTTTCTCATGAAGGTTAATATTATCTCTGCAGAAAAAAAAATGGCTGTAGACTTTAATAACAGGAATAATTTATTATTTTATTTCTCTATTTTGGTGCAACGTGAATGCAGTAGCAGATCAGCTGTAGTATCAGTGACTTCCAAGTGAGTATAAAATTTCCAAATATTTTATAAAGTATTTAAATAAAATGTGGAATAGTACAGTCTACTCCATAGAATCCTGGAATCCACTCCCAAGCAATGTCTGAATGGATAAAGTGCTGCACATACACAAGATTCTGCTGTTGTTATTACTTTTAATATAGATTTTTTCATCACCTACATGACCTAAATTCCTTTACTAAAGATAGAATGGAGTAGCTGGAGTAAGGTCTGATCCCAAGTGTGAACTAGGACACAGTCTACAAAATAAAACCCTGAGAGGGCATAATAATGTATAAAAGACTGCATTCAAGAAAATGGGAATAATATACTTTCTACTGAAGTTGAACAGACTAAGAAAAATACTATGATGAAACTGAAACATGGAAGACCCATGTTGGGCCTCAGGTAATCACACTCAAAAAGTAAAATATCTGGTAAAGTTGTAAACTCTCCATCATTAAGCGTCTATAAAATAGATTTGAACCACTACTGTCAGAAATTACAGAAATACAGTACTTTAAGGCAGGAGAAATGTGGGTGGTTTCTTGAAATCATTCTCAGCTCTATGATTCTGTAACCAGTTCTTGTGCTGGTACAAGGAAATGGGATGCTCTGAATTTCTGTCAGAATGGTGTCTGTAAAGTTTATCCAGTTGCATGTTGGAGGAAATGTCTTTACCATTTTTCTCATTAAAGAAAGCAACAGTGTTTTGACCAAGATCTCTTGGGGTTTTTTCTTCAGTTCTCTGAAATGTAGGAGCAGAACACTGACATCCAGCTTTTTATATTATGGTGATTTCTACAAGAGAAAAAACAACAGGACTAAGTCCATAAAACCTTCAGCTGGTCCAGTATATGGACGCCAGTGGTGACCAGTAGAAAGACGTCCACAGAAGAACAGAGAGAGCACAATGAACCATCATTCCTTGTTACCTTTTTCCTTGCTTCACAAGATTTTGCAGACATTTTCCAGTCCATTTAGTTTCTTCCGCTGTAATGCACCATACTGCCCTATTTTGGGGAAGATGGACAGGGCAGAAATGATGGCTTGACTCTTTTATTCTTTTTTTGGTAGGAATTGAGCATTTTCATTGACAATAAAGCCGTTCATTGTAGTGAATTAACACACTTTATTAAATGTTTGAACTCTTTACACTGATACCCTGCAGCCATGGATGTAATTATTTCCTTGCATGAGACAAGGAGTCTTAGATTCTGTCTGAATTCTACGGTCTATCTTCTGAATGGAAATCTAGAATTCATGATATGCCAGGAGGATGGCTACCTACCTTATAAATCTTACCTACCTTACAAATCCCATAGATGAGATGCCATATTTTAAGACCTGTATTAAAAATATTAAATTTTTAATCTCTTATGCCAGTGAAACCAATTATTTTCTTGCAATTTTCTTGATAAAATTACAGTCCACATACAAACTATCAAGAACTGTGCCAAGCCAGCAATAAAATTTCAAAATAACCTTTCAAATGAAGTGTATTTTCCCAAACAGAGTGTGTTATGTAAATGTGATCTCAGAGCACAAAACTAAGAGCTGTGAACCCCCTGGGCTGAACTTAACTCCAGAGTAATTCCTATCAAAATGAATTTGTGCCATTCCAACAACTTAAGAACTTGTGCAGAGTTTCTTCAAGCCCATGTTAGTTCAGCCATTTAAGCCTGAGTTTCAGAGTTTCAACTTTCAGAAACATCTCTTTGTAAACTCAGAGCTAAACCAAATTCACCAGCTGATTCTTATCTGTTTATGTATTTATTTATGCATATGTATCATTGATTTATTTATTGGTCCTAGAATAGAAAGGGTATGAAATCCCCTGCCTGCTACTGGATTTTGTTAAAAACCATCTGCTGGAGCCAGGCTTACTGAAAGAATTGCTAAGGCTCATGTTCTGTCCTCCCTCAGTTCATTACACAAGTGGCCAAAGGCCATTTCTTTCTTTTCTCCATTTTCTCTCCCCAGACTCACAACAGCACATTACAGTGAACTCGCAGTGTCTCCCTCTGCCCATGATCTGAGCATGCTCATGAAGATTTCAGCTCTCAAGTTCCCAAAGAGAATTCTGATTTGGCACAGCTTCAAGTTCTACTTTTAAACACAAACACTATCTTCCTTGCCTTGGCACTCACCTTGTTTTTTCTGTCAGCCTGTTCCCCTCCCTTCCTCCTTTCTATGTCTGCCTTCCCCTGTCTCTCACTCAATTCCTCAGCGAATGAAGCTAACACTCTTAGAAATATCCATGTTTATACAGTGATGGTCTTAGGTTAGAGCAGTGCTACTGGGCAACATCATAAATAAAACACTGTTACAGGGCACTATTAGACGATCCATATCTCGCTCTTTCCTAAGCTTGTATGTGTTTCTCTCATTTGGAAAACTGTTTTACTCTTTGTCAATGTTTCCAGCTGTTCTAATTTTGTAAGTTTGGAATGATGCTGCTTAAGGCTTTGCCTCACTGTTACGTTGATTTTAGGGAAATTACAGAATTCGAGACTAAGCACTGTAATTTCCAATGATAAAGTACTTCTGTATGACCTAAAATTTTCTGTGGTAACTAGGTGCTCAGAAGAAACATCTGTATCAACATCAGGAACATCAGCACAGACAGACCAGGAGCTGCTGAATGATACTTGAGGCAGCTCCACTCCTAACATGGAGCACTCTGCGTGTTCACAAACTCTCAAGGAGCTTTGAATGCAGCTCTTGCATCTGGGCATTAATGGAGAGGAGCAAAAGATGTAACTGAACTTTGCCAACCTGTTAGACAGAAGTCCTGACAGAAGGAGGCTTTTCTACACCTTCCCAGTCTTTCTGAAGTGTACATGACCATGCATGGTTAACAGTCACCTGGTGAAAGAGAAATACTGCAGTCCTTGCAGAAAGAATCCTTGCCTGGTAAAATTAAATCTGGGAGAAACTGCATCTTTGATGGTTTCTCTGGTAATTTTACAATTGATCTCAAGTGCGTGGGGATTTTCCTCTTTGATTAAGCTAAATGAGGTCTGCAAAAAGTACTCTGGTGGCAGATATTTTATGGACAAAATAGAACTTGCAGGCCATATTTGGTCTTTTCAAATATTTTTCTGACATGCATACTAATTTACTTGATTAAACTGCATTAAAATAAATCTGCTTATATACATACTAATGTAACTTTTAAAATACCATATTACTGTGTATTAAGTTATAAATATATCCCTCTTGGGTTTGTTTTTCCTTGGGGGCTACATTTACTGCTTATGATGGTTTCTCTTATCTGCATTTTTATTTTGTGACGTTCACAGGAGCAACTGATTGTTGCATTCGCAGTGATTTATGTGCAAAGGGAAACATATTGGTATTAAGCATATAATGAGAGCCCTAGAACATTAGTTTACATTTTTCTGGCAATCACAGTGACTTTGGCAACAGATTTTAGATGACCTTGACATTCACATCTAAAACATATGTGATAGCCAGCCTCAGCCTTCACCCAACCGTTGATCTTTAAAACAGTGGACATAAGATAAAGATCTGTTGTGGTTCTCTCCTCAGCTCTCCATAACATTTCATAAATTGGTCAGTTCTAGCATGTTTATATAAATTGATTCCCCTTCTGGGAATGCTCAGCTGTGATAAACAGTTCTTTCCAATTAGTGTGGGTTGTTTTTTTTAAATAGTTAGGGATTAATATTACAGCTAAAAATACTTTAAATGTAAGTATCTGCTAAGTCAAGAAAATGTTTTCTGTCTGTTAGTGACAGATGAACTACAAATGCCCACTCCTGTTCACTTTAAAATCAAAATTTCAGCTTCTATGTATGTGGACATCACATTTTTGACAATACACAGCAAAATGGAGATCTAGTGGGAAGCACAGTGCCCACTACCATGAGCCTTTTCAGCCATAAGGAAGGAATGACTGAGGCCAATGAGGCTTCTTTAGTTTTTAATCCCTGATTTTAACAGACATTTACAGGATCAACTGTGTTTTGTCATATTTGCTTTAGATGTCATTCTGCTGGCTTACAGATTTTTACATTCCTTTGGACGCCAGCCGTCCTTTTAATTATCATTAATAACCCATTTTATTTGATTTTGTTGTCAATTCCATTTCTAGAAACAATTTGCATGGAAAGTCATGTCAGTCAGTGAATCAGTCATCCAATAATCATCCTCAGCAATGAGTGGCACAAGATGAATCAGAAGAATATGTAAGAAATGGTGAGAAATCATCCCATGGGACACAGTGGAGTTCTAGGTTTTTGGCCTTTGTTACTTATCTTGATGGTCATATCTTTCTTTAGAATACTTAATCTTGTGTCTTGAGTCCTACTTTATCCTGTCATTGAAGCTTGAGAGGACAGACAGAGGTTCTGAGTGTGTCTAGCTCCACTGCTCACTTTGTGGTAGGTTAGATCTGACAGCAGATGGAATCCCTGAGACATGTCAATTTAATTTTAGGTTGTGTGTCTAATGCACATGTTGCCAATTACAGTGGTGCGTGATGTCTTTCTAGGGAGGAGGTCTTTCTGTCTCCCACTGGGTGAACATGCTAAGGATAAATTTTGTAAAAGTTTTTTTTTAAATCTGGGCTCAGTCATGTCTTAACAGCCCACATGAATAGGGGAATATCATTCAAACATTATTTCTGACTCTAGAAACAAGAAATTTCTCTCCCTCTACTCTTTTATCCAGTCTCTTAGCAGTAGTGCACTCAAACTCCCTGGGAACAGAGTAAAACCTCCAGGTTTCAGAGGGACTTCAGAGTTTATGTGGTTGTACAGTTTCAATCAAGCAAGGAACTTCAAATTTCATTTGCCCCAGGACCACACTTAGGAGAAAAAAAAAAAAAAACTCAAAACATGCTCTCAAACGAGGGTTCAGACCCAGACTGGTGTTACCTAGCTCCTCAGTAGAGAAAAAGGCAGGAGACAGGAAGTTTAGTGTCCAAGTCAATGTTAGATGCAGGACAGCTTCTGACATCACCTTTCCCTGGGAAGGAAGAGGAGGTGGCATTTTTCTAATCCAAATCTGCTAGCCCTTGAGATCAGTTAAAGGAAGCTCTGCCTAGCAGAGTGAAGCAAATCCTTTTCCAGAAAAGCTGTGGTGATTTGTTCTCTGAGAAAATATCATACCTATAGCTGGTTTTATGTTCTCTATTCTAAAAAGGCTTTGCCTGTTTTCCTGTATCCCACCACTTCTGCAAGCCTCCACTCCAGCACACTGCATCAGCCTGGCTCCACAATCAGGTCAAACCATCACAGATGGGACTCCTAATGAAACTTCCACCAGACTTCCTTTTAGCAGGAGGGTATAAAAATCATCTTCCTAAGGAATATATTCATGATACAACACCAATATTTCCCAATTTTAAAAAGTGTCCCACAGACACCACAAAAAGTTGAAATTATTGCATCCCCAAGACTTGTGGCTTAACACCATGTGAGATAAGATGTTTTTATTGTATAAGCAAAGACTAATTGTTCATTTTAACTGTGTATTCTTAAGTCTCAGAGTCAGAGACCAGTCCCTGACCCACTCCATGAGCTGGCCCAGTCATAGCTTCAGAAGCATCTTGTCTAAAGAGCTAACAGCCATGAGCAGTTTGGATGGTACTCTTCAGCCCATACAGGACATTGAAGCTGGGCTTTCTAGAGCTCAAACCTACCTTTGACCTTTGCAATAGCAAGAAACAATAAACTTAAATGTGCAGCATATATCTCATCCTCATGCCAGCCTAGGCAGATATCCCATCTAGAAAACACCTATAAAAAATTAAGTAGAACGATTTGTATTTGCATATAATGCAGATGAAAACTTGAAAATATTTAAGTAAAATTTTTTACAGAAAATTCCATAAATTTTAAAGTATTTTATCCCTCCTTTTCAAACTGATTTTTGCAACAAAAGCCTGGGTATGGACATTGACTCAAAAATAAATTTTGGGACATTCTAATTTGACTGCAAACCCTTCAGCATGATCATTTTTGCTTCTGAATAGATGGATATTTGTTTGACCTGTGAAAGACACTATTCTGTGTCTGGAATTAAAAAAAGAAAAGTAAGACATCTGGCTTCTGATTTGCTGACATGAGAGGAGCAACCAAGCACCATCCAGCCACCATATGAGTACAATAAGTTATGCTTCACCTCTGTTGCAAAGTCTAACTCTAAACACTACACTTCAGCCTGCCAAATGACCCCTTTCCACAAGTTCCCAAGTTTCACAAGAAAAAGGGCAAGATGCAAACTGTATTCAAGTCCAACTTGAATCTGACCCAGTTGGAATAAGAGAAGAGAATAAGCTGCCACCCACACACAGTTTGCAAGCAGGAAATAAAATCCAATTGTTTTATTTATGTATATTTATTTTTTTATAAGTATCTGCATTGTCTATTACCAGAGAACGGGTGTCTGGGTGTTAAGCTGGGGAAAACAGTGCAATTCATTTTGCATAGAAATATCCTTTTGTTGTTTTTATTAATTAATATCTTCAAGACACAATTTCCATGAATTTTGCAGGCATAATGGATTCAGATACCAGATTTAAAGTATCCATATATGAGTATTTGTGGAACCCAGAATTGCAAAAATGTTCATTGGAAATATTACTCATACATCTAATCAGGAAAAAGGAATATTGCCAGGCAGTCAGTCCAACTAGTGAAAGTTTGAAAAGCAAATATTGGCTGTCTACAAACAATTTACTTAGCAAAGATCATTTGGACAAAATAAACTTTGAAATACTTTCATGTAGTAAATACTTGTTCATTAATTTGATTAATTTTGTATTATGCTTTAAGCAACCATTCAGAATATATTTGTATTTTCTTCACTTTTGCCAAACTTCTATTACAGATTGGTGTCTGATTTACAAACTTAAAACACAAAACCACCTAGTGTGGCTTGATATGCTGTGCATATAGAAGCGTCTGTGCTAAGTAAAAGCAGTGGCTGTTTTGATTAAAGTGTTTTGATTTATTTTCTAATTAATCCTAGATCACAAATGCTGTTGATTTCAGTATCTTTTCAAGACCTACTATCTAAAACATTGACTTCACATGGGTGGATATGGGACTGTTGAGTTGTCACTGTGGACTGTTTCCATGACAAAGAGACCCAAAATAAAAGAATACAAGAAAAAGTTCTCAATTTGAAATATTATGAGGCAGTCTATACTGTAAAGTGATCAGACAAATCTTTGGTACTATCAATGCACAATTTTAAAGCCAATGCCCATTTTGTATCAAGTTTCCTTTTTGCTAATCAATCCTCACTTCACATCAGCAAAAAAGGTGGATGAGTTAAACCTAAAAATACTTCTCTCAATTAGCTTGTCAGCATTTTGAGAGATTAATCCTTCCCAAGATCCGGAAATCTTGAGACTCTACCTGAAATAGTTGAGAAAAACTGTGAGCTCTACCATCTAGACAAGAAGTTGCCCACAGGTCAAAAATGGTGCATGAAAGCAGCCAAGGAGTCATGCTTGTGCCTATTCATATGTTCAGGCAGGAATTACTGCCACCAGCAATGCCAGTATCAAGAGTGGCACATATTCTCAACAGGGTTTGGTAGCTCTTGCTTCTGTCAGCAGCAACACAAAAAACCCTAAAGATGGATGGATACTATTTTGGAAATTGAGAGCCAGACTTAGCATGTCTTAACCAGCTTTCAATGTCCAATTTGTGGGGGTGTTTTTTTTGTGTTTTTTTTTTTAGTAAAAACTACAGGTTATAAATGCAAGATGAGTTGTTTTAAAAGCACTTTTTATGCCTATAATGCTAGGCAGAAGAAATACTACAGTATTCTAGATGGTGTTCAAATATCACCATAAAGTGAATAATTTCACCCTAAAGATATATAAGCTATATTTCTGCATATTTTTTCATTTATGTGATGTATTTTTGTTTATATATATATGCCAACTTTTCTTTCAAAGACATTTCAACATTTGAACTTTTTGTAAACTATTCACTTTCAATCTGTCATGGTAAACTTCTTACCTGTGTTCCAAGAAGTTATTTTGCAATGAGTTTTTGAATCCAGATCAGGAAAACAGTCTTTGTTAGGACTAAATTATTTATGGTTATATTAAGTCAAATGTGTTTATTTGTATTTTTTTTCTTCTTTTGTATCTTGACACCAAAAAACCCAAACTGAGGGGAGTGACACTGAATTCCCCGTGCAGATCTCCACCCACCACATGAGAAATAAAATACTATGTGCCTGAAGCACTATTATCAGTTTTTGGTCCATTGAGATTTTTGATAACCTGTTTAACTGTTAATGAACTTTCCTTCCATGAAGAGACAGCCCATGGAGAAAATAGCATCTCAGAACTTTCTTTAGATTTTACCATGTTTCACTATTGAAGTTTACTGAAGAGTACAAGCAAATATATCATATTGTAATGAAAGCTTGATACAAAACTTTCCACATCTCAGGCTGACCTTCCAGTGTTTTATCAGCTTAAAATCCAAATGTAGGAACTTAAAATGCAGTTTATATCACTTCTCTTACCCTGGCTAGAAATGGGCTAATTGGTGTTTGTGGCACTGCAGCTTGCTTTCTCCATAGCTGGGTTTTCATTACAGCAGTTGCTACATTGACTCCTAGGGATGAGTGAGCTAGGATTGGAGCCAAAGACGGAGTCGTTGTGCCACAGCTCCCTCTGCAAGGCAGTAAATGGTGCTGAATGCCTGGACATTTTAACATTAGTGAATCTATGGCATTGGTTTATTCATAACAACACTGTGCTGCTGACCTAGTTTGCTTGTTAAATTAATGGAAGTTGGAGAAACTAGAAAGAAAATCCTAGAGGGGTTTCATTTCTGTGCCTACTTGCTTGGATCAGTAATTCCTTTTATTTTCATTTCTTTTCTCCTGGCTGTATAACCAGATGAATTTGTTTTAGATTATTTTCCTATTAACTAAAATTTCCCAGAGGTTCCTGCTATTTGCATTCAGCTATTTCAGTAGCAGATATAACATTGCACTGGATACACCATCTACTGAAACAATGAAGTTGTAAGGAAATCAGACACATGTTCCCTACAGATGTTTGACCTAAATCATATTGGAGCTGCCAAATCCACCTTTGGGTCACACTATTCTCCATCTGGAGGTCTACAAACACAGGGCCAAATGCAAGGAGTGATTTATAAACTGGGTACCCTACTGAAACTAACAATCATGAATTCAAGTGCCAAAATCAATGCTGTGAGTGCTAAACACTTGCAGCCAACAAAGACTTTAGTTGGGACTTTCTGGCACTTTGTATCTCTGAAAACTGGGATACCATGATTTTGGTGCTTTGCTGTTAATTTTTGAAGTTTGGCTTTGGATTTCTGACTTTCAAAAATCCCTGTTCACACCTCCAGTTTTAGCCAAGCCTTTCTTGATCTTTTTCTTCCATATTCTCCACAGTGGCAGGAATTGGTCAGAGCAATATGCCAGGGTCAGACAGACTTACACCCATCATTTCTGCTTCTTTGTTTGGCCATGGAATTGCCCAGATGAGGGTCTTGCTCTCTTGTTCACTGTTCAGTCCCTTCTGATGCATCTTACTGCTCTCACAGGAGTGTCAGCAGTAAGGAGAGCTTTGTCTTTGGGATCAGCTTTATCTGTGCTCATTCTACTTTTGCAAAATTGCTACTGAAGGGAACTTACTGCATTCCAGAAGAACAGGACTGTATGTTCCACCCATCCAGGGCTGAAATGCCTATCTTATTAAAATCATTATAACTGTATAATAGATATTGCCCACAAACTAAGAAGAGACTAAATCCCCACCTGATAAACAATATAGGACCCCAGTAAACAAGACAAAAAGGCTCAAACTATGTTTAAGACTTAAACTCTGTGCCAGAGGAAAAGAGAAGGAAGCTTTGTGGATCACAGAGATTCAGAGTAAATGGCACCAAGCCCTGAGTCCTTCTTGCTGACTTTTTCATGCTGAGTGAAATCTTTGCAGGAGCTTAGTGTTGTTTCCATAATGCGATAATGGAGCTGATACCAGTTCAGTGGAAAGGTTGTGTTCCAGATTATTAACAACTCCATCTGATTTCCCCTTCCATTTTCTCCAGTGGATCGAATTGCTTTTATTACCCTTCTTGGGGTTTATATACTTGATTAGGTGCATTGAAAAATTAAGGAACCTGAGCCATTCATTTAAACATTTCTTTTAAGGTGCAAGAAAAAGGGAGTTTGATGAAAACACTGTGTCTCTGTGAGTGTTCTTCCTTCCCCATTTTGAAAATCTAGTTTTCATTTTTGCAGCACTTTGAAACAGACTTATTAATCCACTGAGGGAAATAAACAGCTGGAAATAAATGTTTCCCAACTGCTGGAGAGACACTGTTTCCTAAGCCATATCCAAGTGGTCACCAAATAAAATAATAAGGGAAAACCAATTCTTGGCCTGGCTCTGTGTCTGTGCTAATGAAGAAATCAACAGTAGAAGGTCTGGGTGAGTCATTCTTCTTTAAGGATCATCAAATATCCAACTTCTTAATTATTTATTGGTTGCTAAGACCAGCAGCCAACACTGTGCTCAGAGTTGTTAAGGACAGCATTCACCACACAGTCTAAATTTGGCATACCAGCAGTATCCAGCAACTCACTGGATGTTCAGTAGACATCCAGCAATGTTCTTGAGGGGTGGTGAAAGACTGAGATGTTTGTAAAGTGTTAGAGAAGTTGTTTTCCAAGAGAAGTGCATTTTAAGGAAGGACACAAAAAGTACACAATAGGCACCAAAAGAATTGACTGACAGTTCAAAGGGAAGTCTTGGAAAGTGGCACATTCTTGATGGTCTGTGATTTCTCCTTCTGCCACAGATGATGTTATTTCTCATGTCCCTTTCAAGAACACTTAGATAAACACAGTTTCACATATGCAAAGAAATACATAGGGAAAAGAACCTGCAAGCCTGTAGCCAATATTCAGTTTCACTCATAATAGAAATTTCCCATCTGAAGTGGGGAAAAAAAATCATCTCAAGTAAAATACAGAATTTTGGTAAAGTTCAGATCAAACAGTCCCAAAACAAAAATAAGGATGTGCAATTAACTGTCGTATCACCATTCTCAGTTGCAATGAAATGCACCCCACAAGAAAAAAGCATCCTTAAGACCTCATGACAATATGGCCAGCTACATTAACCCTTGAGCACATCCCAGTGAGACCAGCTGAATGTCAGACTGGAAGAGCCACCAGCGTGAGGCTGTGGGAGCTCTCAACATGCAGAAGAGACACACAGGAAAGAGGAAAATGTGCAGAAGAGAAGTGGCTGTGCCTGAAGTGCTGAAGTGGCCTCAGCAGCCTGTATAAATTTGGGAAGAAACATGGGGAATTGTAATTTTTGGGGTTTGAGTTTTTGACCAATAAGAGATGGAAGAGCCTGAAAGAGACTTTTCCTGGGCAGAGGAAGAGTCCCACAGCCCTGCATAGCTGTGTATTGCTGACATCCTGCTTTGTTCTCTGACATGCACCATAGTCCTTCCTCTGGACATGTGCCTGACAGGCCTCAAGGGCTATGGCAGGTGAGGAAGGACAGCAAGATTGGGAATCCACTCATCAGTATGGAGTTATTCCCAAAGGTACCATTTAGCACCCAGACCCCTCCCAACTGATGTAACTTTAGATGAGATCTGCTTTTACCTACCCTTATATTTCCTTACTGGGAAGTTTTCTTCTCTCTTCTCTGAAAATGTACCTGAAACTTTTTTTTAAAACTAGTACTGAGCTCCTGGAGAATGAATAGATAAAAAGCAAGCCTCAAAAGAATTTACAAGACATATATAAACTGAAATATCTTCACATACATTTGGAAGAAAGCCATGTTGTGTCTGGACAATCCTTAAAATGATAAAAAAGTTGTTAAACAGATTAATCATTCACCCATAAAATGTGATTTGAGCAGCTCCAGTTTGAAACCAAAAGGCCAGAAAGAGAAAAGGTGTCATGATGAGAGAAGGCTGGAAATTATGTGGTTGTTTGAAATAAGTGAAGAAAGCGAGAGGATGAAGAGATTAATTAATTCAGAGACTTAGAAAAAGAAAGATTTGTAGTGAATTTCATTGTGAAAGACGCTAACTTGAGCTTGAGGAAGAAGACCAGAGGGTAGCAAAAAAAGGACCAGACTGAAATAGAGTTATCAGATCCAGTGATGTGGGAAACAAAAATACAGTTTCAGCAGCATGTAGGCAAATTAAGATGGAGCTGTGTTAGGGGCAGAAACACTAATTGGAATGGGCAGGGCAAGAATTTTATCAACATTGAGGAATAAAAAAGATGAGAGAAAGAAGTATTAACAAATGTGATTTTTTTTTTAAATTAAACAATATTACCTGAGAGATAAAGATTGAAGAAGGAAAAAAAAAAAAAAAAGATAAAAACTGAGTATCAAGTCTTTATACAAGTTGATATGTCCTGTTAAAAAGATAGTAATAATTTCTTTTTTTCTCTCTCTTCTGTATGAAATACAGACTAATAGGAACAGAAGTGCTAAATTAAAACCTAGGAAAAGTAAAAATAGACAAAAAAAAGTGATAGTATGGATTTTGGGGCTGCAACAAAATCATCACTAGGTCTAATTCACAACTTCTGTAAAACTAGAATAGCTCTGTTTGATTCAGTCAAGTCAAGTTGTTGTAAAAGAAATTAACAAGTCCATAAATTCAGATTTCATTTTCCCACACATATAATGTAAAAATATTGAAAATTAAATATGAGTTCCATCACTCAAAGATCTAGTGAAGACAAAAAGCAGGTTAGAAATCAGGAAAAGAGGCATGACATTCATCCCTTGGGAAAGAGTTGTGATCCCTCATATGACCAGAACACATTCTTCTACTCAGAAAATACAGTTCTCTGGCTGTTCAAGCTGACTTGTTCCTTAGGAGATGCAGTAAAAATACAGAATGAACCAACCTTGCAAATAATTTGACTGATTAGACAGTCACACTGTTGGTAATCACTGACACTGGTCAAATTGTTGGTCTGCTTTATTTTTCAATTTCCACTCAACCAGAAACTGTAATGCTAATATAAACTTTTGTATATGTTTAGTGCCATATCAGACTCCGGTAAAGCATAGGAGTAAGGTGTAGGGGGAGTCAGCAGCAGCAGCCAAGTCACAGGTGGAGGACAGAATGCTCCTTTTTAGTGATCTGCCATGCTCTCATCGGGTGTCACTGGTAGTGGAAATACCACCCCAGAGAGCAGCACAGAGGGAGATGTGAACTGGAAGTGGCAGAGACGTCTGAGCCTGACAGGGACCCTGGAACAGCCAGTGTGACAAAGGGCAGAGGGAACAGCCCCAGCACAGCACCGTGCTGAAGCCACTGCTCTGCTCACAACCTTCTGCCAGTGTTCCTGCAGGTGACTCCCCTCTGTCATGGAGAGGAGTCTGCTGGGGATCAGTGGGACGTGCACTGAGCCTATGGACAGAGTTCCATCAAAAACTGGGAACATTTTGGGGCAGCTAGGTTGCTGTTTCTTTGAAATTCTGCTGGATGCTGAGGATACCTCAGTTGCTCCTTGAGTTTAAATGAGGTAAATTTGACCATGTAAAACAAGTCAATGGCTTTGCTTGTGTCTCCCAGACTGAGAAGTGATTCTTCCTAAGGCAAGGGAAGATTCCTTCACTGCTGCAGCTCTCTGATCAGTTAAATATGCATGTGGCCAAACTTGGTCCTCGTAAAACCCAATTGACTTCATTCAAAAAACTCCTATAAAGATGACTGATGTCATTGGAGTCCCACCAGGGATGAATTTGGCCCATGCCATTCCTCCTGTGTAGTCACTGGATAGGAATGTAGAGAAGAAAAGCACACTGGGCTCTAGGACTCCATCTCTCAACAAAACTACCAGGGCTGGAAAAGAATCTCACGTGAATATAAATGTGTCATACACACTCCATTAGATCACCCAGATCAGCCCCTGCTTTCAGCTGCCCACGTACGAATCAGAGTTTCTCCTTTCACTACTGAGGGTTGAGCAGGAGTTTCTACGTGAGTGTGCCAAGTCTCTTAGGAGCAAAATCAGCGGCATTACCCCCAATTTACAGATGAGGAAACCAAAACAGGGAGCTGAAGTGATTTGGTTCAGCTTACATGTGGTGACAGAGGTAGAAAAGGTATTGAAACTAAAGTACTTATGGCTCCTTGCCACTTAGGCCATGTATTCCTGCGATACATCCTTTTAATTTCCCTCTCCCTTTCCCATCTCCCTTCTCCCCTGCCCCCAACCCATCCACATTGTCTCTAGCCACACAACTGGGAAGCTGGGATTAATCCATCCCTAGGGAAACTGGGATTAATATACAACTCATGCGGAACCTTTAAAAACCCAATGATTTGTGGTCCCCTTTTCAGAGGCACATGCAATCCACAGCTGAAAAGTAACTATTTGCTGTTCCAGCACACATTCTGAGAGAGGCTTTTGCTCTGTTTCATGAATGTACACTGAAGACCCCATCTGACAGGATTTCTTCCTGCATCCAAAAAAAAGCAGGCTTAGTAGGCTGTGCAGAATCAGGCTCTTGTGGACTACTAACAGTTTATGGGCAGAAAAAGAATGACTGGAATGCAAAGGGGGGGAAGAGAGAGAGAGAGATGTGCCAACACATCTTTATGTTTTCCTTCTGTAGCTGGAAATGGTTAAAAAAAAATTAAAAGAAAAAATCTGGGTTTGTCTCATAAATCTTGCAGGAAGAGGCAACTAGAGTCAGGTGCCCGGTTTTTCACTCTTGCAAACTCCCATTCAGTGATGTTTTTATGATGAAAATGAAAAATTTAAAGCAACTGTGAAAACAGAATCAGTTCTCGATTGGCAGACAGAGGCCTAAATAAGTTTTATTCACTGCATGAATGTCAGATTAAAACATATGCAAAGATAGAAAAGAAAAAGAAAGAAGGGGAAAGCAATTAATCATTTAAATTATTTGTGATCCTGATTCAAAAGGCACATTTCCTGTCTAATTCCTTTCATTTATTTTGGGGCTTAGTACAACTTATCTCTTCTGACTGTCATGATTTCATCTCTACTTTGCTTTCCTTGGAATCACTGAACTGATACTGCCTAGCAAATTTCAAAACACTGGAGGGAACAAGCGAACTGTTCCCCAGTGCAGCTGGGAGCATGACCAGATAGATAGCCTTTGTTAGCATGAGGGCAAAAGTGGCCTTCTGGGAGGAGGAAATGCACACGTGTGTAAGTGTAGCACAAGTGACATTAAGAGGTTGTGTGTGCATCTTGTGCTCAGCATGCCCACGTAGTTTTAATCCATCTGTATTTCTAATTATGTCAACTCTGGAGATATTTTTTTTTTATTTTTAATTGCACATAAAAATGCAGGTCAAAAGAAATTCTTGGCAGTCAGTTTCAAATGAAACGCTTCTCATGCCCAGCTGGAAGGAGTGATTTCTCCACCTCTGCGACCCCGCAGCTCTAATGTTTCCCAGGAACCAGTTACTGACACGGATTCTTACCTGGCCACGGGTGTTTCAGTTTCCCGGTGTTAAGGAGACGGCGGAGCGACTGTGGGAAAGCCTCGGTGGAGTGACCTGAGTCCCTTCCTCCCTCCCTGTGGACCCGACTCGGATTTCTGTCTCGTAGTTACGACCCCTGAAAACCTGGTTCCAAGCGACAGTGCCCTTTGCTTTCTCGCTCAGCGAGAGGATCCCGGGTGCATCCTTGATCCTTTACTTCGTGCCAGGAGCGACACAAAAGAGACGGGGAAGTTCCTCGGGGATTTTCTCTCTGAGTCTCCGTTTAGAAGCCCACGGAGTAGGATGAACCACCCAGCCTTCAGGCTTTCCCTTAACGCCGTGTCCGTGCTCGGGGCTGCTGGTGAGCCCTCGGCCAGGCGTGGGATGCGGTGCCCTGGCCCGGCAGCGGGACACGCCAGGGGCGCCTGGAGTGTCCCATGGAGCGCTCCGGGGCAGCGACCCACGCCGGGGAAAGGCGACCGCTCCTGCGGGGTTTGCGCAAAGCAATCCCTCTAAACCCCCGCGGAGGACCCCCGGAGAGGAGGGGGAGACGACACCTTCAAATCGCCTCCGAGAAAACCTGCCGAGCAAACATCCCTGCCCGGCTCGGCCGCGCGGGGCCAGCGCCGCGAAGGGTTGGATGCTCCGAGCCCCAGCCGGACTCCGCGCATGAGAGAGATGCCGGCGGAGCTGAGCGCAGGGCTACGCACTTGTCCCGCCCTCCTCCCGCGCAGGGCCGGCCCGGGCTGCCTGCAGGTTCCTGCGGACTTCACCCCGCACCCCTCACTTGCTGCTTTTCAGATGCCAAAACAAAAAGTCTTCACGCGGGGTGGGAAGCGAGTGGCGAGTGGGAAGCAAAGGCAAAGCCAAGCCGGGTTCAAGTTCTGCACATGCTACCAGCCTCTGGAGCTGGGTGCAGGCACAGACGGCACTTCTCATCCCGAGCTCCCCGAGGGCCTTCCCACGTTGGAGGTGGGTCCGCAGCCCGTCCTGCAAGGGCCTTTTCATTAGTTACGGTGCGCTCGAATGGGTGTCCAATAAATAGGAAGGGGAGAGAGGTTTCTCCCAGCTCCGCTTACATTAAATGAGTTACAACCTCAACTTTTCCCTGTCGTTGACAGGATTCTTTGATCAAATAAAAAAAATAATTACGAAAAGCGGCAGGGGGGAAGGGGAAAGGAGCCGCACTGGAAGGAGCAGCTGGCGTCGGTGAGCATCCGCACCCCGGCCGAGCATCCGCGCCGCGGCCGCGCAGCAGCCGCTGGGCAGCTCCGAGGTCACCTCTGCCGCATCGCTAATTTGCAAAAAAAGGAGGTTTCTCTTATCGCGGGGGCACTGACTTGTGACTGGAGGAAGAAGGTTTAGGGTTTGCCGAGGGGACGAGAAAGGACGGCAGCAAGAGGCGCTTCAAAGGCTCAAGCGGATGCCCCAGCACTGAGCTCTCTCCCCCGTCTCGATCCAAAGAGTTTTCGCAGTGGAATAAACATCTCTGATCTAAGACAGCTGCTGGGAATCAAAGGCCGCCTCAATCAGCGCGGAACCGGCCGAAGATGTGACTGAAAAATGCCTGCTCCTGACAAACGCAGGGATCACCCCCGTGCAAAGGCGGCTCTCCCCGCAGCGCCTCCAGGCTCCGAGAGAAGCAACAGTTCACCCATTACTCATCTGATATGTTTTATAACACTTCTGACACCTAATCTTATCAGCTAATACCCACGACTCAGTTACCCAAGGCGATTGTTTTTTCCTCACTAGCAGCAAAATTATTTGACTCTCTGCAGATGTGTTTACTTTTGTCAGCCTTAAAAAAAAAAAAAAAAAAAGAAAAAAAAATGGGAAGAAAATTAGGAGGGGGAAAACTAATGCATAGAAAAAAGATCCAGACTTTCCAAGACTGGTAGAAACAACCACTGAGGAAATTACTAAGAAAAAATAATCAAAAAATAATTAGGTTCTGAATATGACAAAGAGGGTTTACCAGGGAAGAGATCAGAAACCAAATGAACACATGTGTAGTCCATGCAGACTTGCCTGTAAAATAACAATTTATTTTAATACTTAAAAACCACACACAATCCAGTGATAAATGTCAATTACCAATAATCAGCATAAAGTGCCAAACAGCCATACAACTTTTTTTTTTTTTTTTTAATAAACAGAACTTATTGGAATGTCTCTTAATTTGAATACACTGTTCAGAAAGCCAGCATTTTAAAAAATATGCTCTCAAATTGAGATTTGTTCTCTCACACCAGGACACACGAAGACTTTAAAGTACCACTAAACCCACGTTGTGCATACTGTCAGTTTGACCTATTGCTATCTTTCTTTCCTCTGGGTTTTTTAAATAAGTCCAGAAGTTACAAACTTCCTCACAGCACACTAGACCACAAGGTAATAAAAAAGGTCTCTGCGTCCCATGAACACTTATCTGTCCCAACACCAGGAACCCGTGGGTCTGAGATCTCGATGCATTTTCTAACGCATAATAGGACTCCCCACTTCAGAGACTTAGGTCATTTCCAAACATTAATTTTCTTCTCCCTTTCTGAAAACAAACTCGCAAATGAGATTTGCAAGTTGCCCCTCTCCTTGTCTTAATGGTGCTGTGATGAAAAATCACCGTTTCATTTCTTAATCGTCTTCTGGAATTTTCTGTATTTCCTGAAGTGTAAAAATAAGAAGCTTTATACAGTCAAAAAAAAAAAAAAAAAAAGGTATAAAATAAGAGTTTGGATTTTCTTAAGTAATACTTTTGGAAGCTACGATTTTGGTTTGGTTTTCGGGGGGGGAGGTTGGGAGGGGATTGGTCGGGGGTGTTTTGTGGGTTTTTGTTTGGTTTTAGAGATTCCTGACCAACACGTGAGCACCACCTTTTGGCATAAAGTTTATCAAAGCCACACAAGTCAGCTAGCACTCTCTGTATCATTCATGTATATTTTAAATGGAAAATAATCTTTTCACCCACGACTTAAGAAGTTAATTACTTGGACGGGGGATTGAAGGGGTGAAGATTTTACCCTCTTTAAAGTAGAAACCAAAACAAAGCACAAAGTCCAGTGCTCCCATCCTGAAAGTTTTGTTTCTGCTCTAGTTTTGGTATAAAGTCTGAAGGAGAGGAAAAGTTCATAGAAGTTGGAGATTCAACACTTAAGTTTGGCAGGTTTCAGTTCCTTTACTTGCGTGTGCAGTGTCTTGTGGACTGCTAGTGTTCTGGACTGGCAAAATCCTTTCCCGCATTCTTGACACTTAAAAGGCTTTTCTTTAGAATGGATATATCTAGAAAGAAAAACAATTGAGATGTCAGAAATAACTGGCCTAAACTCAGCAGTGAGCTACCTGAGGGAGAACATGCTGGAGATTTCTTACATCTACTGCTGAGACTGAGAGTGCCGGAGCGCGGTGCCCGGGCCTCTATGTGTGTGGGCAAGAGAGGGGGTAGCATCAGAGGGTTATAGGGTGCCTTTCTTAGGAATGAAGGGCTTCTCTCTTACTTTGGGGTAGTCAGATTGCATGTCTTCATGACACTTCTAAATGATCACAGAGGCAGATGACAAAAGATGATGCAAACGGAGGGTGAAAACATCTGTGGAAGCTAAAAAGGAGGCTGTTTTAAAAAGAAAGTGTTTTTATGGAGTGAGTGAGTGGTAGTGAGTGAGTGAGTGAGTGAGTGAGTGAGTGAGTGAGTGAGTGAGGTATGTCTTCCACAGTGGTTTACCTGGGCTCTTCCACCAGCAGTCGGCAGAGTTAAAACTAGAGGGAGCACTGTTGGCTGGATGGGTACTTGACTTTTCTTACAAAAATCTTGAGTGTAGAAGGGTAACTGGGAGAATACAAATACACACAGGAAAAAGAACGGGAGAAGAAAAATAATTACCTGTGATCCCTCAGGTGATCCTGTCTTCTGAAGGCCTTGTGACAAATATCACATGTGTAGGGCCGTTCATCAGTGTGGGTTCTTTCATGGATCAAAAGGTTGTAGGACTTGGTGAAGTGCCTGCCACAGAATTTACACACAAACTCCTTCTTGGTTTTGGATGGTAACCTTCCCCGTGTGGGTTTCTTCTCTGGAGAGAGTTTAGTTACCTCAAGCAAAGACCCCAGCCCTGTGGGTGAGCCCTGACTGTCTGCCTGTCCCAGTTTAGAGTGGTCCTCTTGTGTGGCAGCCACGGCTAAATTGGCAAAGTCAAAGCGGGGTTTGGCTTTGAGGGTCATGTTGGTAGCCTCTTGCTTGGGCTGGATGACATGTGGGAAGAGCGGGAAGGTCGGCAGCTGGAATCGTGCATCCACCAGGCTGGAGACGCTGGGCACTTTGGAGAAGGAGGAGCGGGGCAGATGCATGGCCGGGTAGCCCAGAGTCCACTGGTGCAGGTGCACGGCGTGCAGGGCGCTGAAGCCGTAGAGGTTGGAGAGGTGGTCAGAGGGCACAGCGGGCAGCCCGTTGAAGGCTTGCAGGAAGGAGTAGTTGGTGAGCTGGAGGGAAGGATGGATAGGCACTGGGGCTGGCAGGGTTTTACTTCCCATGGTGGCCGCTCAGGAGGAGGATCTTGGGAACAGGGGACGAAAATATCTGGAAAATAAAGATGGAGAGGGGAAGAGGGAGGGGTAGATTTATATGAAAAGAAAAGCAGTGGGAATTTCTTATTCACCCCTCATTAATATCCTTCTCCAAAGCCACAGGAGGAGGTTGCCTTGGACTTGGAGATGCCTGACCAGGTCTTTGCAAAGAGTGTATCCCCAGATTCCCCCTCTCCCCATCTGTCTCTTGCACAGAAATGTTGTACTCCATCCACAATTGTTCACTTCCCAGCAGCATCCCCTGCTATGCAGACTTCCAATGATCCTCTACACAGGGACAGCCAGGAGATGCCATTTTGGCCCACAAATCTCAGTCATCTCCCAGTAATTTAAAATCCCTTCCTGGGTGACCTCAGTCTTTAGAAAATAGTGAGATACTGCCCACTACATCTGTCCACAGAAACTGCGCTTAGCCCTGACTCAGAGGAGACGTGGGGAAGAGTGTGGAGTTTGCTGCCCCCGGGTTGCTCAGCTCCCTGTGGTCTGGCCTCAGCCAAGCCTCTGGGGTGATGGAGGCACTTGGAGGCTCAGAACTGCATGCTCTCCCTCATTCAAAAAGAGAAAATAATTTTGGGGGGGTAAAAAAATATTGTAAGGAAAATACTCAAACCCTCCCTCTTGTGTAATGCATAAAGATATTGGAAAACACTGAATTTGGGTGACAAATCTGAAGTGCCATTTGATCTTCCCCGGGAGAGGTGTCTGGCTTCAAGCCCACATCCTAATCTACGCAATTGCTTAATTAGACCCCTTCAAAAGGCAAAAAGACTGGGGCTGGAGAAACCCTTCCCATGGGGCACTCAGACCAGCAGCTGCAGAGCCGCAGCCCTTCCCCGGGCTGGGTGCCACCACTTTGGTCTGTGTTTCAGGGTCCTGCCAAGACCCTAACCTCTTTTCTGGGCCAGATCCCTACCCGGCCCATACCAGAAGGCAGAGGGGGAAAATGCTACAAGGCAGCAGCACTGAGGCACATCTGGCCCAGTCTGAAAATTCATCCCTGACTGCTGTCAAACATTTGGCAGGAGATGCCTCCCAAGGGTTGTTGGTGGGGACATAGCTTCCTCCCTTTGTGGGTGTGAGAGAGCACCCATGGCTTTTGGAAGCATCACATCCCTGAAGCCCAGAGAGCCTCCTTCTCATTCCACAGTCCTCAACTTATATTCACTTTCCCCTCAGAGAGCTTTGGGATTCGCCTTTGGTGGGGCTATTTTCTGACAGAATCCCCACAAGTTTGCTGCAGAGTTCCCATGGGATCCAGAGGGTCTTCATAAGTTCTTTACAGGGCTTCTGCTGAGTCATGGCAGGTTCCCCCAAAAGATCCCCACAGGGATCCTCTCAGTGTTTGGACCATAGTTCACCCCCATATGAAGAGTAAAGTCCCTTTGAAGAAATGGAGGCAGCAAAGCACAGCAGAGCAATAGTTGTCCCTCTGATCTAGAAGTCTGGGGGTGTGGAAACTGGTGGTGGAAGAGGTCTAAAGACCAGAGAAACAAACATGATTTATATGTGGGCTGTTGCCTGGAACGAGGAGCTGTGGCTGGGAGGGTGTGAGAGGGAGAAGCTTACTCTGAGCAGCTCTATATTCCAGGCCCACCTTTCACTCTGTTTTACATAAATCAATAGCAGGAAGAGAGACTTAAACCTTAGAGGAATTCCATCGCAACGAGCCATAGTAAGACATTGTGACATTTTTTACTTTTCAGTTGGATACATTTTGCATAGTGAATGATTGAAAAATGCACACATTATATTTTCTATTCTCCTTCCTTTCCTCTTTTTTTTCCTCTTTCTACTTTTTTTTTTTTTTCCTAAACTATTTAGGGCTGTTGAACCAACCAGATTTTTTTGTTGTTCTACTGGGAATATACTTTTATTTAGTTACTGCTGCCTATACACTAAGCATGTCCACATCACAGCACAAATGCCTCAGCTGGTGACCCCAAGAACAAAGTGCACAGAAAACACTCTTGTTGTCTCATCCAGGTACCTGAAAATGTCTGTTTCTGCCCGTCACAATGGCTCCATATTTCTTTTCCTGTCTAGGTAGCTCTAGATATCTCAAATATGAAACAGGCTATTGCAAATGAAGTTTATCCCTCTTTCTTTCTTTCTTTCTATCCTTAGAAAACATTTAATATGGAATATTTAAACAGAAATCTACTATGTCAACATGGGTAAATTTTCACTTGACAATGTTTTAAAAATTCTCTTTTGATTTCCCCAATACAGGACAAACCAAGGAGAAATACAGTCAGGTCATAATAGCATCCATTGCACCCGCAGTTTTGGGGATTTTGCTACAGCAGCTTTGTTAAATTGAAATAACAACAACAACAAAAAAAAAACAACCAAACAAACAAAAAAAATCAAAAGAAATTTAATTTTGAAAAGGATGTGAAAGCAAAAGACAACAAGGTGCAAAAAATAAATAAAATAAAATAAATTAAAAAAAAAAAAAAGACAGGAGAAGAAAATAAGAAGAAAAGAGGAGGTGGGAGCAGAGTGTTCATGTTACTACAAGTTTCTTGGCACTTTTCCAGAAATGTAAGCTGTACATTTGCTCTGTACAACCAGCACAGTCAAAAATATGGATGAAGAGCAGAGTATTTTATAAAGAAGTCCCCTGACTTCGGGACATCAAAGCAAACGTGTTTCACAGTGTAGTAACTCTCTGCTCTCCCTCTTGCCGCAGAGAGATCAACGTTTCTTTGATTTCGGTGTCACCTCCACCTTTAATTCTGCTTCATGTAAACAGATCGTTATCGGGTCTTCTTTTTTTTTTTTAACAGAAGAAGACCCCGCGAGTTCTCTGCTTAAATTCCTCCATTGCAATAAAACTGCGCGGGGTTTTCTTTTTTAGCACAAAGTAGCTCGGTGAGTAATTAAGAACAAACCACTTGTGTTCTGACTGAAACAAAACCCACTCATGCCAAGATAAATTTACCCTGCAAAATAGGATCATAAACTTGAAAGACTACATCTGTCTCCAGCTTTCTTACCCTTTGTCCTGAGTGAAGATACGGTAATGCTATTGTCCAGTTGCCACTGTTTTAAGACCATTGCAATCTTAACCATCCAGATTAAATTCTACCTACTCTATATGCCAGAAAAAAAAAAAAAAAAAGAAAAATCTACGCAGCTTTCTGCTGATAGCATAGCAAGAGACAAAATTAAATGAATTTTTAAGTAATCTTGAGGCTAGTCGGTATTTTTCCTTTCTACATTGAATTATCAATTTCCGACGTGTCCTTTGAAAGCGATATTTGTTACATTAAATACCTGACTCATAAATAATGAGGTTTGCTAATTAGTTCCACATGGAAGAATGGAGGAGGTAAATTACCCTGAGGACGCTGCTTATTTTTACAAACATGATAAAGTAGCAGGCATAAAATGATTCATTCTTGCAAGAACCTCAAACTGCAGCAATCAGGTTCATCTGTCAAAAAAAGTTCCCCATTTTTTCCTGAATTTTTTCAAGTCTGGTAGCCCCGTCCTTTCGGCTGCACACATCGGTGTGCAGCATTTTGCCACCAGGTCGCCTATTTATTTTGACCCCTTTGAGAGGACGAAATTTTCTCTTCCTAAAGTTAAAGCGAGGAAATGGAGCTTACAAGGTATCTGTGTTTGGGAAATTAAGTGGAAAAGGAAAAAACTGCCCTTTCGCTCCACGTTATTCGAGTGTGGTGCTCTTGAGGAATAAAGTGCATTGTTCAGCACAGATTTATTCAAAGTATTAATGAAGTGAGCAGAATCTATTAAAGCAGGTTTATTCGGGGCTAATTGAGCGTGAAAGAGTTAATTGCTAACATTAATGAGGACTGGAAGGACTCAGTCAGCATGTGCCTTGGATATCTCCGCTCAATCCTTATAAAATCATCATTCACATTTTATCGCGAAATCCGTGTTGACAAGTCTCCCCAGACCACCACTGCGAGCGCGGGTGAACGAAATGGGATTTAGTCTTCTCAAATAATAATAATAAATAATAACCGGGGCCCGAGTGCTCCAGCGATCGCTACACTGCCCGGGGCAGCCTTTATCCAACATTGCAAAGATCCCAGGGCTCGGCCCCTGCAGGGACAGAGGGACAGCGGCTGCGAGGCCACGGGCGGGAGCGCGGCCCCACGGCGGGCGTGGGTGGGTGCTGCGGGACGGCCGCAGGGCCAGGCTTCTCCACCTTCTCCCCGCAGAAGTTTTTAGGGAGGTTTGGAAGTATTGTATGCGTACTTTCGCAATCCCCTCGGATGTTGAAAGGCCCCCAGCATAAGATTCACCCTCGCTTTCTCCCTAGAGGAATGCCCGGTGCCTCCCCTGCACACGAATAAACCGCCCATCCTCTCTCCCCGACACAGGGAGGATTTCTTGCCTCTCTTTCCACGGCCACAGCACTCACAGCCGCGGGCGGAGGGCAAAGCTTTGCGGTGACAGCCCCGGGGGCAGGCCGGGCACGGCGGCGCATCCCCGGGCCCGGCCGCCCTCAGCCCGGCTCGGCAGCGGAGCTGCAGCCCCGGGGCCCGGCGCCGCCTTAGGGGTAGGGCCTCCTTCTCAGCTGACTCCGGGCTTAGTGAACCGGACCTACTGTGCACCTGTCCGGGACTCGACCGTCACCCTCCTGCCTGGCTGGCGATTTATCGAACAATTCCTTCAGCCCTATGATAATCTCCAAAATGCTCTATTTTTATAGTTTCCCTCCCAAAAGCCAACTATAACAACCATACCCTAATCCTCGGCTTTGCACTGACACTTTATAGGCTTGGCCTGGAGAGAAGCTTAGTCTCTCCTGCACTGAACTTGTTTCGATCGACTCAGACAAATATAAACATCAGGTTCATTTCTGTTATGGCGTTGGAAGAAAACAGAGAAGGCTTTTCAGATCCTAACATAGTGGAGTTGCAGGAAAAGAAGGAAAAGTGGGGCGGGGGAGGCGGGGAGGGAGAAAGAGAGAAAGAAGAAACCCCTGAGAAATAAATAAAGAAGAGGAAAGAAAAACCAATAATAGAAAGGAGAAAAGCTGAAAGTTCAAGTCCATAAAGGACATGCAGGCTTCTGGGTTGCTCGTATGTGTCATTTTTAGCCCTGGTTAGAAACACTGTTTCTCCGCAAGGGGGGAGACACAACTTTGAAAGGGGAGGACGAATCTTTAAATAGCATCAAAATATCCGAGACTCATGTGAAGGCTTACCCCAGCCCTCCGCCCACCCCAAAGAGAACAGTCCTCTTCACGTGAACCACAATTTCCACACTTCTGCACCATCCAGGGGATGGTGGGAGGGGATGGGGGCAAAGAAAGAAAGGAGGCAGCGTAAAGGAAATGTTTGAATCGATATCCCCAACCCCCGAGGACTGGCAAAACAAAAACCAAACAGAATGAGTTGGTCTTTTTATTTACCTAATCCCGATCTGTGCTCCACCGCTGGCAGCAGTTAAAAGATCCTGGGCTAAATTTGAGCTGGTAAAATAAAATAATGGAAAAAAAAATAGGGAGGAAAAAAAAAAAAAGAAAAAAAAAAAAAAAAAAAAAAGGAGGCTGGGCTAGGTCAGTGTCTGTGCTGGCCCTGGGGGGCACAGCTCACCCCACCCACCCCACTGCTCCTCCAGCGGGTACAGGCAGATCCGAGCGGGGCCAGGTGTCCAGGTGCTCCGGCCGGCGGGGCCGGAGGTGCTTTCCCTGCTCCTGCTCCCGGAGCCGGCTGCGTGCGCTGGAGTGCGAACGCGCCCGAGAGCAGTCGCGCTCAGACTGAACCGATCCCTTCCCTCCTGCCTCCTCCTTATTTCAACCCCCCCTCCCAGCTCCCCCCTCAACCTCCCACCGCACTCCGGGCATGCGCACGCAGGGAGAAAGTTTCTGGCTGGGAAGAACCAACTTTTCAACCCGCTTCTCCCGGAGGCGCAGCAGCCCGGGGCTCGCAGCCCGCAAACCTCTCGCCCCCCCGCCCCGCTCCCGCAGCCTCCCCCGGAGCATCTCCCCAGGGCCCGCTTCTCTCGGCCCCCGCGGCGGAACCTCCTCCCGGGGGGCCGGGGGGTTCCCCGCGCAGCTCCGCGGCCGACGGGACGCTCCCGCGGCGCCGCTGCGCGGTCGCGCCGCCTGCACCGATCCGGCCCCGCCGCTCCGCTCCGTTCTGCACCGCACCGCGCCGAACCGCGCCGAGCCGCGCCGAGCCGCGCCGAACCGCGCCGCTCCCGGCCGCCGCGCTGCGGACCCTCCCCGCCGAGCAGAGCCGCGGGACAGGACTCACCGGGACCTGCCCAGAGGGCAGAAAGGAGACAAAGGCAGAAAGGATGAAAAAGTGGGGGGAGGATGGAGGGAGGGATCTGCTCCCGCTGAATGGATTTAGGGATCCAAAATTGCTCTGCCTCTCTGAGGAGATCCTCCGAGAGGATCTCGGGAGCCGCTTACCTGTGAGGGGTCCACCCCCGGGTTAGAGCCGCTTCCTCCGCCCGCCTCATCATCCTTCCTGATCCCCGCTTTCCGCCCCAGCGCCCCTGACCTCGGTGCCTTCCTCCTCTCCTTCCTCCCACGGGCCGGGAGGGTCTCTCCCCGCTCCCCGGAGACGTTCCACAGGGTGCGAAACTCCGCGGATTCCCTGCGGATCGGGAGCCGCAAAACTTTGCTTAGGTCCGGGGGCGACTACTCGGGCAACATAGGAAAAGAAAAATAACCCTCTAAAGAAAGAAGTTAAACGTGCTTTATAATTAATCCTGAGGCCGTAATCTCCTCGGTTATTTGTTTTTCTATTCATCCATCCATTCGCACTCCTTTAGATCCGTGAAGGGGGGAAAATTGCTTGGGTGTATTACATTGTCCCGAGGAGCCAGGGTAATATAATACGCTAGCGAAGACAGATCCGTCAGGATAACATGGTACCGTGCTCAGGGACACGCATGTGTCTTTTTTTTGTTCATGTCACTCCCGTTGCTACACCTTTTTTTTTTTTTTTTTTTTTTTTTTTTTACTGTCTCTGAAGGAAAAACAAGTAAACAAATAAAACCAAAATCAACAAAAACAGAAACAAGAGAACACTATGTTATCATCCTGCGGAATAAGTGTTCATGAACATGACAGTAGCGTGGTGAAGCAAGCCTAGCACTGCCATTTCAACCCCAAATCCTCTCTATTTTTATGAACAGTTTGGGGTCCAGCATTGCACTCTGCTCCAGGCAGGAGATTTTCGTTCCCTCTTTTTGTAAACGAGTGGCATTTTTAAGAGGCAGAGGCGAAGCAAAGACGTTCCCAGCTCTTCTTCAATTCTCTCACATTTCGTGCTGTTATTTTCTTTCTCTTTTTCTTTATTATCTCCACACACACTCAACCCCCTACAAAAAAACAAACAAACAAAAAACAAAAAAAAACACAAAAGCCCCCAAACCAAGGAAAAAAAAAAAAAAACAAAAACAAAAACAAAATACCCAAAAAACCCAAAAAACAAACAACCCCCCAAAAAAAAAAAAAAAAAAAACAATTAAAAACCACCAAACTCAAATCCTAAACCCTTAAACCTCGTATTTTCATTCCTGTCGAGAATGCGATCCTGTGCCCGATGCTGTAAGCTGACTTCTTTGAATAAGTTTGTATTTTCAAATATAGTTTAAGTCCAGTTGTCAGAACAAGAATGTAAGATTCCCAAGTGTCCCCAGACCAAGATACAGACCGCAGATAGGCTCTTCTGACTGGAGATGTATCTTTTCCCATAGGAAATATCTTGTTATAACTGAGGATAGGTGCATGCACTAATAAAACAGAAAGCACATTTCTCTTTAGAAAAATAGCAGATTAGCTGAGATGGTAAACACAAAACCAGAAATTATACCTGCACGTGCTGCCCTTGACGGAACAAAATAAAAACCATGCACTTCCAGATACAAACCCCATCATTCCGAAATAAATACTTAAACATCAAAATAAATGAAAGTAAATGATCTCATTGTCTATGGGGGAGGGAGACACAAAAAAATTATTCCCACGCGAAAATAGTTTATAATCAAAGTAGGTCGTTGAGATATCCTTTTATTCCAAAGTATTCTTGGAAGCTGTAGCTGAAAGCTGCTTGGATAATGTGTTGTCTGATATTTACATATTTGTTTAAAAATAAAAATATTTGGACTTGTCAACCCACTGGCCATAGAACTGAAGTTTCAGGTTAACTGTCTTGTTAAGTGCATTTATTTAAATATCTGGTGTTTAAATTATGAAGGGTATGTTTTTCCAAAACCTTTATTCGCATATGGATTTTTATGATGCCCCTTGTTAATTTTTAATTTGTCAACTTGCAGCGGTGAGGGACCTAATACCGGGAACGGGGTGCAGAACCACTGTTAGCTCTGATACGCAGGGAATATGCTGCGTTTTTCCATGGCGAAGATCTGCTGTCGATTAGGAATAACTTCAAGAGAATTGTGAAAAGTGAAGGCATCTGCTCCAAAAGCTAGCCGCGTTTGTAGGATTTAGACGTGACAGTGAAACCCAATTCGTTTCAAGAGAAATTTGTGGGGTCACTGGGGAGACAGGAGCCCCCATTACTACTTCCCACCTGTACCCGATTCCCAAAGTCATCCCCGTCCCTATCCGGTCCCACGTATCTTCAAGGCAAAGGTACCCTGTGCTCAGCACCCCATTTTCGAGGAGCAGCATCCCGGACATCACCCGGCGCCCAGCACACCGGGACTGCCCGCCCGCTGCTCTCCGCCAGAGCCGGAGTCGCCGTCGGGCGCTGCCGCCTCGCCCCGGTGCCGTCGGTGCCGGCGCTGGTGCCCGAACCGGGGGGAGCGGTTTTGTGACCCTTGCGGAGCAGACTCAGGGGGCGCAGGGAGAACATCTGAGGGCGTTTGCCCGTCCCTCCAGGGGGGAACCTGTTACCCTTGTCACCTCCTCTCTAACGAGTTCTGGGTTCAAGGGCTAACCCTGAGCCTGGCGCACACTGGGGATCGCGCCTCCTCTGGTTTAAGCTCTTGCGGATGCCGGTCATCCCTGGATACACCTACATGCGTGCTGGGAGAGGTCTATACAGCCTGGCTGATGTTCCTCTTCCCTCCTGCAGCTGGGATATCCAGCTTCACCCACTTAACCTTTGCAAGGAAAACGATTCCCGGCCCCATTCCATAGCCATGGGCAGGATAAAACTCCCTTTTGCTTCCGTGAGAGTTTCTCCCCACCGGGGAACTGCCCTTGTCCCTTAAAAATTCCTTTACTGAGAAGAAACAACTGTGCTACTCGCGAAGCATCATCGGCGGGCTGGGGCTGGGGGGAGCAGTGGCTCCGGCGGGGCAGGGGGAGGTTCTCTTGTGCTCGACGAGTCCAGGGGCTCCATTGCCCCTGGAGTCTGGCGAACGCAGCGGCGGTGGGTGGGGGATGGCTGGGCAAAGCCGCCTCCGCTCGGCAGCCCTGCAGCTCCCGACGCTCCCGGGAAAGGAAGGGGGAGCAGAGCTCGGCGAAGGTTCCAAAACTTCTTCGCTCCCGGAGCTTCACCGGGAGGATGGAGCAGCCCCAGCGGCAGACACGCAGGGGAGAGTAGGCACAAGTGCACTCAGCCTTCCCCTCCTTGTCCTCACGCCTCCCCGGGCAAGGTGTAACGCCCCGGGTTATCTGTGCCACCTGGGATACATATATCTATACGTGTATACATATATTCTGCTTTTCTTCGCTTTGCCTGGTTTTTCCTCTTCCTCCGATTTTGCTGACGACCGCGGTGAAGGAGCATGCGGACTGTCCTCCCTGGAATGGCCCGGACTGAGATGAAAAGGGAGAGTCAGAAAGGGGCAGGAAGGGCCATGAGCCCTCGGGGGCCGAGCGCGGAGCGTGGCCGGGACCTGCGGGTGGCGGTGGCCGAGGGGCAGGGCCCGGAGGCAGCGCGGGCTCTCCCGCACCCCGTTTCCCAAAGTGATCCCCCCTCCCTCCTGACCCCAGTTCGCTCCTCAGGTACCATGTAGCCTTATTATTTTAATAACTGCTAATGACAAGAAAGAGAAGAATAGCGGCAAACAACGCGGGTGGAAACTGCTCCCGCGGTGCGAGTAAACGCTCTTCAAATAGCAACTCCCGCCTCCATCCCCCAAAAAGAAAAGCGGTGCAGAGGTGGATATAACGCTGTTCAGCCAACTTTCGAGTTTTTTTTAGTTTTTTTCAAACTTCTAGGGCTCCCTGAAAATAAAAGCCAAAATTTGGAACATCTCCATGTTGTTAGCAAGGGGGAAATCGTTTTTTCTTGATTGTGATGCTGAGATGTAACCCAGCGCTTTAATACATTGCCGCCCTTCTCTAGAGAGTTACTGCTACGGGGGAGAGATCCGCGGGCGCGTAAGTCCCGGTTGCCCCCCCCGCGCCCCGCGCAGCCGGCGGGGACAGCCTCTGCCAGCAACTTCTGCGGAGTAGGAAAGAAAATCCAGAGCACGAAATAGAGCGATAGGGGATTTGTCTTCTTCAAGAACCACAATGGATTTTGCAAGCAACTAATTAAGAGCAAGATCTGCCCCCATCCCCAGTCCCCCGCCCCACACACCCCTTGTTTGCAAAGCGGTGTGAAGTCGGCTGTGTAAATGATTCCACTTTAACTTCCAGCCCCTTTAGATCACTAATAATGCCGTGGTGGTGCTGCTCACACTGGTGAAGTGAGAGTCAGCATTTCCATTATAATTTCCTATTTTCAGGAGTTTTTACAGTGGTCATAAAAATTCAATCCAGGCTCAAACTTGGCATCCCAGGGCTCCTCCCAGGAGTAATTTCTTTTTGTTGTATTTGAAAGAGGAAACCATTTATCTGTTTTTACATTGCGAGAGAGCAACAAAAGGAAGCAAAAGCAGAACATTTTTGTATTTTATATTGCTTGCTTTTCCTCAGCTTTACAGTATCTGCCATAGATGTTAAAGGAGTACAGTACACAGTAATTAATAACACATGAAAAACCATGAGGTTATAGAGAAACCAGAGTCTGCAATCAGAACTGGTCATATAAAATACTCTTTATCATTCTGAAATCTTTTGCTTTTCTATAATAATAATTTATTAGCAATACATCCAAAATGTTATTTGATGCTGGGGGTCACCTTGATTCAAAATGAACTGATCATTGTGGAAATCTGAGAAAGTTTTTGTATGTGCTCATTTTTGAGAAAAATTTCATAAAAGTACAGATGTTTTCACTGCAGATTTGAGGGGTCTATCCTCCAGCCCCCTTTAAGCAAGTATATGTACAACAGTCAAATAATCTTTGGATTTAGGTGTCCCCAAGTATTCATTTATATGATGGATTGTAATGGCTATATGGTTCCCTTGAAACCATTATATTCTATCAGGTCAAAAACAGCTTCTTAAAAAAGTTCATTTAATACAAGGGTGGCTGGAATGATTTGTGTACATTACATTTGCTCACATACAATTCCCATATCTGCTGGAAACTGAGTAAGGATTTAATGATCCCAGAGGAACTGAAGGCTTTGGTGACATGAGTTCCAAAGGGGCCTGTGAGACAAAGAGCAGTGTGAGTTGGGACACTGAAGTAGAATGCCAGCAAAGCCTGGACATCGCATCATTTTGCTTTGGATTATGCCTATGCCACATGTTTTAAAGAGAAATCCTTTCTCTATTGCTATAAAATATACATTTCTGCTAGCCTGGAAACTCAGTAGGAGTATCCTCCAGCTCATCCAGCTCTGGTTTGTCTAGGAAAAAGGATCTCCAAGAGCAATCTCTCAGACTTGAAAGAGTTACTTCTAGGCAGTACCAAAAGATATCTATGGAATTAAAGTTATGTATGTACACATATAAATACATGTACACTAGAAAAGGAAAGAACCTTTGTATGTATATGTAGATAGAGAGATTAACACAGACAGCACTACAGGATGCACAGTGGAAATAGGGGGAAATAGGGGGATATGTATATTGCATCAAGGAATGTCAGTGATCTTTATATTTTTAAATTTTTTTGAATGATATGTAATTTGATAAGGCATATATTCACTACAGTTAACAATTAAAAGAGGACTTCATAACTCTCAGTGAATAAGGGCAACATCCACATGCCATGGTCTGTCAATCACAGGACTGGAATCAGAATTCCACAAGATTTATCTTCTATTGAGTGATTTCATCACAGTGATATTGGGATAGTAACCTCCAGTGGATCCAGCACTTCCTGAAAGCAGGGAACTTCCTGTTGAGGTCATTTTAGAGAAATCTTTCTCTTTTTTTTCTGATTAACCATATGCTGGCACACATACAGAGCCAAAGGTCTCTATTTTAGGTATCTCAAATCATAGCCTGAAGGTTAGAGGATGGGTGTAAGTCTTTTCTATTTCTACATTTTTATCAGGCTTCATTTTCAGGAGCTAATGATGTGCATATCTGGAGTAGTTGATAGCTCATACACCTATGTCACAAGAATCTTGCTAAAAATGAAAAAATTGAAACACTTTCTGGACAAGAAGTGGTTAGAAAAGCTTTTCCTAGGACTTAATTACACCAACATTTCATGGCAGCAGTTCAGCATCTCCTTTGGGATTAGCAGGACTGGAGATTGCAATACAAACATATAGGGCTCCACATTTTACATCCTAATTATTTGGTATCTTGTTTTGGCTTTGTCCACTGCATAGATATGTAATGAAACCAGACTCTGAGTTCAGTCAGTTACCAATATTCCTATCCCTTCATCCCAACAGACTGGACACTGGAGCCCAAAGGTACATTCAATCCATGTGCAGTAGCATGAGGGGAGATTGGACCATCATTTGTGCCACAGACCTCTAACAATCTCTGCAGAACAGTGAGCTTTCCCTGCCTTTGACACAACAGCTGCCATGCCTGCCTGGCACAGCATACAGGGAGAACGTGTGCTGAAGGTTGGGAAGATCTTGTGCAAACTCACTCCACAGTCATGACAGGCTCCAGGGGCAGCTCTGCTGGGTCATGTTTGTGGAGTCACAGCCTACAGCTCAGAAATGTGGGTGGTATATCAAATATCCAGGCCTTCCCTGCTCCAAACAAACGTGTTGTCCATAGCTGCTGGTCCCAGCCCTGCTGCCCATTCCCATGGCTGCAAGCTCATTGACCAGTGCTGCTGGCAGACACAATGGCCAACTCTCCACAGGGGACAAGGACATTTTAAATTCAGTTACATCAGTCCTTGGTCAGCTAAACCAAATCTGTGCCCCCTCTCTTCTACAATACAGTTGGTGCTAGAGGCCAGTTGGTCCTTGGCCATTTGTACACTGCTGACATGACTGCATGTCACTGAAGCATGGAATCGCAGTATTCTTTCTCCCACAGAAAACTACATGACTTTTTAATAATTGGCTTCAACGACGTTAATATCTAACAACTGCAGTACTCCATCACTGCAGATTCAATTTGATGGCTTTTACTCTGTGGAAAGGTGTTATTTTAACACAAATGAAGGTTTTAATAATACAGAACTAGTGACTGGCTAAAATATGTAGAAATATTGATCTGGTGAAAATTTTAATATTTAAAACAATCCTAAAATGATGTTTATTTAGGAAAATATATAAGAAATCAGAATTTTGGTTGTATAATCACTCACAACAGCTTTCCTGTTTTTAGTAATTTCTTAATAAATAGCAGCACTATAGAAAAAATGTCTTTTTTTAGTGTTAACTATCATAAAGGATATAAATTCCCTTTGAAACTACATGGAAATAAACCTGAGGGGCCAACTAAAAGTCACAAAAGCAAAGGAAGTTAAAAGTCAAGTCAGAAAGACAATTTTGTGTCATACACAGTCATGCTGAAGTGTCAGAGATAAAGGTCACCTAACAGGGGAGCTTTGTGCCATCAGGTGATCCAAAATACCAAATCAGCTGCAATACACTGCCCAAGAGGACAATTAGGTAGTGACAGAGCTTCAACCCTAACTAAGAACTTCCTCCTATTCGTGGTTTGAGGTCAGGCCTTTGAGGTTATTTTGAGATAGTTTTTTGCGCATAAAGCTGTAGGAATAATAAAGTCAGGGCGTCACTGAACAGACAGGACCATTAAAAATATCTTTTCTTGGGAGTGCAATCCTGAAGAAAACTCGCCACCTGCTGGCCGAAGGCCTCCTCATGCTGCCCTCTCCTACCAGCATTTGCTAAAGTCGGGGTTTACCAGTTCACAGCAGCCGAAACAACCCCACAGTTCATGCTCTCGCCAGCTAAAGCCTTTATTTTGAGAGCTTCTGTCTTAAAGAAAAAAATAATTTTCATCTGAAATCTCTGTGTGAAACTGTGTTGCACTGAAAATACTACGAATAAAATGTTTCAGCATGAAAAATAGTCTCTCGAGGCTTAAATATTTTTGTACAAGTGAGTTTTGTTAAATGCATTTTAAAGCATATATATCCTCTTTCTTTCCCTTATGATTACATCAGGAATCTTTGTGGTTTCTTTTGTGATATTTGTGTTGCCACAAGGTCTTTTATTTGCTGTTACTACTTTTATTTACTGTTACTAAACAGTAACTGGAGATTTTGACATCTCATTAGAAAGAGTTCCCATTCCTGTAATGGGAAAAGGAACACCTCTCAATGCTAAAGATCACCATCTTACCTTTTTTTATACAGACATTTTAGTAAGCAAATCTAGACTATTTAGTAGAGATAACAGATTTTTTTTTGTCAATTGAATAAGTCAGGTATATAATGTTGCCTTTTTTCATTACAATCTGCTCTACAGTCAGCTAAATAAGATAACAGATCCCATTGATTCCAATCTAATTTGGGTAGACCATTACACAAAACACAATGTGCACATACTTCAGAACTAATATTGAGTTTACAGTCTCTAGATGAGGATTGTGAAAGCACAAACCACAGGAAAAAAAAAGTCACAGCCACCAGTTTCTGGACACAGCAAGGGTGGAGGCAGTGAAGGCTGGGTTCATGCACTCAGTGACCAAGGGTCCCAGGGAAGGGGGCAGCAGTCAGTGTGAGGCTGGCATGTAGTAAAGTGTAGGAATTCATCTATCAATACAGTCAACAAGGTGGAGAAGGAAAATAAAACATGGGTAGGCTTTTCAAAATGGAAGAGAGACATAGAGAAACAGATGAGACTTAAACCCTGTAAATTCCAATTTATATTACATTTGAATTTTAATGCAATACTCCTCATCACTAAAGTGACAAAAGTACTGAAGTTAAAAAAATATAGAAAGCAGGAATAGTGGAAGAATTAAAAAAAAAAACAAACCAGGTGTAAAACATAAATGTAAGCATAACACTGAGAAGCCAAGATAGAAATATTGGCTAGAAGACCCAAAGGAATGAAAAATGGGCAATTGTTTTGACTCATTAACCATTAACAATTCAGTCTCTTGCAACTCCAAAGTAACAATATCTGCCCAGTGTGTGGTAATAAGGATGATTAGAGAACAGTAGCAGAATAAAGAAATTCAAGCGAAGCAACTAAGGAGAGGATGTCCCTGGTGTAATGGGGAATGTGAATGCTAAAACCACGCTTTTCCACCCAAGAAAGGGGTAAAAGGAACAAAAGTGGCTATGAATGAAGAGGTGTGGGAATAGATAAATTTCTTCTACCAAACTCATCCATAGCTTTGTTCCAAGCACTTGATCTGTTCTCTGCTCTGGTATATACATCTGTAAAAAGTGGGTAAATATGCTCACCTAACTGCCAAGGATTACGTAAGGAAAAATATTAGATATCGTATTTCAGAGAGGGGAAAATAGCTGCTTGCAATCTGCATTTTCTTTAATTTGGCCTTGTCTCAGCTACTGTTATATTCTGTCCTAGTTTAGTCACGATGCAATTTTAAAGCAATTTGGGGAGCATTTGTTTGGAACAGTCAGCTTGTCAAAATTATTTTCTAAATTGTGAATGTTTTCACAAAAACTTGCATAAAGCAGTGGTAAGCTTCTAAACCATCAGCCTCTCTTTGGCAGCAGATTTGGGGCAGGACCAGAGTCATGGACCTCTGACTGCTCTGCTCTTTCTGTCTGATGGAGAACGAGCAGAACATTATGTATGTCTTAGAGAGAGGAGCGAAGCCTCAAAATTCAACCTTGCCTCTTCTACAACAGCTGTTCTCTGGTCAGACATCAGGACTTCTGACTGGTTACTCCCCGTGGTCCTTACCATCCCCTCCCAAAGAAGAAGGGCAAAGCTGAAACCAGATAATGCTGCTTTTCTCACCTGTGGATAGTTATCCAGAGAGTCTACACTTACATTTGTTGATCTCCTTTAGAAGCTGCAGAGGCTGCCTTTTGAGTCATGACTCCTAACATAATCCTTGGGGAAGGAAAAAAACTTAGATCTTTAGTTACAGGAAAATATTAAGGCTAGAAACTCAACTTAAATGGTTTTCCTGAGTCAAGGTGGTTTGGTCTCTGCTCTCTGAATATCCAGTTTTTTTATTTTTGTCATGATTTAGCCCCAACCAGCAACTCAATCTCCCACAGCATCTCACTCCCTGTCAGTGGAATGAGGGAAAAAATTGGAAGGGTAAATTTGAGAAAACTCATGGGTTGAGATGAAGATGGCCTAATAGGTAAAATAAAAGCCTCATAAAAAAAAAAAAAAAATTGCATCAGAAAAGTAAAACAAGGAATTATTTCCCCAGGTTCCAAGGGGAAGCAGGTGGTCAGCTACCCTTAGGAAAGCTGGGCTCCATCACACGTAATGGTAATTGGGAAGACAAAATGCCATCACTATGAATATTCCCCCTCTTCCTTTTTCTTCCCTCCACTTTATATATTGAGCATGATGCCATATGATGTGGGACATCCCTTGGGTCAATTGGAGTCAATTGTCACAGCTGGGTCCACTCCCAGCTCCTTGTGCACCCCCGGCCTCCTCATTGGTGGGGTGAAGTGAGGACCAGAAAAGGCTTTGATGCTGTTTAAGAGGTTCTCTGCAATAATGAAAACATTTCTGCATTATCAACATCATTTCCAGCACAAATCCAAAACACAGACCTATACCAGCTGCTGTGAAGAAAATTAACTATGTCCCAGTCAAAACCAGCACAATTGTCTTCTCATGGATTTCTTACACAGAATTGTAAAGTTTCTGAGAATTACTTTGGTGTTTATTCATATTTTTCTCTCTATTAGAAAGTAATTTCAGATTCTAACATCCCACATCTTACATCACATGGGCAGTTTATTATACCCATATGTTTTGTGCTAATTTAAACTGTTTATCTTCATTGATGGTCCTCTTCCTTGACTTTTATATCCTTAAGGTAAACAAATTCTGTTCAGAAAGATGGATGCTTCATGTCCAATTTCCTTTTGATGAACTTTCTCTTCATCTCCTTAATTTTGAATTAGTGGTCTTAATGGCGGCTTCTACAGCAATTTAATTGCCAAAGGTACTTGGTACCCAAGATATATGGTTATGCAATGTTTGCATCTTTAGCCTCATTCATCCATACAAATAAGCTTGAGTAACAAACACTGAAATACAGCCCTCTTTGAAGTAAGGCCATTCTGTTCACAAACCAGACAGTTGTACAATTTAGCTATTTTTTACAACTTAGATGACCTGAACAATATTGGTTACAAATCTCCTCTCCCAACAGAGACATCCTGTCTGTACACGCCTCAGTTCTTGAAGCCTTGCTGTGCGCAGGCCAGCTGAGTGTCTTTCCTCCTCCTTTTCCATCTTCCTGAGGCTCTCTCATCTCTCTCTTGGCTCAAGGGAGAGTGTTTACTGAGGAAAGAGGGTATGGAAAAGGTTATGACTTCTAAAGATGAGATCTTTATTGTGGCTGACTGTACCCAAGCACCATTTGTCCCACTGAAATCTAGACAGTCCTGTCCATTGCGTTGGGACTGGTCATGTTTCCATCTGGGGGCTGTTATCCTCTTCCAGGAATGTCTGCCATGAGCAGTGTAAGGTTAATTCAAACCAAGAGGACAACTGCACCTGCTTCCTCTCATCCAACAGGGCAGCTGAGTATCCAGATGTTTGTAGTTGTGGTTGGGTTTAGATATTTTTCATCTCTTCCCCACAGAAACTAACAGTATTGATTTCCAGTGACCATACAATCCTGACTTCCTCTCTTAGAGGACTGTAGTAACATTTCCAACTTTTTTGTCATTGTGAAATATCTTCCTTTTATATACATTTCTTTTAAATAAAGATTGTATCTGTACTTTTTTTTGTTCTTACTTAGTACTTTAGATTTTAAAGCCACTGTTTAAGTCAACTATTTCTAGATTTAGTGAAGCTACTCTACTGCTAAAGGAGATGCTTAGGAATAATTGACCGAGCTTAACTTTTCAGATCAGATGAAAATTTTATATTTCACACTTTGTGACACTTATTTACAGATTCTGAATGGAAGCTCTTCCTAATCTGACTTTATTTTATATTATTTGATGGATAGTATACTAAATTTTTCATTTGGCAATGAATTTCTCACAAGCTGTTTGCAATGGAGACTGCTTTGTGTTTTCACATGTCCATTAATTTTCTGATTATATAGTATTGTTCTACTTTGACTCCACACATTGTGTTAGAGCTCTCAACATGGGCATGTAAGCTGTAAAGATTTTCATAGAATCCCTATCCCTTTCTCCAGATTTCCATAAAAACAGAATTTCACTCTCTAAGACATTCTTACCAAAAATCATGACCAGAAAAATGAGTAAGAGCTTTTAGCTGAATGTTGCTTCTCTGATACAAATTTTGCTTAATTTGCACAGCCTGATTTTGACTGTCAGGCTGAAGGTTCACTTCAAAGTCATCTCCAATCGAGTTTTCCTCCAGTCTCTATGAATTTATAAGTATAGTCATAACTGAATTACATTGGATATAAATCCCATATGCAATGGCCCTTGTATGTACACAATTAAGGTTTTCCACTCTGGTTTATGTATAAGATTTAGTATGATCTAGAAAAGCACGTGATAAAGACAGTTTAGCTTTTTTTTTTTTTTTTTTTTTTTTTTTTTTTTTTTTTTTGAGCTTATATTTACTTGGTTGCTTTCTTTCTCAACTTCAGTGGCCAAGAGAGTGATCCCTGGTAGTCACTAGTAATTTTAACTGAAATAATTCTGTTTTCTGGGGAGGAAGTGTGAAAAGCAAAAGGCATTGACACTGTCTTACTCAGTTTTAGAAATCTGCAGGGCAGAAGTTTGCCTCTGGGGTAAGCTGCCTTGGAATCAGTGGGAAGAAGCAGGCAGCCACAGAGAGATATTCATCTAACCTGTTTTAAACCCCATTCTTTTAGCACCTGCTGCACACAAATACACTCCTGCTGTATTTGGCATGGAATCACTCTCTCATTTCTTGTGGCCTTTGGGCCTTCAGGATACAGGATGGCAAAAAGGATAGCCCTCCTCATTTGATCTATAACTCCTCTGTTGATGCTTCCAGCAAGCCTTGCCAAGTTACACCAGTGGCAGGGCACATCCTCTGCAATGCACAATCCTGTCTGCTAAGACTTGGCCTGGACTCACCAAGCCTGTTGATTCATATTTAGTTAAGTGAAGGTGACGTTATGACTCAATGACTTCTGTTAACCATATTTTTCCAAATAACACATGGATATGCCCGACCCTTTTAAGTTTTATTAAAGATTAATGATTTGAAGGGTTGGGGTGGTTTTTTTGTTTTTTTTTTTCTGGCAAAGATCACCACACCATTCATTTGCCATGAAAACTGAACTAATCAGTACAAGGGCAGAACATTCAGAATTCCTTCTTGGAAAGCGTGTGTGTTAGGGGTGGGATGGCAAATGTCCCTTGTTAACTTTCTTTTCCAGCTCTCATAACCAAGAAGAAAAGATGACCAAGTTCAATTTTCTTCCTCTGCCATCTGTTCATTGATTATGCCATTGCTTTTTAAGCAGGTAGACATTTCCTGGCAGAATGGAGTTAGAGGCTCTCTCAATAGGAGACATCAATACCTATGTCCTATTCCCTGCTGTAGGATATAGGTGTTTCTCACATGACAAAAGCAGTGGAAACATGAATTTTGCCACAACCACATCACAGGAAAGGAAACAAGGTGTCAGAGGGAGGGGGGGATGTCTTGCTGTGTCCATGGCAGGTGAGAACAGCCTGAATGGATACACTGTTTATAGCCATGGTTGAGTTTTGGACCTGAGTCTTGGTCTACACCACTTTCACTAGCCTTTCATTCAGTGTAAATATCTTCCTTCCTGTTATTATGCCGTTTCAACTATGGGCTGTGTTTAGTCCCATTTAAAGTCAAATGATACTATTTCTTACAAATATTAGCTGAAAGAACCAAAAGCAGGGATTTCCACAGTTCTTAGACAGTAGTTTTAATACCTGGTTTCATGATCAAGCACCACTTGTGGGTGCACAGAGGTACAATTGGGTGTTGGCATGTGTGTGTGTGCACAGAAGAGTAACACACTTTGCCTTCTTTCATTGGCAGTCTTTGGGTACTTTCACTCAGGGAGGGAGCAGAAGGCTTAAACATCTTCAGGATGGGGTGGGGCTGAACCAGTGTCCCAGGTGCAAACAATATAATAAAAGATGTTTGTCTAATTCCCATCTCCTTTTTAAGAAAAGTGACTGTACATTGAGCATAAGTTTGCTCAGATTATCACCCCTTTCAGGTTCTAGGCATTATGTCTGTAGGTCACCAGTGCTTAGGCTGGACTCAATACTCAGCTGTCCTATTTAGGATGCTGTGTATCTGTCTTGGTTATCTACAGAAGCACTCTAAAGTCAAAATGGTTTTTATATACTTTTTGGAATCAATAAAGCTGGAATGACTCTGTAAACCCCAGAACCTTTAGATGGGACTGAGGCAGACACAGTTGCCAGACTCTGAGTCTTAACTTGTTGCAAGAAAAAGGAGGAAACAGCTTTCCCCTCCTCAATTCTAAGGCTGTTCAGACTGCTGATAGTTTTGTTCTATCTTCCCATCCTTTTTCTTTTTGCACTGACCCACTTCCTACCTCACAACAGCTATTTTGTTTCTCAGCTCTTGCCTTCAGTGGACTATACCTGGCAGAAGGTTTCTGCTGAGGCAATGAAGACATGGACATACTGAGGAGGTCTGTCTGTGATGGGAGCACAGTCAGAGAAGATTAACAGGGCAGTTTGTGCAGAGATTCAAAAGCCAAGTTTTGACAGTAAAAGTGTTTACAAGGTGAATTTTCTCCATCAGGCAGGGGAGTAGCTCTCCACAAAACTGTGCAGGGGCTAGAGAGAAAGTGAGGGATTTTTGGGTGTTTAGACCGGACAAAAATTAACATACCCACCAGGACTCAGGGGTGTGGGGACAAACTGTGATCCTTTTCTCTTGCAACCTGATAGGACAGGACCTGGAATAGAGGGTGGCCCATGCATACATTGTATATGGCTGAGGAGTGTATAAATGCAGCATAGCCAAACCCCATGACCTAAGAAGACAGATTCAGTGAAAAGCTCTTCATCTGCCAGCACTAAAGTTTATAGGTTTCTATTTCTTGGGTCAGTGGCTTTATTAAGACCTGAAATACTGCAGGGTGAGTATTCTTTAACTTACTTCCAGCTGCTGGGGATATGCTTATTTGTAATATACTGGTTTTCCAGTAAGATAGGAAGTTCAAAGAGAAATTGTGAAGAAAAAAGTGATGAATAATCCAGACAACAGTTAGATGTCCAACTGAAACTTTAGACACTTAAATCTAGCTATGACTCCAAATGTCTTTTTGTATGAATCCTGGAGATACCCCGGGTTTATCCACGTGTCAATGCTTCCTTACATACAATGTGACTAAAATATGTCTTCTGCAGGAATACACAACTCCCAGTCATTCTTTATAAATATTTTGGAGGGTCTAGAGCCATCTTTTTCAAGTTAATACACAGGCTACATCCCAAACTAGAATTTTTTACCAAGCAAGCTAGAGAGAGCATCAGTCCTCATTCACCTATAGAGCAAAGGTGTCTCCTCCCTGGAGTGAAATACTATGATTCAGATTCCTGATATACATGAGGAAGAGGAGAATACATGGGGCCCTCACACAAAAAATAACTTGTCTAATCTCTGCCCTTCAGATCATACGAATATTGGGCTATTCCTTGAGAGAAAGACACAATCTGGGGCAGGCACACAACTTCAGGAGAGCACTGAGTTTAAAGCCAGAGGTTTACTTAATCTACAGATGGAGTAAAGCAGCAGCCAAAAAGCTGGAAACTGATAAAAACTCAATGTTCACTCTACCTACTTTTTCTATGGCAGATTCCAGCCACTGGGCTTTTATTTTCCCTCTGTTTTGTGTCCAACTTCCTGTATCCTCTTCCTGAGCAGAGAAGAATATTCTTCTCCTTGAAATAACACCTCTCATTTGAAATAAGCTTCTGATAAGCCTCAGATTGGTGTTGTGATATGGAGGGAGGCTGCCACATCCTGAGAGGACAGAAGGAGAATCCAATGTTTTCTTCGGGTTTGTTTGGTTTTTTTTTTACTTGTCTAGGCAGTTATAAAAAAAAGACAGCATTTTCTTAGTCACTATAGAGTCACTTGACATTTTCTCTAGGGTTGAGGGTTCCACAGAAAAACAAACTCCTTATGGTTAAGGAGGTACAGTGCTAGAAGTGTGCTCAGGATATATAAAAACCTAGGTAACAACACTACTCATCAGTACTGGGACAAAGGTCAATGGAAGATCAATGAAGGTGCTTTTATGATATTTCTTTTATTATCTCAACTCAGCAGCTGAGGAAAATGCCTAGAAGCTGTAGGGCCTGAGGAATCTAAAACATCAAACCTCTATGTGCTAGGCATTAAATTAATTGTAAATAAGCATATGAATTGTAAGTGAATTTGAGATGAAAAGACTACAGATCACATTCAGGTTTCTTTAAAAGCCAGACTGATTTTTAAAAAGTTTCTTCCAGGTACCTGCCTATTTTCTCAGCTGTTCCTTAAGCAGTATCTTATATTGTTGTTTTGAAGGACATGTCTAATATATTAATTCCTCTCAGAGTAAGATCAAGTTGAATTAAGGCTGTTTAGACTTGATGGAAAATTTGAACAAAAGCTTAACTATGTACATCATATATAAACAGAATTCTTGGTGTTAGACCATGGTGCTGGTGCTAATTCTATGCCCTTTCTTCTCCAGAGACTGAGATATTCTTGGCTCTAGATTTCTCCTATTCTGCTAACACAAATAAGGTTCTCAGCCTTCTTGCTTCTCTTGCTGCTCCTCAGCTTTCCTGAAATGGGCATTTTGCTCAAAGGCTCCAACAAGAAGCCACAATCTCTGTTGACTTCTTCTGTAACATTTTTGGCTTTAGCATTTCTGTCTCTTAGTTTCCTCTGCTGTAAAACAAAGGTAATAAAGTTTAGTTTTTTTATCCCTAAGACTATTTTGAGGTCTATAGTAAGTCAGAACAATTCTAGTTCCCCCAAGCTACAAATATTTTGGCAAAAAGGGATGTGTGATTTTCAGAGGTGCTTGCCCAACAATTTCTCCATCTTGAGCTCCTGTGAGGTATGTCGTGTTAAGCACCACAACATGGACACACACTGACATGCAAAACTTGTAAAAATTGGTGCTTTTGTTATTCTTGCTTGGTGTTTGAAAAGAAGATATATTAAAATCAGTAAAAAAATAGCAATCTTCTTCTTTATAAAGGAGAATTACATATTTCCATAATAATGGTAATCTCCCATTTTTCTGATATGGAATGGTTGTTTTTCAATTGACAAATCATCTGCAAAATAAAATTTATTCTCACATACATTAAGCATGTTCCCTTCATAATGTATAAATTACATGTGCTACCAATTATGTTCCAGCAAAGCTCTCATTGGTAAGATATTGTTTTAACTGAATACACCCTGGGAAGGAGAAACTTCCATTAATAAAAAACAAGAATCACCCATGCAGGAAATGGTTAAAAGAGGCAGAAGTGCTGTAAGACAGAATCAGAGAACACACATAATCCCAGCTTGATGCAATTACTCTAACATGAATTTAAAATAAAATTAAAGTTAACAGTTTAAACTGATGTTTGAGGGGTTTTAAAAAGATTTAGTTTCCCTTGGAACCACTATGTTATTTGAGCCACTTATAATCTCAGAGCGCAGTGCTCATAACTTCTCTCAAGCACTGTTACTACTAGATTATGCCCACAGGTTAAGTTACAAATGTCTAAAAACCTTAAAATTATTAAACCTAGATTAAAGTGTTCAGAGAATATGGTGTTATTTTAGTCTCCTGCCATATCCTACATTTACTATAAAACTGTTATATTGGCATTCTAATGAAATGTCATAAAGCAAGTATGTAAGGAGGTGTTTTGGGTTTGTTGCAGTCCGATGGAAGCCAAGTTAACATGGCAACCAAAATGTGTAACAGAAACACTTAAATGTTTTTCATAAACTGCAAACCTTGTAAGAGCCTAAGAGAATGCTGACTACTGGGCAGTGCATGACTGAAGATTTCTGCCATATATTCTAGATGCTTCATCTTAAATCATTTTTACACAACTCAGTTATCTAATTTGAATAACTTTTGTTCTTTCAATCACACTCTTGCCCACCAAAGTCCTTTGACTCCAGCAGCCACATTTAAAGAGGAAGAAATTATTTATTCCTTGAACATTAGGAACAAAGCTATTACACTTTGTCTGATATTTAGAAAGATTAGAGACAGAAGGTGCCTATGTGATCCTCTGGCCTGTCTTATTTTGAAGAATACCTTATTCTGTCACCTCCACAATGGATATGCAACATTAACAGAGTGCATAATGTCTGTAATGCCTTGCCTGCTAAATATGCTCCTACTATTTTTTCTCTCTGTAATGCACATGTTCTTTGTTCTGGTACACAGTTGTTTCAAAGTTCTTTATATAACTTATTAAAACAAAAGAAGAGTCTCATTATTAGACCTCAGTTGTTTTTCACAAAAATAGAAGGGTTCAATGACGTCTGGACTACAGCTTAAAATTTTACCTCCTGTCAAGCTCATGAGGAAGATAGAGACAATCCACCTTGACTAGCTCTGTTCCCATCACAGACACAATAATTAGTGCTCTGTTCTCGTTATCAAGGAGTAAATAAGTCTGGTTGCATTCAGTTCTGAGAGAAAGAAAATAACCGCATAGAGTTCTTTTCACATAATGAACTCCAGATGAATCCTTTAAAAATGCTCAGTTCTGTCACTTGCGATAAGGCTGTTTTACTTCTCAGTAGCAAATCATCCACTGATAGTATAGATAGCTAAATGAGTATATTCACATAGGGTACAGCAATAGAGAGAGCAAACCATACAGAGGCAAGAAGGAAGAGGTAGAGAGCTCTCTCAAAGACTAATGCCCACACTGTAAGGGGTTGTGTCTTACTTTTATTCTCCTCAGCTGATTGGAGAGGAAAATGCAAGAAGCTACTCTACTGCAAGAGTCAGTGTGATCGTTTACAGACCAGACAAAAGTTAGCATAATAATAACAAGAATAAAAAGACAAACAGCTGACCAGAGAATCAGACAATACACTTTGTATTGGTCAGAAAAGTCTGGGCAGTATAGGGGTAAACTGCTAAAAACATGGCATAAGGGAAGCAGACACCTCAGTGATCCATAATAGAAAATCTTGAGGGATAGAAGGAGGCCTATTATAGAATCACAGAACAAGCTGAGTTGGAAGGGACCCATCAGGATCATCGAGTCCAACTCCTTCCCCTGTGCAGGACACCCCAAGAATCACATTATGTACCTGAGAGCATTGTCCAAATGCTTCTTGAACTTTGTCAGATTTGGTGGTGTGACCACTTCTGTGGGAGCCTGTTCAGTGCCCAACCACCCTCTGGGTGAGGAACCTTGTTGTAAGACTCCCCTGCTACAGCTTCAGCCCCTTCCCTCAGGTCCTCTCGCTGCCACCACAGAGCAGAGATCAGTGCCTGCCTCTCCTCTTCCCCTCATGGGGAAGTTGTAACTTCAGTGAGTTCTCCCCTCTGTCTCCTCCAGGCTGCACAGGCCAAGTGACCTCAGCCACTCCTCACACGGTTTCACCTCCAGACCCTTCACCTTCCTTAGATGCTCTCTAATGTTTTAATATCTTTTTTATATTGTGGCACCCAAAACTGCCCCCAGCACTCGAGGTGAGGCTGCCCCAGTGCAGAGCAGGGCAGGACAAGCCCCTCCCTTCCCTGGCTGGTGTTGCTGTGCCTGGTGGCACCAGGACAGGGCTGGCCCTCCTGGCTGCCAGGGCACTGCTGACTCCTGTTCAACTCACCATCATCCAGGACCCCCAGGTTCCTTTCCATGCACTGCTCTCCAGCCTCTCGTTCCAAATGTCCAAATAGTAATGGCAATAATAATAACAACAACAATAATAAATTTAAGAGTATAATTACTTAAAATTATTTAAAAATGCAACTCAACACTAATCAATATTTTAGTTGATACCATTGTGAATTAATAAAAGAGTTTCTGCTGAACAAGTAGGTAGTAAAACATTAAAAAAATTAAAATATTTTTCTTAGTGCCTGTTCATCCCTTTCCAAACCTCTCCAAATCCCTAATAAATGTTTTGAGACAATATTTAGAATTTGAAAAACTGATTTTTGATCTAGGGAACAGACCTTTCAAAGATAAAAGAAGGACATTTTTCATTGGAATATGGTAAATTATCAGTTATTCACTGTGTCTCGAGAGCTTTCATTTTTGACAAAATTAAAATCCAAAACTTGTATGCCAAAGCACCTGAAAAGGAATTGTTGACACAATCTCAGTTCCAACTACAGGTGCACAAATGAAAGTGAGAAGCGAATATAGGCAAACGGCTTAAATTTCCTGTTAATTGCTACTTAATTTGAGTAGATTTCTTCTTGATATGGGTGTAGAGGTCCAACTCCTTTACTGTCTGATGGTAGCTGAATTTTGCCTCTGCTCAGAAACCCTGAGTGATGCATAGCAAGGAAGGTGCAATTGTTGCGTAAAGGAAAAGAGGAGACTGAAGCTAAGTACCATGCTCTGGTCAGAGCTCCTGAACCCTGAACTAATTAAATCCCACCTATTTGCAGCTCAAAGAGGAAAACAAAAGTATTAAGCCAGCATCTGCAAGCCAATCACATCACCAAAATAGAAGTAGCTGTAGCAACACTGCAAGAGGAAACACATTATAAAGGCAAGGCAGGGGCTGCTTCCTGTCAAATCTACTGTACTTGTTTCCAGTCAAGCAGTGGTGAGGATCATTTAGAGCCCCATCTGTGCCTCACATTGTCTCATGGAAATGGAGAGTGAAGAGTGCGTTAAAGCTCATAAGTCTTTAGCAGACAACACAAGTTTGCAGGCGCTGGTGGGCCTGGTACATCCCTTGGATCATTAATGGTTGAAGTGCATTGCTTTTGAATGTCTTGTTTGGCTGGCTCAGAGGCATCTCTCTGTTGGTACAGCTGGCAGAACTCATAAGCCTCTTCACTGTCAAAATATCTCCATTTCATGAACCACAAACCTCTCTGCTACAGCTGACAGAACTCACCATGAGATAAGTGATGATGCTTGAAAGGTCTTTTAGCACAAGACCACACCATTCCCAAGAGGGAAACAGCAGTGAGTCAAAGTAATGCCAACATTTTGCTTGCTCAAACAATAGAGAGAATAAGGGACATAGTGGGAAACAGCAGTGGCATGACATGTTCAACATTATAGTTGGGAACACTTACAAAATCTAGTTACAGAGGCAGGTGAGAAAAGGACCATGACTAATGCAAATAAAAGTGCTAGAGTATGTTGTGGTGGATCCCCCCGGGCCCCCCCCGGCCGGGTCCCTGCCGTGTGACTGAGTCGGGTCTGTCCAATGTTCCAGCAGCCCAGGCTCTGATCTGGTTGGGTGTTTGTCCCATCCCCACCCCTGGGATCCCCTTTCCCCCTGTCTGTGATAAAACCAGCAGGACACAAAGCCCCTCCCTCTTACCTCGCTGACTCTGCCCAGGTGGGTGCTCTGTCCCCCCCAGGACAGAGGGAATAAATGACTTAACATCATAAAGGAGGTTTGAGCTGTATTTCTCTTCTCAACTTCTGCTTCTGGTGGGAGCTGTCAACAAACACTGGCTTAAGGTGGGGCTGCACAGTCGAGGGATATTTAGGCTGTTTGTAAATGGTCTAAAGATATTCCAAGACATAAAGGGGCAAGCTCGCCACAAAATTAAGCAGTGGACAAGCTAAATTACCACTAGAAGTTTACAATCTTTGGTTTTAAAATTTATTAACTGTTCATTAAAAGGAAAACAGTGGCTGAATCTTCTGTAAACCTCACCAGAAGTTGCTGATGATGTTAGCATAGAACAGGAAAGGAAATTATTCTATCAAATGGGAAAAAATTTGAACATATCAAAACTTCATTCTCCAATATGTAGACAGACATATTATTATCAATTTTATGTAATTAAGATAATTTTCCTCCAGTTTCCAGTAGACTAAAGCTTCCTATGTAAATCAAGTGAAACATGAACTTCCCCATAACCTTCAGGCGCTTCATAAAAGAACTATTTACTTCAGATAAATAGTTATGTTTCTAAGCATAAGAAATTCCTTAACAGGAAAAAATATTCAAAGACATATTCTGGTAAATGAGTATGTTTATGGACACAAGTTTTCATTTTGATAAATCAACATTTTTCACCAGAACAAAACTAGCAAAGAGGAAAATCTCCAGTCTCCTCTTATATGGATACTTTTGATATTTCACATTAATCCATACCAAGAGATATTTTCATGGAGGTGAGGTCTTGAGAACAAACTGCAGGAGATTTCAGAAATGTATAATGAGTTTTTTAAACAGAGAAAGTGTGAAACACATTGGTAGTATCTGTTTTTCTTAATGAGACTAATATTAGGTATTACTTTTTAAAAAGTTTGAGTCTAAGGGTTCTGACAAAGGTCATTAACTCCACAGCACTGTTAAATTCCCCAGAAAACTCTGTCTTCTCCCCAGAATAACTCTGCTGTTCTTGGACCCGAAGGCTGAGGCTCTATACCAGCCTTCACCCCGGTGTGCAAACAATTTTTGGTGTAATAATAGGGCTTCAGTCACATTTTGAAATAACAGCACTCTACTCGAGCAAAACATGATTATAAAATCATACAGGTCAAAGACACTTCAGGTAGCCACCTAATGCATAACTCTGCCCAAAGAAGAGTCATCCATATCTGTGGTGCCGTTTAAGATCTCCAGCAATGGACACAAGACAGCGAACATTATCATATTTGTTGTCTAATGTATGAAAAGAAAGATGCATCCTATACTTTTGTGACCTGTATTTTATTGGGAGGACTAATACAGATCACGTTCCAAGTCTGGAACTTTGGAGGCAAGATTTTATTTGCTGGCTCAGCCACCCCCTTTTCAATATAGCTTTGGGTAGCTCTACCTCAGTGTTTTTTCCTCAGAAATATAGTGAAAGAAGTACCATCCACTTCCACCAGGAAGAGTAAAAAGGAGAAATATCTTCAAGGAGATTGACCCATTGCTGACAAATTTCCAGTAAAGTCACAAGGCTTCCCTCTTCTGTAACCTCAATCTTCCTTTTCTGGCTCATCAGGCCAGGATAGTGTCAGGATCTGAAAATCGCCCTTGAGATTCTTTGCCATTTGGGAACCTGGTTCTTTGGTCATAAAGAAGGCTGCTTTTGTCCAATGACTTCAAGACTTTCAGGATAGGTCCCTACCAGTAAAGCAAACTCATGGAAGCAAGAACACAAAGATTTTCCCATGATCATACACACAGCTTAATTGCTGCCAGGATCCCTGTCCTGGTTTGGACCTGCACTCATGAGCACTCTTCCTTACAGTGACCAGGCACATGGGAGGGATCTCATCGGCCAGAAACTGCTCTTGACAACAAGCATGAGACCAGTTAATTTGGGGATTCAGACTCAGAGATGAAAACTTTACCAGGGCACTTAAATGTCTGGAGAACAGGCCTTGTGCCATTTTATTTACTAGTGGAGATGTAATCACAGGTCTGAAGGCCAGGAATAGTCCAACTTGACTCTAACCCACCAGCAGGAAAAATGGTTGGTTCACTGTAGCATGTAACTCTCTTCTGACAGTTCTTGAGGTACTTTACTGCCCTATATAGTCAGTCAGGACAGAGAGGTACCTCAGAGACAGATGATAAACAAACAGTATGAGCCTTAGCTGGGTTAACAGTTCTTAACATCAAGTTTAAGTTACCAAATCACATTTAATGTAAGTAGCAACTGTAGATAGAAAAGGGGACAATCAGAGTATAGCAATGTGCTTCAGCACGAGTGTTTCTAGCCCTGGTTCAGACCCAGACTGGCAAGTTAGTTTTGAATTCTTCTACAATCAGAGATATTTCACAATAGATAAACCCATAGTAATGTGGATACACTGCAGAAGGCCTTGCACACAGAAGTCCTGCCAGCACCCTTATTACATCTGAGTGATACCAACTCAAATTCCTCACCTCATATCAACTTTAAAAGCACTGCTTCATGGGGAAAGAAAGCCAGTCTCTCAGGTAACCAAATCCCAAAACACTCAGGTCTTTATAGGTTAAAACCAACACCTTGAACTCAGCCCAGAAATTTGTTGGCAGCCATTGCAGATTTTGGAGAGTGGGGGGTTTTATGTCCTCTCTGCATGATGCTCCACTTAATAAACAGGTGGTTGAATTGTGCACACAAGATTCAGTTGCCAAATGGCCTCAAGATGTAGCCTCACACGGAGTGCATTAGAGTAATCTAACCTTGTGGTAAGGAAAGTATGGATAACTTGAGCAGGGACCACATGTGACAGGAAAGGTTGTGCTCTTCTTGCCAAACACAGCAGGAAGGGAAAAAACCCCTCTTGGCTGGCTGTGTCTGCTACCACAGAATCAACAAGCTGCCCAAGATCTTCTGTGTGCTCCAGGACCCAAATGCTCAATGGGAAGCTGGACCTAAGTTCTGAAATAAGTTGCTTGAATTCTCCAGTACTCTGGAGCAGGAGTCTGGAAATTATGTGACACATTCACTTAAATTGAATAATGGAAGTTTTCATGACTAAATGTAAAACGAATGAGGTAGGCTGTAATATAGTCCTTGTGTTATTTATTCTGATACTAAATGTAATTTTATGCCATTCCTACAATTTCCATGTGGAATGTGCTTACTATTTTAAATACATAAGAGCACAAGTTCATCATTGAAGTGGGAATATGAGGTTTGAGAGAATGTGTGTGGGCTGCTGAGGATCAGGAGGATGGTGGTGTGAAGTGTGGCATTACAGCCCTAAAAGGCCATTCCTACTAAATCTGCCATCAGTGAAACAGATAAAAAATGTAGATATCTTAATGTCACTTGTGTTCTCCAGAAAATCCTAATTGAAGAGGCTATGTTGGAAATTGATATTGCATTGGTGCACTTCTTCAACATTTCCCCCACTTCCAGGAAGTTGAAATCAGTACCTTAACAAAGATCTAGGGTGGTGGGAAAAATTCAAATTCTCCAGCAAGTGACCTCAGCTAAAGAAGCATGAGATGACTAGAGCCTAGACTATCATAAAAATCAATCTGTTGATTGGAAGAATTGAAGGGTAAAAACATGGAATAAAGGGAGTACTCACTTTCCATTGGCCAACCCTTTGACAGTTTCTTACGAATTCTACTTCATCTCCTTCTCATGTATGTGTTAGCTTCCAATAGCAGTTTTCACTGGATTTTGCCTATCCTAGTTAAACAAGGACACTAAAAGAAGTAGATTTCTATCAAACACAAATTTAAACAAACATTGTGCTATCATTGCAACTTTTTTAGCCTCTGTCAGTTTTTCAGATTGTGTCTGTTGTTTTCAGTGATACAAACAATTGTTTTAAAACTTATTAAAAAAACCAAGCCTCCTCATTCCCAAATCAGTGGGAATATTTGCCAGAGTATCTACACAATATAGGAGCATACATTTTACCTACTCATGAAGTGTAAGTACCATGACTTCTGTGCCCTATTTTCTTTACCGCTGTGTTTTGTATAGTGTATACTATAGAAGATAGACATATACAATATAACCCTTCCCCTGTTCTAATCAAAGTACACTGAAAAGAAAAGCTGTGGTAAAAAAACTCCCATAAAGTCCTGATAAGTTACTGATATTGACAAATAACTGATTTTAGCCACAAGGAAAATGAAGAGTGGCTAATGCTCAGATCTCTGTTCACAAAATTATTTATTCAAGGAACCTGTTATAGGTGCTGTATAGGTCCACTCCACCTGAGAAAGCTCCTCCTTTAAAACAAGGCTATTTCAGGACCACTGAAGGACTGCTCAACTTCTGTACCTGATCCTGGTGGGGATTTGGCCTGACAGTGTGAGGGGGCTAACTGCATGGCACTTTGATAAACTCACTTCATTCTTTTATTGGCTTAAGCATTGCAGTGAAAACAGGATTTGCATGTCATTTTTATTATAATTTGGTTTCCTGTTCAGGCTAAAATAGCTTTTGAAACTGCAGTTTATCCACTCCTGAACTAGAACAAGGTCTTGTAAAACTGTGCGGGGTTTACGCTACTTTCCCTTATTTGAAACATGTGGAGAAGCTTATGGTTGTGATCTAGGATTAATGCTGTTATAGGCTGGGTCAAATCTAGTTGGAACTGCTGGGTGTGACCGTCACTCTTCATTTAAGATAGTAGAAACAGGCTTATTTATGATGTGATAGCAGTATTAGAGCTGAAACAAAGGCACACCCAAGACCACTAAGGAATTCAAATTATCTTGGAGGATGGCTTTTCTGGCTGTTTTTTAGAAGGGTATTTGTGTATGTGTATTTGTATGTCAGAGAGAGATAAAGAAACAATCCAAGTGCAGAGAAACTCACACTATGAACACTTTCATGGTAAAGTTAGGGCAAGGATCCCTTTCCATTTCTGTCCTCTTCCTTCTGCAAGCTCTCCTCCACAAACTCCCTCTCCTCCTTTTCATCAGCTATCTATTTTTGCTACTAAACCTGCTTATGTGGCTGTGTTCTCAGGCACATCAGCAAACTAGCTTACTTTAAAGAAAAAAAAGTATTTATATATATTCCACTCTTCAACCAAATAATTTCCCTGGGTGGGAACATTGCCATAGAAATAGTTGCATTGGCACAAAGGGAATTTGTTCCAAGTTCAGAGAAGGAGCAGACAAGTGAACAAAATGCTGCAGTCCAGAAGGTTTAGGTTGGAAACCTTGGCCTAAAGGAATTGTAGTCAGGTAGAGTCTTTACAGGAATTCAGATTTTCATCAAAAGTACTGAAACAGTGTCTTGCTCTAATGTGGCTTTTCATTCAAGTAACAAGGGGTAACATTTATATATCACAAGCAATTCCAAATGTTATTTCTGCTCTGCTGTTGGTAAGCACTAGGAGAACCTATAGAGAGTTTCTATTACAGAATACGAGGAAACTTGGTGACAGATGTCCTCTTTAACCTGTATTGGTCACTCTAAGTTTGCTATTGCACCTCTCACAGGATCCTTGTGTACTCACTGAATCAAGAATCACAGAATCACAGAACTGGGGTTGGAAGGGGCCTCTGGAGACCATGTAGTCCAACCCCTCTGTTAAAGCTGGTTCACCTAGAGCAGGTTGCACAGGGCTATGTCAAGGTGGGATTTGAGTATCTCCAAAGAGGACATGAGCAGATTTACATTACAGTTGAGATTTGTTGCAGATAATTGTCCATTTAGACATCTATCACTCTGGGTTTGCATTGTCTACAAACATTCTGGAGCAAAATGCTCTACCAAATAAGTACAGCCAACCTCAAAACTGAGCATGCATCCGTATCATGGGGTAAATGATTGAGAAGGTAAGAAAAAAAAAAAAAAATAGAGTAGAACGATTAGTTTTAGACATTATAGTGTGAGATGATACAGTATCATTAGCTACATTAACTCAACAAATATACAATAAATCTTCCTCAAATTACTTTTATTTTAACTAGAAAATATTTATCAAATTTAATGCTTACCAGGGACAGAGGAAACACAAGTCAAACATTGTAAGTCATTTCAGAGATCAATTAACTCAAAAAAGACTAAAATTTCCACTTTGTTTCAAGGTTGAATTTGACTGCATTTATTTTCAGTCCTGAGTTCTGATAAGATGAAGAAGCTTTGTTATTAAGTGTCAGTTCATCCAGTCACGTCAAACTTGATTCATGTCAACAATCTCATTCACAGATAACAGAGGTGGAGTGGGGTCCCCAAGACTCAGCTGTGAAGTATCTTTTACTCTCTTATAACTTTATGTCAAAGCTCTTTCTACCTCCACAATTTTCTACAGGAGTAAAGTTCCACTCAAAGTACAGAATCCTGGTAGTGGTTCCCATCACCCCATCTAGAGCTCACATAACACCCTCCAGTTCCTCCAGATTCCTCTCTCATATGTATAAGAGCTGCATTATCCTTTTTGTTTCAGTGCTAAACTGAGGATTTGAACTCAGCTGTTTATCCTTTACCCCTCACAAGCCATTTGGAGAGATACTTTTTCCCTAGTCTATAAATACACACTGCTTTTACTGAAAACCACTTCACTTGCCTGCAGCTGACCACAGAAAGCAAATTATTCAAAGTAACTAATTAATATTCTTTGCTATTAAGCGTTCTTTCCTAGCTATGCAATCTCTAAAGAAGATAAATAACAATTCTCTGCTTTCCTCCAATTAATCAATAAATACATTAGGTAAGAGATGACCATGAATTAAATCTTAAATTAAACTACTCAATCAGAGATGGCTCACAAGTGATTTCTTGTCCACAATTCCACAAGAGTACTTAACCAGTGCTTCATTTAATGCATCAATACTCTGAATTTACCACATATATGTTTCTTGGTCAAAGTAAAAGAAAATTCAAGTCAGATATGCTACAGAAATCTATATCATCATTATTATCACTGAATGTTTAATTTCGTCAAAGATATGAAAGTACAGACATGCAAAAAAAAAAAAAAAAAGCCACACCAAAAAATATGTGCTTTCATTAATTTTTCAATCTTATTATTATGTCATTCTTTAATTCTTAGTTTAAGGAATTATAAATGATGCATTACATTTGGCATTAGTCCCAGAGACTAATGCCAATGGTGACATTCTTATAGGTAAACTTTCCCAGTGTTACCTCAGTTGTAGCTTTCTTTTACACCTCTACAATTTCTTCAGTGTTTCAAACAGCTCATGTGTTTCCTCTCTTCCCACTTGCAGATATGGGAATCCTCACCTAGCAATTTATCAGCCTCCTGCTTTGCTCTAGAACTGGAAATGCTTTCAGCACTGCTCTTCAATAAGAATGTCTCTTCCAGCTCTATCCTGAATAAAAAACAGGAATGTCCATTGAATGCTGTTTCCTTTGTGTCATTAGTAGCAGTTGGAATAATATTTCCAACTACATAATAGTATAGGCACTCGCAGTTTTACCTTGGTGCTATTATACATCTCTGGTTTGGCAAACTGCTCCTTCTTTCATTCCTTGGCTTTTCACTTTAGCCACAGTTCCTCATCTAACACCACGCTTTGCTGCTGACTTCCACTCAATTTCTCTTCCTTCAAGGTGAATTTTAATTTTCATATCTGCTACCATTTCTCCTCTCTATTAATTATTTTACTTTAGCACCATTAACACCTTCTAATTCTAGGGTTGTGATTCTTAGATAAGAAAGACTTTTCTAAACACTTCCTCTTTTTCTCTTCTTTTTTGAACATTGTTTTCTACAGGTGATATACATTCCTCATTTTTGTTGATTTTGTGAAATTAACTCTCCTGAAACCCTAGTTTGTAGCCACATCCTAAGTGAAAGAATTATTAGATTTCCCCTCTAAAATTACTTGCTTTGTTTATGTCAAGATGAAAACCAGGTAATTCCCTTTTGTGGGCTGCAAGATTTTTTTCTTTAATTGTTACATACTACTTTCAAAAATTCTGACTATTTAAACAGAAAACATGAGGATTTGGGTAAAAGTATTAGAGTTCTCCAGGTTAATGCAGCTTTTTGGGATTTTTCTGGCATGGAATAGTCATGAGCAGACCAATCATTCAGTTTGCAATATGAATTGTGTACTACAGACTCTGATTTTCCTGTCAGGGCTTGGATTTAGGAGCATGTACTTTGACTTTTGTGTGTGGCATAGAAACAGGCAGCAGGAGATCACCATCTCCTTTCCATTTTTGGTCACTAATCCATTTTAAGTACATTATAACCATTAGGTCTACCCTTTGGCAAGGTTTCCCAGGCATTTCTTCTGTCTTCTGACAGAAAATTTTATCTGGGAATACTTGAAGGGGAAACAGGCCTTATATATCTGCCTTGGATTTCCCTGTGACCAATAGCCCTAAACAGCTGGATATCTCCAACCCAGCAAAAGTTCATGGGAGACTAAAATGTGCCTGGGCCTTTATTTATAGGACCTTTATTTATTTATTTGTAGTTACTCTACAACAGTATCATCAGACCAGCACTTCCTCAAAGCATCTTTCCCAGGAAGCCTGTGTGCATAAGGCCTTGAAATACCAGGGTGAGAACATCAGAAAAAACAATATTTAATTGGACTAAAGTGTGTTCAGCCCAGCAGAGTGCTTCTGACAGTAAAGGAAATCTGGAGAAAATGGAACAAACAGCACAAAGTGCTGTTTGCCCAACAAGCCTCCCTCAGTTCCAGCCATGAGAGAATTAGGAACCTACCAAATTAGAGGCAACATCTTTGTGTTTAATAATCCTTGCAGTAACTCTCTTCAGTAGATGAGCCTCACCATCATTCCCCTTGTCTTTTGGCATGTCTAGCATCCTATGACAGTGAATTCCACCGCTGTATTATGAATGGTATAAAAAACTTGTCTTGAATCTCCTACCTGATACTTTCATCTGATACTTCTGTTTCTGAAATACAAATGAAAATAATTCCTCTTCTAGTGAACAAATTGTTTTGTGCATCTAAATTTCACACAGAACAGGATTTTATATCCTCTCTCAGCTGAGTTTTTTCTAGTTTTTTGGGTTTCATGATTAATGTTCCATATCTCTGATCACCTCTCTTGTTTTCCTTTGTATTGTCCTTAGTTTTCCTATGGTTTTCAGTGGATGCAGGACTACACTTAAGATGGGAATGTACTGTGCATTTTTTCAGTGATATGACAAAGATTAGTGTTTCACCTTGAGTGTCAAAACTTCATTTTAAATAAATAGTAATTTGATCCCCCTCTCCCTTTTGCTCTTGACTTGATCTCTTCACTCACCCAAAAAGCACATCATCTCTATTTAATACTTTGCTTCCATACACACAGACACTCTTTGTCTTTTCCACAATCAGCTTCCCTTCTAGATCTAACAAGAGCATTGAGACAGAGTCAGAATCAGTGGCTGGACCTGCTTGACTGCAGCCAGAGTCATTCACATGAGCTGTCCTTTCTAGAAGCAGGATACAGAGATGCAGAGATGCTCAGGCTGGTTCTGGAGAGAAGTAGCACAAACCCAGCAAAGGTTTCCCCTCTGGGCTTTGTGCCACAGCTCTCTGTAATGTGATCCCCTTCACTCAGGAGAAACCACCTCCAAGAATTCTGGTTCAATAGAGCCTTTCTGATGTGGCTGTTGCCAAAGTACAGCAGTATGCTTTGTATTCAGGTTTTGAAATATTTTACATTAAGTCTTATCCCAGTGATCTTGGCTTCCTCATCATCAAGACCACCATAGAGAAATAGTGATCAGTAAGTGAAATAGGTGCCTGGAAAACCTTGTATTGTTCACCCCAGGTTCTGGGTAAATTCCAGGTCAGATAATTATATTCCACCCACCATAAATTCTCCCTATGATTCCATGTGGGTAGGTGTTGAGGGACAAAATCAGGCCAATGATTTATGTGATTATTTTCCTTAACTTTAACCAAATGGATAAACCAGGCTGAGAAAGTAGTTACGTGGAACATTCACAAATTCCACTATTTGGTATGAGGTTATACACATCACATGCATTTTAGATCAAAGGCTCCTTAAAAAAAAAGTAAAATTTGACAGGTGTTATTCTAGTTCCTACTAATTGACAAAAGAGTTTCATTCATTCTGCAAGAAAAATTGTGTTTTATCCTCTCTTTCAGATTTCTTTCCTGCAAAACATTTTCTCAAACTGGCTCTATCAGTACCAAGTTTTCCTATAACACATAGTGGATTTCCAGTTCTCAGGGACCTATGCTGACTCCCAATTGGTGCCTAATGCAATTATCAGTCATTCTATTTGAATATTAGCATTAAAGAGGTGTATTTTTTTCATAACAGTTTTGCGTATGTTCCGTATTAACATTCCAGTGCTGCTCAGTAAAAAGACTTGGCCATCTGCCCACTTTTTAAAGTAAATTTTTGGTTTACCATTTTTTAAATTTGGATTTCTAATTATAGTTAGCTCTTCATAAATAGTTTAGCAGGGCTGGAGAAAGTGTTAAGTACTGCATTTCTGAACCTTTCCTCCCTAATAAGTAACTGTAACCTGGCTCTGACACCTCCAAAATCCAATATATTTTTGTAATTTCCCCTTCTTTGTTCTGGAGACTTCCCTAAACTTGCTAAGGGGAAACATCCCTCTTGCCATTGCCCCTGGCAGCAAACCATCATCCCTTCTGTTTGATGCCTCCCAACAAACCAGCTAGTGTCTTCAGCTGGACCTGTGGGCCATCAGCTGGAGAGCTGCAGGTACTATGTCATCAGAGAGCTATTCTTTGATGATGTGGTCAGCCTTCCTTCAGTTTCTAGTAAGCCAGTCTTGGCAGGTTCGTCTTGCCAACATGCCAGCTAATACAGCTGTAATTATAATTGAATCCACAAAGTTAGATTTAGTCTTCCAAGTCCATATATCACCCTTAGTTACTGCAGTTTTCTGCTACTTAAGCATATTTAATTTACAAACTACTGTTCACATTATATTTCCAGTGGCTTTTGAGATGTGTGGAAGGTTGTTGGTTCACATCAGAGGTACAAAAACACAAGTAACCTCACACATAAAAGACAAAAAAATTAGGGCAGACAATATGGAAGGATATAAATCCCTTATGCTATAACAGTATTTCAAATGGACATATCACCATTCACAAGGGCACAGCTAAAACTGGGCAGCAGTCCTTGGGAGTGTCAAGCCAGATACCTCTGTACAATTCCAGCTCATTTGTCAGGATAAAAACTGCTCCTCCTATGTGTGACAGAGAAGTGTGAAAGTGTGCAGTGATCATCACAGTGAGGTGATGAATCATATCTTGAAGCTTTTCTCCGGGACACAAATACTTTGCTGTGACCAACAGGGAACTCCTGAAAGCCCCCAGTGGTCCAGAAATTATTTTTTGCCAATGTAACTCCCTTCAAGGCTTGCACTGAAATCCTCATTGAACAAACATGTTCCTCCTCACTCATAGCCTTCACCAGATCATAAAGGGACAAGCCTTGGTGCTGCTCTGCAACTTTTTCTTCCAAATCAGCTGCCCGATTTCTCACTAGTTTTTTAATGATCCCTATTCCTGAAAAGAACTGTACACAAATTGACCTTCCATTGGAAATATTTTTCCAGTGCCCAAAAATCACTTAGCCAGTATCTGTTTGTGTATCTTCAATCTTTTAAAAACACTACTCATATCATGGACAGATATAGAGGTATAATCCTATGTACATTTTTATATTGTCTGTTTTCCCTTCTATTTTCTGCCAATTTGTCTTTTATCAAGATGTGTTGTCCAGATCTCTCCCAAGGAGGGACTTTCATAAATGTCTAGAAGAATTTTATTATTTTCCAGAGTAAAAGAGACAATCAGTCATAAAACAAGTTTTAAGAGAAAATTATTTGTGAGGGAGAGAACAGAGAAGAGAAAAAAAAGAGGATGCATCTGAAAATCACCAGCAAAAATCGGTCTTGCACTCAATTGAGATTATTTGATTTCAGATCTTTTGATATGTCCTCTCATTGCAGCTGATGTGCTTCAAATTTACTTCTATATATTGCACACACACAGCCTGGATATTATTTCTTATGATGTCTTATGCCTGAGGACTTTGGTAAGAAACCTTAGTTATGGTTCTTCATGAAAAAATGTAGTTTAACAAAAGAGTAAATTTAACCACAATGTAAGTTTAAGTAAGTCTAACAGAGGAAAAGAGGATATTAAAGGTAATCACATGAGTATTATGGAATCATCTTTTTTTCCCCCATTCTTTATGATTTCTTGTTAGAAATATTTTCTGGCTATCTCAAATGCTCGTGGTAAGAGTGACAGAAATCTCCAAAACATTTCATTAAGAATTGGGTGGATAAAAAGGAGAATATGATTGTAAATGAACATCAGCTTTTAAAATTTTACAACTCATAGTCAAAAACAAAGGCAATTCCAGCACCAAATTGCCAGTAAAAAAGAAAAAAAAATATAAAAATTATTAATATAAAAAGATAAGAGGTAGCATTGTAGGATCTGCTTTACTGATGTCTGGAATACTGAAAACGCATTTCAGAAATTAAATCCTTTCTTTTAAGAAAGTTAACAAACCATGATGATCTTTCCTAGTGCCAAGCCCACTCCAGGGGAACAGGACAGCTAATGGGCTCTGTGAGGAAAAGCTAAAACAACAAAAGGGTTTTTTGTCTATGAAAATAGAAGGTAAATAAACATCTACACTACAAGGCTTGTTGCTGGACTCTGAATTAGTAATTTTGCAAGAAGCTCAAGTGAGTTTCTTAAGAATAACCTATCATGTTCTGGCATTTCATTAATAAAATTACTTTATTCTGTATATAAATTATTAGATCAGATATCAAACTAAAATTTTCATTTAAAGCATCTGTAAAATCATTTCATTATAATGTAGTTGCCTGTCAGAAAATGATTTTAACAATACTGTAGGCACTGATGCAGGTAGCTCATACAAGTGGCAGATGACGAATATGAGACATCCTGAGCTGCTTCTCTTTCCTCTTTCAGCATCTCCAAATCTTGAAGAAAGCCTTGAAAAGATTCCAGAGACAGTTGCTTAGTAAGTTTGTTGTTACAATGTAAATTTGCAAGTTTAATAGTAGGTATAGAAGAAAAAAACTGTGTTAGGTTCAGGAACTGAGGCATGCAGAGGAAGGGAGCCTCAGCCCCTATACCTGAGAAGAATAACGTAGAGGCATGAAGCTGCTGGGATTTCCTGTCATCCTTTGCTCTCCCACTCTTAATCTCCTGAACTGTTTTAATTTTGACATAAGCCTGATTCTAGCATGTTCTTTCGATCAGTCCAAAGGACCGTGACAACACTCAAATTTTAAAACAGTAACCTCAGGCAGATTTTCATCTCCCATCACTCTCTGCATGTTACATTGCTCCTTGGCACATTCTTCATGCTGCAAATTCATGAGGGCTTACAGATGAGAGTTCCATGGGGCTGGGGGTCTCCTTCAGTATGAGCTGAAATGTCCCATTGGCCACCTCAGTCACTGAAAAGAGATTGGGCTGGGGGCGAGAGTCTCAGGCTTAACATTGTGCCATGAGATCACTCAGAAGGCACAGGACACGGTGGTACCCACTCAGTATCAACCATCAGCAAAAGACCAGCTTTGCATTCTACAGTGTGGCAACAGCTTGTGAAGCTCTTTGCTGACTGGTCCATCTCTGGCAAGTTTTCATTATTAATTTTGTGTACAGTCTGATTCTCCACTGTCTCAACTTTTTCCATTCTATATAATGCTTCAGCTGTGTAGATGTTAGCAGAGATGCAGTTTTACAGCAACTATAGGAACACTTCAAATAGTAAAAGATTTTCATCTTTCTTGCTTTAAACTCTCATTCAACTGTGTCAGATACCAAGCTGTTGTTCTGAAGATTTTTCTTTAGCATGTGTGTTACTTTCTCTAGCTTTGTAACAGATGAAGTGCACTTATAAACCTCAATACCTGAGCAACTGTAATGTCTTAGCAATTTCATAATGAAATTCATATGGAATTTAGCAACCCAAGCCAGATTTGTGTCAGAATCTTTAACATGTTCCAGTTGCATGAAATACTAATTAAAGGCACTCATTGTTAACTGATATAAATAGTCCCCACTTAGCCCATTATAGGTATGGGTTGTAAAACAAACAATTATGTGACAGATGATACATGTTAACACAGAGAAATTCTGTAATGACATTTCTGTAACACTGTAACCTCTTCAACCACCATGTGTTCCACATTACAGGCTAAAGGGGGTGCTGATTGCAAAGGTGACGTACTTTCCAGTTTGTGACTTTTCTTCTAAGAATAGAAATGCCTTAGAGCACCTCCAAATGATTTACATTACAAATTTAGTTCAGGCAATGAAATCATTAATGCAAGCTTGATTTTAACTGCTGCATGTGTTTGCTATTCCATGTTCCAGTGCCAAACAGTTGACTGTGCCTACCCACCCAACACCACTCTACCCAGAAACTGCCTTGGTAATCCAAGCAAACGATTGTTTCCTATTTACCATTTCATCCAATACCCATTTTCCCATCACTCTGTACTAAGAATAAAGTGATTTGGATGAAACAGGAAAGTGACTTTGGAATGTTTTTGGTTGGTTTTTTTTTAATATGTCATCAGAACTTCAAGCTAATCACGGGATAGAAGCAATCTCCTGGCATTTGGATAAGATAGAGAAATTATTCAATTAGTTAAAAATGGTTTCTGCCTTTCCACTAGCCAACATATTCCTGTAACATTAGAAGCAGGTGGCCTCCTTACTCAAAGAACAAACACGCAGAAGTTGCCTAGTGCATTTGCCCTGCCAAAAAATATGTATTTTCACATCTGTGAACTTACAATCCTGTGTTTAACCCTTGAAACTACAGAGTTCCTAAAGCAGCAGCAGAAGAAATGACCAAGGTACATCTCTCCAGGGAGGCAGCAAATGAAGGAAAGGTGACCACAGTCTACGGACAGTACTAGGAGTTATTTCAGCCATGACTTTCAAAAGGGACTGCTGAGGAGGGACACAGGGTAACTGAGCTTTTGTTTTTTAAAAAAGAAAGACATTTATACTCATTTAAATGTTGGTTTAAGACTCAGAAAACTCCAATTTTGCCATCTACTTTTAAAAAATTTGGGCCTTAGTGAACAAGACAAAACTACTTGTTAGCAGATATTTGTCTCCAAAGCTCTTTCTCAGAGATATATATTTCACCAAGACCAATCTACCCTGAGCTATAACATGTACAAGACAAAACTAAACTTTTGCTACTATGATGATGATTGATTTGCTGATGAAAGTGAAAAAGTTAAATCATGAGAGAACAGATGATGCAAAACTTAAACATTAATGGAAATAACCTTGTCTTACATCACAGCTCAAAACTGGCTTGGATGGAAACCCTGGAACTCTTCAGACTTGTCCTTGGAGGCACTTTTATCTAGGTCTGTATCCAAATTTTTTGGCTTAGAGCTATCATCTGATAAAGCTTAGAAAGCCCTTTGTGACACCTCACCCGCACAGTGAGTTGAGAGTTTTCCAAGTCCACTGGGTTGTTCTCTCTGATGGTTCAGGCTCCATCCATTCAGTCAAGAAGAGACTAAAAAAATAACATTTAATTTCATGTACACCAGCTCAAAATTAAATAAAGACACAGCCTATGATAGAATTGAAATGTCTGTATGTAAAGTCAATACATAAAGATGGTTAAGCATGCTGGAAAGATTGTGAGTAACACTAATATCTCTGTGGATAATTAAAAAAAAGAAAAAAAATGTAGGACTGTTAATTCCATTTTAACCCCTGATTAATCTTGCCAACCTCAAGCAGAATCACCTGTAATTTTACCTAGCATTCAGTGGTCTTATCCCAGAGCACACATTTGTTTCTGGAACATTTGAAGCCATTTGGATAGGACATTTGGATGATATTATTGTCCAAAAATGGGGATGTTCTCACTCTTTGGACTTTTTCCTAACCCTTTTTTTGGTTTTTAGAACACAGAAATGATTTACCCCAGAAATGTCAAACTTGATTCAATGCTTGCTTGGCAAAGAGACATTCCTTTGGAGCCTGCTAGAGGGCTTAGGTGGGTAATTGTAAAGTTATTGTTAGCTTTTTCCACACTCATGGCATGGAGTACATGGCCAGCTCATGTTAATAAATACCTGTTGGGTACATGTGTGGTTTATAAAGGCTTGATTCAAAGCCCACAGAAGTCAGTGAAAAGAGTACTCTGGCTATAAACAGGCTTAGAGTCAGGCTGTAAATGTAAATGACAGGATGGAAGAGAATCTGTCATGGAGAAAGTAGACTGGGAGAATCACATCTCCTGCACCCTCAGAGTCTTCTCCCTACAGAACATAGGAGGGTGGGAAGACACTCATTTTCTGTGATCATCATGTACTATAGGGGTCACAGAATCGAAGAGGGAATGGAATCTTGAGAAAGAGGAAATTCTGGGGTCGCAGTGGGGTTAAAAATCATTTGAATTATAACAGCTAATGCTGATTACTGCACCATTGGAGAAAAACAAAGGAAAAGAAAGAAGAAAGGAAGAAAGAAAGAAAGAAAGAGAGAGAGAATGAAAGAATATGAAATCTATATAAAGTCTTATCATTATATAAGTACTATAGAAGTGTTCAATCGCTCTTGGACAATATAGATGCATTTCCCATGCTTGACATATCTCATGAGTGCACATGTTGATGTGGGGATTGCTGGATAATTGCAGCACCAGTCTGGGGGAGGAAATGAGCTGCAGCAGCACATCACCCTCCAGTCCAACTGCCTGCCTAGCCCAGCCTCATCCTGCCTAGCACTAGTCCCGGGAGCCCCTGTCATCACCTGCCTGAGAACTATTCCTGGGGTCTCATTCCTTCAGCTCTTGGAGGCATTCCCATGCAGCTCACGGGTCCTAGATTTTGGTAGACAGCTGGGAGGGTCAGGAAGCTTACGTGCCCATTGGTGACAACACACATTTGCTCTACTTACAGGAACTAGGCAAATGTCTGCTGAATCAGGCTGAAAACTATTTTCACTGCAAAGTAAAAATCCTTCTCATCCCATGTCTTTTTGCACAAAGCAGGAACACGTCCACACAGAGCCGTGTATAAGTTCTAGCTCTTTGCATATTTCCTAAAAAGTATGCATCTCAACTTACCACTTAACATGTACAAAAAGTCAGCAATACCTCCCACTATATTTGATTTCTTCATTTATTTACTTATACTCTCTCCATTTTTGAATGCTTCTTTTAAAGTGGCAAGACTTGTACAATGACGTGCCTGAGCAAGTTTTTGTTTTGCTGTGGGAGTGTGAAGTCCAGCAGTAGCTAGTTGGTAGTCTGCCATGCAAAGTTGAAAGTTCAACAGCCACCTGTGTCACATTTCTCCCTTTTTTTGGAATGAAAGGGTGCTATAGGAAAGGTGTGTTAGCTTTTTCTTTTTTGGTAGGACTAAAAGTGGAATGGAGCGTTGTCTGTGAGAAACTTATTTCCTCATGTAGTGAAGTAGCCAGCTGGCAGCCAGATGGCACCAAGCCATTGGGAGGTCAAAGGCCATTGGACAACTGTGTGGGATTTGTTTCTCACTCAATGTGTTTGGTTTTAAAATCATTTATTTCTGGAGTAAGTCATAGATATGGAAAGGGTTTTACCTAGGGGACGTTTGTTTCCCCATCCAGTTGAAACCACAAACAGACAGAAAGCTGGTCACTGGCCAAAGTGAAAGGCCAAAGGCAAATTGTCCCATATTTATCCTTTACTGGGTCAAAACTCAAAAGCTGGACACTGATGGCAGTTCATAAATATTTCACTGCTCCAATCAACGAATGAGATAGAAGGACATCGCATGTCAAGAAACTTGTTGACTCTTGCAGAGCAGATAGCCTGCTGGCATGAGCACTGCTATTGCCCTGTCTCAGAGCTGAAAGGCCGGAGTCAAATTGTGCCAGATTTGTTCCTGGTTTAGCTAAAATAACACAGGAACCATGTTTATGTTTTGATCTTGCTGTGGCATGTCCTGTGATCCTCAGTGGCCATGTGATCCTCATCTATGAGTAACAAGAGACTCTGAAATCCCCAGAGAGAAATTCTGCCTAAAGGTTTACAATTTCTGTTTCATTCAAGCTTCCCGTTCATCTCATGTTTTATCCTCTTTTGTGTTTGCAAGTGCCAGTCATCAAGAGATGCTTGTAGTATCGTGTATGGGATCTGATCCCATCCTCACAGCTCTGAAGAACTGTGGGTCAGGTTCTTTTTAAGTATCAACAAGCAGAAACTCACTGAGGTCAGTGAAAACAAGCCCTCATATTTGGTGCAGGTAAGGTTTGCACCCTGACCAGCAGTTTCCAACCTTACATAGGAACAGTGGGCCAGTCTTTTTATTCTGAAATTGTCAATGCATGCCTGTGGCACTCTGTCCTAAATATCTGGAAGGGTTAACACTTCAAACTTCTGCCCCTTATTTGGAATGGGAGATAAATGGCCAAGAAAGAATCAGCTATATGCTTTCCACAGAACATGCCAACAGACAAGGTTCTGGCTCCTGGTCCCTGGGGTGGCTCACTGCCCAGCATCCAGTGGTCCAGAAACACACTGTTTTCACAATACCTGAAGCAGCACAGTTAAATTTAGATTCTGATCAAGCTGGCAGACTGCCCGCACAAAAATAAGGGGTTACAAGCATGACAGTTTGTCCCTTGTCACCAGCACTGGCTTCTGGAAGGTAGTTCTCCTTCCAGAGAGCACAAATACTCTGAGGAGATGGGTTGAGCAAGGCTGTGGGGTTTCAGTTACTCATGCAAAGGAGCATGACAGAACAGATTTCCTTGGCCTCACACATGCTTTATAACCCTGTTCCAGGGCAACCCAGACGGTGACAGAAGGAACTTCCAGACTCTGTGGTGGTCCAGTTTGGTGTAACCTAAGAAGTCATGCTCTTCAGCTCTGCCCCAGCTCTCTGCCCAGAGGTTTCCTCCCCAGCAGCAGTGGTGTCAACAGAACAGTTGGAGTGTTTGGTTCCCCAGCAACTGCAGTTGACTGTCTGGTATATCAATTTGAGTCCCAGTCGAGTTCAGTTTGTGTTAATGAGCCTGATGATCTGTGAACTCCGCTAGTGGCAGAGCGGCTGCGCTGCCGCTGCTACTGCTGCTGCGGCTGCTGGGGAGGGAGCAGTGCTGGAGGTGGGAGGGCAGAGTCAAACCTGACCTCATGGAAGGGACAGAGCTCTCTCAGACTCCGTCAGGGTCCTGATTGTTTCTATTTACTGAGAGAAAAGGCAGAGAAAGCAAATGGATGTGTAGGCATAAGGATTCCTGTTTTGCCAGCCGGAAAAGCTGTATGGAAGCACATGTGGGAATAAACTGATTTACACTGAGGTTGAAGTAAAGGAGAGAGGAAGAAAATGTGGCATAGAAAGCTGTAATTCACCTTTGTCATCTCCTATTCTCTTGTCTGCTCTCAGCACAGGGTATATAACCTTTCAGTTTATTTTATTTTAAATATTTTTAAACTTTTTTTAAACACAAGCTCTGAAATGGACAAAATTCTGTGTGTCCTCTCAATTCTGATCTGTTAAATCTCCATCTGATCCAGCTTTTAAGTATGCTAATTGAAAGAAAAGTAGTATCTCCAATTTTTAATACCTTATTGACCTGGAAGATGTGACTTGATTAATCTCCAGGGCCAAGAAAGAGCACATCTATTGAAGGCTGTTAATTTCAGATCAGTTATGAAACTCAGACTTTCAACAGATTCAAAGGTTCAAAATATTGATATATTAATGCAAATGACAGCAGCTCAGCTTCTCCTCAGAGGTCAGCTGGAGTCAGGTCTTTGTCTAAACAAAGGACAAGAACAACTAGAGAGCATAACGAAAGTGGGACACTTAAGTAGCTCAAGTCCCTACATATACATAGGACAAGTAAATTGATTGATTTACAGGCTGATGTCTCCACTTCAGAAAAATATTTATGCTTCTTCAATTTCTTTACACTCCATATTAAAATTTTATTTCACAGAAATAGAGTAAAAGTTTCTTTCTGTAGCAGGTACTATGTGGAACTGTGATAAATCAGTAAATACAAGAACTTAAGAACAGAAAGCAATACTACTGGAGGCAGAAGCGTCTGTTAGAGATTCAAGTGTTAGCATATGATTTATATTTATGAGTTGCCACAAATTATTCTGAAAAAAACACTAGACACAACCTCTTTGTGGTCTCTGAAACTCCAACAGCTCTGGGACTGCACTGAAACATAGACTTGGACTGCAATCCAGGAATGAAAATTGTGACTGGGATCTATATGTACCATCTATATGTACTCTTGCGTATTTCGGAGTGAAAGGCACATGCATTTTACTTGTCTGTGTCTTCCTCACACTCTCTGCTATGTCTATCAGCTTTCTCACTCTATCCCCTGGCATGAATTCACAGCACACTTTCATGTCACTTAAATCTCCAAAAGCTGATATTACATTTTTGGTTGAACTCTTCTTTATAAATAGGAACGTGAACTTCTTTTTTATAGACTGGAACCCACAGCTGCAAACAAAAAGACTGTATGCTACCTGAATTTCAGTTACTAACCAGTTAAAAATAGACATTTGCTCCTTCTGCAACTACTTAAGTTTTCTCTCTATTAGCTAATGTGTATTGATGAAATCTCATCAGTTCTTTCATGACCATTTTGAGATGTGTCCTTGCCAAAAGTGCTAAACTGCAGTCTTGCTCTCCAAACCAATGTATAGCTGAGCTAAAAAATGTCATGTGTTGGCTTTAAAACAAAGCAAAAATAAAAATTGAGTTTTGCTGCTGCATTAATTTCAGATCTCAGGATAACTTCCATAAAGCATATAGGCCAGATTCTTAGCACATTGAAAACTGCATAAGTCCACTGGTTCCCATGAAGCTACGTTGATTTACAGCAGCTGAGAATCTGGCCTAAAAGGCCCAGGGCTATATATCTATCTTATGCTGTGTTAAAGTCCCTTGACCTCTTACTTGATTGCCTTGCTCCAGTGTGTGATGCTAGTGTAGGTAAATTATACCTCTGCTGGCCACTAAGCTTGCTGTTCTAGCAACATTAATAACCTCAAGGCTTCCAATTTTCTTACCAATGCTTACTAGACCTCCTGTGCAAGCCTCTGGGGCTGCTCTGACAATAATCCCAATATATATTGTTTTGAATGAAAACAAACTTTATTGCAACTTGTGCTGCAGGCAGACCCATGAGCCTATGCTCTAGAATGCCTACGAGGCAGCTGTGTAATCATTAGCAATACTGTAGGGAACAGCACTAGGATCAGTTCAGAAGGGTTCTTCATCCAGCTGGGACTATAACTTACAATGCCACCATCACTACAATAACAAGGTAGCCGAGAGAAAACACTCTGGAAGGGGTGGCAGTGAAATTCAGCCATCGCAAGGTGTGGTCTCTGGGGCAAAACCTTGAATTGGCAGGAGGTTCACTAACTACTCTGGTAGGTATTGTAAGAGAGCTTCGGTGGGTGGATGCCGTGTCTGTCCCTGCTGGGTGCCTCGTGGACACGCTCAGGCGGCTCTGCCAGCTCCCACACGGGCACTCGATCGCGCCCTCGCAGGGGGCTGTGAACAGCCGCTCACACACGGCCTGTGCGGGGACCAAAGAGGAGACAGGGGGGCTCTGCATGCAGTCCCAAGGTGTCTAATGGCAACACCCCAAAGGGAACAGAGGCAAGAAGAACACGAATACGAACGCCCGCGCCGGTTTTATCCCGAAAATTCCCAAAGGCGGGCAGAGCATCCAAACCCAGTGGTCTGAGGGCTGGGGGGCAGGGGCAAGGTTGAATGACGGAACAGGGGCCAATGGAAAAAAGGATGGGAGGGGGGAGAGGGCCAGTGAACTACAGAATGTCGACAAAGGGAGAACTTTCTAGCATAGTTTTGTGAGGAGAGACCCCTTTTAGGGCAACTTGGGGTTGTAAAATGGACTTAGCCACTGCAACAGGTACCCTCAGACTTTCAACTTACACTAAATCTAAATCTACAACCAAGATGAACTTGAAAAAGCATCCATATAAGAAAAGGCTAACCATCAATGTCTCATTTTTCCATGAAAAACTAGAAAGAGTTTTGTGTCCTGAGCCACTTTTTCTTGTCCTTCTGCTCTACCGTGCTATTCACTTCCCCACATTGGACTTGCAGTTCTCCTTCCTGCCCTGCCAAAGAAGCACTAGAAGCAACCTGTCAAGTTTTGCTTCTGTTTGGCACCCAGCTCACTCTGCTTTTTCCTTTACCTTCTTTTTATATAGCACACCTGATTTAGATCTATAAAGTTTTATTGTAACTAGAGTAAACTCACAAAGCTCACTACTGGTAACTTTTATCAAAAACTAGGTTATAGACTAATTTTGCAACCAAGCCCATGATGTTGAAGAGGCCCAAATTTGAGTTTGAAATCTCATGAGATCACTTGGGGTAGTAGATGTAGTAGACTGGATGAACACAACCCACAGAACAGGGCCTTCTCTTTCTGCAGATGTGCTCTTTATCTGCATTCACTGTTAGTCTAGCCCCCACTCCCATTTGGGCAGATAATTAGATGAAAAAAAAAAATTTCATTTTGGAAAACCGTGAGCCCTTTCACCCCTCTGTCTTCCTAAAACCCTTCTGAATGTCGAGTACATCAAGGGCAAGGACTGTGGGGTTTGAAGGAAGGGCTGTTGATTTTAATCAAAGGTTAAAACACCATTACTTTCTTTTCATATTATTCAGCTCTTTTTGTTGGTGGTGCTGTTTTTGTTAAAAAATCCTCCACAAGCTTCTGAACTCTCGTGTGACCCTAGAGCAGTCATGACCCTTAATGGGCAGAGCACTGCCAACATCCAGGAAAAGTCAAGACAGAAGGACCGGGAACACACACATATTCAGGTCAAGTTTTAAGACATGTATAGCTGGTCTTGAAAATGTCACCCAGCTCTGCCACCATCACTACATATGCTTACTTAGGTGACTAATTTTAGGTTTCTCTCTGTTGCTTTCATGGACTGGCAGCACACAATGGTGAGCAGCACTAGTTAGGACCTTGAGAATGATCTTCAGAGCGCTGCCACCTCTGACAGCCGAAGGCAGCACGTTCTGCTAACAAAAAAGGTTAACAGCACTACTGTCTTGGCTTCAGTTTCAAAAGACCAACACAGGGCTTTAGCAGGTGGTTACAAAAAATTTTGGAGAGGCCTCTATTAGGTCTTGTAGGCCTCTGGAGTTGAAGAGTACCTGCTCAGATGGTAAAAATGACAGAGTAGCACTGGAATCCTTCATTCAATAGCTGAGAACCTCAGTGAATATAACATACTCCTAGCTTCTCCCTAGTGCCAGAAATGGAGGTACAAAAAGAGCCTGTAATAAAAACAAATGCATTACTAGACAAAATAAGGTTTCCAGAAGAATATTCAGTAAATCCATATATAAATAATTTAAGTCAATAAATCACAGTTTGTTTCTCTTCTGCTTCATCTCTTGTTCATTCTGTGGCATTGAATTATTTTCTGGTTTCCTTAGAAAATTGTATTACCTCAGTTACATCTCAGATTTTGTGCATTTGCCTTGTTTCTGAATTGACCACACAAGGCTGGTGGTACTCACATACTCGGTAAAGCACTGAGACATCTGAACATCTGCGAGGGCAATGAGAACATGGGATACAGAATTACAACTCTGAATGCTGGTCTTGTTCTGCCTTGACCTGTGCATTGGCTTAGCCAAGGCCATTTGACCTCTCCAGGTTTCAGTGTACCCAGCTAAAAAGAGAAATTTGGGGTTTGGGTTTATTTTCTCACATAAATTAATAAACCAACTAAACTCACAGCAAAACCCCAAAGCAGAACTCCAAAACAGTTGCAGATCAGGCTGGAGCTAAGGGCTTCATTGAATAGATTGGTGAGAATCTGCAGCTCATTGATGTTGGAGAACCTCAGATTTGATTATGATGATGTCTCCAGCTTTGAAACAATTGGCCAGACTTACTTTTGATAGTGGAAATAGAATTGATTAGATCATAAAGAGACCATGGTAAAGGACATTGAAAACCGTATATTACAGTGGGTTTGCAATTGTCAATGTAATTAAATGCCCAAATGTAACTGAATGTCAATTATTAATTTTCACAAGCTTTCACAAGTGCCAAGGTCACAATAAAGATGGTCCAAAATTTCTCAGGTGCATGAAGCTGGAGGTTTCCATATCAATGATAAGGTTGCAAGCAAACTCTTCAGGAACGAGACAAAGTTTCCATACAGATCTTCGCATCATACTTCTTTGGAAATGGATCATATCATACTCAGAAAATGCATGCAAACCCACGAACAGAATTCATGACCAAAACACTGTCATCAGCCTTGAGGAGATCCATGGGGAAATGTGATGTTCCAGCTTGTCAAAGAAAATTTCCAGGCAATGTAATTTCCAGGCAATGTCATAACCAAAACTTCAAACACATGAGAAGATTTGACTTAGTTGACACCATGTTGATCATTGCTAACTGAGCAAGAGAAGATACAAGTAAATCTTATATTGTTCTGATTATTTCAGCTCTAATTCTGTTTGTGATAAGGATTTGAAAACTGATGCTAAGCTCATTATCATGTTAAAAACAGCACTCTCTAGTCAAGGCAAAGCTTGGAGAAATGCTTTCCCAACTAATGGAAAAGCAGCTTAGAGGATCTGAATTATGAAATCAATGTATACTTGGCCCTACAGAGTTTCTTCATTTCTCACATAAGTTTTTCATTAGCCCAGCTTTTTTCCTAGTTGAGTCTTATTTGATTTTTATGGCCTGGGGTCTACTCACACATAAAATGGGAAGTGATATAGTCTTTCTTTTATCTGCTGAAATATGAGATAAGGTACTCTTTGGTGAGTTTGTCTATAGTGTCACTTGGATTTTGAAGTCATTTTCCTACAGTTTCTGCCTTGACATGCAGCTTAGAAACTTTCAAAAAAAGGTGCTTATATCCAGTGCACATTTTTTTACATTCCAAAAACAAACAGTTTATGCCCTCATGTATGTGATAGAGAATATAAATAGAGTGACACAAATTAAACTCTTTGCAGTAGCCTGAAATTCAGCCATATCAAGCTTCAAAGAGGACAACTCTTGATTTTGTTGTTTCCCAGGACCAGGCCAGTCGTCTGTCCCGGTGAGCTGGTATTCAGGTGGATAATCATGGTAATCATGGTTAGCTATGACAATCACTGCTTTTCCCAGAACTCAATTTAGAAAATTTGTCTTGGACAATGTCTGTATTTTTTCTTGAAAATGCAGGGATACAGTGAAGAACTGATGAGCATGTCTCTGGCTAACTGATTGATTCCAAGTCTAATCAGTGTTGTTTCTGAGGTGAATTCTTCAAGGCAGATCCAATTTTCATTGCTGAAGCCTTTAGACAGAAAAAAACACAATGCAAATCACATTTTGAAATAGAAATCCCACACCTACATATTTATGTCCTTAAAGCTTGTTGTTTAAAACTATCATGACACTGCATCATTTCTCTCCATTTTATTGATCACTCATCTATCAGCCTCTAATATTAGTTATATCCTTGCTTGAATATTATAATTTTTTTAATTCCCCCTAGGAAGACAACAATGTTGTCTGAGGACTCCTTAGCTCCCTTACATGGAAGCTCATGTGTTCTCCAGAAACCCCAGCATTCATTTGTTAACTCTTAGCTATGGTCTCTCAGCTAAACTCGCTCCTTCTTAGCTCAGGCAGATCCCTGCCTGTGCAAGTATTTTTCTCATTGCCCAAACAGTGTGAATTCAGGCAGTTCAGTTTTACAATAGTTGGAAAGAGCTAAAAAGGTCTGTTTGCACCAGTGTCAGCTGCAATGGTGACCTTTTCTTTTGTCTGGCACTTGTCTGTACAAGCAGTCACCTTTTATTCCACTGTCTCTGGTCTAACTTCCCACCTTCATGGCAAACATCAATCTTAGGACAACCACAACATTTGAGACAGATGCTCATTAGTGAGCAGATTGTTGTAAACCACACTGAAAAGCGGCATGAAGTGAAGGGGCACCCACTCCAGCAGTGACCAGACTCAGCTGGAAAGGGCAGGTAATTAGGGTCTGACTCTGTAAGTGCTTGTACTCCACCCTGCTTTGCACCTCTCAGGACCTCATCTAATCTGTTTGATTTAACACTGCAATACAGCACACACTGACTATGAGTTCAGAGTGATCTGAACTCAAGGCAGTAAAAAAAGTGATAGCTCTCTCCCAGCTGAGATTAGTCCCTTGGAGGGGGATTCATCTTAACCGATGTAAATGTCTACGTCTCAGCTTCCCTCTCTTCGTAGACAATGAACAGATGTTTTTAAGGTTATCTTCATCTCAGTGTCATGGTGACACCTAGAATGGCTGTCACACTCCACACGATAAATATCTGCAGTGAAGGAAGATCAATTTGTCCTTGCTGATTTAAATACCCTTCCACATTTTTTGTACCAATAACTTTAGCTTTATGATAGTGTATTGTGATGAACAGAATAGCAATAACTAGGTCTGAGTCACAGATGTAAGGCAGGGCTTCCATGGAGATGTGGTATGGTTCTGAAGATACTGAGTGTTTCCCATGAACAGAGTGAAGCAAAGAGGGAACTGTAGTAAGGCACAAGAGTGATACAGAAATGCTCCCTGCAAAGTGAGCTATTTATCAGACTACAAAGAATAATTAGCATGCACACTAATCCGTAGCTCTGCAATTCATCTTGCTTAGATCAAGGCATCACTCCAGTTTCTTTGGAGGACTTTGTTGTTGCCAAACTGGGGACACCAGCTGAACAACTCTACCGTGGAAACATAACCTTAATAAGTGAGATTTTTGCTGCTGTAACCACGTGTCATTTTTTCCCCCACTTTTTACTATCATCTGTCTTAAATCATTTTCTTGTGGGGAACTTCAGCTACCAGTGCTAATGGCATTACATATAAGAACTGCCATTGATGCCAACACAAAGGAGAACAAATACTTTTTTCTTAAAATATAATAATTCCCAGCTCTATTTGAGCAGGCCTACATTTGAAATTTATCTTACTCTCTCTGTAACAAAAGTGACCTTGTGCACATTTCTACCTTTATTGGAAAGCTAAAACTGACACACTTGGAACTTCAAGCAGTAGTTGTAATAAGGAGGCAAGGTAGAAAAGCAGGGTGAAATGGGCCTTAATACCAGGATTAACAATAAAACAAAATTGTCACATGCTGTTTACTTGTTTTAACATCTGGAAGGGTTTAGGAGAGCTAAAAAAAGGTCTTGTTTAATGTCTGATTTGCACTCTGCCCCATTTTCACTCACATAATAGTTTATACAGTTTTTAGTTTACACAGTTCCTTGTTGACTCAGTTAGGTTTCTGAGAAGCTTGGGCTTTTTGAGCCCATGTGGGGGCTGTGTCAAGCAAGAACTTCACAAGACATCCTGCACCCTAAACCTATTGCTCTCCTTCATCACATGATAAAGGACAATGTCCAGCATAAATTAATCCGGCATCTCAGGTTATTTCTCCATAGCACTCCTCTTGCCAAAAGAGCCCTTTCTTTACACAAGACCAGACTAAAGAAGGAAAGAAATTTTTCCTAGCAAACAGTGAGATGAATTTCTGACTGCAAAACTGGAAACAAAAAATAAAATATGAAAACAGAAACTTAAAATATACCTGACTCCAAAGCCCCTTTTTAGCTGTTCCAGTGGCTAAAATGAGTGCAAAGGTCTGAAAGTGTAATGCTTGTCCCTCTCTCTACCCTTATTTTCCTTTCTTCTTTCTTCAAAGCCTGGACTGACCTTGGAAAGTTTGCTGAGCTGACATTTTCTTTTTCACTTCAGCTTGAGATTCTGCCTGCTCCTCTCTCCCTTCAGCTGGTGCATGTTTGCATTCAGTGTCAAAGTAGGGAATGGGCTCTTTCTCTCCTTCTGGGAGTTTTTCTCAACAGTACCTGCCTGTTTTGGTCCTAAGACACTGTCTTCATTTAGAATTCATATTTTCTTCCTGTGGCAAAATTTTGGGGCTATCCTAATATTTTATAAGTCATCTGTTACATTGAAATTGTCTGTTGTATATGGTCTCTGTCATTAGAACTCATTATATCCCTTTTCTTCTTCATGCCCTCAAGGAAGTGTCCTAGCTAAGTCATCCCCCCTCAGTCACAGAGGATAGAATGAGATGAAGGAAAGAAAGAAGAGGAGGGAGGAAAGGGTAAAGGACGTGGTGCATTTTTCTTTGATTTTCTTCCACATCAGTTACATGTTCTCTTTCATACTGGTCTCCATGAATTTTAAGTAGCAAACACTTCTAGGAAGCTGACCATCTCAACAGTCTCATTTATTCTGGTGTGTTTCTTCATGTGGATAACAGTTCACTGACCTGATGTGGTCAGATTTTGCTGTAGGTGCTCTTCCTGCTAGAGGTCAGGGCTGCGTTTCCTTGAGGTGCAAGAGCTTTCCCTTTCATGTCATTTCATAATCCATACTGTTTATTGCAGTGAGAGAATGCAGCACACAACTTGTCTTTCACTCTCTCCCCTGCTACTGTTTTACTGGGCAACTCTTAAGACTACTCTTGACCTTTTTATTCCTTAGTTCAACCCAAGAGTCATTTATGTCAATATAATTAGTGTTTTAATCTTGTGTATGATCTTCTTCTTTGGAATGCCCACAGTGCTGTCATTTTTAAGCTTGGGATATGCTTTGAGACTCTGAAGAGTTAAATTTGGACAGAACATTTCTTAAGTCTTACATGTGAATGATACATGCCAGAAAAACTTTGATACTACTACTAACCATTAGCAAAAAGTATGCTTTGCTCTGCAATTCCTTTACAAACCTGACTGAGAAGATATCTCCTGGAGAAAAAACTCGGTCAGATTGTATACTGCTTGTTCACCATGCATGGTCTTTTAAATTTTATGTATAATTTATTCCTGTTTTGGTACTAAGGTCAAAAACATCCTAAACTTCTGAACTGCATACAAGGAGAAGGATGATCAGGAAAAATTACAAAGTCAAATTATTTTCTCAGTCATCTGGAAAAGGCTTTTTTTTCTTTAAAATTGAGCTCTGAGAGCAACAATGAAGAGCCAGAGGCTGCCCAAAGGTGTAACAGAAAAAAAACCCCAACAAACTAGTCAGTTTAGCGTGGTTGCAGTTCATGGATAGATCACCAGAACCCTTATCAGCAGTGACAATTCAGTTTTCCTTCACTGCCAAATTCAGCTAAGATGATAAAGGATGTGATTCACTGGAATAAATGAAAATACACTAACAAACTATAGCTGACTTGCAACTATGCAAAATTTGTCTGTGCATGTAAATTCTTTCATCCTTATACTCCCATTTCACTTGAGCAATACTTTTTCCCTCTTTATTTGTTTTCAATTTGTATTTGTACTGCTTCTTATCCCTGAAGTAGTGCAAAACTAAAAACTTCATTCCACGTCATACCTCTCGAGCATGACCTAAGTTTGCTGGCAGGATGGGAGAGCTTGTACTGGCACAGAGCTTTGATTAGTGTGGTGCAGAACTTTCCAGCCTGCTAAAGTGGTGCACAACAGCAGATGTTGCCAGGTCTGTCAAGGCAGAGGCATTTAGTAGAGCTGCAGACAGATCCTTCAGATAAGTACTTGAGTGCAGAAACATCTTGGCTTTCCAACCTGTGCCAGAAACCAGCTGTTTTCAAGGTCTGTTCTCCTGCCTGAGAATGTCAGACCAGCATCAGGAGGCAAAAAGCCTCTGTCAATGAAAAGCTTGCTGAAGTAAAACATGCCATAGGTGAATATACATTTAGCAGATGAGATGGGTTTGGATGAGTGCAGTTAGTGAGACAGGTGAGCAGAGAGGTGTATGGGTAGAGCTGGGTTCCCACTGTGTTAAAGATCTGTCATTTCAACCGCTCCTGTGGAAGAAACAACTGAGAGAATATAGAAATGTGTCTCCTAGTGCCCATGTAGGCTACATCTGGAAGCTATTGCTTCTTGTCACCAACAGTGGTGTGGCTGAAGCACAGGACTCATCCCACCTAATTTTAATATCTGTAAGTCAGAATTATGTGAAAATCCCTGATTTAATTTTATGGTGGGCTGGGTCAGTGTTTTCTTCAATTTCTTTCTGGGTGGGTTCACAGCTACAAGTTTTGCTTGTGTTTCAGGTCCAAATAAGCTCAAAATCTCAAAACACAGTCAAAGCTGCCAAAATTTATCTGGTTCATTGTCAAAATCATGTGAGAATGCAAAGCATAAATCAGCTCAAGGATCACTCAAAACTGCTGAAGGTTCACTTAAAAAGTCCAATATTCTTATTAAACATGAAATCATGTGAATTTTACATAAATTGGAGTAACAGAGAATATGTTCTTCATGACTCCATAAACCTCATTTTAACACTTCATACATCTTATGTGAAAATTGGTCTCATTTCAGTTCTCCAGACTGAATCCAAAATTTCACTGAACATGGTGATAATTTGATTATATCCTAAGAATTAACTTCAGAGTTGGATCCACTGGACCAGCTGAATAGAGGAGACTGATGTTTCCAGAACCTTTTCAAAACACAAGTACTCCATCTTTCTTAGACTGGAATATTTAAGAAAAGCAAACATATCAACAAAAATCCCATGTGTCCTTTTCTCTTGCTTCCTTTTGAGTGTAGTCTCTCTAGTTTCTGGGTCTCAAGAGAGGAGTGTCTGGAGTCTATATTTATTTATGTTTACAATTATCTGTTGAGTTGTAAAATTTATTTACTGTATGTAAATATATATCTGTATCTCAAATATTCATATATCTAACTCATTTCATCCTAAAAAAATACATGTCTAAAAGATGAGGAATTAATTGTTCTATGTTTGTATGTGTTCCTGTGAACATTTCCCTTCCCACTGGCTTCATTGGGAGTCATAATGACCAGCCTACACTACTTAGTTCATTTGACATGAATTATATTGCACAGATGCTACAGATATAAACATTGCCATTTACAGTTTTCCCTATTAGGAGAATTTCTATTTCTACCCTAAACTGGTTTTTATGCTCATTCTAGAGCTCCAAGGACAATGCTGGTTATAAGTTTGGATTAAAATTTGTATTTTTAAGCCCAGCACTTTTATATGTTTTCAGAAACCCTCAATGAAATGAAATAAAATAATAGTGAGAAAATACTTACATTTTGATGAGCTAGTATTGGGGGTGAAATAGTTATTTTCTCTACTGTTGTTGTGTAATTTTTTTGCAATAAGAAGTAGCTCAAACGCAGAAACACTGGAGTCACTGAGAACATTTAATATGATGACTGATTATTTAAAATGTGCTGTGAAACACTTTGGGTTTAGAAATACGTATGCCCTGAAGACTATCATGAAGAATGGCTACATTCCACAGCAAGAACAGTGCTTGGAAAGCTTAGCTCACTCCAGCCTACTCACAACGATGATAAATTTCATGTATTGTACACTGTATGCACAGTTTTTATGCAGGTGTTTTCGGGGGAAAGGGGTTATGTTTACTTATAAAGTGCTCCTGTTCACTTCCCTCTTGCTCTAAGAACATATAGAAAAATATTTCACTGTTTCAGCCCCTAAACTACAAGTAGTACAATTATTAAGTTATCTATGCAACAAATCCTGCAGATTTCCCAGTATGTTCTGTCCCTGCTCTGTAATGAAACAGGGAAAGCTCCAGAATTTCTTTAACTCAATGTTCATGGTGCTAACCCAGCTAGCCCTGTGCTGCCCTTTGCCTATTTCACTGCATGGGAGGGAGCAAAACCAGGTCACTGTGTAGTCTTGGAAGGTCAGATTGAAGCTTCCAGGCTCTTGCCTTTACCAGGACCAAAAACAAGGAGCAGTTTCTTGCCGACACCTTTTTCAGAGAAAACTGGTTATGTTGTCATTTCTAAGATAAAAGGCTCCTGCAATACTGACCTTGGCAGGAGAAGCTTTGGGGGTTACAGAGATGAATGCCTGTACTCCTCCCCCTCCTTTCCTCCTCCAAAATACAAGTCCTTTACTCAAAGGGAAGCAATGATGGAGAAAAATATGGCTGAGTTATCCATATCATTCCAAATTCCTTTTAGAGCTTGAACCACCATTATTTGCTTATCTGCTTAGACACTGTTTTTCCTACTCACCATTGCAAGTTATCAGGGAATCTTTTATCCATAGTGACTCAGTTTTAGGTCTCATCTAAAGGAATACACAGACCAGGGCTAGATGTATGGCAAGATTTTACCTTGACAAATTTTTCACCCAGAATAACTGTCACTGACCTACATTACAGCTGGGACATCATCAGGAACTGACATGTTGGGTATTTGTTTCAGTTTCATGGTTTGGGGGCAAAGGAGTAAAGAAACTTTAAACAATTTATGTACCAGAGGTGACAACAATCTCTGGCTATTTTATTTACTGTCATAGATTTAGTCAGAGTGTTATATGAAATATATGTTTATCACAACACTGAAAGAATCTATAAGGGTTCAAAAAGACACACAGTTTCTATAGATGCATACAGTCTAATATAATACTCAGAAATTACACATTTCTTTATAAATTTACTGGCATGACCAAAAATGACTTCCTCAGAGATATGTTGAAATACTGAAATCACTGTTTACTTGTCAGGCAGAAGCAAAGCTTACAAGGCATGAGATGCAATATTTCTGTCATTGTAAAATAAGTGTTGCAAAATTGAAGATGCTGCAAATTATTTCCTATAACTTTGTTTCACTCTGTGCATTTTGTCTGAAACATTTCAACTGGGAGAAACTGAAGTTTTTTTCAAAACTCACGCAGCAGGAAATAATGCAGTAAAAAGAAAAAACTCTAGTTTTACTCTGTTTTTCACACCCCTAAACTCTACTGAGCTAACTGCATTTATCTTAGGAATGTAGTCAACAGAGCATTTTTTCATATTAATATTCAACGTATTTAAGAGGCTCATCTGCTAAGTTTTTTTATTCTTTTCTCAAACCAGAAGTATGGGAATTGTGCAAAACTATATGAAAAACAGAGAGACTTTGTCAGAATCAATTTGGTTATAGATTATTTCTGTTTTGTTTTGTTTAGTTTTTCATCCACTAAAGCATTAGCACTTAATAATACCGTGTAATTCACTGATTCCCCTAGGCAAGGAAAGATTGTAGGCACAAAAACGTTGGGGAGAGGGGCATTAAATGAGGGTCTCTAACCTCAAAAATTATGCTCTCAACAACCAATTTACAAGATAAAAGTGATTTTTCTCCTCCCCCCTTTAGGAAGACATTTAGTACTTCTTTTCAAGGGGATTTATTACTCACCTCTTGGTTCACTGTCTCGTATGTGCTATGGGCATTTCTGTGCAGCAGAGAGTATGGATTAAGCCACAGTCTCTGTTCCCATCTTCCCTCTTCTCAGCACTTCTAGGTTGGGAAGTTGTTGCTTTATGTTCTAGTTTCTGAGACTCCTACAATCTCTGTGCATCACAAGGTGAAGTCTGCACAGCAAAACTGGAGTTGGGAGCTCCACTCTCCTGCACAGCACTCGGGAACCTCCAAAGCTGCACGGCACCGTGCTACAGAGTGCAACACTTTTTTTATCGATCACCTTTTTGTAGAAAAAAAGCCTCCACCAAATAGATAAAGCCAGAATCTCCACAAATTATATTAGGTTTGCCTTCTGCATATCTGACATGAAAAAAAAAAATAGAATTAACCATCACAAAACTGCTTAGCAAAATAAAATCCTGAATAACTGAACTCAGAAAACTAATACAGAATATACTTTGCTTACTGTAAGGGGTTCTTAAATTCTTTTCAGCACTTTTGATGTGATAACAACTGCAGACACATACCTGTAGCAGTGCTAACCTGCCCAGTAGGAAGCAAACTAATCTAGAACTGCATCATGACTAAGAACATGGTTATTCACTAAGCAGCTGTCACTAGAAAGAATTCCACAGACTACAGATAGAATAAGGCATGGTCAGTGTAAGCAAAATTAAAACAGCCTGGTCCTTTATGAACACACATAACAAAAATAATAAATGTATGTGGAGTGAACATACTCTATTTCTGCTTTGCTTGATCCACAAACCATCTTGACCATCCCTTGTGTAATTTGTAAAGGAACCACAACTAACTTAGGACTCAAAATTATCTATTTATTCTTCAGAGCACTTGGAGATGTGAGATAGAGTAGGACATAATACATATGCCAGTTAAATCACAGTCTGTACAGAATACAAGTGATGATGTAAACCCAAGCTGAACTCAAGTGAGTCTGAAATAGGATTAAACTTGGAATATGCTTATTAGGAAGAGCAGTTTAAAAACTAAACATAAGTGCCATGTCTCTGTGACTGGCCTAATAAGCATGGATAGAATATTTCTAATTCTTTGGACGTTGGTGGGTTTCTCTTTATGTCATTATTTTTTTTACATGGTACATGCTTCAGCTAGATAAAAAATGATTCTTGTTAGACCTCAGGAATGATACTGGGAAAAAAGACACATCATCCCAACTAACTACAGCCAAAAATCCTTCAAGAAATTAGCAAAGTAGAATAACATGGTGTGCATTATACTGGGGTATTTATTTATTTGGTTAGTTTGATGGGGTAATACAAACTCCTCATAGATAAGGTGATTACAAAACAGGAATAGCAGCCAAAGCCCTGGCACAAACTACTAAAATCCCCACCTCACTTTTGTCAAGATCAGCATCATTCCCAAGCCAAATTTCATAAAAAGGATACACTACTTGAAAACAGAGCAATGAGAAAGGGATCACTGGAGACTTAGATTCTGGCAAACAAATTCTGGGAAATTCTTTTGAAAAAGTGACTGAGCTGGAAGCTGAGAGAGGCCTTCCTGAGCTTTTAAGGGGATCTGTATCATGCACACAAGACACTCATCATAGAAAATCAGGTTTTGTATCAATCAACCATTTTTCAAAATTCAGAAATTACAAGTGGATCTTGGTCTTTATGTATATAAAAAGCCAAAACCAAAGTCAAGCTACTAAAAAAAAAAAAAAAGAAAGAAAAAAAAAACCAAAAAAACCCAAACCCCAAACAAAACCAAAACACCAAGAACAAAACCAAAACCTCCCATTTTTTCCTTATCTAAGTTATTCTCTATGGATTTTTAGTTGGTCATATTAAAACTGTGTATGAATCATTACCATGACTACATATGTGATGATGAAATGTCAAAATTACTTTTCCCTTTCAGACAAAAAGCATCTTGTTACTTTGAGTGATCAGATGCCATTGACATTGTGACATTATAGCACACACTAAATTGCATACTATATTATTAGTTGGGACAATCCATATAGATTACTTCATTCCAATACCAAATACATTGTTTTGTTTTCCTAGACTGCTCTTGCCAGACATTATGTAGTCCCATAACTCCCTTTTCAATTAAGAAAAGAAATTTGCATGTTTTTCTACCTGGTCATGAAGATATGGATCATATCATGACAATCACTACTAAACATTTAAAAGGGAAATAATCTCTTGTAAAAATGATTTTGTTCAAGACATACATAAACTGCCTTAGAAACAGTAAAATTTGTAAAAAGCTTATGAAAATCAAATAATTGCAAGGTTGATGAGCATTTACAGCACAAAATATTAATATTCTAATAAAATAGCAATGTTAATTCTTTCACTCAAACCAGAATAAAAAATTAGAATTAATTTTGTGTCCAAGTATCTCTGTAATTCTTACACTACTTAATAATGAAAACTACCCTGGTTATGATTTGACCTTGTCATAATTTGCTCTCAAAGGCTGGTGATCTCTGTACCCCGCAGGAAATGTTTCTCAGCTCTTAGAACTCACTCTGCATGTTAGACAAAGATGCCTATTTGAAGTTTTTAAACCTGGAACGGTGGCAGTCAGTGAAGTGATGGAAAGAAATACTCAGTGACTGAATAATGCTTATATTTCTCATATAATGTTCTATAAGATTTATATAATGCAGTTTAAAACAATCTGACTTTCCTTATGCTGAAGTTCATTGCCTTATTCATTTATTCATAGAAGGTGAAATTATATCAAAAAATTGATGGCAGATTCTCCAGTCATAAACATAACTCTTATCTGAGAACAAATCATAGCAAAGTGGGAGGAATGGGAAGGGATTTCATTTAGTGATATGCATTAGTTCTCAAATATCTGACTTCAGTCTTTGATTTCATCAAACAAAACTATGCTTACCACTTTTTCTTCCTTTTCAGGAAAATTGAAGGATTATGAAAAACTGAAATTTGATGAAAGGTAATATTTGAGAAATACATAGCATTAAAAGATTCAGTAAAATATGTTATGTCTTAAAACCATGTTCTAAGAACAGGTTTAATGTTCTGGTTTTAGATGCTATTTCTCTTCATTTTTAAAGCTTTTATATCTATTCCTACCTCACATATAGATGTAGAAAAAAAAGAACCCTTTATATAAAGGTAAAAACATATTGCAGACACTCAATAAATTTTGAATGTTTCATGCTAAAATTAGTATCAAATGTAAATTTAAAGGGTTTTATAAACAAGTTTCAAAAGGCAAAGATAAAGTAGAATGTCATTGTGGATATATAAGTACCATTTTAGCTAGTAAAACTAAATTAATGATCTCTGAATTGTATTTTTGAACACATTTATCAAAGTATGATTAAGAAAAAATATATTTGGTATGCCAAGGATTTTTTTTCCTCCTGAATAATATTTAAATAAAAGCATTGCCCATCCAATTTTTTTTTATGACTCTACCTTTTTTTTCCATCCAAAGAGGATAGAAAATATTTGGTGGGATAGATCAAGGAAAACAAGTCTCTTTAATACTCACAGATGTATAAAGACGTCCTGCTCTTTACTTGGCTTTAATCAGGCTTTTCTAAAGTAGGTTATAAACTTACTAAATGTGGGTTTTTTGGCTTGCAAATGAAGCAGATAAGTTCCCAGAAAGAAAAGGAGGGGATCAGGTATTCTCTGCTAAAGCACACCTTTCCTTCCACTTCCAACCTTAACTCATTTAGTCTGGTCCTTAGCAGGCAGAGGGGTGCAGGTTTCCAGTCCAAGTTCTCAGAAGATTGTGGAGAGCCCCACTTGCCTGGACTGTGACAACACACCTGCAATGAACAACCCCGTGGCACACAATGGCATCCAAACCATTTTCAGAGTAGCAGAAATCTAAATACCTTATTCCAAACTCTCCCACAATGGTAAAAAGCATAGATAGCTGCTTCTCACTAGTTGTAAATCAGCTGTCTTATTTATCTTTATCCTATATAAAATTGCCATCTTAACTCTGGGCTGTGAAGACCATTGTAAAAAACGTGGTCTTTTTCTGTATTTCATGTGGAGACTGTATTGTCTTGTAAAAGTTTCTTCATTGCATAGCTCAACCTATGATTAACTTGAGCTCAATAAAATAAATTATATACTCTTCTTTGCAAGAAAATTTTCCTAATCTACAGATGGGTCTTTTGTATCTATGTGTGTATGTGCACATGTGTGTACATCCAACTGTGTCACCTGAAACTTAGAATGAATACACGCAATATATTCAGGCTCATCATGCAAAAATGATAAACAAAATCTATTTACTTTCAGGGCTGCCTATTGGAGTAAATTCACCAGTGGTGTCCTGTAGGGAATATTCCAGTAAGTACTTGGACATAGTCATCATATAAAGAACAACAAATGAACATGGGCTACCGAAAGTGAGTCATGATCAAAAAATCAGAACTAAAATGCCTAATTGATATTAAATACTTTGATCCTGGTGCTTAACCAAGAGGACTAGAAGAGCAAATGCCAACTATTAAAACAGAAGCATTACTTCTACATCACATTTATTCCACTTTCATATTTTTCTGAGTGCTGTTGCCGTCACTCGGACTTGTCATGATATCTTCTGTCTGGCTCTTCCTCCGTTTCTGTTGATCCAAGGGGCTCATTCAATACCCGCTAATAGAGGCAAGGGAAATCTTTCCATGACTTCAGTGAACTCTGGATCAGATCTCACATTTTCTTAAACTTCCACATCCTTTGAGACCCCAGCTCTCACATTTTACCTTAGACAATATTGTCTTCACAAATGGATATTTTTTTACTATGAAAATCAGTCTTTCCTTCTTGTTGAGGAAAGTGATGCCAGCCCCATTATTTATATCACATTTAGCAAACCCACAGGAGTTAAGCAAATCTGGAACCCTCCAGGAGATTGACTGCCTTGATGAGTGTAGCATAAGTCACCCAGGCTGAGGCCATTCACTTAGTTATTTCCGTGTGTAAATATTAAGTTACAATATACTGTAATGGAACTAACAGTGCCTGCCCCAAGTCAGGTGCAACGAATGAGCTCTGGTTCAGAACCAACAGTTACACACACACAAACCATCTTGGCCATCCCTTGTGTAATTTGTAAAGGAACCACAACTAACTTAGGACTCAAAATTGTCTATTTATTCTTCAGAGCACTTGGAGATGTGAGATAGGGTAGGACATAATACATATGCCAGTTGAATCACAGTCTGCACAGAATACAAACCCAAGCTGAACTCAAGTGAGTCTGAAATGGGATTAAACTTGGAATATGCTTATTAGGAAGAGCAGTTTGCTTGCATATGGACATGGATTATCTCAGACACTTCGACCACGTTCTCTGTAATTTCACATCCCTGGGACACCACTGCCTTCCTCTGTTGTAGTCCAGCTCTTGCAGGTGAAATTGCTCCCAGCCTGCAATTACTTGACTCTGCCTTTGCTGGAGAAGGGATGGGACAAGGGACCCACACTCGGACCACTTGGAGAAGGGTCTCTGTTACTGCTGTAATGGCTGATTCTTTTGAGCTTAAAAACAGATCTGCCCTCCCTTAATGGTCCTCTTTTCAGTTTGGAAGATTATTAGCCAAACATGTGGTTGCATTTTGTGGTTTTGGACTATGAGAGGAGGGGGATGGTGAGACAAATTATTGAGTACATGAGGCACCTTACAAAGTCTTGTTTCACATGGGCCACTTGTTTCCGTGTATCGTCTCTGAACAGAACACACAGAACTGTGCCATTGCTTTATAAACAGTAGTGCAAAAAGTCTATGTTTTCCATACTTACCCATCTTACAAAGAGAAAACATCACTGATATTTCTTCCACCCTCTTCAGAAAGTATCAAATGATTTTTTAATCTGGCCAAACCAGAAAGGACATTATATCTTAAATAATATCTCTTTATGAATTTTCTACTAAAATACCAATGAATTTCCTAATGCAAAATAATTAGCCAAATTGTTAACAGGAGATATTCCTCCACATGAAAATCCTTGATTTAGTTATTTTTTTAATGTGCACAGAGGCACCAGATTTTTGTATCTAAAAACACTTTCATACTTTCATTATAAAAATAAATATTTTTCACATTATAAATATGTAAAGCAAGCTTCTGAAACTTCTTTATATCTAATTCATCTAATTTGATGTTGTTTTCTAGTAAGTTACAATTATTATTTTCCCTGAGCTCCTTGGTTCAGTCATCATTCATCAGTTCTCAGACTAAAAGGAGTTTTTACAGCTGGGTCATAAACCAAATCAATGGAAATGTTGATGCAGTATTAACTATATCAATCCTAACAGGTGTCTCTATAATAGCCCTTGTAAAAGAAACACCTCTGTGCAGCTCACCAGCAGGCTCCAAGGAGTGTGCAAAAGGAGGGAGCAGGGAATAATGAGTAATTAGGGTTTTCACTAACCAGAAAGATAGGTTCTTTCCATTTTCATCCATTAAAAGTCACACGTGTAAGCATTGTGGTAATATAGATCTCAGCTGCACACTTCCAGTAAACTCATGACAAAATATCAAAAACCAGCCCCAAAGAGAAATTGCTAATCTTCCAATTAACTTACTCATTATATGCAACCCCAAGAGCTCTGCCACATGCTCACGTGCAGGTGTCCATGTAAGGGATTTTTAGCAAGGAAAATGGTGTCTGTCACAGTGATTGGTAAGAAAAGATGTCACTGATCTGACATATTTATTGTTTAAATCACAATTTAGGAAATGTCTTTGCACTGTGTGTTGGAAGCCCAAGCTGAGAATTCCCTAGAGAGGTGACCAAAAGCCTGCTGCAGAGAACACCACCACAGCTCTTACAGGTGCCTCAGGACAGCAGTCTGTCACCAGGAACCCTTTTGGGGTGCACTCCTGGAATACACTGCTCTAGAGAGCTGGTATTGTGGTGCTATGTGCTTTACAACTTTTTTATTTTGGAGATTTCCTATCCATTAAAATGTCCCTCTGATTAGTGCAACTCCCTGTATGTCACATGAATGATCCCTTGCCACTTCTCTCCTCGTCCCTTACTTGTCCTGCAACCCTGCAGAGCCGTAGCATCTTCCTCGTGCTTTGGACAACTGTATGTCTGCATATGCTAGAAGGATGTGTTAGTCAAGGCCACTGATTTCCCCCAGAGAAAGATGAGGCACCGCCAGTGGTGATTAGTCAAGCTTTTTATGACCTTTTGTATGAGTCACAATGGGCTAAAAGTTATGATTAATTCAATTTCTAATGACACAATAACCAGTAGCAAAAAAAAGTCCTGCAGTGTGCAGAACACCTGCTCCTGGTCAAAACACAGGAGCCTTTGTAGAAGAGAACTTAAAAATGCAGGAGCATTTTTTCATTTCTTAGATTGTTTCTGTCTAGCACAAAATACAGCCATTAGTCCTAATCTCCAGAAAGCAATTTTCCCTGTGAAATATTAAACAAATTCATTGTGAAATACAGAAAATTGAGTGTTCTGTCAGTGTGGTGGTCTTTCTAAGGAGTCTGCACATCCCTTTGAACACAACACTTAACAGGACTGGGATGGGGCACAAGGGCCCTTCCCCAAGTGCCGCACACCAAACATCTCCCAAAGCTTCCAAGCAGACAAAAGCCCTTGTTCCTTGCTGCAGTCTCCTCCATTGAACCTCACAGCAGCAATGTCCAAGCCAGGTCAGTGGGACTCAGAGGCAACATCATTCCTGCTGACTCCTTTGGAATATTCATTTATCTTGGGGAAAAAAAAGACAAGGAAGGAAGTGCCCACAAAAGGCCACACACGATAGGAAATCTTTTCTCTCTCAATGAATGAATTTCACTTCATTATGGGGGACAGCCAATATTTCCACCTTACTTGGGAACACATATAGTTCTGATTCATTTAAAGATATTGTTCAAGGTTTGCAATGTCTCTGAAGACCATTACACAGATGTCCTCCTGTGTAGATTAACATGATATTGTACAATAGGTTTAGAAACTGAATTCATGAAAGGTTTTCAGTAAAAAGAATAAAGTTTCCCCCATCAGAGATTCCTGGATAGCTTGATTCTTTGTTGGTGGCATGCCTGGGGTAACCCCAGGAGGGAAAGAAGAGAGAGGGAGGGGGCATGAAGAACAGAACAATTTGTTGCTGGAGAATCTGTTGGGAGCCATTAAACTTGGATGAAAACACGATTTGCAGAAGGGCAGAAAGGAATAAAACTCCTTCTCCTTCATGAAAAGCAGATAAAGAAGCCTCTATTCCTACTTTTGGTGTACACCAACACAAAGCCCCTTCTGGCCTCATTAGCACAGCTAGAGAGCTCCCTCTTCTGATTTGCTCCCTCTCCTCTTCAGGATGTGGACCTTAATATTCTCATGAGCAATAGCAGGAGCACCCAGCTGGAGCCTCCACTACTCAAGTGGTGTGTTCCCTATCCCATCTGTCAGCATCAGACTGTGATTCACAAAGGTATAAAACCAAGGGATGCAAAATCTGGAACTGCATATAAACAGCTCAATAGGCATCTTTAGGCGTGTTCCAAATATTTGTGCAGCAGGCTAGAATCAAAGGTAGAAGTATCATCTCCAGAGTAAAACTACCATTTGGAGGTAATCACCCACTGAGACTGCCTCAGAGTAACAAGTGTTGCTGCGTGATTCTCTTTTAATCCTCATGCATGATTGAGGTTTCCTTGAGAACCTGAATAAGAAGTAAAAAGAAATGTGCACTAAAATCTTTCATTTTTCTGTAATAGTAGAAAGATGCTACAAAAATTCCCAAACAGAATAATTTGGCAGCCTCTCACAGCTAAAAATATTATTTTCTTTCAGTAAAAGAAAAAATTAAGTACTACTTTATGTTCATATTTTTATCATCTTGACATTACAAAACCCAAAGGAAAGACTAGCAACTCCCTTTTTGTGCTGCCAGCATTGGTCTGCCTTTGATTTCCACTATGCTATGCCTAAATGTGCAAGTGCTCTTCACAGAGGCCTGATAAAAAGATATGAAGCATGAGGAGTCTGTTCTTCACCATTTCTTTGGAGGGTGAACTCAAAATGGGGAGTTGCACACTTCTTAATGAACCATTCTGCTTTCAAGGCATGTTCATGTAGAATAAGCTCAGTGTCTCTAAAATAAAAAAAATACTAAGGGGGAAACATTCCCCACTGTTTAATCCCCTCTAGCACTGCATCTGAAATCCAGCCAAGTATCACATGTGTACAGTTCTCAGTATATACAGAATGTATATGAAGTCAGCAAAACACAATTGCAGGGCTTCTCTTGAGAAAAAAACAGGCCTGACCTTTTGACAGAGAAAACACTGCTTTCTCACCCAGTTACATCAAACTGGCTTTATATTTCATCAAGCATTTTGCTTGCCTTTTCATTTTCTTTTTTTTCTTTTCTTTTTTTTTTAATCACTATTTTAAAATTTTTCCTGATCATCCAAAACCTATGGGAATAATCATAATGTTCATAATCCTTCCTCTGCAACCCTCCTTCTGCTCTCTCCCTTTCTTTTTTTAGCATGTTGGCAGCCCTGATCAATGTTGATTCATTGAAGGGAACAGAATCTGCAAACTCTTCGGTAACACTAGACAAGCTGCTACTACAAGCAGCTGCAGTTGCAGTTTGCATCTCACTGGGGGTTTTTCAGAAAACCCACCCACAACACACAAGGGGAATTCTCCCGGACAAGCTGCAGGTGCTATGGATATTTTCATTTAATATTCATTCTTGCAATTCAGCACATTTGTAATCCATGTGGTAAACTGTTACTTACATTTCTCCCAATGGACCACAACCAGATGTCGAAAATAAGAAGTCCGGTGGAGATATCGCTTCTTCTCCTCTTCGTTGTGCATTTCAATGGGCTTAAACAAATCTGTTTTCTCAGGACAAAAGAATGTGCTTTTATATTTAAAGACATTTTATTGACATTAAGAAATAATAAATATACCCAGAAATTACAGGCGCCGTGTAGATTACAAAGTGCTTTAATTGGATGAATGTTCTTTGGTTTATTAAAGAAAATGTACTCTTTTTACATGGCATCACTGTCATATTGCTAGCTAAAAGGCCAGAAAATGAATCACAGTGGAATACTACATGAATTCATATACTGATTCTCTATATGTCACAACTCTTTCCCAGAAGGCTTGATTTTATCAGTGTCAGGAGATGGGAATTTCTGAAGCTGTTTGCTAATTTGTTTTGTTTATTTGCAAGCTTTTCTATTAGGCTCATCATCACAGTGCTTTTGTGTTCTGAAAGCACACAGAGTTAGTAATTAGGAAAAAAAAAAAACCAACAAACAACTCATACTTGAGTTATTTGCATTTAAATATATACCACAGATTGGCTGGGCCTTTTTGCTTATTAGAGGTTTTTAAAAGACAAAAGAAAAACACAGCATTTTTATCTGATGCAGTTTTAGAAGCAATCCCCCATTCTGTGCACCAGTGACAGTAAAGAATCTGCTATTGTCTTTGTATTCCTGTACTCTGCCTATTTATGACACCTCTAGGTGCATTCCAGTACTTTAAATAACATAAAAACTTTCATTAAAAACTCCTCCATAGAGAAATAAGAGTGGGAGGACAGTAACCTAAAGCCTCAGGTACAAAACTGTTCATGTTTTTATAAATTTTTAAGGTAAAAATGTTATCCTGCAAAAGAATGCTCCCAGCTTCCTGACTTATGCATGTATCCTAAACTCATAAACACTGACAGGACAGTAAACACAGGTAAGAAAACAGATGGTTCTTTCCTTGGACAGCTTTGAATTTTGAAAATATTTTCATATTTTTCTCAGTGTGGAAACCACTCTTGTTTTCCATACTGAATATCCTCCTGTTCCTATGGGCCCTAGAAATAAACAGTGTTCCATATGGCTAAAGGATGTCAATTTTATTGAAATAGATAAGTGTTGTCCTAAAAATTTGTCAACAGAAGTTCAATCTCATTGAACAAAGTTATACTCCTCCTGGCACTTCTGACTCAGAAAAAGAACATCCTTACTGAATCTCCCTGAGAAGACAGTCTGAATGAATATAAAAATCTGGTGAACAAGGACACCACACTGATGCATTTAATTGGTTTATTAAGGCCCCCAAAACTGGTTTCTTTTGCATCTGTCTCTCCAAAGTCAAGAATTCCAGCATAAGCTTAGGTCATGATTAGATTAGTGACCTCATCCTGGTCTCATATTGCAGACATTGGCCGTGACCTCCAGTTTCAGGGCACATGGGGTGAAATCCTAGCTATGCTGAAGCCAGAGGGGCCCAGGCTGGTTTTCTCCTCACATTCTTGAGTCCTTCAGGCTTTGCAGCTGGGCTGCAAAAGGGGACAAGTCGGCAGAATCCCAGAGGTAAATTGACTGTCCATTCTACAAGAAAAAATGTTAATGTAGAAAAGGTTTACTTCTTTTAATTAGGAAAAAAGAAACAAAATAGGGGAAAAAAATTAAAACACTTCTCCAGGATTGCTTGAAAATGTTTGGAAGAAAATGGTGCTTGCCTCAGAGAAGACGCAGTGTGAAGACAATGGACCCATTATGCAGCGTACCAAGGAAAATCCTGTAACTGTGCAGCTACCAAAGATATGCAAGAAACAACATGAGTAGGTATATGGTATATGCTTGAAATCCTACCTTGCCAGGGCTACTGTGGCTTCTTCATGAGAATTACAGATTCGTGTGCTGAGGTGGGAGAGATCCGAAAAAGCTCAAGGGCTCAAAGCACTGCTTTTTCCATATGCCTTACCATTACTGAAACACCTGAGCTAAATAACCTATGTTAAGCTGCTGTAAAAAAAAAAAAAATCAATAGCTCTCATTATAGCCCAGAATTTCTCATTTCCTACTTGTGGTGGGATGCCGGTTGCACCCTGGGTTGCTGTCTGGAGCGAATAATGATAGTGGTTCAGGGCCCTTTAAAGGTATTCTCTTTTTACAATGCCAACAAGGTAGTGGCAGTAAAAAAGAGAAGGGGGGAAAAATCGAACACATAACAATATTGGTGAATGAAAAGCATATGTGCTGACAGAGGAATGCATTCTGCAGGAAGCTGCAGAGAGTTAGTTAAATCTGGATGGTCCACAGGTTCAGAGATGTGACAACAAGTAAGGAAGTCTAGTGGGGAGGTGACAGGAGACACCAACACAAAATACAGTTGATAAAAAGATGGGTGTTTTTACCTGTGACCATGAGAAGAAGAACATTTTTACAGTGTTTTCAAGGGAAGACAAATGTGAAAAGGCAATGGCAAAACAGTTTCTAGACTCTGGACTCCATGGAGCTACATAAAGGAATAAGCATTCAAAAGGGCTTAATTTACATTCCATTTTCAAAAATTATGTCTAAGAGTTAAGATGTTATCTACTACTATGTTTCAGTGCCCAAATCTCCTTTAAAAGTGGAAATTCAATGTCAGGTCATTTAAACCATTTGAACACTTTATTGTGACACTTTTGTCTTTAATTAAATCAAGCTTCTCATAATTCTAGTAAGCATGTAAATACTAAGTAAAGTTTATTATTTAAATAATTTTCATAGAAAAAATAAATGACTATTTCTTTCAGCAATATAAGCCATAGCACGAATACAAAATAAATTGTGTTCATACAGATTTCAGATTTTTTTTTTTTTAATCATTAAATAGCTAAATATAGACTACACAACTGGACAAGATGAGACATAAAGATGTTGCCTTTGATTCTTTCATTTCTGCGGTCATCAAAAATGAAAATTCAGAGCAAATGTGGAAAGTGAAAAGCAAGAACTCAAAGTATTGTTCGCATGTACCATATACCTAGAGTTTCTTGTTCTGAATACAGATTACTATAGGGAGGAGTACTGCACAGAAAAGGTGCTTGAAAGATAATCTGAATTATAATTAAATATATACCTGGATACTTTGCATTTTATGCAAGGCAATACTAAATTCCACTATTTTAGTTGGCATAAACAAAATTCTTGTGGAAAACATATCATTATCTTCACAGTTGTCTCTAGTCCATACTTTAAGCTTTTCCTTACTTCTCTTTTTCTGCCCCCAATTTCTTTTTTACTACTGCCTTTACAATGCAACTGCTTCCCAAAATTCATTTGTTTCATTCACAAATCCAGAGCAAGCTCTTTTCAACCCAAAATCTCAAACATTCATATTTCTCTAGATTTTTATTCCATTTTATCCAAAGGGTGTTCATGCCCTCTTGGTAAGATATCACAGTTATAATGTCTGGTTGGCAGTCCTTGATTTCAGTCTCGATTTCAGTTATCAATACGAGACTTTCGGCTGAAAAGTCTTCAGGCTATCAATTTTTTTTTTTTTTTTTTTTTATTTTATTTTTTTAGTTTTAAACTTTCTTGGTGAAATTCATCATTTATTTACTCACTCACAGAATCTCAGAATAAACTGACTTGGAAGGGATCCACAAGGATCATTAAGTCCAACTGCTGGTCCTGCACAGGTCAGCAACAAAAATCACACCAGGTGCCTGAAAGCATTGTTCAAATGTTCCCTGAGTTGTCAGGCTTGGTGCTGTGATCACTGCCCTGGGGAGCCTGTTCCAGTGCCCAGCCATCTTCTGGGTGAAAAACCATTTTCTAATATCCAGCCTGAACCTCCCCTGACACAGTTTGATGCTATTCCCTCGGTCCTGTCTCTGGTCACCACAGAGCAGAGATCAGTGTCTGCCCCTCCTCATCCCCTCACGAGGAAGCTGCAACTGCAGTGAGGTCTCCCCTCTCTGGAGACCCCGTGCGTCTCCTCCAGCCAGAACAGACCAAGTGACCTCAGGAGCTCCTCACACAGCTTCCCCTCAAGGTCCTTTATCACTTTCATTGCCCTCCTTTGGACACTCTCTAATGGTTTAATATTTTTATTTATTTTTTTATATATTTATTTTTTTATTTTATATTCCCAGACCTGCCCCCAGCACTCGAGGTGAGGCTGCCCCAGTGCAGAGCAGACTGGGACAATCCCCTCCCTTGCCTGGCTGGCAGTGCTGTGCCTGGTGGCACCAGGACAGGGCTGGCCCTCCTGGCTGCCAGGGCACTGCTGACTCATATTCGGCTTGGCATCAGTGAGTCTAATAAGTAAATCTTAGGCATATTAGAGAAATTACAGGATTTTCTCTCATTGTAGAAATTCAGCAGGTAGTCTCAACAAAGCTTCTTTTGATCTTCTGCTGCACTTTCTTCCTTTCTAAGATTATTCTTCAATGCAAAACAAACCTTGAAAGTTGAAATTTCTGGACTTTTAAGACTAGCAGTAGAATTTATAATTTCTTTTTCCATACACAATTCCACTGACTTCTCCTGTGACAGCATCTGAAAGCAAAAACTCCTTGATTTACATTACATCTAAAGACCTTTGCTTCTCTGGGAGTTTTGAACTAAATAGAGTCCATCAACACTTCTCAAACCTTCATGCTTTTTATATTTCCCTTGCCTAGTAATGCTAGAAAGTAAGTGGTTCCAATTAAACTTAAATGTCAGTCCTTTTTTTGACCATAATGATGAAGGATTCAGACAAGTTCATAATGAATAAAATTTCAATATCATTTTGATCTTGTATAAAAAATTATCATTGCTCAGTTTAGATCCTATGAAACTCCCAACACATCTGGCAAAAAAATTAGTTCTTCATTTTCAAATCTCTGTATACTCCAGGACATGTATGGATGTCCAAACCTACTCCAGTGAAATTCCACATGAATAGAGCCTTCAGAAAGTGAATGAATCACATCTGAGAGAGCTCAGTTTCAAGGGCATGGAGAACTTTGCAAGCTGAAGCCAAAAGATATGATTCATATCAGATAAAGTATGAACTGCTTCTGCAAATGTAACCCTTGGGGATACCTAATATTGCTTATGAGGGGATGGGAGTCCAAGGAATAAGGTCAGAAGAACTTTGTAACTAGGGAAAAAGATTTTAAAATGTCAAGTGAAAACTGTCAGTGGGAAAAGGTTTCACAGCTCTCAACAAAAAGTCAAAATATGCTTCTTGGAACTTGTTAGTATATATGTTTTTAACTCCCATTTGGATTATCTGGGAAAAACTCAGGCTGAAAATGCTCTGAGACATTCTTCATAGTTGTCTGAAGGTGAGGGTGGCCTACAAAGTGTTTCAATTATCAAAGAAAATATACCAGCACATTTCCCTTCAGCACACGTGGGCTTCAATTCAGCAGAGCTCTTGATTTGGTGTATGAGCTCTAAGTGGTTCCTCCACTAAGATCTGATTGGAAGAAAGCAAACCCAAAAAAAGCAGTGAGACTATTTAGTTGAGAGTTACCCAAATACTGTTAACTGCTGGCTATCTCACAATTTTTAATCAGACTGAAGGTTTTTTGATATGGCTTCACATTTCTACAGTAATGTTGGAAATACTCAAGTCCCACTGAGGATAGAAAAATATATGGGAACTGCTTTTCTTTCTGCAACTTCATTTTCTTCTGTGCAAGTAACGCTTACCATTTGAGGCACAAGGGAATAAAAGGACTTGTTAAACAGTTACTCAGTTTTTGTCTTAGAAGAAGGTGAAACAATACTCTGACTATACAATGGAGCAATTTTCCAGAGACAAAAATAAGGCAGTCTAGAGTTAAAAGCAAAATTTGTAATTAGAAAAACGAAAAATAAGTGCACTTATGGTAGATATAGCCACAGGCCCAAATGTGATTTCACAAGCATTAGCTAAAGGCATTAAATTAACTGACATTCTTAAAAATGAAGGAGATTCCTGAGGATTAGGAAGTGGCAAATACAACTTCATTAGTTTAAAAAGGGTCAAGAGATTAAAGACCAAGAAACTGAGACCAGGGAGTTTAACATCTGTTAAAGGGAAATCTTGGAAACTTTAAACTATGCAGTAGGAAGAACACCTGGGAAAGTGGTTTTGTTAAGCAATGTGGAATCAAGCAGTTTGTGTTTAACTAACTATAAATGCCAGTAATTAATAGACCTGATCTGCTGGAGTTACTTGAAAATAACACTCTTGTGATAAGAGAATGTGAACTTACTGACTGTACATAGCAACACTCGGTGAGACACTAAAATGTATAAAAGAAAGATGAGGCAATAGGCCAAAACCCCTGCTGGATAGTAATGACATTGAAGAATGTGGAAGAAAGGTTGGGATCTTTTTAAATTTAAAGGGATTCAAATTGGAATAACTGAGTGGTCAGTTTGGGTGGTCTGTAATATATAATACAGATATAAAATACTATCAAGCATAAAGTAAATCTTGAGAGTGTCAAGTTTGGTTTGTTTATGCATTGTATCATTATACCATTATTGATTTTAAAAAAACAAATGGATTTGGGGGAGGACTTCCAAATGTATATTGCTGTGCAGTCTTGCTTTTATGTCTTCCATTCATTCTTTTTGATTTTGTCCAACTAGAGCTTGTTTGGGACTATACACTCAGTGTTTGGCATAAAAATAATTCCTATCTATATTTTTGTATTGAATACAATGGAGTTTCAGTAAGGAGTAGGACCCTTAAATAGGACGTCTATGAAGTATTTATCAATTATTATATCTGTGATTTTTCTGAACAGTGTCAGTGTATAAAAGCATTACAGCTCTCTAGCTGAAAATCCAGGGGTGGCTTTGAGGAAGGCTAAAAATCCAGGAGCACCTGGGCTTCAATCCCAGCGCTGCTGCAGATGCCTTGTGCTGGTGAGTATGTTCTTCTACTGCCTCTGTTTTGGTTTTCCCTTCTGTTAAAAAGAGATAATAAACCCAGCAGGTTTTATGAGCCTAAAGGTATTAAAGTGATGCCTCTTCCTGGTCTTAAAATCAAGAGTCAAACATGGTTAGAAGGGAAAAAGGGATTTTTAACTTGGTATTCATTTTAAGGATCCTTAGGTGTGCCACATCCAGGTTGAATGCACCAAAATGCACCCCACAATGCCCACCCCCAAAAGATCTGGTATAACATTATAGGTCTGACTAATTAGCATATCTATCAAAAATTCCCCAATGAGAGGCTTGAATGAGCTCCCCTCCCCAAGGAACCTTCCCCTGTATGGTTCTATCTTAGTTTACAAAATGTGTTCTGGAGAGAACCTTGCAGTCTGGGGCACACTGTCCTCTACCTACAAAGCTTCTAAGATGTTGAGTCTCCTAACTAAACAAACAAGTCCAAGAATGTAGGCAAAAAGCACTAAGAATACAGAAGTTGTAAAAAGGTATAACAGGGGTATAAAAGGCAAAAATCTTCATGGCATCAAAAGTTGTGAATTCCTTTAAAAACATAGAACATGAAGATACATAGAAATACAAAATATTCTTCTTCAGAAGAAAATGTGTGGCATATTAAGCATATTAAAGGAATTCTCCTTTGGTGTGAATCAGAGGAAGGACTTCACCTACAGTGAAGTCCTCAGGTTATAAACTTCACCTATTGTGAAATCTCAGGTTATAAACTTTTTGACAAGACTTGGGTATTAATATGTCTCCAGTTCCATTTGACCTCTTTCTGCTGTGCCATCATCAAGCCCATTACTGAAATAGTGATATTAGTCAGGATTGGGTAAGGAAAGAAAACACAGCACAGGTTTAGCTCCCTGTGCTGCTTCTCAGAGAGGGACATGACATCCTAGGGAGGCCCTGTGCTGTCAGGTGACACAGAATTAAGCTTTCACTACAAATTCTTCTGAGAAACCTCCCTGACTCAGTTATTGACGGCTGATCAGGTTCTCTGGCAGATTCTATGGAAAGGTCTGTCCCCCTACAGGAGAACATCTCAAGCTGTTCTCCAGCTTGCCTCCAGCCTCACTCTCCAGTGGGATGACTGGCACACTGGGAAACAGGACTTGACAGAGTTCACAGACCCAAATCATCCAGAAGAGAGCGAGCCCAGAACTTCCAGCAGAAAGTAGATGGAAACTCTTTTCATATACTGTGGTGAAACTAAATGAGGATTTTAAAGAATAATTAGATGAATAGGAAAGGAAACTTTGGTCAAAAAGTCTGTTTGAAAAGCAGATTTTCTAAACAGATGCATTATGATTCTTAGTGAAGAAAGATACTTCTTTCAGTGACTGGATGAAATGCCTCCCAAAGCACCTGTTTTCTGTGTTTATCCTCAAAGGAATACAGACTTTAAGGACTTTTTTTCATTGCCTTTTAACCTAAGTTCAGTCTCACAAAATGCAGCTGTTTGCAGTGTTGATTTAATCAATATTTGTCAGCATAATCCCTGTGTTTTCCCCTTTGTTCAGTATTGCAGAGGTGGCTAAAACAGCAAGCACAAGCTATCCAAATTGGTCACTTGTTCCTAAGTATTAATTTGCATTCATCATTGCTGAGCTGTGTTTGCTATTTTTTTGATCTACATGATAGCTGATGGTTTTTTGAGCACAACACAGTTCTCATGTTTTGGGTTTTTTTTACATCGTATATTCATCTCTAATTCATAAATCAATCTCAGACTAAAATATGGTATTTCCTGAAAACAAAACCCTTGTTTCTACTACTGCCCTGTCCATAGAACCAGACATAAATCAACACAATTTTGTTGACTCCAGCTGGGTGTATGATTTTAAACAAGTAAAAATCTGGGCTGTGACATATTGGAGTAAATTAGCTTCCTGTACTCTGGTCCACATTTACCCCGGTTTGCTTTTTGTAACTGAGACACCTTCAGTGGGAGCACGCTCACAGCAGCTACAGTCTGTTAATAGAAAAGCAGCTGCTCTAAAAATATGAAAGACAAATGTATTGCCAGAGATTTTAGCTGTAACTGCCTTTTCTCTGGACATAGCTTAGGGTAATTAGGTAGCCATCTTGCACAGTTCAGATCAGTACCTTAAACTTTGTGATGAATCTGAGCTTTAGATATTTTGTCCAGGGCTGTTGAGGGCAAGTGGGATTCAGCTTCAAGTTTAGGCACTTCAGTGTAGATGTCTAAAAAAAAGGATACAAGGAGTGCTCCTTCACAATAAGTCTGGTCAGGACCTGAAAATTGCTCTTAGGTTTATGTGAGGAAGACAGGGAAAATTATTTTTTCAATATACAAAGCATATTTGTTTTAGCATCTCAAGAGTTGGCTGAATTTCCTATATTCTCCAAAGAACACAAAATTCAAAAACTTAACTTTTAAGACAAAAAAATATTTTTGGCTTGTAAAAGTTCTTGTGTGATATTTCAAACAAAAGACCCAAACAAACCCAAACACCTAGTTTTGTAGCCTTCTGCTTTGGACTGGAAGTTCCCTGGCTGAACTCTCTCTCCTAACTAATACAGTGATATCCAGCTCAGTAAAAGGAGGTGACTCATATCAGGTCCTGCAGGAAGTAATCCTGTGAGCTGTGGCATTACAGGGCTTGAATCTTTCTCCTGATAGGATGCACTAAACTCATCACTGCAGGGGAAAAAAAATCCAAGTAAAATATTGTGATTTTCTCGGGACTAATTTTTGATCAAAATGAAACAAATACCAAAACGCCATACACAGAAAAGCACTTTTCACTAACAATAAAATAGCTAATTCAAAATTTTGACAAAAATTGATACAGAGATTTTTTTTGTCATCTGGATACAATCAACTAAAATCCTAATAATCATAAAGTGTATATTTTTGGTAGGTAATCATTAGTGAGTCAAAAAGAACTTGATTCTTCTCACATTTTTCATGTCCATCTGAGTGATAAGCTCTCTGAAATAATACTATTTCTGCTTTACAAGTTCTTTTACTAAAGCTGAAGCACTGTAGGCTGAATTTGGCTCTTACCACCACCTCTCTGCATGTCCATTTAAAACAGCTATATTTTACCATCTTAATGAAAGATTTTATTTCTGTGGAACCTGAATTTGGTCTGGGTCAGACACAACATAGTAACAGTGAAGGATGAGAAAGATGAGCATCACACCAAGATAAACTTCTTCCCTCCTTCAGCACCATCATTCCCCAGTTTAAGTGTTTGTAAAAGGTTCTTTATTTTACAAAGAGAAAACTACACAGCAGCAGAACCAATCTAGAAATATTTTCTGCCTGTTTCAAAAACGTGGAGTTTCTTCATCTGTTGTAAATCAACAAAGCTGCAAGTGAAAATCTGACCTGACATTTAAAGTCATGGACAGGCTGTGCAAAATACCAGGAAACGAGAACAGCTGAGCTAGGAAACTCCTGGAAGACCCAGGAATTGTTTTCCCCATTCATGTGATGGAGAAGATAACACCTACCACCCTCTCCAGAGTGTAGCTCTTTACAGACAAAGTGGGGCTTTGGGTGGGAAACCTTACACATTTTTGCATTAAAGCAAGCTGTCAAACATATCCATGAAGCTGTTTAGCTTCTTGTAGTTCAATATTTCTTAGGAACAGCCAATGGGAAAATATCAGAGGTTTAAAGGCCAGACTACTAAATCTCCTGAAGACTGCACCAAATATCCAGTGAAATAATCACACCGAATAAGCTTTATCTTACCAATCTGCATTTTGTTCAATAGCCAAATAATGAAAATTTGATAAGACATGATGTTTTTTTAGGTGAAACAAAACACATTAATTTACATTCCATATGGCAAAATTGGGGAAAATGGGCAATGAAATGTTAGAAAAGGGGTGAGACCAGCCAAAGCCTTGCTTGTTTTTCCAAGACTGGGTTAGGTAAAAAAAAAAAAAAAAAAAAAAAAAAGCGGCTTAACCACCAAAATTAATGTTTCTCAGATCTGTCAAGCCACTAAGTAGAGAGTCAATGCATAAACAACAGCCAGACATTTTATTAGGTTTTTTTCCAAATTTTTCAGTTTTCAGGAATCTTAAATTTAGATTTGTTTTCTAGGTGCTTATGAAAATGAAACACTACTCCTGAGCATTTCTGAGAGGGTGGTTAAGAGGATTTTAATTATAATGAAGAACAAAGTTTGTTCTTTTAACAGCCCCCTATCCCCACCAAAGGATGTAAATCAGGGCAAATTAGGAGAATTAGCATTCATGATGCTCAAGAAAAAAAATTGGTTGCAGGAAGGGGAACTGACTGGCACACTTAAAGACTGGAGAGTCATTAGCTGTCTGAACAGTCTGTTGTGGACTGTTCCAGACAGCACTTATTCCACGGTATTTCCACATGGTTACAGGGAAAACTGAACTGCATGACAGTGAGACACTTGACCTAAAACACATGGCAAACCTAGGAGATGGCAATCATAGCTCATCATGGACAAATATATTTGTTTTGCATGTAGCAGGAGCAGTGAGAGAAAATCGCTGCTGTGAGACTGTAATGAAATGAAGACTGTGCCTTCACTTGCTTCCTGCAGCATTTAAGAAGATGTGCCATTTTATTGTGAAGCTTTTATGCGAGACTCCAAACAAGGCCAAACAAACTAGGCCTGGAGATTTTAATAAAAACATCTCTCTTTGGAAAGCTGGATACCCAGCTTACTTTCTCCACACCCACCCAATTCATGGGTTATAGCACAACACAGGCACGTAAATTCAGTTCATATGAACAGAACTATCTCCTTGCTAGACAAAAACCTCAGGCTGGTAAATATACAATAGCTCCATTCCTGTTTTGACCGTTCTGTGAGTCCAGCAATAAATTCTGAACTGATTTTTATTTGATCCTCTCATTGTCTCACCATAAATTTGTGCCAGTGCTGACTCTCAAAGAACAGATTATATGTTTCCCTTTCACATCATGAGACGTTAAATTCCACGTATATCACACATTTATAGCAGATGTTCCTAAACAGACAAACCAGGTGCTAAACATATTTTATTCTGATGGGTAATTTTTGAAATTGTTGCAATCAATGAGCTAATAATGCTGGTGGTAATGATGAAGTCAAGTTATTATTACCCATTACATTTAATCATTGACAGCAAGTTAATTGGACCTAATTTGAGAAATCATCATAAATAACATGGAGCAGATGGCAGATGTTTGTTTTTCCACTTCTAAATCTATCTAACAGAGTTATAGATAAAGTTTGGATGAACCAATGTAAAAGGGAAGAGAGTGTGTATATTTCCCCATAAAGCCATAGTTCACATTGGCAAAGTTGCAAGTCTGACAGGCACAGAGAGCTTTGACAAGGTTGGGTGGCTAAACAAAACTTTCTAGCTGTAACCCATGTCTGTCAGCTTTTTATACACTGGTCTCAATCCCATGCATGCCACAGCATTGGAGGGTGATGGAGGCAAAGGGTGAAAATTTAAAAAAGAAAGCACAAAAGGGAAAACTGATCTGCTCAAACTGATGTGTTTAAAACACTAATTTCTGCATCTGACTTTATCACTGAAGACTCTTTTTGGGGAGAAATAGGTGCCTCCTGGGTGTGACTGATCTTATCCTAACACAGAGAGGCTAGAACAGCGAGCCAAACTGTTCCTCCCCTACCAAGTGTAAATGGTGTCAGATGGAACTGTTGACACACAGATTGTCTAAGTGATAGATCCCACCCAATTCATGCACAAATTGAGCCAAAGGCTAAGAAGTAGAGCAACAGATTATGTTCTTCCTATGGCTGCAAGGAGCAGTGATTGCAGGAATGGGAGCAATGCTCTTGCCAGTTTTAACCACCTGGAACAGGTGTCACATCGTGGCTTTGACACAGGTCAGCAGCCCAAGATTGCACTCTTGCTACTAACTCAAAGACTCTCAAGACCCTGAAGCTCAGTCCAATTAGCAGGAACAGTCCTTTTCATACACAGGGCCTGCACCAATTATGACTCTACTGGGTGGTTCCCAGGCATGGCTTCAGCATGAGACAAAACCCTTCCTCAGCAAGAAGCTGGAATCTACCCAGTTCTTGAGTGTAAGAAAGTTTAGAAATACAGAAGTGACCAGCCCACCACAGTTGGTTTTCAGGTGAGAAGAGAGTCCTTGCTGCTCTTCCTTTTGCTAGTTTAGCTCTAACAATATAGCCCATAAACTTGGGTGGTTTTTTTTCTGAAGACCATGACATTCCTTTGTGTTGTTATTCTTGATTCTAAGGGCAAAAATAAAAACATAAAAAAGGGATCTGACATCTTGGGATATACCATGCCTTATTGTTGAGATATATGAATAATGTATTCTTTTGTTCCTGCTTAGTTCTATCTATGTGCATTTCAGATTTTCCTCCTGTCTAGTAACTATTTGCCTGCTTGGCTGAATTGAATGGGAAGTGTCTCATCAACTTTTTTACTACATCTAAACTGCAAGTAAAGGAGAAATAGAACATGCAAGTCTACATTCTGGGCTGGTGGTGTTATAAATCTAGAAACATTATTCATTTTCTTGCATCAGTGTTTCCACTCATTTCCACATGTTCCCAAGCTGTTAGGAGAACACTTGACAGAGCATAATAATAATTTTCTCTCTCATGTTCTTTGTGATCAGTGCACATATCATCCTCTCTGAAGAAATGAAGAACTTATGCTGAGCCTACTGTCTTTCCTCTCATGTTCCTACAATGTGAAACCTCTAATCTCTTACTTTAAAACCACTTTCCTCTTTTTAAAATCTGACACAAATAAGTGAATTAGAACTACTAAATCCCAGAGGTTGTGCCCTCAACGCAACATGCCGATTTCATACCCTGCAGACCAGGAACAGCAAACAGCACAGCATCAACCCTGAGTTCTGGTTTGTTTTCTTGGATTGCTAATACTTGTAGAAGGTGGTTTGGGGAAAAAAACTGACTACAGTAAGAGTTTATTCCTAATTCCCTGCAGACAGAGGGTTTATATAATGGTTTAATACTCAACAACTAAACCACAGTTAGGAAGTGAGGAATTCTGAGGTCCATTGAACATAGCAGAATTTTTACTGACTCAGTCCAAGCTTATTTCATAAATTAAACCAAAGGTTTAAAACACCATAAAAACAGTATTCCAGCCACCCACAAAAATGCAATATTATATAGTTTAGTTGATACACAATAAAAAAAAAATTTAAATGTTCTGGTTTTAAGTTGTCCAATTTTCCCATAAATGTTTCTAAATTGTTTTCCTCCCTGTACAATATTGTCATAAGGTTGCTTCTTTCAATTTCTTCAGTTTAAATGCCCATTTAATATCATGTATTAAATCTTGATTTTCAAGTCTAATCTAAACAGTAATTTATTCTTTCATATATACCCATACATTCACACCTCAAAAGTTTCCATACAGACAAAAGTTTCAAAAAATTATGAATCTTGATCACAATTTAAATGTGTACAAACTTACAGCTTTCCCATGCACTTTTAAATTATTTTAAGACTGTATTGTCATTTATTGTAAAGTTGTATTTATCTCTGCTACTACATCATAAAGAATACCATGCACAAAACTGTGAATGGAGAGTGACATTACCTTCTTATATCTCCTAATTGTTTTCTGCTTCATTTTTTCGTTTGTTTTTTGTTTTTTTCTTTTTGTTTGTTCAGGTTCTTTAGTGCAATTTATTTTAAAATGCAGTACCAATAGGAAAATACTGATCTCTAATTTTAATCATGTAAAAGTTAAACATTTTGTCTGAACTAAGAATCTAGGCTGCCTAAGAAGTCAATGGGAAAAAAAAGAGATGCTTTGAGAAGGTGATTTATTCTATTTCACATGGGTTCTTAAAAACTTCCTGACATTTACTTGGAAATCAGTGTCCAGACTTGTGGGGGTGCCTCTCCCTGCAATCCCGGGAGGAGGGACCCTGCAGAGTATGGGTCTGTCCCTGTTCCTGTCCCCATGTCACGTGTGCCCCATACCTGTTCCTCATTGGGTGGTTTAGGTGCCTGGGGCCCAAAGAGAGCAGGGTCCCATGACTGGGGTCTGCCTGGGAACTCCAGCCTTGGGGCTGGAGGAATAAATCATCTCTGAACATCTAAAGAAACATCGCTTCATCTTTCCTTCCAAGTTCATCGCTGTCTTATAGATGTTGTAAGGATTCCCCATTACAACAAACGGTGGAGATATGCGGACATTTGATCCCTGAAAATGATTTCTAAAGGTCCGGAGTACACCAATGTGAATTGTGAGTAATTGAACTTTCTTATTGTCTTGGTTTTGGCTGTACTTTCTGACCAGATGGAGAAATCAGAGAAGTTGTGACTATCTGAGCCACAGAGAAAAATGTACTTGGAAGTGAAAGAAATACTAGCAAAACAAAATGCAAAACTGGACCCAGGACATTTAGAACACTTCTTTAACTGGCTTTTCAAGAATTTCTTTTATGTCACTTGAGAGTTAATTTTTGATGTTGGTTTTCCTGTGACTAGAGGGAGCAATTTTTTGGAAAGAAATCGATGAGTTGATAATGATCCAGTCAAGAAGTTGAATGGTAATAGAATTAATCCTAGCATCTTTTGCAACTGAAGATGCGCTCATAAAGCATATACTTGGTCCTAGTAACACAGAGGTGCCTGCGGTGGAGGTGCCCAGCCCCCCTAAAAGCACAAGCTGTAGAGCAGACCCCATCCCTGTATCGGAGTGCACTCCTGAGCGACAGCGGGAGAGAGAGAGACGACAAAGACGCTGGATGCAAGAGTGCATTCCTAAGGGTCTCTGAGGTATTCTTACAGTGAATAAAGAAGGACAGATAGTAGAAATAGCTGCTGAAAAACGCAAAAAGGGAGCTGCAAGAGCAGAGGTGTGAGCAGCGAGGGCAGTGGCGAGGGCAGCAGCGGCAGAGGTGCGACCCGGCAATGGCCGCCCTGCACCACGTGGTGAGCGACAGTCTGAGCCTGAGCCCCACCGAGAAAGGCAGCGGCAATTGTGGCAGTCGCTATGGCGATCGTGGTGAGCCACACCGAGCAGAGCCGGAGCGGCGTGGGGGCAAGAAGGGAACCGTGCTAGCCCATGGCCACACAGCCGACAGCAGCAGCAGCAGCGGCGGTGCCGGCGGTACAAAGCCACGCACACGCAAACGCCTCACAGGGCGCAGCCGTGCAGCCGCACAAATGCCCGGACAGCGTGGAACAGTCACGGGGAGCTCCAGAGGAGAAGCAAGCATGGCACCAAATGGCAGTGCAGAGGTGGCCGGAGGTGGAGCAGCCAGCAAGGTCAGAGTGCACCAGCACGGCCCGACTGGACCTGCTCGGCCCCACACACGAGACCAAGCAGTCCAGACCCCACGACAGGAACGCGCTGGCTGCCCCGGCGGTCCTGGCTGCAGCAGCTCCGATGCGAGAGCAAGCCAAGCTGAAAGTGAAAGCAAGAACAAAGGAACTCGGAAAAATGAAAAGGTTATCGCAGCTAGGGTTTTTGGAACTGTAAAGTGGTATAATGTAAAGAAAAATTAAGGTTTCTTATTGAGAATTGATACTGGAGAGAGTATTTTTGTCCATAAATCTGCTATTGTGAAAAATAACCCCAAAAGTAATATTCCAAGCTTAGAAGAAGGAGAAAGAGTAGAATTTAAAATTGTGCAAGGAAGAAAGGGCCCTCAAGCAGCATGTGTTACAGGCCCTGGGGGTGTCCCTCTCAAAGGCAGTAGATATGCTGGACAATATCCCCATAATCCCTATCCTTTCCCATATCCCACCTTCCCCTTTTATCCCATGCCCCCTTATCTCTCATATATGCCCAGCCCAAATTTCCCTTTCTGGTTCCCCTGACAAAACCAGACTTTTCCATTTGCCATGAATCCCTTTGCAATGCCGATGGAGGGGATGAAAAGGAGGGAGGGAAGAAATTAACTGTCATTTTCTAAGATTCCAACAGGGACAGAAAGGAAAAAACCCTCTCCTGACTCAGTTTCCATCTGAAGCGTGCTCAAGTCCTGTTTCCCTTCTGATGCTCCCAAGAAAATCTATTTGGACATTTGGGGACTCAAGATAGTGGCTTCCTTTCCTTTGAAATTGTTTTGTTGTTTATCCAACTGTTTCCAATGTTCTTTGTTTAAAAAGGGTGAATTGTGGAGGTGACTCTCTCTGAAATCCCAGGGGGAGGGACCCTGCAGGGTATGGGTCTGTCCCTGTCCCCATGTCACTGTGCCCCATACCTGTTCCTGATTGGGTGGTTTGGGTGTCTGGGGCCCAAAGAGAGCAGGGTCCCATGTCTGGGGTCTGCCTGGGAACTCCAGCCATGCTGCTGGAGGAATAAATCATCTCTGAATGTCTAAAGAAATATCGTTTCATCTTTCCTTCCAAGTTCATCGCTGTCTTATACCTGTTGTAAGGATTCCCCATAACAACACAGACTCTTATTTATACTTGATACAAATGAATTATTTTCTTTTTTTATCTTCTATTGAAATTTCCAAGATGTGTGAAGTTACATGCCCCCTAGACACAGTGATTTTTCAATAGTCATTGCAGAAAGAGTCTTGGTCTCTAGACTAGAGCTAATAGCTAAAGTTGTGTGATTTACCTACCTAAAATTCTGAAAGCCAATGCATTTCCAGCTCTTTCCCACAACAGAGAGCTAAAGATGGTGCTGAAACTAGCAGCTCTGGAAATACTGCATGCTAGATGGAGGTCACTCACCCTTTAGGGAAGCTGACAGAACCAAGTAACAGTGGGATTTATCTTGTTGATATGCAATTTCAATATGCATTGTTTTCAGTAAAATACAAAGCCATCCAAATTTCTGATGCTCCATGACAGAATTACTGAACTTAATTAAAATGTTTTGAAGATATTAATATGTGGAAGACAGTTTTTCTGCCAGAACATAAACCAGAGAACTTGATCTCCAGCAAGAGCAGCCTCTCCATAGTCTATAAATAATATTAAATAATCTTGCTGACCAAAAGTTCACCAGCCTGCAGTGGGTCCACCTAACGGAGATGCAGTTGCCTAAAACAGACTGTAAGAACAGGGCTGGCTGACACAACATCACAATTTTCCTTTTGTTCTCTCAGAGCCTCCAGCCATTCTCAAAGTCCTCCAGAATGTCCATGATATTTGGTGGGCATTTAAAAGTTAAATGTGAAGGGCTGCACCCTCTTTCAGAACTAGTTTGAGAACCCAGATTTCACCAGGCTGAATCTGGTGTTCCTCTGTTTCACATTAGTTAGTGGTCCCCAAGGGGTAGTGATTCCTTGCTGAGAAGACACAAACACAGAGCAGCTGATGTGTAAAGACTCAGCAGATAAACTCTGTCATAACCATGTTCCCTGAGCTGCACTGTGAATGGGCAATAGCAGCAATCCATGAAAATAAAAGCAGCTGAACCAAATACAGCATGAAACACTGCCAAGTAGCTCAAAGATATGGAACACAAGGAAAGAAGAAAGAAGAAAGGTCAAGAAGCTGCTGTGTAGCAATAAACTTTGATCAGAACTTATTTAAAGTGATCAGAGAGTCCAAAAAAGGTACTTTTATCTATTTTTCAGTCTTCTTGAACTTCTAAAATCTTTGCTTTCATTACTTTCAGAGCAGGAGGACTTGGGTTCAACTTGAGCAGGATTAGCTAAGGCAGAACTTTCAATAATGTCTCAGCTACACTTGCAGACGTTTATACTTTACCCTTTTAAAGAGGAATGAGAAGTGGAAAGCTTTAATCACCTGCCAATTTAATATTTTCATAAGAAAACCTAAAGTTCTGTTAATGGACAGACTGTTAAAGTGCTATTATTAGTTAATATTAAAAAAAGAAATCCAAAGACTGGAAGAGGCTTTGGAAGCAAAAGCAGCTGGGAGTCCTGGACTAATAGAAATCAGACACGGAACAGATCTATTAAGTCATCCAATCAATGCTACAGTTAATATAAAATCACTCCCAACATCAGATTTCCTAGTGGTCTGTCCAGCCTGGATTTAAATATCATGAGCAATCAGGTTTCTGACACTTCCCCACATTCCTGTGGATCACTCTGCCAGGAATTTTCCCCCCTGATATTCTGCCTATATTTACCTTTTCACTACTCAATGTAGGTTAACATTCCTAAAGTAATCCCTTTCCTCTTTTTTATTGCAAATTATTTTTACAAGACTTTCACTAGTTTTAATTAACCAACTTGATTTATGCTTTCCATTTTAATGTTCTAAGAAAAAAATTTTTAAATTACAGGACTTGACCATTTCTCAATTTTGGTGTACTGGACCAAAAGCTCAGCAGGATTCTAAAGCATCACAACTAATCTGGAGTAGCTTGAAGCCCCTCAATCTCCAAAATGCTTGTGAATTTATTTGTATTATGTATATATATTTTACAAGTGAAAGAGATTTTATATTTTAGTGACATCAGCCAGGTCTCCTTCTTTATTCACTCTTGCCTATGACTTTCTTTGATAATTCTGGAGTCATTCCTAAACAGTTTAAGCGTTGTTACTGCTTATTACCACTTTTGAATCAAGATATGATCAATCATTCAGTCAGTTTTCCTGGGAGAAGAGAACTAGCATTTTCACATCGTTTGAGGAGTCTTTAGGAAGCTTCCTTGGCCTTTTCTTGCTCCTTTTTGCTCTCTCTCTCCCATAGGAAGCCTATTGTTTCATCTTCCTTTAAGTCCTGTTCCAGAGAAAGGTGTCAGTAGTAATTTTTCACCTGTGAACAGCTGAGGGAATTTGATGGCCACAAGGACTCAGTCATAGAGACAAAAAGGTTAGATCATACCAAAATTTTGAAAAAGACAAAAAGGCATAGGTTAAAAGTTACAACCCTCTTCAAAAAACCTCATGTACGTTGTTAATCTTGCTCTTGGCAGTACTGAAAAACAGCGGCTTTCTCTTGTAGGTCTGAAAGAGGGCCATGTACCCTGATCACAGGGATGTAAACAGTGACACCACTTTATGCCATGACCAAGTCTTGAAAAGTAAGTCCTTGCAAGTGCAGAACCCATTTCTGATGAGGAAAGACTTGGCTCAGCATTTAGTAAGGGAAGACTGCTCAGTTTAGCAACAGAAAAAAAAAAAACATGAAGTGATCAAGTGACTCGAATACAATGTGAAGGTTGTTTTTAAAAAATGAGGGTAATTAGTCATTAGATAAGGATAATTGAATGTTGGAGCAACTTTCCTAAGGATATGACAGGCTCTTTAAAACTGTAATCAAATTTGAGCCAGTTTCTAAAAATATAAATTAATGCTTAAATAGAAAATATTGGCCTGAGGCAAAGGCTACTGGGTGATTATATATTCTAGTTTGTGTTAGGCTGTGTTGTGATAATGGTCGTTTCAGAGTCTATGTGTTAATTTTATTGAAATAGAGGCTCACATTTTCTTCTGAATCTGCACTAAGTATTCCTACAAAGGAATGAAAAAGAGAGGAAAAACCCCCAAACCCACATTCCTTTCTAGTCTAGTAATAAATCCAAGATTATTAGAGATATACAAGTCTGCTAACCTTACCCATAAACTCTCTAATTTTACCTTGATTTTCTAACAGAAATTCCCCATTAATTAATCTAATTCTACTTGGTTAGCTTGTGGCAATTGTACATCTTGCTCTAATGAGCAGGTTTATTGGCCTGGTGGCAGATTACCATGTCAAATCAACTGCCATGTGCAGGATGCAGGAAAGCTGGGTTCAAAGCTCCACACATCTTAGGATACAACTAAGAAACTAATATTTCAGCAAAAATCAACTCTAGCACTTTCTAGAAGCCCCAAGTAGGAAAAAATTCTCTGATTCAATACTGTATATCACAATGTAAAAAAATACTTATTTCTTTGTACGCCAGGCTGAGAAAATATACACTATATTTCAGAAAAATTGAATATTGCCACAACATGCAGAACAAATTTCACAAAACTACAAGGTTTCCAAAGTACCCTAGGATCATTTTACATATTTTTGAAACACCTTATTGGCTCCTGACAGACTCCTAAGGTTTAGAAACACTGTTTTCAGTCTAAAAGGTGAGGCAGTATCAGGTTAATATTGTATATTTATTAAAAAAGACTGACTTCCTGATACAGCCTAAATTATTACTATTGAAATAGTGGTATTAACACAGTTTATGGACCAGGAAAAAGAATTTTGCTTAAGAAACGAAATGCAGAGTCAGGAAATCCAATTTAATTTTTTGCTTCTGGTACAGATTTTCCATGTGGCTTTGACTGGTTAGGAATATGTTCTTATACCAAAGCACATATTCAGATTGACTAATTTAGATGCTGTATAACATTAAATTGTAAGGGCAGAATATTTTTTGTAGGTATTTAAAAATCTCAGGAACCTGCCTTCAACACCTAAAAACCGAATTTAGGTATCTGATTTTATTTGTGTGAGAGCCAGGCACCTTCTCTTTGTGATCACCCTACTTGGAGTAAATACCTAGAATACATCTTGTAAAGTCCACTTATGGAGGTACTAGACTTACAATATCATTGGAGAGAAATTCAAACTACTAACAGCTCATTACTACTTCTTTCTGAGTTTTCTTTAAATTAATCCATTTTAGGGTGGTCTCCATTTCAGGCTGCACTAGTTCCTTCAGCATCAACATGAAATATCCAGTTTTTAATAAAACAGACTCTAGTAAGGGAAGAGATGGATTTTTGCAGTGGGCAGAATACAAAAATCTTGTGAAAAGGAATATCAAAACCAATAGCAAAAATATTCAGTTTTGTTCCTATTCTACATAGAAGACTAGGAGCAAACACCATCCTAGTTGGTTTGAATGAGGCATAAGTGGGTTGGAAATGTGAAGGCAAACTTCTTGAACCAAAGGCCAGGGCTGTCCAAAATTATCTCCATACCAGACTGTGAGCATTTTTTAGGAGATGTACTCAATAGACCACTAGGTATTTTTCATACCCTTACCATCAGCACAATTTATACCAGTCTGTACCCACTATATGTCTAAAGGAATCACTTTAATTTACAGTTCAACAAAATTCCTACAAATTCTGACTACAGACAGATAACATAATAAGAAAGTTTAGGATTTTTTTCTGTGTCATTTCTCATGGTTCAATCAGACAAGAAGCAACAAACAAATGTTAACACCACAATTACAACTGTTAATATTTCATTTACATGTGAGTGGTTAAACTTTTGAGGGTTTTTTTTTTTTTTTTTAATTTAGCCATAGCAGTAATAAAAATTACTTGTCATCAGCATATACACATTCATTGTAATCTGCAAAACCACTCACACAGGGTGATGACAGACAGCGACTTTTAGCTGTCTGAAATGTAGGCACCTTGTCTAAACTAGTTATCCAGGTTTACTATACATTTGGTGTACAGTCAAAGATGTTACCAAGAGAAAACCAACCCTACCTTAAAAATATTTTCTAAGACAACTTCTAAGATTTTTACCTTCTCCTCCTGAATTGCTTTCGTTTCCATTGACTACAGGGAAATGATAGTCAAGACTGAGTCTAGATGCCTTAGAGCTGAGATCAGGTCAGATGGATCCCACCTGGCTGCTGGTTTAGTCTCTTAAATCTCTTATATTTAGGAAGTTAATTACCTTATTAGTTATAATCACAAAACTATGATTAAAGCAAATAAAAGATGAGCATAAACAAAGGGTTGAACAGTACAAGTTCAGAGGGACTCTTGACTCTAGGCAAGAGTGTGATTGGAAAAATGAATCCTTCTGTATCATATCCTTCTAAAAGGGATATCTGTAATTTGTATTTCCTCTTTTCTGAGCACTCCACTGCAGCTTGTTAACACTAATAGCAGCAAATGAACTATTTTCATGTGACAGAAGTGGAGGGAAGTACCTACAAACTCTGATCTCATCCTTTGATGCTTTCATAGTGATTCTCAGATCAGTGGTGCTGGGCCAGGTTATGGATGGGAGTCCTCTATAGCAGAACAATTTATGTTGGCTTGTTTCAGATTGTGCATTGCAGACTGCACGTTTCCCTCAGATTCCCCACTCAGCAGGGAGTATAACAGGCCAGTTCTAACATGAAAAAATTATGCCTGTCTATAAATCTTATGTATTCCTCCTCATCAAATAAGTTGCTTGGACTGTGATAATTTCTCTTTTTTTGCCAATATATTCTTCAGCTGATTTATGGCACTTCCACTAAGTGTGTGATCTCCAAGTATCTGGAAAAGAAGCCATGTGCTTTTGCCTTGAACTCACAAATGTCAGTCCCTGTGCTTTTGAGGGTGTGAGTGATTATTAATGTTGTCTTATGCTGGCTTTCTTAACAAAACTCACACTAGCTAAAATCTCAGCACAAAAGTCTGTGTTGCCTAGCCTCTGACTCCAAAACATTGTTCTTTCACAAATGTTAGCAATGCCCAAATATTCCATCTTGCTCATTGGAAAATGATGAGCAGTATTTCTCTAGAAAAATGCACTTATCACAAAAAGTAACTATTCTGTTTGATTCTAGTAAGTTATATCTTTAAAAATAAAACCCATTACATACCAATGACTCTCTGTGGAGTCCTTTAATAATCATAAGCACCCTGAGAATCAGTCCCTGTTCTTCACAGAGTGCACTTGAAGCTGTGAATCTCCAGGCACTTGCAGGTTTCATGCACCAGTCACTTTCAGAATATATTAGAAGGTGTAGGGATCACAACTTCACCAAACGTGATCAATCTCTCTCTCATGTCTTTTTATACACTAAAATCCTACTTATTTCTCCAACACACATAAGCAAGCATAAAAAGAAGTGAAGAGTTTAAATTCCTCTAATCTGTATCTTTTTCATATACACCGTCTAAAACATGGTAAACTTTATTAATTAATATGTAAAGATTTCAGCTGATCATAACCATAATGATCTTTTCATTGGCACCAGCATTTCAGAGCCTCACAGTCTCTGACATAATAAAGTTGTTCTTTAGAAACTTCAGAAAGGACTGTGCTATCCTATATTTTGTTGTAGTTCAACTCAACATTCATTTTGCAGCATTTCTGCTAAGAGTGCTTTCACCTAGGCATTGAAGGAAACTGAATCTTTTCACACGATGAGATTTTTCTGGGAGTCTGTATATTACCTTTGAATCCGGGCAGAAGTGTTGCACATTTATAATGTGTCCCAAGAAGCCTACCATCTCTGAGACGGCAGACATCTTTCTGCTGTTTAGACTCATTAACTGAAAATTGACTGTTAATTGCTTCATCTGGGTGCATTCTATGGTTTATTGCCATTGTTTATAAATCTGTTTACTTCTGTGTAAGACAAAGGCAGTCCAGTCCCTAGAAATCTTTTCCCTAAGATATGGATAGAGAAAGAAGGTACTCAGAACTGCTCAACAAATATCTCATACAACCAGCTACCTCTGCTCACTTTCTTCTCCTCACTGAGAGCCTCAAGAGTTAGGCACCAAAACTATGTGCCTAAGCTGGGGCCTACCCACAAGTCTGAAAAAAATGAAGGGCAAAGTCTTATATGTATTACATGTACTTTTTGCTTATTAGTTTGGTTTTTGGATGTGGTTTTTTTCTTTTCTTTCTATTATTTTCTTTCTCTTTTATGACCTTTGAATAGAAATTTGAATCAAGAGAGAATTGAGGCCATGTGTACAGACATCATTCATATGCCTTCCTGCAATGTTCTGTGTTAGTATTATCATTTTCCTTTGGCATTATTTTTGTGCAATGATAGCAGCAATTCTTTGTCACCAGAATAATTCTGGAAGTGTGATGTTTACTGTTATCTTGGTCTTGCCCAAGCACACAATTTTATTTGCTAAGAAACATGGATGATATTTTTGAAGGGAAAGTAACTGATCAATGAACAGTCTTAGAAGGATGCCAGCATGACTAGATGAGATGCATTCTGCCATTAGAATCAGCAGATTTTGTAATTTCATTGCAGTATTGTTTTACTCATTAACAATTATGCATGCACAAGACTAAGATTTGTTATGTAACTCCTCAGTATGATCATTTTGTCTATCCTTCTGCTGTCGTTTTGCTAATTGAGCTTAAGCCCTAGACTTGAAATTCTCCTTAGTTAATTCATACCACAAAAAGTTTTCATCATCTTCATTTGTGGTGGCTGGTGGGCCTGTGGTACAAGGGACAAAGAGAGTCCACTGGTGGGACAGTCCCTAGTACAAGAGATCCTCCCCAGGTTGGGGTGAACAGAAGAGGCTTCCTCCAGGATGCTCTGTTGTGTTACATTACTGTACCCCAGTTCTGCTTTCTCGGTTGCCCTGTTGGCCTCCCTACCCCTTCGTACCTTATACATCCCAGCCCTATAAGGTCCTCCCCTCCCTGTTCCCCCATTGGCCCTTGTCCCATCACCCTTCCCTCAGAGTTCCCCGTTGGTTCCCTTGCCCTAGTCCCACCTGTGTGCTGCCCCCGTGCCCGGGGATCATTGGTCTCTGAGGCTCGCCCTCCCTCCCCTGTACAAACCTGGACGCTCCCCTGCTCTTTGTCTTCGTCCCTGGAACCCTTTAGGGGCGTGGTTGCATTAAACTCCTCCTGTGGAACACCACATGAAGGCCTTTCTTGGCTCTGTCATGAATCCATTCCTGGAGCTGTCCATGTGCAGTCCGTGCACACGTGTGTGAGTGTGTGCTGGTCCTGCCAAGCAGCTTCGCTTTGGCCACGCTTTTAGGAAGGTCGCGGCACGTCGTTACCCGGCACTGCCAAGCTGCAGGCCGTGACATTCATCCACAGAAATGACTACAAAAGGGAGTTTGGCCATCTTTCTTTTTCTGGCTTCTCGGTGTTAGAAATCAGTATATTAGGATACTGTTGTCAGAGAAAAGCATGATAGTAGACAAAACAGCCGTATTTCAAACTTATTTAGTTATCATAGATTTTTAGAGGCAAATTAGTTCAGAAAATCAACATACAGTTGCTCCTCAGCTTAATGCATTTTTAAGTGACAGAAAAAAAGAACTAGAATATGTTTATGTTGTTAACACTGAGTAACTGTAGCTTCACTGAATTGCATCAATATCTATTGAGATTCAAAAATGTTTTCAGCTTGTTCAGGTTGAAAAGATCTTTTAAATTAAAAGAAGTGCTAAAATTGTTATCTTGACACTGCAGGGAAGGTAGAGCTGAAATCTTTTGGTTTTTATTCTAGAGCTACCTTGAAGATTCTGGAGGACCATAGAAATTGGAATTAAACCTCTCATTATACTTTAAAGAGTCATGTTACTGTATTTTCCCCTGGATAATAAGTATTTTGGATTAACAGGAACACTGAAAAAGAAGACAAAAACACTGAAGGGAGAATGGCAACTGAAAATCAGAAAGATTTAGAGATGTACAGTAGACAACTAAACCCACAAAACAAGCAAATTGGAGGACTCCACAAAACTATCATATAGAAGATTAATAAATATAAATGTAGTTGTTTGGGGTTTTTTCCACAGAACAAAATTGTGGTGTTCATCTTCACAGTAAGTTTTGGACATCAAAAACATAGGTTAGCTAAAAAAAATTTTCTAGACAAATATCTGAGTGTACAGAGACAGCTCCTTCAAATTATGGACCTAAAGCAAACTGTTTCAGGAAACCATGATTTTGAGATGCTGGGAATGCACAGCTGCAGCTTCTTTGAGCATCTGCTCCTGGGCACCATCTCAGGCAAAACACTGCACAAGAGAAAAACAGTTTTGCAAATTATTCTACCTCAGACTAAGAGAATCATAGAAGGTTGTAAAAGATCTTTAAGAGCATTAAGTCCAGCTGTCAACCCAGTACTATCACCATGGCCACCATTAAACCATGACTTCAAGTGCCACATCCACATGTTTTATAGAACACTTCCAGGTATGGTGAGTTCACCACTTCCTTGGCCATTTGGTTCCAATGGTTGACAACTCTCTCCATGAAGAAATTTTTGCCAATATCCAGTCTAAACATTCCCTGGTGCAACTTGAGGCCATTTTCTTTCCTCTTGTCACCTGTTCCTTGGAAGAAGAGACCAACCACCACCTCACCATAATCTGCTTTCAGGGCATTGCAGAGAACAATGAGGTTTCCCCTGAGTCTCCTTTTCTCCAGACTAAACAAGTCCTCAGCCTCAGTTCCCTCAGCCTCTCCTCATCAGACTTGTGCTCCAGACTGTTTTCCAGCTTTGTTGCCTTGCTTTGGACACTCTTAAAATTTATAACTGAAAGGTCTTTAATGTTCACTGTTTCCCTCTGACTTGCTGTAGTTTTGGGGTTTATTTACACAAACAAATAGTAACCTGCATTCCCTCCAGAAAACAAAATGTCTTCTATTTCAATTAAAGCTTCAAAGCAGCTTGAGGACACTCCTCCTGGCAATGTGAAAGCAGGTTTGAGGTTCAGGCCCTTCCCTTTATCTTTTACTTTACTTTAGCTTTTACTCACTGTCTGTAGCCATGGGGTACCATTACATCTCCTGTGTTCTGGCACAGCAAGCAATGAAAGGTGATGAGCACTGCTTCCTACAATCTCAAACTCTCTGGGAATCTGACCAAAATATGGCTTCACCACCAAGAATTTTGTTGTGATGGGATGGGACTCATGCCTGGACTTTATCTCTGGGCTGGAGATGGCAGAAGGATGGGCTTGGTTGGCACGTGAGAAGTACAATGACTAATTCAATAAGGGAATTAGTACCATATGTAGAATATCCATCCTATCCATATGTTGCAAAACATGCAAAAAGAAGGCAGTGAAAACCTCAGATTTAATTCTGCTTCAGGACTAACACAGCTACTGCTATTAGTTCCTTTTTAAAACCTATTGAAATGTTTGTGTAAAGAATACATGGGGTAACCAAATATGGTTTTGCTTTATTTCACGAGGTCACCACTTTACATTTACTATGGGTCTAAAGTGTTTCACCCTGGTTTGAACCTCAGCCTACCACAATTAGAGTGTTAGAGTCCATTTGACTTCTCCCAAAAGTCTTGGTGGGTTATTTTATTATTTTTGTGATGAAACTGTGGAAATGTCATTGTATTGCTACTTCTAGTTTACTGTTCATGTATTTGCTTTGGTGGCACTGAAAAGCTTATGCCACACATCCAAGCAAAGGACAACCACAAAAATTAACTTTGTGTTGCCTGTTTGGAGAATGCATGTTTTAAATGGTTGGTCTTGGCATGTCTCAAAGGACCTGTGAAATGCATTTGGAGCCAGCCTTCCTCATCAGCAAGTTCATGTGTAAGAGCTAAGTAAAGAAACCTTGGGGAAAAGTGAAAAAAAAAAAAAAGCAGATAATCAAATACTAGAAAAAAGGTAAAATAAAAATCTGATTTATATGATATTTAATGGTTATTTTTAATTGAGTTGACAAATATATCATGAGGCAGAGGTTAACTAAACAACCCCTGATGAAAACTATATAGAGTAACTTAACATAATAAAATGTAGCATGAAGCAGAACATTCTATGATGTTTCAGGACATGGGGTATTCCCTCTCTTTCAGTTAGAGGGCCTTTATTACACACTAACTGTATTGTGATACTCAAGCAAGACAGATAATGTGGTGACAGATATTTAAGATTGTGAACTAATATTCAGTCTTCCATAGAAAACAAGAAAAGCCAGCGGAATTTTTTCACCCTAACAGCTTGCCTTTTCTACTGCTCTCTGGGAGTGGAATTGAACAATGGTTCCTGAAAGGCTGGAGTGGGCTTTGGGATGGGAACACAAGAGACTGCAGTCCATACTCTCAATTTTTTTTTTTTTTATTTTAACCTGGGTATGTCTTTGAAACTGAATAACAATAGAGCTGGAGTGCTCTAACTCTCTCTTTTCCAGTTGTAATACAGACTTTTAAAGAGCTTATCATGCAGTTGTCCCTCTTCTGTCTCAGTCTGACTCAGCATGAGTGTTCATGTTCTTTTGAAATTTCAGGATTTGTGAGATGGGACTCTGTTTTAAAGGAAACTGTAATTGCACTTGACCAGTTGAACAGTTAGACACTCTAAAAAGGGTCCACCCTAATCACCATAGGTTTGTAACAAAGCAAAATCTATGACTCTGTTGATGAAAAGTTACAGATCAGATGAAAGGTCTGTTTTACAATAAGGTGAGTCATTCTTTGTGCTCTCAGCTTATGCCAAACAGGTCTTATTTCATTTGTTCACATGCAGGCAACTAGCACCTCTGGGCTACATCTGCCACCTAAATCATCTCATTTAACCTCCAGCAATTTCAGAAGGGAACTGCAGTTGTCATGTGCCGTATTCACTGTTTGCAAGAAGATGTCTCAGATGCTTTACACATCTCAGAATGTATTAGACATTTGGTGGACAGCTGAATCAAGTCACAGTCTGGAGCTGATGATGCCCCAAATTTTACTGTTCCACTCAGAGGAACAAAAAAAGAAGTAATCTGGTTACATATTACTCTCTGATATATGTCAGCAAAAGATCTTGATTTGTCATGGTAATTCATTGTTCACAAATTCATTTTCATTCAAGATGTTTTTTTGGATAGGTAGCTCATTTAGACCAAGTTCTTTTGTTGATTTTGATCAGTATTGGGTCATTTCCTCAACAATGCAAGCCATAAATGAGTAACAGCAGAGTTGTGTAGTTTCTAGACATAACATCTGCCTTCCAGCTATTCTCAATGTCTGTTTTAGGATTTAGTTTTGTATGGCAGCTCAATGTAGGTGAACACACTGATCAAGATGTGGCTGAAATTATAGGTAAAGTTTTATCAGTAGTTGTCGCTGTATAAAAGATTTCAAAATGGCGACACAAGTTCTACTCTCCTGTGTCATTCTTCTTGGGCAGACAGAAAATCACAATGGTTAAACAGCATGATCTTGGAGCCTTGCTCTGGAAAACACCTGTAGGATTAATGACACCATTGACCGTTTCCTTTTGATTATATCTGTCTAAACATTTAAATCAGTATCACTTCCCAGAGTACATTCCGATAGTCAAGATACTGGCTGGCAAAATGGATCTGCAGCACCTGTCCTTCCTGAGCCATGCAAGGCCTCCATGAGCAGAGTAGAGCCGTGTCCTTTCCTGGGTGATGCAGGCTTTTGAGAATGCTCTCTGTCATCTCACACTTACTGTAAAGCTCTGGTTTATTACTTGGCTTGTAGTAGGATTCCTAACAGAAGAGTTCACTCTGTTGTTTTGCCAGGTGAAGGACCTGCTCATGCCCTTCAAAGAATTTGCAGCTCAAAGGCTGGCACTGGAGAGCTTCCTCAGCTGAGCACATGGCATAGTGACCTCCCACAGCTCATGGAGAGAGGTGAAGTGTAGAATAAGGGAGAGGTGGACTCAAGGAGAGCAAGACCAACCAGTGATAACAGCGAAGGAGAAGAGCAAACAAAACAGATGTAAGGCTGCAGCCTTACATGGATCACCTGAGATCTTTGTTCACCTTTATTATGTTTCAGACCCACAACTAGAATCACACCTTTGTGCATGGACTCATCGCCATTTTCAGTACAAAGGTGATGTTGTTTCCCTAAACCATTATGGATTCTTCTAATGAAGAAGTAAAAATTATCTGTGCTGTCCTTTACCAGAACATCCTAAGATAGAATGTTTTGATAACAGCATAAGATTCTTGGGAGTTGGAGCTAAAAAGGGAATTTCCCAAGGGAAAACTAGTATAGTATATTTTTTTTTCTCTTTTGCCAGTTTTCCAGCTACAAATAGTCAATATTACTACCAGATTCAACGCAGTACTAATGATTTCACATACACACATATTGCACCAAAATCTTGCATCTCGAGTACATCTCAGAGGCAATTCCGTTTCTCAAACTGAGATTTTTCCTCCAAGTAGTAAACATTTTCCCTCAGGAGTGTGAAGCATTCTGTCTGAAGAGGAGGTGCAGCTAAAACAGTTCTGCAGCAAAGACACACAGAGATGCTCCACATTCCTGGATGCTTCCTCTGAACCACAGTGTACATGAAATCAAGGGAAGAGGCTATTCATCCCATGGGGCTTAACCACCACAGGATAAATTATCTGCAAGGTAGGGTCTCATCTCATGCCTTTATGATTACACAAGATGAAGCACAAAACAAACTTTTATGCCAGAAGTTTATCTCTCTGTCTGACTGAGCACATCCAGTTGACCTTTGCAGGCAAGATTTTCTGGCTCTTTCCCCTCCTTGAGCATCCCAGGAGTGTTGTCCAGCTTAGAAAGCAGAGAAAAGAGAGTAGCCTCAGGGACAAATAATCTGTATGGGAGCTATGTAAAAAAATTGGAACCTCATCCTTCAGTCCTCAACATCAATTGTGACTAAGAGTAAAAATACTAGCATTTTCTAGTAGCAAATAGGTGTTCCTGGTAAATTAGGTGTAGTTTCAGAACCTTTGAGCCCAGGTTGAGATACTGCAAAATAATGCCTTCTGTAGGCAGCATTAGTCAATTCATTATTTTGTGCTCTTCTAATAAAAAAGGAAAGGAACCTGTATTTAAAGCATGTTTGGTATCATCCTCTGTTGGAAATGAGATTGTGGTCTAGCCATTGATAATAAGCCAAAACAAAGGAAAAAAACTGATGGCCAAATTCAGTCTCAAACAGAAATGAGTCATACAAATTTGAAATTAAAATGCTTGGAGTTTTCCTTCCTTTTCCTTCTATACATTTTTCTCTATTCTGTGGTCTCAAAACTACTATGTTTTCAATTATAGACCTTCATAAAGAATTGTGCTACAAAATAAGGTCTTTCGTGTTATGACCACTATTTTTATGGGGCCTCTTAAGATACTTTTTTTTTTTTTTGGTAATATGTAAATAAATAGTTGTACCAACTATCTCATGACATTTGGGACATCTATTTTTATCATCACCTTTGCTATCAGACATCTTCAGCCCTTTCATAACCACAAATAGTAAGGACTGACTTCTTAAACGTAGCATACATCTCAGAGGGTTTGCAATCTGAAAATCATTGCCTATAAAAAAGAGTAAATAGAAGCGTAAGGACAGCTTGGGCCTCCTCTTCCCTTCTACAAGATCTGTGCAACTGATATGCCACTCAGGAAAGAGCAGGATGTTCGGACACCTGTGCCAGCCAAGCACCCATCCAAGAAGTTTCATAATCACACTTATTTATGGAATCAGAATAGGATGCCAAGTCAGGTGGGAAAAGAGACATAGTGCTTAAGTCACAGTAAATATTACCCAGTGAGGGAGCAAGGGGAAGGAACACTGTTGTCAGGTGCAGAGTAGGGGGTGAGAGGGAGGAGGAAACTGCAGAGAACGATTAGATCCCACAAATAGCCAGAGGAGTCAGCAGGGAGAGGGATGTGGTAGAAGAAAATGGAAGGTTTTACTGAAAGTCAGGGAAAAGAAATAAACTGAACACCATAAAAACAGTTTACAGAATCCCAGTCTGTGAAAGAGGCACCAGCAACATGAGAAACAGTCGGTGTTAGCCAACCCAAGGATGCATGGGTGCCACAGGTTTGAATGCAAAAGAAAACACTAACCTGGCCTTCAGGAAAATGATGAGGTATCCTATCTGCTCCCTGTATTTCAGGGGATGTTATTCAAAGGTAGGAGAGAGGAAGCACCTGGGCACCTGGTTGACAAACCATGGAATGTCATTTGCTCAGGAAAAAGTCACTAGAGAGGCAAACCACCAGAGTAATGAATGATGAGTAAACGAGAAGCTGAAATAGGAGAGGAGCAGACTTGAAATGGTTGATAGGGATGCTTTCAAACTCAGCCGATCACCTCATATATTCTCCACAAAACTTTCAGTTTCTCCCTTGAGTCCTTCCCATTCAGTCTTTGTTTGACACTCTTACCAATCTACATTTCCTAACAGCTTTTCCAACTCCCATTCCCTTTCCTGATATCCTTGCCAAATCCAGGCAGTATCTTTCACTTTTTCCCTTCCCCACGTCACATACCAGAACATAATTTTCACAGCCTGAGGATGCCAGCTCCGTGCTGTGCATTAAAATGACATTAAGCATTTTGTGGATCAACGGAAGCTAGAATATTTTTTTGATGGGGTGAGGGTAGAGGGATGGAAGAGAAGGAAAGGGCCTTGTGAGTGGGCCTTCTTTAGCAGAACATCCTATAAGAAACATATGATAATGTAATCATCGCAGATATTTGACAAATGCTACTCAGTTCATTTTTTCCCTTCCTGATGACATATCCCAGGCTTTACACTGAGCTTCCCAAAGATAGATTGTGCACACAGCAAATATCTAGAGGAATGCAAAAGCAAAAAAACAGAAACATGACATTTGGGAGACATTCCTTCACACTGACTTACCTCATCAGCAAGATCTGCAAATGAAGTTATTAAGATAGGTAACACAAGCCAAGGTTATCTGAAGGCAAGCAAATATTTTATCATGAATAGTAGTATTGTTTAGTTTCAGCATTTAAATTACCGTCTACACAGTAGCTATGTTTTGCCCCTTTGGCAGTATTATTTAGCCTACATTTGTTTGATTGCGAGGAAACAAAGATAATGGAAGCTAAAAAGAATAATGAAAATCAAAGAAAAAAATTATTTATAATAATATCATATCATTTATGATTAAAATTGTATGAGATTTTGCTTTTAATAAATAATGATTTAGAAAGTTATCCTTCATACAGCTTCATATAAAAGAAAAAGTCAGAGCAACCTGCCAAAAAAAAAAATAGTAATAATGCTAACTACATATGATTATTGTCAGTCCAAGAGGGTATTTAGCAGAAAATGGGGCATAGTTGGAAACATAATTTTCATTTTCTGGATCATGAAAATACATTTTTTTGAACACAATGCAAAAGTCTGGTGAACTTCCACTTTTCCTTAAAAATCAGTATCATTGAGTTATTTTTCTCTGCTTACTTCCTATTTAAGGACTTTTGTTGAAGGGAAGTCAGTATCAAAATGGGAAAATATTTTTTTCATGTTTTCATATTGTTTATAAACGAGAAGGCATGGAAAACAAAGAATTACAGAAAGAGCATGTAAAAGAGGACAAGGAAGGAGTGACAATTTTCAGAATTTCATCAGACAAAATAGTCATAGGAAAAATATGAAAAAATCCAAACCCTTGTGCACTTTATGAAAATAGTCTTCCTTCCTGACCAGATTTTCATGTTACTTGTAGTATTCTAAAAATGTCTCCCTTGGCAGCAAAGGAGCTAATTGTACTTTACCCTTTAGAGCTCAGATAACAGCTGATCCATCTTGTTGAGTTAAATCTCCTTGGATGACACTCAAAGTGAGATCAAGGCTTCACGTTCCCCCAGTTCTCTACCCATGCTGAGGAGGTCACACTTTGATTCCTGGACTTTCATGCAGAAAAGAATTTACAGTCTCTGAGATTGCTTTACTTTTCACAGATTTTAATTTCTTAGTCCTGCTTAGCAATGTATCAGTTTTATGTTTGGACCCCAAAACGTCAGATGAGAGGAAGGATATTCAGCAAGTCCCTGTGTTTATTTGACATTCCAGAACGAATACATGTTGTGTGGACAAAAGCAACGTTTTACAAGTTTTCACATCACATTCTGAAAGGAGTGTTTTCTTTATAATCTATGTGTCTTTATGTAGGCTGTAGGCCAGGTTAAGCAGTGTGATGCAAAGGCTGGGCAGAGGGCCTCTATTCACAAAGGAACACTTATTTCACTTCATCTTACATGACTATCTGTACCGCCAAGCTCCCACTGGGGGATGTTTTACACACCTCACACAGTGTGCGTTGTGCTCCTGACTCACTCCTCTGCTTTCATCCCATTTGTGCAAACTGGGAGGTGGGACCAACAAATCTAACCATCAGCAGTGGTGATGGGGCAGAGGACAGCTTTTGAAAGGGAGCCTATAATTTCAGCTGTTTGACATATCTTGCCATCAACCTATATTATTGCCAAACATAATTTCTCTAGTTTCACAGTGTCATGCCCTGAAAGAGATTCCTTGGAAAGTGGTAGCAGAGCAAACCACTCTGAAGGGATGATATAGTGACACTAACAGCCATAACATGGCATAGTGCCATGCTCTCTTTGAAATGTGCAGTGAGAAACGGCCTGTATTTCCATGGCAATATATTATCTGCCTGAGAAGAAAATGATGCAAAGCATAAAAATTCAACCCTGATCCATCAGTAACACAGATATTTTATCAGAAAGGGAGTTACTGGTAGGGCAATGGCAGAGACATTAAGCAGAGAAAAAAAAGGGTTATTAGTGGACATCACAGTATGTTTGATGCATTGTTCAATTCAAGATTGTTTGTAATGCTGCAGCTTTTTCATTTGCAGTCAGAGAAGGGGTAAAAGTTCCTGATGGCTCCAGGATTTTGGAAGAAGTATGTTCCATTCTTGTTGACCTTTCCTTTTGGCCTTTTGGGTAAATTGGAGCCAGTAAGTTCAGTATGTAGAACTGACATCCAGTACATCTAATTAAAGATGCGTCTCCACCAAAACCAAAGCAGAATTTGTAGAATTTAGGTCCAACATTTTGATCCAAACCCCAACCACTGAACTGCCACTTCAGCAAATATCTAAACTTATTGTTTCCTCCAGTGGTCTGTAGATGTTTTATTCTCTCTTTCTGCTTATGGCCCGGGTGTCTGGGCTGGTGTAGCTCTCCTTTCTACCTGTGGCAGACAGGTACTCTGCTCCCTTGACAACAGACCCTCAGACTCTGTGCTCAGAGCATCTCTCATCTACACAGTGATTGACTTGAACTCCACATAAAGTACAACACTGCCAATTTTTTCTAAAAGTAGTTGCAATTATAGGTTGTTCCTCCATCTTTGAGAGGAAACATCCCTCCAGCTGGAGCTGCTGCTCTGGCTGCAGGATGCACCTGATCCCCAAAGGTCCTGGCTGAGCCCAGTGATCGCTGGCACCACCTCACCTACTCAAATACAATCACTGAGCAGAAACAAATGCTACTTCCATGACCCCATAAAAGACAAAACAGAACACAATTCAGACATTTAGTGGCTAAGGTGCTGGCACGGCTGAGAGATAAAATTAATTTTGCCTCTTTTTCCTAGCTATTTTTGCAATCTAAGAGATACTGAACAATATATGTATAACATGTAATTATACATAATTGTCAGTTGGAAGGAGGGGCTGGAAGGCAGATTACTCCTGGTGTTCCCTGTGAAGTAGACACATTTTCTGTCTCTCTTTCCCTATGGTTCTCATTATTCCTCCTGCATGGCTCCCACAAAAGGGGTGGAAGCTGCCTCTGATCCCACTTTACCTATAACTCAAGAGAATAAATTAACCTTCTTAGCAGTATAATATTTGGGTGTAAATCACTTTTAGTGAGAAGTGCCTGATGTTCTATTTTCCACGTTTTTGGCAGCTTCCAGGCTATCACATCAAAGCTGCAGCATAGGTGCTGGCAGTGCCTTAGAAACATCCACTGAACTCACCAGTCTCCCTGGTGGAACATTTAGCTATCTGCTTCTAAAAAAATAGGCAGGACTTAAAAATACTCTGTTCAGCATTTTGTGTTGAGTAATTTAACATTTGTATGCACAAAGATGCTCTGCACAGAGCTTCACAGGTCCCTTATTAGTTACTTGACTGACCCTGCAAGGACTGATGCACAACTTGCTCAGACTGGAAAGTTTGGCCTTAGGAGAAACACATCCGAAAATTAATTATGGCTGCAGTCAGGACAGCCAACTCCACCAAGTTACCAAAGGAAGGAATTGCATAATGACATCCCAGATGTGCTGTCATGTTCCAGTCACTCATTTTTGAAGACATAGATAAAGGTTATTAGTAAACTGTTGGCTACTAGCGATCTTAGAAGGTCCACTGCTTTTATTTTTATAGATTGCAGATTGTTCAAAAAATATTTGATGGGCCATACTAAAATGATAACAAAGTATGCTTTCTTGGATAACAGCTGTCATGGTTCAGGAATGGTACTCCCCAATTTAGTGCTCCCTCTGAGACTCTCCAAACCACACTGACACTTGTTCCCTTCCCCCTTCCTCCCCTCTTTCCCCTTCCCCTGTGGTGGAAGGGGAGAGGAGAATTGAAGGCACAAAAAGTAAAGGCTTGATAAGAACATTTTTCTGGGAACAACAATGAGATAAGAAAACAAAGAGTAACAACAACGGTATTAATGACAGAGGGCACAAGGAAAGAAACATTATTGCTCCCTGTGGAACCCCTTGGCAACAGACAATTTTGCCATGTGTGTTTAACCAGTCTTTTAAAACTGTTTTATACATGTTAAATACATGTTTTTCACCATGTATTAACATATAAAGAATGTTTTGAAAGAGAATCACAGGAGAATATGTAATTTACATACAGGGAGTTTTGCCATCAGAATGTACAGATAAAAATTAATTCCTGTTTATTTTAGAAAGTGTTGGACTGAGTAAAGATTTGTCTCTTTTACATAGTGTCATTTGAAGGAAAACCATCTTCAGGCAACTTTCTAGAGTGATGTGATAATGACAACACTGCCTGGCTTCACAAGCCTGACACTGACAGGACACTGCAGGGGATGTGTCCACCCAACTGCACTCCACTGCCACTTGAGTAACCCTGCCATAGCCCATCTCTATTATTAAAGAAAATCAAACTTAATGAGCTTCAAACACGAGTCTCCAAGCTGAATTACATCTCAAGCATCAATTCTTCTTCAGAAATATTATCTTGATACAAAAGTTTTCTGTTTTTTGGTAATACAGCTCCTAGATTACATATAACTTTACAAAATAACATCCATATTATTGTATAATGATGTAAAACGTTTCTCTGTCAATAAGTAGATTTTTTTTTTCTGTTAGGTTCATATACAGACATATATGCACCTCATGGTTAGATTTAAAAACAGTTGCATAAGAATTCATTCCTGAACACTTACAAAGAATTTAGTCAATAGCCAAGGGAAGAAAGGCAGAATAGTGAGATAATGGAAATTAATAAGCAAAGCAGGCTGCAATGAACTAGAACCATTTGAACCTTTGGCCATTTTGCACTTGGTGCCTGACGTGGTGTGCCTAAAATTACCATCGTGATCGGAGCTGGACTTATGGCTGGAGTAATTCAGATACTGAGCTACAAAAGAATCATGGTGAAATCCTCACACTTGCTCTTTTTATAGCCAGGAGGGCCTTAAAGCCCATAATTCCAGATGACAGAGAGTTCCTCTGACAAAAAAGATGGTTTTAAAGACATGTTTCAAGCACCAGTTTCAAACCTTGGCTCCAGTGTACTTGGGTTTATCTGCATGCCTGAGGTTTATGCGTTAAAAACCACTTTGTAGTACTGACAACCTAGCAATAGAAAAAGTTTTTTATTGTACTGGAAGACAGTAATGCCAGAGCTGGTTTTTATTAAATTCACTGATTGTTCCCAATTATTTTTTTTTCCATTGAGGGTTTCCCTAAGTAGAGTAAAGCCAGTGGATTTAATTTTATTTTGTTTGTAAACACATACCTCTATGTCAGTGTTCAAAATGCAGAAACACAGGCAAAAAAACTTATAGCAAAAAATGCAAGAGAATAAAATTTTACTGCTGAAATCACAGCATTTATGTCTCTTACTTTAAAACAAAAAAACCCCACAACCCAACAACAAAACAAAACCACCCCAAACTAACTAAATAAAAATAAAATAAATTGCCAAACTGTGACCATTCACATTGGAACTTTGGCATTTTTATAGAGGACAATAATGTGCAAAGAACATAATGCAATCAGAGGCCATTGTAACGTACTCATAGACATTAAAGCTTTTCTTTCCATTTCACATTGATGTAGTTCTCTTTTTACTAGTTTGTCTACTAAGTTTGCTAGTAGGATCAACAACTAAAACTTAAAATTCTACTTCAACTACATACATTAAGAAAATTATGTTATTAATAACTTTGTGTTTAATAGTTAAGCTCCCCTTATTAGGAAAGAGTAGAGACATCATTGGTAGAAATTGGGCCAAGGAAATGAGCATGTGTTTCTTCATTGCTATAAATAGAAAAGTATCTGTTGTAGCTCCCTCCAAATTTTGAGTTTGGTGCTGATTCAGATGAAGTTACATATTCTGAAACCTTTGCTGTCACATGTTTCACTATTTCTGTCTGAAATTTCATAAGACTAATTCTGAATAAAATTAAGAAAGAGTCAGAATATCTAGATACCCATCTAAGGGCTTGCATTTTTCTCCTTTTCCTACAATGAAAGAGATGTGGATAAGTGGATCATACTTTCTACAACCTCAGCTGGAAAAGACTTCAGTTCATCTCATTAGATCTTGCCAAGATCTAACTGTTGTAATTAGTTTGAGATATGAAGTAAAAGTACTAAAGGTAACCATTGAGATTATTTTGTGTTTTCAAAGTCTGGCAATTGCAATTAAGCAGAGATTAGTCAATTAATCTCTGGAAGCTGTCCTGGAACAGTGGTGTCCATTTATGACCAGTAGATTCTGTGAGGTCCACAAACTACTTTGAAAGAACCTGTGAAAGGTACAAATGGAATGCTAGGGGCTTAGATTGAATAAATGAGGAATCATACCTTTACAAAAAATTTTTCAACTTAATCATTCAAAAAGGATGAAAACCACTGTTCCAAAATATTTCCATGCCAGTCCACCCCATGAGGGTTAATGGCATACACAGGAGTTCTGCTAAATGTCACAGTAGTTACTATGCTCTAATCCTGATCCCCAACCTACTGTAGCTGCTATAAAATATATAGTAATAATTTCCTGAGGCAGGGTAATGTATAAGGAATGTCAGACCAGGCTCTGGACATATTTGCCTTAGCTCTGTTTTATTAAAGTGAAACTTTTATTAAGGCATGTGGTGAATTGAGCAATCTGCATGATTCATGCAGTTATAAACCTATTGCTACACTCACAATAAATCAATGAGCCATTGTCGCATGTTCACTGTAGAGTAGATTAAATAATAAGGGGAAAAATCAACGTGGAAGTATTATTCAGCCATATGAAAGCATTAAAAAAATGTCCTCTGAATGCATTAAAAGCACCAAATTGTAGTTGAGCTAAGCTTTATTCCATAAACAAGTTTCCTTGTATGCAGGGTATTTATTTACTCATGGTCTATATAAGAGTCAATATAATTAACCAAGTTAAATTATGTCTTTTGCTGAGTTACTTCTGATTGGAACACACTCTTGTGATTCACACGGTAAAAGTAAGGGCCAAGGCTCCAGCCTGACCTCTGCTTACCCTCAGCTGTACTGCTCAGAGGGAAACATGAGAATGAACTACTCCTTCAGGACTACAACTGTCATAGGAAGATGCTGATTCATCACTCCATTGATGCCTGAGTTGCAAAGGGTCATTTTGGGTTGGGACTGAAAGGAATGGCTGTGGTTTCTCTACATATATTCACATACCTCTGATTGTCTCTCAGGCCTCTCTCAATTCTTATCTCCTTTGGGCAGAGAAAGCCTGTGCAAAGCATTAAGGAGGTAAGTGAGAGTGAACTAGAGTAAAGTTCTCTTTTCTTTTTTCACCAGAAAAGGGAGGAAATAGGTGAAAGACTTCTACCAATTCCTGGATGGAACTGTGACTGATATTGATTCAAAGGGATCATGTAGAAGTGAATACTGTCCATAAATATCCCTGTTATTTAAAGGAAGAAATAAACACCAAAATGCATCATGCTTTGGAATTTGTATGTGAGCTACATTATTTCGTAGTAAGAAGCAAAATACACATTTCAGTGTAAACTTATGACTTTCTTCTTCACTAATACTCTCATTCTCTCAGTGGTTTATTTAGATTGTTTGAAAGACTATTCAAATTAAATTATAGTAATTAGAATAATTATTTGTTGCCATTGTATTTTCAATGAGCACTAGGAACAGAAGTTTGTATCTTTACCATTATAAAATGCCATGCTGAAATTTATTACATTTTTTTTTAAATTACAGGTATAATCAATGTAATGTGAATTCACTGTTGCTAAGCCATTGGAAAGGTTGAACAGATTTCTGATCTGACTTCAGGGACAAGAGCTTACCTTCAAGGAGTGGAAAGATCTGTGTGTCCAATGGACTATCAGCTGACTATATGACAACCAGAACTCGCCAAAATCATTCCCAAAATATACTTTAAAATCTACAAACTGTATACTTGATAATCCTCTTAAGGCTAAGTAGTCCAGATACAAAGGGTAGAATTGAGACTTGTGCCCAATTTTTCATATTCTGTCATGTCAAACACCAATTCCCAGAGTATATTTCTTAATTGCAAAGCTCAGCAATCACAGAATCTCCTCAGATGGGTGACTAATTTGAAGTAGTCTGGCAGCACGTTTTTTGTTTCATTTCTGAGGAAATCAGGATGTCAAATGCACCATCCAGTGCCATGGGTCATCATGTAGATTTTGGGATTCTTCTTGGCAGGACTTTGGATCCACAGATCAACTAATGACTTTCTAGAAATTGTCTGTCTTTCTCATTGATGGCTGTAAGAATAAGGACAATCTTTATGATTTATGCAAAGCTCTCAAAATGGAGTTTAGACTACTCACTTTTGCTTAACAACTAAGTGGTTCCCCATAACAGAGGGAACCCAGTATATGATGACTTGCATTGTGCAACTTAAAAGACTATGGTAGGCAATTCCTCATGACCAGTTCTACTCACAAGCCACCCTGTTCTAGTTCACATCAGTCTATAAGTCTTAATGTTACAGGTTAAAAGGATGTGTAATAAAGAAGAATCATAGAATCATTGAGGTTGGAGAAGACCTCCAGGATCATTGAGATCAACCTTTGATAAAATACCACCTTACCAACTAAACCATAGCACTGAGTGCCATGTCCAGTCATTTCTTCAGCACTTCCAGGGGTGGTGACTTCACCATTTTCTCTTGGCAGCCTGTTCCTATGCTTGACAGCACTTTCTATGAAGAAACTCTTCCTAATGGCCAACCAGAGCCTCCCCTGGCACAGCCTGAGACCATTTCCTCATCCTGTCACTATCACAACACTGAATCACAAACATTTTAAGGATTTCTTCCTTGTGAGAAGAGTTCAACAGCTCATGCAATCTTCTTCCAGTTATGCCTAGCCTAGGCTGGCATCTTCATCAAAAAGCTGGGCAGGAATAGCTTGAATGCTAAGAAAGGGAATAATAGAAGGAGGATTGGAACTGCCAGCACCTTCAGATCCATGCAGGACCCTGGAGCCAAATCTTTGTCATGTAATTATTAACTATGATACACTGAAATAGGTTGGCACAGAGCTGTACAATATCCTTCTAGCTTCAGTCTCCACCCAAGTTAGTAGAATGGTGACATTTTTGAAGTCAAACTCAAGATTTTTCAGTTTATGCAGTGACACTTGACCACAGGATGTCACTTTCATTTAATAAAGCTGTAAAGATTACTCCAACTCAGTTTTTAGGATAAAAAGACAAGCTTATAGGTTCTGTGAATTTTGAGATTTTTGACTTTTTAGTAATGTTTTTCTCCATCTCTTAGATAATTCCTGGAGAAGATTAAAAAAAAAAAATAAAATCTATTTTTCTTCTGTTAAATATGTTAATTACTCGGGAGACACAAATCTGAGCCTGCACTGATAATCTATTTCTGCTGACATGAAAATTGTCATCAATCTCTGCACAGCTGAATAAAATTAGTGATGGACCTGAACCAAAAGTCATTATAACAATACGCTAAATTTCTAAAACCAAGATTCTACCCACAAACTCTTCAAACATTCGTATTTTGGGAAAAGTTTCTCACTTTGTTGATTTGCAAGTGATTGATATGCCATAGGCTTTCAATCCAAATCAGTTTCTCAATACCCAAACCACTTTTCAAAGTGGAACTTAGGCTCATAATTTATTGGGATGATTTTGAAACTTACTTTTCAGCCTACTGTCAGTTAGACCTTTTAATTGGGTCTTGGCAAAAATCAGAAGCTGTAAAACTGTACAAAAATGTGCACATCTCCTCCTAGGAACTCTGGAGCAATGGATGAAAAGGCATTTCTGATAAATACCCTCCCTGGACTCTTAATGGATGAAGCAAAAGAAAGACAAAAGGGGGAAATATCTGAAGCAAGAGTATGAACAATCACTAATTATTCCGAGATAGCAGATTTCACATTTCATACCTGTGATATTAGTGTATCCTTGCACAAAGACCTGCTTTCCTCACTACTCCAGTGGAGGACAATGTGGAAGTACACAGGTTGGTTGTGAAAAAATGACACTGGAACAAGAAATGGTAGGGTTGCAAAAACTTGTAGCTTGGAGTTGCTTTATTTTAAAGGGTAAAAGCATTTCTGAGACATGAGAATAAACAGTCAGAAATATTCTCCCCATTGCACAAGATGAGATAACAAGTCAGATGTCGAAACATGCAGAATCCATCTCCTGACTCCCTGACTCCTTGGTTTCTCTGTAAGATCAGAGGAATTATGCATTTGTACTACTCCTTTATTTGACTATTTGAGAACTGCACAGTTTAATTTCAATACAACAAACGCCAAGCAGATAGAAATGGTTAAGAGAAAAGAAAAATAAGAAATCAAAACTATTGGTAAAACTTCCACGTACATAGGTTTGTAGCTTAAAACTTATGTTCACTAGAACTTACCCTCTATTTTCCCTTTGCAAGGACTTACTCTTTAACCAACAGTTTTTATCTTGTTGAGGGTCAAACCACATTTTCTCTGGCCTGCACCTGAAATCATAACTCAGCATAGACTTTCTTCATCCAGCCTCAAATCTTTAGAGCTGTGAACTCTGACAAACCCTTTAGAGAACCTGATGTAAGTTTCAGATTTGTAATGAAACTCAAGCTTGGGTGAGTTTTGGGTTTCATTACGAAGGTTCTGCACAGCTGCACTAAAAACTCAAACCAGGTTTCATAAAAGTACCTGTTGTATCTAAGCCAGGGAGTCACACTGGGAACTATATTTAATAAGTAAGAAGCTGTAGAAGTGCTGATGTAACTGTGTAAAATGTTTTGGGTTTTTTTTTTTAAATACAGGAGATTTGACATGGAAACCCCTTTTAAAAAAGTGGAATACTTAATCCAGAACTGTTGTCCCTCTAAACTCAGCACATTACTTGACCCAGCGCAGTGCCACTTTCGAGAGGAAAAACTGCAGATCATATAAAATTTAGACCTTGAATACATAATAATTCTGTAATTTCTAACTATCACAAAAGGGAAGAAAAAACAACATTTAGCAAGATTGGTGGCTGGACTGCTTCTTTTGTAACAACCAGTTGTAACACTGCCTTGGAGGGGACAGTCTTACAGCTTTTTTCTGGGCCATAATAACATTATTTTGAGCTCTGCAGCTGCTTGGTTACAAAGGGTAGCCATTGCAAGAAAATCAAATTACCTGACTCAATTCTGATGGGAAATAGTTTCTACCCTCTACAAGACAACTGAATTTCTTTCATTTCCAGCTGTGTTGCCCATTCCTGCAGAGATGCTCCTAGAAGTTCCTGTGTGATCTTCAGTCTAGGTCTTTGCATGAAGTTCTGAGAGAAGAAAGCACTGAGTCTTCTATTCTGTATTTGTATCCTATTAAACATAACAGCATTCTAATTTATGGCTGGGACTCTTGGCCAGGGAAGTTTTCCAGAGTAATACTAACAATGACAATAGCAGTAAGTATTGATTGTAGTATATCAAGAGTCTTCTGAGCTTGGAATAAACCAGCAGGACTTATTCCATTGAGGTGTTTAATGCATGCAGGTAGGCCAGTTCATTCAACTAGAAATGAGGACATGCTCTACAAATTGCATTCCAAAAAGAAAGGTAGGAAAGAGAAAGATGCTATCCCAAACTTAGGAGGTGAGAGAATGTGTACAGCAAGACCCACACTCTGACAATGATCTGAGTTCAATTACAAGTGAAGGGGAAAAGATTGGATTGAATGCCACAGGAGAAACTTAGCTGTTAGGAGATTCAAGTATAGATTAAAATGATGCAGGAAAACTAAAGTGAAGCTGAAAGTAACAGTGGACTGTTTAAAGAGGGGAAAAAGGAATCCTTAAAGAATCTAAATAAGGAAATTAAGACTTGGAAGACAACACCAACTTAATAGAGAATGGACAAGAAATGAACATTGTTAAGAATCCCAGAAGTAACCTGGACAGTATTTTTTTTAAAGAAGAAAAAAGAAATTGTTGCTGATTCTTTACTCACTGACATAGGCTTAAATTTCAACCCTCTGAATGCTTCATATAGCTAAAGAACAGGACATTTGAGAGCCATTGAACACTGACACTTTTCTCAGAGGATCAGCACAAATATCCAACACAACTGTTTCTGCAATTGTGTGACACTGAGAAAATCCAGTATTTAATGACTCTCTGATGAATACCTACACCTCTGAAGTGGTATGGTGATGTCGTTGTCTAATGTTATTATATTGGGCAATAACATAAAATATGTCAGAATATTGGCTGGGTCAACACCTGCTAAGCTTTTTTTTTCTTGCTGACACCATCTGTAATTATTACTATGAATGTGGTTTGTTAACATTTACATTTATTTGAAAAGCATATTTTTTAAAATTTGGTTTTAAATAAGCATCTGACCAAGTCAAGTGCCAAAACATCATTATGACACAAGGGTAAATCATGTGATTTAAGTATTCTTTTTTTTAAAGCATGGTAATAGTGTGACACTTAAAAGCAATTCTTCTTTCTCACTTCATACATCCTCATTCCCAAAACTATATTTCTTATCTGTTTTAATAGGATATATATTCTTCAGATCAGAGAGTTTATACTTTTGAGTCACCAAGTCTGTCTCATCATGTGATTCCCATTCTCAAACAACTCCATCTTGGAATAAATAACAAGCAATTCTATAAAGAGCAAATGAAAACTTGGATAAGAATCCACCTCTGTTCACGGGTGTTGAAATTTATGGCTGTGTAAATGGCTACCATTCATTAAATACACAAGTTAAATATTTAGTCATCTCTGCCTCTGTTAAACAGGAATTCTTGTAATACATTTCTGCTGTAATTTACCATATTATACATCAAGCATTTAGAACACACATCTATGTATCTATATGTGCACACATGTATTTGTAGACCCAAACTGGCAGAATGCCTTACAACAGATTTTGTGCATATTCACAGCTTCTACAGGGCAGTATTGACAATTTTAGCAGATTTTGGGCTCTCTTCCTTCTCTGTCTATCCATAGATGACTTTAGACTTTATTATGTCACCAAAATTCCTCTTGAATATGAGATTCTTAGCTGACAATATAATTGAAAGTCAAGTCATTCTTTAATTTAGGTCTCAGCATTAGTTCTGAGGTGAGTTGCATTGAATTAAATTAAACAGCTCCTTTAAACACAAAGTGTGGCCTCGGTGTTGAAAGGCAGGAGTTGTACCTGCTAAGATACAGAGCTGCTTTTCACCACTCTTAGAGAAAAAAGGCCTTTAACAGAGACACAGGGTTTTTCACTTAGGATCTTATGACTACCTTCCCCTTTGTACAGTTTAATTAGATGTGGACAAGTCAAGCACCAATCTCCATCTGTTCTGCAGCTGCGACAACTGAGGCTAAAGGTGCTGATTTTTTTCCAGTGTCATGCTCAACAGTAGGTGTGCTGGGTGGGAAGCACTATGCTGCTACTAGTATGAGACCCATTGCTCTCTTTAAAAACTTTTAGAAGAAGCCCAAGAGGTTTATTTGGCTTTAGAGGCTAAATAACTTTCTATTTATTGTCTTCTGCATTTTAATTTTTTTTTCACTTTAACCATTTAGTTTACTCTCTTATTTAATAACTCTATCACTGTCCAGCTGGTTTCAGCCCAGCTTTGCTGAGAAATTAGAACTAAAACCACTGAAATCTCATGTATTTGGTAGGGTTTAATGGGACATACCAAGTTACTGGGCAAAAACTGAGCTGCTCCACATGGTCATGTCAGTTTTTCATTCCTTTTTCTCTGCTGGAATAAGAATTTTGCCTCACATTTGGCACAGGCTAAGAGTGGATAAGTGTGGGGTTTTATCTCACAGGTGTAGACACCTGTGTCTGAGTTTATCACTGACCAGTCCAGTAAATAAAGTCAGCACAAAGCACCAATCATCTCATTCTGTAGTAAATGTCTAAAGAAAGTCAGGTGAATCACTCTTATACCACCTGGTTCTCTCCAGTGAAGTAAAAGGAACCTGGAATGACTAGACTGAATGGAGACACACATATGCAGACATCAAAAGTTAAGTAAAATTACTTCAGCAACTGACCAAGGCATAGTAATTTGATTTACTTTATGACATTTAATGCAGTCATTGCCACTGTTATTATTTGCATTGCAATAACCTCTAGAGGCAGCCAGGATCTGTCTGGGATGCAGGCTGAATAAATAAAACATCTCAGTCTTCACAGATAATGTCAACCTCTAGGTCTGTGTAAAAAAGTCAATCAAACAAATGGTGAACCACAAACAGTGCAGGAGGGTTTAAATGGCGACCCTCTCTACAGGCTCCACAGATACAAGTGTGGCAAACTGGATGAGATGCATCAAAGGGTTTCTTTTCATTATTTCAAAGCCACTGTCTACTATTTCTGAAAGATTGCAGAGTTCAGATGAAGCCACAGATCACTAAAAAAGGGCAAATATTATGCCCATCTACAAGAAATGACAAAAAGAAAGATCTAGGAAAGTGCAGGCCAGCCAGCCTCACTTCTGCCCTGGAGAAAATTACAGAAGATCTCCCCATGATAAATATATCTAGATATGTGAATGGTGCAAAAGAGTGTGATCATGAACTCTATTCAACCCTCGCTAGGCCACATTTCAAATCCTGAATGCATTTTGTTCCCTGCAGTGTGAGCGAGACATTGAAAAATTGAAGAGGGTTCAGTGGACAGTTACCAAGATGATTAGAGGTCTAGAGGATTTTACGTATGACAAAAGAGTGAGAGAATTACATTTGTTCAGCCTGGAAAAGAGGAAATTCAAGGGAAATCTAATCAGAGCCTTTAATACCTAAAAGCCAGCTTTAGAGAAGATGAATATAAATCCAAAGGATGCACAGTCACAGGACATAAGAAACAAAAGAAAGTGGTTTTAAGGGAAATTCTGTTTAGGAAATTTCTATTGGAAGAAAACCATCACAAGAACAATAAAGCTTAGTGCTAGATTGCTCAAAGAAGAATTGGAGTCTCCTTCTCTGAAAACATCCAAGAGTTGGCTTCATAATGTTCTGAACACCCTAAATAAGATCTGTTTTCAGCCAGAGTTCATACAAGATGGTCTCCAGAGGTCCCATTCAACCTAGATTCTCCTATGGCTTTATGATACTGCAGCAAAGATAAGTTCCTTGCCACTAATAACCAAGACTATGAAATAATAATCTAATCCTTAATTTGTTCCTTGGTTTTATCATGAACACATATCTGTGCTCTTTTGACTGCCATTTCCTTTGCAAAGAGAATGAAAATTTCTGGTGCATATAAAAACATCAGTATGGAGATGTGTCAGTGAATGTCTGTGGAAGAAACACCAAGACAAAAGGGCCTAAATAGGGCAAAAAACCTCTTGGAACAAATATGTTATTGGAGAAGGTTTCTATTCCCTGATAGCTGTTCTGTTTCACCAGCTGTTATCTTCCCCTGAGAGACATGGAGGTCTCTGCTGCAACATTCATGCCAGGTCTAGATCAATTCTGAATTTGGCCTTATTATAATGAAGGAAGTGGAAATCCCCACTAGATTTTGGGATAGCGTGGAAACCTTAAAAATCCATAAAACAGAGTAAGGCAACAATCATTTAGGGAATGCTAGTCAGTAAATCAGTCACCTTCCAACAGGTCAAAAAATGAGACCAGATACCAATAGGAAAGGAACAAAAAGGGAACAGTAATTCTGAGAGGTATGATATGCACTGGATAAATACTTCATTTTCTAAGGAGTGCTAGTTATAGAGTTAAAAATTTTTGTACTGACAGGTACCTTGATGGTCAGACCTATTGCCATTCAATTTACAGGGGTGTGGATGGGAGCAGCAGCCATAATTCTTAAGTCTCTGTGTTACTTCTAACTCAAGGTTCAGTGTGTTATAGGAGGTACCACTTTTCACTTGGGACATAAGGTGTGAGGTCCTGAGTTTGACTGTTCATCATTAACAATCGAATGACACCCTTCATAAAAAGAAAGGTGTCAAGTGTAAAGTTCAAGCCAAATTCCAAAATTTGAAATATGGCTTATTTTTAATGACCTGTAACTCAGGTGTGGTTTGGTTACTATTCATCAAAATCCACAGAAGAATTCTCCTTTTCCCTTCGAGTAAAATAAGTACTTATTGGGGCAAATTGATTTCTTTTTTCCAAGTGAAAGATATAAGGCAAGAATAAAGTCTTCCACTGGAAGCTGATGGCCACTGTAATTATGGAAAGCCCGTTATTTCTTAACAATAAGTTCTTAAAGTTGCTTAGGTCTTTATGGCAAAATTCACTTAAAGTAAATAACTATTAATTACACTAAATGGAAAAAATATACATAATATAAAGGTCTTGTCACCCTGGGTGGAGCACTAAAAATTAACATTATTTTTCTCAATTAGCACTTCCCAGTTAGAAAGCCAGATGTTTGTTGGCAGTCTTTTTAGATTAGAATTGAACAAATGTTTCCTTCTGTATTAGCTGCCCTGATACTCTCCCTGTCAAAATTTTTGATCTTCAAGACTGAGTCAGAAGACCATTGTCAGTGCAAAAAGGATATTTTGCTGCAAATTGCCTGCCAAGGTCAAATGAATTTTCAAGTACCTTGAGACCAGAAGAGAAACCTTTAAATCCCATCTGAGGTGCAGTCATTGGCAAAGTATATATAAAAGCAAAAGCACAACTGTACAATATTTCTCACAAACAATCAACAAAAATACAATCTCCAGATGTAAAATGTGGCCCAATTCTATTATACAGGAAAGAGAGGAAGAGTAGGCATATGGAGCATGGCTTCCTAAGACCTGAAATTATAGGCTTATATAAAGTCTAGGTCTTTAATACAAGTTTTCTTCTTTGGCCTTGTACATTGCTGCAATGGTGTCTTTGCAATGCCATAACTAGAGGAAAGGAGCTACTTTTGTACAATCTGTTAGATGGGCTGCACTACATGTCAAAGTATTTTCCATTGTTGCCTTTATTCCAGAGAATACCTGGGCCAAAGTGCATGAATATAATGAGCTTGTGTTGAGGCCTGGAGAAGTGTAAGTTGATAAGACTAACAAATGTTGGCTGGAAGGGACCTCTAGCTGGTCCATCCATCCAGCTTGACAATCATATCACTAGATCAGATCAGTCGTGGCTCTGTTCAGCTGTGTTGAAAATTGCTCAAGGATGGAAATTCCAGCAGTGTTTCTGACTGTCAATTTTTCTAGTCCAGGTGAGACCCAAGAGACCACCCTTCCAACAAAGCCAACAGCAGGGGCCCCAGGATGCACTCACAGCATCCACTGCCCAGTACCTAAGGAAAATTTTCAGTTTGACAGGGTGACAGTTTCAGAGGGAGGGGGCAAATTTCCTCCTAGTAATGAGAAACAGGGAGAAAGAGAGAGGAAGAGAAAGAGCTTTACTCCCTCTTAGCCTCCCACTATTTTCTGCAATGAATTTTTGTACACCACAGAGAAATTCTGATCAGTTGCTGTTTCTCAAACTGTGTAGTGCTTTCACTGCCCTTTATCAAGCAGTTGTATTATTTTAAATGATCAATAACAAAGTTGTCCATAATTTCAAGGTGAGCTTACAGAAACTGCTTACTGCTTTAGTGCAAGAAAGCCCGTCTCTTGTTTTTACTATGCAATTGGTAGAAGCACTACATGTTCTTGGCAGGAAAAATAGCTAGAAACCTCAGGAATGCATGATTTCTAATTTCAACAGAGTGGTAGTTGATTATAAGTATTAGCATAGCTTAACTTTATCCACTATCCAAACTTAATATTATCCTTTGTTTAATACACTGAAAAAGAGCACTCTCCTTTGTATGACTCTATTGTTTTCATTCTCCAAGGCCAAAGTCAGTGTTGATATAAGCAGGCTCAAGTCCACGAAAATGAATGAAGTTAAACCTCATTTTGCCAGCAATGGAAGTTAGCCTCTGGAGCAATGTTAACTATGGTTTGTTTGTATCAATTAATCAACACAAAGTTAACTTTCAATCAGCATGTGGAAAAAAATGCAACACAATTAAGTAAAAAACATTACAAAGTCCCTTGATTTACCATGAAGTGGGATTTTTCTATAATCACACGGTCCTGGTGCAGGAAGAACTAACCAAAGTGGCTCAGAATAAGCAATTCCCTGATCTACAGCTGTGTTGTCAGCAGGGCTCAGTTCAGGGATTGCCATAGCTCCAAGCTGCTGTGTTCTCACTGCTGGGCTGGTATCCTGTGTGGCATCTCACCATTCCCATGCCAGCTCTTAGTGCAAGCCGACAGGTCACAAGCACGGAGCTCTGTTGTGAAGTGTGGATATAGCCAAAATGGAAGGTGTACTAAGGGAACCAAACTTCACCACTAAAATCAGCGTAGCTTTCCTAAAGAATGGAAATAATACTCTGGGTCTCAGAAGATGTCGACAAAACAGAAGAAAGCAACATGAAGACACTACCAGAGATATTGGAGAAACTATACATAGTGAACAGAAATCACATTCATCCACCAAAAATTTCACTGCGTAGTCTGTCACTCACTCAAGCTGTTAGGTGAAGTGAAACCATAGCATTTTTGGCTAGGTGCAACGTGCAAGACACATGAGAATGCCAGTGTGAGTTCTGGATTTTGAAGGAAAAGCCTGAAGCAAGCCAACCTTTAGGCTATGGGACAGTGTTGAAACAACTGACTCCTCCTTGCCTGTTATTAAGAAATAATGAAAGAACAATTGGGCTTCAGAGAACATGGCACACAAATGTTCTCTCCTTGAGCAATTCAGTCTTATATTTTTGATAAAGTAGTCTCACTACTTGTACATAAAGTGCTAATCAAAGTGCTCTGCAGCTGGATGTGTGGCTGTGATGTGATGGATGAAGTATTTGAATGCAGATATGATCTAAATTCCAGCATCCCCTTTAAAGAGAGCAATTTGCATTATAAATAAGGCAGGAATATTATCGGTTACGGTTTTGTAGCAAGCAAGCTGAGGAAAGCAGTGTCCTAACTTTGGGCATCGAAATTAACATGAGAACCTCTCTCTTTCCTATTTGTTCCCAGCCTTGCAATTTGAGGATCCCCAAAATTACTGAAAGACCAGTTCAAATTAAAATGAGTGCAGCAGAACATTCCCCAAATGACTAGCAAGGGAAAGGAGCCAGGGATTACAGTGCTTTTGTTACCAAGTCAGCTATGGAAACCCATGAGAAGAAAGAGAATTTCATATTTTCCAAGGGGGGTGGGGGGAGTGTGAAAGACTTGAGTGAGAAATAGAATTTTTGTGCAGACTAAATTAGGTTTCCTAAAATTATATGTGGGATTGAGCTACTGGTATTCTGTTTGAGAAGAGGCTCTTTACGAGCTACCAGTAAAACTGCAGAAGAATCTGCTTTAACATCTGAGACGATTTATTTCTAAAGAGGATGTTGGACATTGTCATCAGTTCTAATTAGCTACCACTAAAATGCAGTCTTCTCAAAAAAGGGTGATGCAGCCACTTTGTCCAGCAAACAGACAGAAATTACTGCATCAAGAAAGAGCAGGGACATTAGACAAGTACACAGAGCAAGTAGCAAAGGATCACAAGTGAAAATCACCAACCAAAAAAATGATGGAGAAAGAGAGTTCATCATTTAGCAATTTGCAGGCCTTTTAGTGGGACTGAATCACCAAAGGACATCTGTGTAACATTTTCATCAGTCTGACAGGAGAGCCAACATCAACATTTGTCCACAGGAACCAAACTAAATATTTAAAGGTGAACTGCAAAGCTAAAATGAAAGTTGAGTTAATCATGGAAATATGCACTGAATGACCCTACTTACCAGGTTGTTGGAGACAATTCATCACAGAAACAAGTTGAAACTCCTATTTATTGACTCTTTTTCTGCTTTTCTGATTTTTTCTCTAGAATTTTTACTTTTCAAAAGATGCTGGAAACCCTGTGTTAGCTTACATATTTGATGTCAAAGAATAACATATTGTGTAATCTTTTGTGAGTGAAAAAAAGTTGGAGGATACCTTCAGATAAAAATATAAAGTCAATAATGTCATTGTCCTGTAGCCTGATTTAACCCCAGGGTGCAATATAATAGATGGGCCCACATACCTCCACACTCACTCCTTGTTTTGCCTCTTTGGGCAAAACAAGAGTTTACTACAAAAAAAGTAGAAAAACAAATTTGCTACAGCTTCACTGAGGCAGATTTTCATAGAGAAACTATTTGAGAAAAATTAAGAGTTCTTCCAGCAGTTACGTGATTTTGACTTGGAGTTGTGAAAGGGCTGAGCAATAGGAACAAATAGATTATTTATTCCAGGCAATTACAAGAAAAATGGAAAATTATTTGGTAGAGGTTTCAGAGTGTTTTCAAATTGGGATTTTGTATTCTGTTTTAAAAGATTGATGTAATTTCATTATTGGATTTTCTTGGCACTTTTTTGACTTCCTTTATTCTTACAGCCATAAGGTTGCCCGTAAACCTATTTTCCTTTATGCCAGCATCAGTGTCCAATCTGTGGCACACACATCAACTGCCACATAGCAAGCATGCAATCCAGCTCATATTCCATCTTCTGCCTCCTTCAGAAGCATGGAAACACAGAGAAATAGAGACAGACTGACACTGATTCAGAAACTTTGGAGTCCAAGAAAGCATGAGGCCATTCCAAAGCATAAAAGTCCTGAACAGTTATTCCAAAGCCCAGAGAAACCAGTGGGAGCCCGGCCACTGAATTCAGCAGGCTTTGGAGCACACACAGGCAGGCAGGGAGCATTCACCTGCACAGCAAGATATGGGAAACTCTGAACCAACAGCAGCATCTTTTGGAGGTGTCATCCCACTGCTGACTGCTGCCTGGGAGCTACAAGGAGAGCAGTGGAGGGGTGCCAAGCGTGGGTACCCTGCCCTGGAAATCATCACATCAGGCACTGCACAACACTGATCCAGCTCTGCACTTCTAGACCTGTTTTTCACCTCTTTCATCTGGTGCAAGCAGATGGGCAATACTCTGCATCCAAGATCAAAAAGTCTCTCTATGCAGGTTGAACAACTGCACCAGAATGCAACTACATGGAAGAACCAGGGAGATCTATCCCCCCTTATAGGTGAGCCCTCCTTACTTGTGATTTTCTGGCTATTTGTTCCAGTTTAGTTGCTTATTTGCACAAATAGTTTCTGTTTCCATGCAGTACTAATATGATATTACAACGTTTTACTCACTGAACTTGAGAGCAAGCAGAGATTCCCTTGACATAAGCCCAGACTCAGAGTTTGGAGCAGGTTTTAGCAAATCAGGCTGATACTCAAAGTTAATCAGAATTATTGCGGAAATCATAAATCATTTACAAATAGTTAAATAATCAATGATTAATCAGGAAAAAAAAAGGAAAAGACTGAAAATTATTTTTTTTCATATCTTATGGGAAAACAGAAGAAAATCAGGGCTTCTCAGACTCACTAATCATTTTTCATCTATTTATAATATAGAATTGATAGTCAAATTGAAAACAGAATGAAGTCACAGGTGACTAAATAAAGGTTCATATCAGTTATAAAATCTCAAAAAGTAATTTTATTATTAAGAAATATGTAAAGTTCTAAAAACACAGGCCTGTTCCAGAACCCAGATGGGAACTCAGCTGCTGATTTCAACAGGCATTGGGACAAACTCCCTCTTAGCTGAGCACACAGCTATCAGTGTGGCACTGAGCCTGGGTTAACAAACTCTCATTTTCATCAGGACTCTTTGTTCCATCAGGACTCTTTGTCCCAAGAAAGTCTCACAGCTAGTTATTAACCAAGCATGCTCAAAAATATATGGATGAAGACATTTGATGGTGCTTTGGAGCATTGTCACAAGAACTTTTAAAGGACTAAACATCCTGCCTCTTGCAAGCTGCAAGGACAGCTGTGATAAGCATAAGAAGACAACCCCCAAGAAATTATTTTTCTGCAGTCTGTAAAAAAAAGGTTGATAGCATCAGGCAAGGGAAAAGTATTTTAGCAGATAAAATGCCTCCCAACAGCTAGGAAATGGAGTGATTTCAGGGATGAAATTGCAGTGAGGATTGCTAACCAAAGGAACAACAGACTCTGAATAGTAGTGGATTCTAAATCATTGAAAATGTACTCATCAGATTGTCTTTTTTAGTGAAACATATACTCAGACATCCAGGGAATTCCTATGGCTTTTGCTAAGTAGGAAGTCAAGTTTGTTCCAGTGTATTAATGTTCCAAGGCATTACAATTTGCAGCTCCTTGAAAAGCAAAGTAACATAAAAGACAGTGTCACTTGCAATTACTCATTCAGCATTTCTTTCTCCATGACCTGTCTGATTACACTTTAAATCAAAGAGCAGAGAACTAAAGGGAATTCCACCCTCGATCCTCTCCAGTTTTTGGCTTGGTCAATGATCATGAAGGAAAGGAAACATGAGCGAACCAGCTGACAAACAGCTTGTTGACAAGGCTACATGCAACCAGAACAGCAGGACAGTCATCCAGGGAAAAGCTGACACCTGCTGTAGCATAAATTAAGACTTTACAGATGTTGTATTTTGGTAATCAGTTTCTAATACGCACACTCGTAACTTAAGCCTCAAAAACTCTCCAAACAATTGAAATAAAGAAGAATCCAAGCAGTTAGGAAACTGAAGAAAAACGGGTAGAGCAGCTGGTTTAATTAGTGCTTTGCTTAACTTGAGAACCATATCACTGGTCACTGGGATCATTAAATGAAGTTTTATGTGGGTAATGGCATTTTATTTTGCATGTTCTGTAGCATCATTGCTAGAGACAAGCATTTGCAGGCAAAACCAGCAATTCTTCACCAAATAATCATAAAGAGGAAGTGAAATGAATTCCAAATCACATACCTGCCTAGCACTAGGACAAGGAGTTTTCTGGGCTCATCTTTATGTTCTTATTACCCAATATTTTCGTTTCCCATTGAACAATGAAATTTAAAACACAGCTGCCCACTGCTATCTTTATTCCTGGAGAGAGTTCTACCTAATTTTATGAAACATACTTTATTAAGCATGAACAAAATCTGTGTTAGTATCTTCATATGCACATGTATATGAATGATATGTGGAGTCAAGGAGCTCACAGTAAATAGCAGGTGGTTATGGGAATGAGTCTCAAGCTTGACAGAGTTCTTAAGGTTCAAATGATATTCTCTGAATTAATCACACTCAGTTCTACTGAAGGTGTGATAATAAACAGTGTATGAGCTGTTCTTAATTAGCATACATAAATATATTGTGATAAAAGGGGAAAAGAGGGTGCCCAACTAGTGGTGCAGAGTTGTGCCATCATAGACTCAAAAGGGTGGTGGTCAGCAGTTGGCAAGTCCCTCTGCTGCATTCTCAAACACATCAGCAACACGATGGGCAAAAAATAAATACAAAATAAGCTTTAAAAGGCAGTTGGGTAGAAAAAATATTTTTGAATGCTTTTTCCATTCTTTGACAACTAGAAACTCCCTTACTTGATTTGAGGAAGAAAACAACTTGCTCAAAGCTGGAAAGTTCTAATATTTTGGAACTCTGTTTTGTTTATGTTTGAGAAAGCTGTGGAACAGCAACAGGCAATGAAAGCATACATTGGCACAATTAAGTCTGGTAACTCAAGAAGCCAGATATTGTTTTCAGTTCTACACACATTTCACTTGAAATTTGCCAACCCACTTGAATAGGCTATTTTGGAAACTGGTGGTGACAACATGTGGATAAAGTTCTGCTCTGCTACTTACCAATAAAGGAGCCTTTGGCTGAAAAAAATAGTGATTGGTGAACTGAAACGAAAGGGAGCAAAATGAACCTCTGGAGTAATGTTCAAGAAGAGAAAGACTACATATAGAAATGCTTATAAGGAGACACTTTTTCAAAAGTAAAATGTAATTACTTTTTAAGGAGTGAAAAGATCCTTGTATGTTAGTATCATTAAGGGATCATGTTCGAAGAATTATGAATAAATATGTAAACAGAATAAAAAAGAAAAGAATAGAATAGTCCATCTCCACCTGAAATCTTCCCTGTATATTTGGCATTTTACAGTGCCTCCCTCTTTCCAGAAAAAAAAATAGACCTTAGAAAACGTGTCTGTGATGAACAATTGAAAATAACTATATTTCTTAGTTGAGGGAGCTTCAAAATCAGAGCAGACAGTATCAGGAGATTGAATCATATGTTACTAACTATAAAGCAAAAAAAAAAAAAAAAGAAGGTTAGTAAATTGATTTTTTTTCCTTCGATCACAGCTTTTTTGAAGAAACACAATGGGCTAAGAATGAGACTGCATATGAGTCAGCTCTAAGTCAAGTAGTTTTCAACACAAAGAACTTACTTAGAATCATTTCTAGCACTTAATTCCACTTAGAGCTGATAGCTGACCATGTATGTCTGTGCTGTGTCTTATTTACACTCAGTTCGTGTTAAAGAATCACCGGACTTCTGTGCCTGTACCAATTCTGGATATTTCTGGTGAAACCTACTCAGAAAAGAGCCAGAAACCTCACTCTTAAAAGTCCTTGAAACAACTCTAGAATTCCTTGTACGATCTTTTTTTTTACATTTTTTGATACTTGTCATTGTACTTTATATTTCAACTGCCATTTCTTGAAAGATATTGTATTTTTAAATATGTACATTTTAGGCAGCAGCTAGCATGGTAGGCTATCAAATCTACATTGGATTCCTAGAAGTTTTATTAACAAATAGTCAATCAAATACAGCAAATTTAACATTTTAAGCTACATAGGAACTGTAAACTTGGCATTGCTCCAAGGTTCATGCTTTGTCCATGCTTTTGGTTCAGTGTTATTTATACTTCTGTACACCTAGATAAAAGCCAAACAGCCTGTCTGATAGATGGCTCATACCCTGATGACATTACTCATGTAATAGCCTAAAAGCTGATAAGAGTAAGAGTTGAACATATTGGCCCATTATGAAATGTTTTCTTTAATTGCTGTAGACTAGGTTTCAATTTCCGTTCTATTTGAAGCCATCACATTGCATGTACTGTGCCAAAATCAATTTTGGCACTACAGGCATGCAAAAGATAAAGACTTTGCCAAAATATCAGAAGGGCAGTTCATTAAATGGCTGTAGCAAAAAAAAAAAAAAAAAAAAAAAACCAACAAAAACAACCAAACATTTTCAAAGAGAAATTACAAGGCCTTACCCAAACATTCATGCCTATACATATGGAATTGTGAACTGTACATGACTGATCTGAGCAATGTAGAATTGCCAAAGGTTCTCAGTATTGGTCTAACTCTGCTTTCTGTAAAGTCAACTCAGGTCTTAGCCTTGGCTGTTCTGTGAGCAGAGGTGGGCCAGCAATGGCTGAGAGCCTCAGAGTATCCCACACTGCATATCAAATGCTAAACAATTCAATAACATAACAGTGCTCTTGGGTTGAGCTGAAGGTGCTACCCCATACAATCATTTTACTGTATGTAGAATCTGGAAATGCAGTGTGGTGCATTTCTGTGACTGCTAAAACTATAACTTCTGGAATGCCATCCTGGAAGTTTTCCAGGTGATTTCCATGAGGAACACTTTGTAAAAGTTGTTACCCTCCTAAGCAGAATACGTTCCCAGGCCTGCATAGGGGCAGAGATTGGATTATAAAGTGCTAAATGTTTTTTACAACTGTATCAGCAACAATACTGTATGGATAACTATTCAAGGGAAATTATTTTTACAGACAAATTTAATGGATTTGTTCCAGTCCTCAATTAGATTCATATTTCTGGATTCAGAATGCAAGATAACTTATCCTATAGTCTTCCCTTCAGGATATCCAATCTGGGACAAATCTCTTCGGTCTTCCTATTTTTTTATCATGACTAGTTTAATTAAATTAGAGGAGAAAAAGAGTAAAGATTAAGAGAGAAAAAGCAAATAGGAAACTGAAGGATTTAGCACAAACCTTACACAGTAAGGAATTGCAAGTTTGGAACCGATGTATGAGGAGACACTATAAGGAACAACAGAAAAAAGGCTGAGGAGGCTAAGGTAACTCAAGAAGTTACATTTTTTTTCATAACTGGGTAGCCATGAAAATGAGTCTGAAAATGTTACTCAGCATGTAGTGCTGAAGGAAATACGGCTTAAGTCTGCAAACCATCTTAAAGACAGAGAAACCCCCTCATTACCCCTATTCTCATTGTTACGTGCCCTGTAAGAACAGTGTTTAGTTAATAATTTTAGAAGTTCACAGCACTGAAGCCAAGATGAATCTCACAGCAAATGGCACAGCTGAACTTTGCTTGTGATTTATACCTCTAAAACTATCTACACAAATGAGTCTTCTGGGTATTGTCTTACACACTTTCTTTTTTTTTTTTTTTCTCCAGAAAATTACACTAATTAATGTGATACTATTCACACAGTTGGCACATATATGGTGTGATCACAAGAAAAAGTGTTGGGAAAATCATATTTTTTCTTCTTCTCGAATTTTAACATTGTACTGTTTAAACCTATTTTTTTGATTAAAGAGCTGCAGTCATCAGCTGTGTTTGCAAATTAGAGAGAATTGTTTCCAGCAAAATAGTTCATGTTGCACATTAATGAAATAAATGGATAAAGAAGAAAAACTGATGGGTTTATTCAAGCACAAAAGCTTTCTGAATTTTCTTTGCTTTTCAGTAAGAAGACTGCTGGATTATGAAATGTTATAATAAAACCATTGAACTAAGATTTTCTTAGAGCAAATCTTACCCCATTTTAATTGCATGTGTGACTGTGTGTTTCTTAAAACATATGTCATTCAAGATATCTTTTGTAATTCCCAGATGATCAAGTAAATAAGATAGTTTTTAACTGTCTTAGTGCTCTATCTTAGCAGCATCAGAAATAAACTTGATTTGTATTCGATGTATTTTTTAAAGATTCTTCAGGTAAATGCTTTCAAATATAAATTATATTTGACACTGGAATTACAGAAGTTCAATGACTTTTAAGTGTAAAGTGTACCATTTAGTCAGGAAACTACTTAATTGTTTCTGAAAAAAAGACTGTGAGATCGCTTTAGAGACTGTTCATCCAAAGTTCATGTCCTTTGAATTTGAAAGGCTCAGGTATGCAACAGCTGTTTCTGTGAGCCTGTTTGTAAGCCTTCTGATTAGGGAAAGAGGAAGAAAACAAGACAACTTTCTCAATAAAAAATATAAATTCTCTTAAATAAGAAACAAGGTCATCAAAAAAGGGAATAAAAAACACTCAAAAGACATTATTTCATAAAGGTGCAACAATTTTTTTTAAAGATTCATCTGTTATAAGTGATCCAAACCACTGAATTGTCAGTCATAAACCTTTTAGACCAGTGAAAGAAGTGCAAGATTTGTCCTGCCATGAAACAGTGCCCACAACCTCTTCTAAATCCATGGGATAATAGATATTGAAAGGGTAGGACCCCCAGGCTTGAAGAACATCATCCCAGTTGTTCCCCTTTCCTCCCACACCTGTACCTCTAACTGATGCAGATATGAATGATTAGATGAATTGCTTCGTGGCTCAGCAAGACTGCAACAGAATTTATCTCAAGGCTCATTCCTGAACCATGAGTTCCTTGGTTTTAAAGACAATGGGTTTATAGCCATGATCACCCCTTCCTTCAGTACTCTTCTTACAGGCAGCTTTGCCCCATGCTCGTACTCTGAGGTTCACAGTGCTGGATCAGTCTGCTCATCAAACGAGAAGAAAGAAATGGGATAAAGTTAAGGAACAAAAATATTTCAGGATTAGCCCTCCCAGTGTAAATCAGCATGTGGACCTTCACTGGGTCGCATGAAAACCTCACGCTCACATTTAATTTGCCCATCCTGAAGTATTTTTCCTCCTAATGCCAAACACCATAATGCTCTCTGTCAGTGATTTGAAATTATTGTATAAGCTACATATCGGGTACACTATTGTTAATGAAATGCACACAAGATGATGAACAACTTCCTTTTCCTGCTGTAGCCCAGCTGCAACCAGGCCCTGTATCCTTGATGCTGTAAATCAGGGCTTTGTACTCCGGGAGGATTCAATCAGCTGCAGGTGTGGGCCCGCCGAGGCCGCCTGGGATTAGGTAGCAGTATTTGATATGAGATCCCAAACAGCACCAGCAATCTACACACCACATGTGGCCAGTCTTTGGAGAAAGCAAAGGAAAAACACTGATGAAATGTGGCACAGGACCATGGAATGCAATTTCAAACTTCCACATCTGCAGGAAAGAGAGAAAGAAAGTTCCTAATTTTACAATGATGATGTCATTGAGAATACATGATAGCGAAAATGATGTGCCAGGGCTTCCATAAACTTAACCACTTAGGTGGTTGCTAACCAAGGGTTGATATTCATTGTTATAAATGCATTAAGGTTCTGGGGGGCTACTCTGCCAGTCTGCCAAAGTGTGTCCACTGCCACAGTGGCATGTCTGTGCTGTGAATTTGTCTCTGTGGACAGAGCATCCCAACCACACTTGTGCAGGCACAAACCTGAATCTTTGCCGGTGTTCACTGGACACTGTCATTAAGGAGAGGTGATTTGATCCAATTTGCTCCAGTGTGAAAAGGTAAAAGTGCTTGCCTTCAACAAAAAAACAACAGAAATGGTTGTTTAGTTCACTCCCTGATGTTAAAATTGTGAAGAGTTTATTTTTAATGTAAATCTTTGATATCTAAGGGATAAAGAAATGTTAAAGCAGGTCTGGTTTTGTTATTACTGTAAAGATAAAGTATATTGAAAAGAGCATGTCCTTGATTCTTTTCCTAAAAAAATCTGTTTTCCATTAGCTTATCTTGATAGCTGAAGTTAATCATTATTTTCAACCATATATGATTTAGATATTATGTCATTAATTCATGTACAATCCATCTGAATAATGATTGTGGTTTTCTGCTTTACAAATTCATCTACTTCACTGAGAAACCAAGAGAGTCAAATTCCATGCAACATCTGGTTTCCATTTTATGTAATTGCTATTTTCAGAGTTATAATCATGTGTTATTGTAAGGACCACAGTGTCAATCATGCTGCTAATGGGGAAAATTCAATGCCTAAATACCTGAGAGAACAAGAAGCTGACTTAAACAGGTGCATTTAGACACTTGGTTTTAAGTATAATTCTAGTCTACCAATTTAAACAAATCATTTTAAGAAGAAACTATATTCTTTCCATACTTTCTACTGAACCAAAAATTTAGTACAAGCTTTCTGCATCGTGAACCTGGTTTTGTTCCCATCAATTCGAAAACAGTGGGATCTGATCCCATGCAAGTACCATACCATTAACCCAGTGTATCTCTAAATCCAGTTAATTTAGTCAATGTCAGTGCAAAAAGTTAACCCCCTTTTACCAGTATGAGTGGAGGGGACAAAATTTTAGCTCCCTTTAAAGAATGAATATAAGAGACAAAGCTACATTAATTATCACATCCATTAAAAGGTGCAGAAAACAGACAAAGGAAAACCATGACAAGCAACGTTTTCAAGTAAAATACCATACCAAGAGTGTAATTGTATTATTATGAGCTTAATTTAGAGTTTGATTACAAGTACAGTAAGAAGTAGTCATCAATATTCAGAGCAGTTACAGCTCAAGGTACAGATCATGACAGAGAGCTCTCTGATCAGCCTTTCTTGTGTTTAACACTTCCTCTTTTTTATTATGTTGTTCAGACAAATTTTCAGGTACAGCTGACTGGTTTGTCCTTAAAAATAAAGTACAAAAGTAATATAAATTTTTGTAATATACATAATTTTATTATGTGCAATTATGGATTCATAGAAAATATATTTACCTGTGCAGTAATTTTATCTATTTTGGAGGTAAAATAGTATATTTTGAACACCTGGGGGGTGTGCAAAAATGCATTCACTTTTATTTCAGTACTCACTGTATCAACAATCAGGTTAATAAAGGTAAATCCTTTACCTCTGGGTAGCTACAGTCAGTGAATACATAAAATATTGTTAATATCTGCTTTTGAAAATAAGGACAACAGTGACAAATTTTCCAATTCCAGCAGCAGATGTGACAATTTCTCCTACCCGGAGCAGTAAAAGCTCATAAGGCAAAACCTGGAGACATTTACATATGTACACTTTTGCATTAACACCTTCTGAAGACATTCATATTTTATCCCACCTCTCCTCCTTGAAACCTTCAGGTACACAGTGGTGTAAGTACAGGACAGGAATGGGTTGTGTTTAAGAGCATTAAGACAGGGAATGACTTTCCTGACCTAACTTTGAAAGTTAATCTCTGCTAGTTCCTCTTGTGAATATTTGAAACTCAGACTGAGATGAGCTGCCAAGTTGGAAGCTGTGCCTGTTATTGCCATGAGAGACACAGTGGGCACACCCCGCCTCTGTTTCCCCGGGGCTTCAGCTGTAAATTCTCTGCAGTTGCCTCCACAAAAGTGGTTTTGCATGTATGCACAACCGCGGCTCCGCAGGGTGTGGTTAGATCCCTTCCCAGCTTGGATGAGTGCCTGTGTGCACAGCGAGGGAAGAGCAGCATTCACCCATCTGGCAATTTCATGGCCACATTAATTCATCCAAAGTAAATTTCTGTGTTTGCTGATATGCACACATCAGCCATGATTACAAAGGGTGCTTAAGGTGATTAAAACAGACAAGCAAGACCAAGACATTTGGGAAACACAGAGCTGCTGCAGCATCTGAATTGCAGGCAACAGCCTATTCCGAGTAGGAATGTGCAAGTAAAGGCAAATCATATTTTCACTTTCCCCAGGAAACAATGTCTAAGGTGGAAGTTCATCTGTACTGCTTGAAGGGAATGCAAAAACATGAAAAGAGGCACAATTAATTAGTCCAGAACTTGGTAAAGCACAATGCATTCTGGGGTATTTTCCCATCTGAGTTAATAAGTTATATAGCAAATAGAAATATGGAGTTATACAAGTTAAACACACTAGAGGAGGGGAGAGTTAAGCGCTGGGGACTGTCACAATTTTTGTCCCCTCAAACAAAGGATTGTGTTTGTTTCTGTGTTTGTTTATTTAATCACTTTTCAGCTCAGGACTGTGTATGAACCTTAGTTTTCTCTTTTTAAGAGTGGGATATCAAGCCTGAAGAAACTCCTGAGGACTTCAAAGCTAACACCCCTGATGACAGAAGGTAAATCAAAAGAATTCCAGATTTATGATTTTTTTTAATCTTATGATTTTGAGATGAAGCAGCTCATGATTTTTAATGCACAGGGTCAGCCGAAATGCAGACATACTCTGCATTGCATATCTCTGAGTAAAGCAGAAGACATATACAACACTAGATGTAGCTTCTAACTTCTTAGGGCTGACAGCAAAATTCCAGGATCTAATTACACAGCTGTTATTGCATGACTATCTGTAATGCTGATTTTGTGGGTATAAGTCTTGGTATATTACATTATTAGTTTGGTTAATAATTGTGTTTCCAAGACATTGTCTTAATCCAGGTAAATCAGTGGCAATCTTCCCATATGCAAATAAATATGTTTAGTGGATGTTGCTTTTTTATAAAGATTAGTGAGACCTTGTAGCTGTCTTTCAGTATCTACAGGAGCCTCCAATATAGAAAAGAACTCTTCACAAGGGCATGTAATGCATAGGACAAGGGAGAATGGCTTTAAACAGACAGAGGATAGGTTTAAACTAGATATTAGGAAGAAATTCCTTCCTGTGATGGTGGTGAGGCCCTGGCACAGGTTGCTCGGATAAGCTGTGGATGCCCCATCCCTGGAAGTGCTCAGGGCCAATTTGGATGGAGCTCTGAGAAACCAGGTTTAGTGGAAGTTGTTCCTGCCCATGGCAGCGGGGTTGGAACTGGATAATCTTTAACGTCTCTTTCAAAACAAATCTATCTATGATTCTGTAATAATTCCCCAGTTAAACCAGTAAAAAAGGGTACCCATCTGTTCTTCCTGAATTTATCATGCATATCAGCTTTACATTCCCAAGTGTGACATTGCACCAATATGAGTTTTGCTATTATTTATTAGAAGGGACAAAAAGCCTTTACCAAAGAAATCTTCACATCCAACTACAGCAGAGAAATTTCCTGTCCAAGTGATGGCAGTGCAGCAAAACTCAAAAAATTTGCCATTTCTTCTTTCAGACATGGAGGCATGAAGAAATTGAATGTGTTATAACTTTCACAAAAGTTCAAGTAATTAATTGATCCAACAAAAAAAAGTAGCACCTTCTAGAATTAAATTTTTTGCAAGATACATGACATAAATAACTTATGGGGAATTATTCTGGTTATATTAGCATCAGATAAATGGTGGAAAATAAGTTTCTTGTCTGTGCAGACATCTTAGTTTATGTTTTTGTAATCAAATATTTTGCTTCTCAGTTATTGGCAGTGAAGTGTTGGTCTCAGTCCATTTCTTGGGGCTTATCATTATAGTATTGCACTGAGACATCAGCTGAGATCTAATTTTCCTAAGCATTCAAACTACAGAGCTGCAGAATAAATACTTTGCAATTGCTATCAGTAGGTGATAGATGCCCTGTTGATTTGAGACTTTCAATTCACGTGATTCTCAGAGCACACAAGCTTCATATTTGGTTCACTGTATGTTTGGGGGAGAGGAAGACACTTCTAATCAGAATACTCAAGCTTGATGCCAAGCCAGATGATAAGGTGAATATCCAGTGTAATCATATACTTCATTCTCCAAGTTTAGGCTATCATTTTAAAGCATATGTGGATTAGGGATCAATTTATTTTAACTTTTAATCTCTACTTGTCCTATTATAAAGTAGAAACATTAAATAAACCATCAGAGAAAGGCATTAAAACATGGAAGCAGAAGAAAGAATCTGTGTGGTTAAATTAACTGAAAAAATACATTTCTTGATAGTTTTAAGAGAGAGCTCAATATTCATCTTCTAGAAATTCAGGATTAAATTCAGTTGTCTAAACATGGGTACACAGAAAAATTTTAGATGTCCTGAAATATTCCACTGTCTCCACAAGCCTCTCCATATATGCATGGTTCCATTGCATGTCCTGTGTGACAGTAAAACCATCATGTGTGGCCAGCTGGAAACATGAGGGCATTTCAGATGGCACCACACCTATTCAAGGGCAGCTGAATTTTGTCCATGGGATTGCCCTTGCACAGCAAAGGACATTACATAGGCTACTAAACCCAACTGTGATGTGTAGCCAAGAGTCAGAGAACCCGGCCCAGGTGACTTCAGTGCTCATTTAGGATCAGCAGAAGGAGGACAGACAGGATCCCATACTGAACTTGAAAGAGCACCAGGTATCTATAGACAACAAGATCAAACCATGGCTGTGAAGATTCACAACACAATTTCTAAAACTCCTCAACACTTTGATGATGTCTTAGAAGGACTTTTTTTCATTTTCACAGAGAAAGATATAAACTAATAGCTTATAAGGGACAAAATGATCCCAGAATAAAACCATCTAAATGCCAGAGTCATGTTCATAACAGTGAGATCTGCTAGTCAGTGGAACATTTTCCCAAGGGTGTTCATGGTAGAACTTCTGATTAGTTAGTTAAAGTAAGACCAATCAATACTCTTAACAAAAATACCCTTAAGAGCAAATATTTCTATCAGGAATTATTTTGTATGTGTAGGGAAATCAGTATGATGAATCCAGAGTCATTTTCTTTGAATGTGTGGTACCAAGTAATGAATGTACAGACTCAGTGTAAAAATTAGCTGGCTTAGGAGGCTTTAAAAAGTAAACATATGGAACATAGTTTGTAATATTCATGTTTTCCTCTCATAGTAGGCCAATGTAAATATTATTCCACATGTTATCAAGTAATTCCAAAGCTAAATGTACTTACCCCAAGAATGGTCATGATCAAAATCTAACAAAGTCCTTTTGAAAGGGCTCAGTATACATAAATTAAAGGTAGCCCAAAGAAAAGTAGGTTTCAGCTCCTAGAGAAATATCTGAGGAACACTTGGTTCAGCTAGTTCAGTATACCAGGTCCACTGCTAGCCCAGTCTCAGCTCCAAGCAATCCATAAGCAAGTCAAGGCACAACCTATCTGCACTTTTGCCCTTTAGGAAGCCCTGATTCACGACACGCAGGCAGAACTTGCTGCACCATCAAGGACAAAGTCTACAGTGCAGAGAGTACAGCAATCACAGTGGCTTTCCTCCAGACTGAAGGTGTTAACCACTTAAAAATTGAGGAATGGTAGGATCATGTACTGAGCAGGTGGAAAATTGGAAGCTGGCATAATTCCACTTCAGTCATAGGGACTTGTATGGTGTCCATAGCAATTGCACTCTGAACTGTGCAGTGGCTCAGCTCCCAGAAAAGAGGAACACAGTGAGCTCCCTTCATCCCTGCAGCCAACCCACTTAATTGCTGTTGATAGGGATAAGCTTCTCAGAGAAGGACAACTCTATTTCTAAATCCCTCCCACACGGAGCACAAGTCTTCACTCCTGAACAATTACTCAAATTCATACATAAAGTTCCTGAGCAAGGTTCTCTCCTCCGTATTGAAGCAGGTCGTGACATGCAGTCAGTATCCAGGATTTCAGAGCTGCAGTTTGAGAGAAAATGCTAACTTCATGTCCCTGTATGAGGCCTGTCCTTTTGGGTAGTTTTAGACAGCTCTTGCTTAACTTTCAGAAGTAAGGAATTACTCATTTGAGGTCGTTCCATTCCTACAGGGGCTATGTAAGAAAATTGTGTATCTGGAATCCCTGCCTGTGTCCAGATAGACATTTATAGACATCACACTGCCAAAAACAGATGCTGAGAGAGGGAATTCTGAACCTGACCCAATGGGAAATAATAATGATACGCCTATCACAAACTAACTAGGACATCACAAATGGGACAAGAAAATCTTTTACTGATTTGATTAATTTCTGGCTGTATCAACAATTTTGGTTTTCAGTGAATTGAGGCCTTCTTTAGATAACATAATTGGAAAATATTCCCAAGAGTGACAAAACCAAAGAATTTTTATTGTTCCTATCTTCACCCTATTTATGGGTGCTACTTTGCTTCACTCAGAAGTTGCATTCCCTTACCCCAATGATGAGTTTCTTCCAAAGTGTTAACTGTAAATAATTACCTCCCAATAGGCAAATCCCATCTTTTGGAAAGCTAAGTTTCTATAATCAGTACATTCTTAAAAGTATTCTCTCAGGTTTTCTTCACAATCTGTTTCTGGGGAAATGCTGGTAGTAAAAATCTTTGCTACCAGTCACAGTACTCTCATCAGCCCCATAGTGGGAAGTGAAGCTGCTTCAGCAGGAATCATTTATGGATGAAACTTCTACATATAGGCAGAGCTTCTGTAAGATGCTGAAAGACCATTTCTTTCAGTCAATCCAAGATTTAGAAAAAGAGGAATATGTGACTTCAGCATTGCCAACTCTCGTAATTTGCATCCTGAAACTTAAGGCAGTTTGCTGTTTCTTTTCCATCAAACTTCATCTCCTGGGGTTATATGATTAAGATTCTCAGTTTTTCTTCTATAAAATAAATATATTCCAGTTTCTAGACCCCAAATGCAAGCTAGAAAGAGGGAACTAAAAGCAAACTGGAGTTTCCCAGTGTTATTTAGTCATGTGATCTTTGAGTAGATTTTTGACTACTTGACAACCAATACAAATTCTGAATGTCAGTGGCTGGCAGTCTAGATGCTCTCTCAGCTTACTACAGAAAGGGAATGAAGGTGCTTACTTAGAGGGTTGTTTTACAGCATAACAAAATTCAGGGAGGATAATTGAAATGCTGGACCAGTTGTTAAATGTATATTATCTGAAGGCCACCTGCCTGGCAGATCAAGGCAACAAGTCCCCCCAGAACTATTGAGGGTGCTGATTTTTGCACTTCCTTGACTTCAGTATGGTTTTAGTTAACACATACACCTGCATAATTGAAATCAACCCAACCACAAGTGATACTCATGAACAAAAAAGTACACAAAACAAAACAGACAAAATGACAGAGTTTAGAGGACAGGCACTAGACCAGTAAAAATAGCTGATGAATCTTGCCAGCTGTTGAAAAACTGTCTGTGGGATCAGTTCCTTTGTTCTTCTCTAATAATAGTTTGGTTTATGTTTCTTTTTTTTTCCTCTTTTACTTTTACTGTTTTCATTTCGCTTTGATGTTGAAAACAGCCACAGCTGCAGTACAAAAATTATTCTTCCTACTTTCATACACAAGTTCATGCACTCAGAAGCAACTTTCTTTATGCATACACATTACATGTGCAGAAGCACACTCACACATGTAAATATATACATGCACTAACACATACAAAATATACATTGCTTGTGAATGTATCCTGGTGTCAAATGACTACAAATAAAAAGGAATTAAGATTTATCTAACCAAAAGGAAAAAAAGAAAGCTTGAAGATCTTTTTAGTTTCAAAGTTTTAATAGCATATAAGAACTTCTTCAACTTTGTGAAAATCTGCAAGACCCCTCCAAATTTTTCATATCCTTATACAATTATTCATTTTTTAAAATTATTTATTTTAATGTTATAATTGCTGCAGATGGCCTGCACATCCTAGACAACCTTTTAACTTACAAAGAATCCTCAGTCAGATCAGCAGCAATATAAAGATTACAGAAATCTTCCTTCCCAGACGCACAGTATCAACAGAATTCCTCCTATGCAGCTTAGTTTAATATAGATCCTCATGTGCACAGGAGATAAAGTAGACCCTCCAGCATGCTCTGAAGTCTGGTGCTCTGAGCATATTGAGAACATGAGGTTGTAGAGAAACTTCCAAGAGTCAGAACTCTTATATAAGTTATTAGTCTCGTTTCTTAAGTTAGTCTCACAAACCTCCTGTGTTGTTAGTAGCTACAATTATTCCTTTTTTGATGGGAGGAAAAAGAACTGGGAAATGTAAATGGCTTATTCAAGGTGACACAGGAAGTTTGTGAAGAGCTGCAAATTGAACCCAGGTTCTCCAACTCCCAGTCCAGTTATTATATCAATCACAAAACCTTCCTTCCTCTACGAGATATTTAAAAACAAAAACATTTATAACCTGACAAACAGCTTTTTCTTCACACATCAAATTGGATGCCTGAAGTGAATTTTTCTTTTGTATTTGATTCAATTTAGTACATAGTCTCAATTAGCACAGTATTTCTTAAATTACTAAAATGATGACAGAACCTAACTTCTTCTTCTTCTTCTTCTTCTTCTTCTTCTTCTTCTTCTTCTTCTTCTTCTTGTTTTTCTTCTTCTTGTTTTTCTTCCTGTTTTTCTTGTTATTAATTTGTACAGCATTACCATTTTATTTCAGGCTTTTATGGCAGTTTATATTCTCTAACTAATATTTAAAATATTACAGGTCCTACTTTCCAGAGTGTACAATTGAAAAGATGAGATTATAACCTCAGAGACATGCTGACTATTATTTGGTAAATTTTATCTTTTCCTATCTCATGTAGGAAAAAGAAAACATTTACCAAATAATAGTCATAGCAGTTATTATAATCCATGTAAATGGATTATAATAACTGCTATGACTATTACTTGGTAGATGGATTATAATAACTGCTTCTTCCTAAGAAGCTCAGTTGCGAGGTCTAAAGAACAGGATGAGGAGGTAGTTTTGTCTTAATAATTTATTACAAAGTCACAGGGGTCACTTGCAAGTACTGAACACCCAAACTAGAGCTAAATCTCTAAATAAACATCACCTTTCAGAAAAATGTAACCAGCTCTGAAATTTACATATGTGTGCATATATTAAGTGTATGTGTATAAATATACAGATTCAGATGCAGGAAGAGGAATAGCAATTATCTTGAAATGCACACATATATGCACTTACATATTAGTTGAAAATACTGCTGTCTCTTGGAAATGTCCCAAGAGCAGCTTCAACTGCTCATTAGTTCACTTTACCAGGAAGAAGAAAAGAATTTGTTCCAAGTATCTGAATAAAGAAATATAGTTTAAGGAGGTGACAGGAACAGAGCTGGCAGCAGCAACAACTTATTTGAAGTTTTTAACTACTTAGGTATTTCACTTCTAAATTACTCCCAGTTCTTTTTACAGTGCCATCAGCCAGACTGAACTCTCCTTCCTTTCATCCTGTCTGCTTCCTTTGGACACTTCCCATCCCTGCTAAAAACATTTTTAAAATGTTCAGTGTAGTGGTAGATCTACAACAGGAAGCAGCTGGTAGTGGCAGCTGGCAGGACAGGGCAGGAGTCCAGATGGGGCTTCGGCCCCGGTGCTGATGCTCCTGTGGCCCGGTGTGTGCTGTGGTTCCAGGTTATTACATGGTGAACTCTGCCTAGAAACAGTAGCACAGCCATCAGGGGAGGCAGAGCCCTGCTGGGAAACTGCTGACCTCTCACAGGTGGGATGGTTCATTCGATAAGTGGAGAAAAATAGGATCTAATTTTGAGCTGAGACTCTCCATCACAACTGTATATGGTTTGTGATAAGATTTATCAGTGCACTCTGCAGACACTGTGTTCATAATTTGTTATACAGCAGGAAGCAATTTTTATTATATGATTTGGCAGAGGAGTGGAAGAGAGACTCTTTAATTTGTAGCTGGAGCCATTGTGAATTCCACAAGAACAGCTCCAGTTTCCTCTTGAATTTTGGTTTTCCTGGGAAAAAAAATCTAACATTGTTTGCCAATGGGAAGAAGACCTAATGGGGGCAATCAACTGCTCTTCCTTTCTTCTGAGGTCTATTCTTACAGAAGGGATAAGAGGACAGAAGAAGCCAAATTTCTCAATAAATAAATTCTTCATGCTTAGTCTTCTTGCTCTAGATTAACCCTCCACCATTTCTTCTCCTGCTAAACAGTGGAAATAAAGGAGGAATCATAAGATGGACATGATTACTTCGAGGTGCAGCAGAGGAAGGTATCTGCATTAATTATCTTCAAGATGATAAAAAGAAGTAAGGGAAGAACTAAAGATGTATGTCTTTGGAGGAGAAAAAGGGCTGTGTGGGATGAAGACAAAACTGGGTGGTGAGAGAACCAATGAGACTAGGGAAGATAGGAGAGCTGTAGGAATAAGACACCGAATCACCTTTTCCTGTGAATCTGTGGGAGCAGGAAATCTGGGGTGACCCTTTAGGGAACCAGGTGCTCTGGGGCTGAAACAGGATAGGAATAATTCCAAAGCTTAAAGAAAGGCCAAACAGTTAAATGTAGTAGTTTTAAAATAAATCAGATGAAATATACCGATACTCTGGGAATTAATCACACGGTTTTGCAAATCAGGCTTGCAATTTTTGATCCTCTGAAAACTGTCAACACCGTGTGCAGTGCATAACCACAGATGTGAGACAGCTTTTTGTATGGGTGCAAGGGAGAGCAATAAAGTGTCTTCCAGAGCATTTACAAGACACAAAATGACTTTATCTTCCTCTCCCAGAAACCAGGTTCCTAAAGAGGGGTGGTCTATCAAAAATCCTTTACAGAGAAAGTCCACCAGAAGACTTGAGTAGTTGAATTAAGGGGTTTTCTGTTCTTGCCAACCGAATAAAATTTACTTGTTCCATTTATTTTTCTTTTCTTGTCCCCTTAGGCTGGGATGTACAATTTCACTGCCAAGATATCAGATGACAACACACTCACATGTTTTTCCATCCTAACTCACATCATGCACCAATCTGCTTTCATGCTGCTTGGTTCTCCCACACATTTGTTGGCCCTTCCCTTGTCTACCCTAACCTGTACCCCTGTAGACACACCAGTCCACAGGGATAGAGGTTGGGTTGTGAACTTGGATAAAGACAGATAATTCTTGAAGGAGACCTTTATGTAAAGGAAAAAAGTATCTTCCTTTTTGTACTCTTATTTATGCTGTCAGTTTTCTTGTGACTATTGTAGTCTGTCCAAACAGAAAATTTAGTTATTTTGCTGGAGTATAATTAAGTAAATGATTGGAGACTATAGTAATTACAGGTACAATGCTGTTCTGTCTTTCAAATTCTACCTAAGTACAGGAACATATTGTATTGATTATTTTTGATCTTGCTCCTTTCTAGTCCTGACCCTTTTACCTTTGTCCTGGTGTCTGTAACTGCCATCCTTGTAAGTCAATCAAACTACAAGTACTGTCTTAGGGGACGCTTTTTTTATATCAAAAAGAGTGAAGAAAGGTCAGTGATTGAACAAACATGACTCTCAGATTCCCATGAGAAACAATATTTAGTAATATTAACTAAAACATGTTGTATAAAGACTTTGGCATTATCAACTGGGGTTGATCACAAACCCATGGACACTCTTGGACAACTGTGCCAACTCCCAGGAATGAATGATTTGCAATGAATTTTGCTTCATCTCCTCGTTTCCAGTGTTTTCCATTCAATAGTACCCTGTGCAGATGGATAAAGGGAAATGGAGTGAGATCTCTGAGATCCCCAGGTCTGGAGAACTAGAGCACCAATACTGTGGAGTACACACCAGCGTGTACTCTCATCTGGTATGCAGTCCATGTCCACAGAATTATCTTGTCTAAGTTTTTCCACAAATAGGGTCATGAAATATTTCTCTAAGGCAATATGTTGGGCTTTGACACTATAACTTCCATAAAGGAGCAATTTAAACAGGTGAGTAGAGAAGCAGCACAGTAAAAAATAAAAAGTCCTGGGATATTTACCAACTATCTGGAATGCACAGGGTGGTAAGCTGGCCTAAGCCATTGGCTAATATCACCAAGTGACCTTTCACTGGTTGTTTGACTCCTTTGTGCCTTAGCAAGTTCAGCTGGAAATAAAAGCAAGGCTTCACTGGAAACCAGACATTGAGTGTAAACTGCGGTTTCCTAGATAAATAAATTAAAAAAGAAAGTTTTAAAGGATTCACACGGCCAGTGTCTAGCACTTTGAACAGACAATGGGTAACAAAAACCGTATGTGCAAATGCTGTGTGGCAACACTGCTGTACTACAGATTCCCCATCCAAATTTGCAAATTATCTAAGCAGCCCTTATTTCTGAGCCTTTGAAATGACAGTGAGCCAAGATAGAATTCCCTTGGGGCAGGACCCTATCACAGCAGCATTACTACCAGTTGCCATATTTCATAGAGTTAAGTAAAACTTTATGACAGAAGTGTGGAAAATATATCTGTTCATACCATAAACAAGTATGAATCTAATCATCTTTGCTTTTCCTGATATAACTCTGGTTCCCAATCATAACCATTTACTCAGATGAATTATCACATTGAATTCAATGGGATTTTCCTTAGCAGTGTGTTATATGGGAGATTGGAGGTTGTCCCTGTATTGGCCAGTGACTGAGATTTTGATCATTTTCTTCCATGGACATGTAAATAATTATTTCAGTTTGGGTGAATGGAAAGTTTTGCCCAAGCAATTGGGGAAAGCATATGAGGAAGACTGACTTGTCAAGGTCCCAGCTGAGCAACTTGTCTCACAGATCTGAACTACAGCCAATTCATCAAACTTTAATTCAGCAGACTTTCTAGAAGCCTGTCATCTCTGATGAGATTTACTTCAATGCTTAGTCTCAGATCACTTACTATCATAAGGGCATTCCCAATTTTGATACAGTTAGTCATGTCTCATTACTGACCAAAACTGATGTTTGGTGCTGAATACTTCAAAATAATTTGTCTATATTTTTTCAAACTCACAAAGCTTGTGGAACTCAGGAGATGCATGTTGTGATGGAGGAAATGTGTTGCATCCAGGGTATTTTGACTTCATTCCTAGTACTTCATAAAACTGGCTGCCAAAATTGAGACCTAGAGCAATCTAACAGGATTTAATAGCTAAATATTCCAGATCCATGGGGGAATTTTGCACTTTCTTTTTAGGACTCTACCCTTGACCCCTACTATCAACATACTGGACTCCACTCTGATCCCACTTGTTTCACATATGGTTGATAATATGCAACATCAAGAGAAAACCATGTATGGCATCTGGGAGCCTATATCCCATATACCCATCGCTATGAAGACACATCAGCCAGAATGGTGGCACATGCTGAGAGTTCAGCTGACCTCCTACTATACCACAATCCCTTTCACCCCTTTATAACTCACATCAAATCCCACCAATCCCACATTTCATCTTTGTTATACAAGGACTTTTCAGCAGGATCTCCCTGGCAGAAAGAATGTGACTGTCATCTGCAGTGAGACACTGTCTCATTGGGAATCTGATTATTTGACAACCAGCATTTCATTGCTTCAGAATTGTTCTGAATTGTTTCCACTCTGGTCAAACCTAGAGAGCATTGCCAGCAGACCAGATGGGGTTGTCAGGAAAATCTGAAGTGCTGATATGGCCACGTGCAGACTATGACTCACACTAGAGAAGTATCCTCTGTAGATCAGAGGAGTCTAGGCTAACAATTCTGCCACCAGGAACACTGTGACTTGGCTTCTGCAAACATTATATACAAATAAATAGCAATATTTATGTGACTTACATGATTAAGAATCAGACAAAAGACTTCTAGATCATTACTCTTAGAGCACAGTTTACATGCCACAAATTCAAAGGGATTTTAACTGTTGAATCAGCTAATACAAGGACAATGCATATCAAAGCTCCTTCCTACTTCTGAATTAAAGTAGATTTTTATTTTATACACTAAATAAAAAAGACTTTTAAGAAAAGCCTTGTCAGCAATTTGCACAGGCAGAGGTCTACAAGATACTGGAATAAGACCAGAAGTCGTTCTCAAGCTTGCCAAGAGTTTGACAGAAGCAGGTATTGCATTATAGGTAGCACCTGGTGTGGTCTGTAATGCCACCTTGCCTTCTTCCATTTTACATCCATCTAAATTCCTTTACAGTCTGGAGAACAGACAGCACGGGCAGTCCTTGCCCCAAAGTGGTCCTTGCCCTGGCTGCACATGTGGCTGAGGAAAAAGCAGTTTGTTAATATGCACACAGCTCTAGCCCTAATTGCTTTCACGAGAGCTGATCACAATGCAGCTCTCTGAGCATGTGTGAGCGAGTTGCATTCCAGACTGCTGGATATCTATTGTTTTCCTCCTTGCTGTGTGAAAAGAGCAATTCTGTATATAAAAAGCCTGTTGGGAGAAACGTGGTTTCTTTCCCCAACAGTGAGCAGATGGCTCACAGATTTTGTGCATCATTTGTAAATTATTTCAAAGTCTATTTATCTATTCCAAAGAGATTACTGGAATCTACATCTGCATTTTCTTGTAATTGTTTCCATGTCACATGAATGAGACATAAGAGAGTTACAAAGGAAAGATGATCACCTATAACATAGCTGGCTAACATCTGCAAGAATTTGGGAATCTATCTACTAAACTCTTCCTAACTGTACCTCTTTCCTTAGCCCCTATTACTTTCTAATAAATTTTTCAAAGGATAAAAAGAAATCAGTATTACTAAAAAATCTTCAAGATGATAAATCTACAGGTCACAGAAATCAGGATAGCAGGGATCTCAAGAGATCATCTATTTCACTCTCTGGAGACAAAGCAAGACCAATTATTCCCAAAATAGGCCTGACATATATGGTTTACCTTGTTCTAGAAAACACCAGAAGAAAATATTAAAATTTTACTGGTTATTGAAACAAAAAAGGAACAGAGAAATGTGAAGTATTACAAACTCTCAGAGATTTCATCTCAGCTGCAAATCATACCTTTCTAGGATGCAAAAAACCAGAAAACTTCCATATTATCATGGTCATAATTTCTAGGACCATGACATTCTTGGTCTTCCTTCAGTGTAGACTAGGTTACTTGCCAGTGTATGGGGAAAAGGTATTTTTAAGCATCTTTTCAGTTTGTGAGGTTTCTAGAGACAGGATCTCTTTGGAGGTGACTACAGAGATAGGTCGGAGGTTGCTAAAAAGGTGGATGTAGAAAGACTACAGACAGCTATGCAGTATGACAGTTTCTGGGATGGTCTTGAATAAATCAACATTACAAGGCTGCTTTGGAAAAGGTATCGGGACCAGGCTCTAATCCTGTGATAAAAAGATAAAAACCTGTTGGACTGAACTCACCATATGTTCTAGGAAAAGACTTGCATGAAGACAGGAGGGAGACCTGCTGGGTAGACCAGGTTACGTGAGCTCCTTCAGAGAGTTGTCTAACTCATAATTTTTTAGCCATACTGAAATGCAAGCCACAACCCTCTCATCTCAATCATTTTGTTAAAGGTTTAAGAACAGAGGTACTCTCCATCTTGTTGATGAAATCATGATGAAATTTGATAAAAAAAAAAATGTAGTCAGATTTGAAAAATAAGAAAAACTATAAAAACAGTGTCACTTAATTCTGTGGCAAAAAGGATGTACAAATCAAAATGCTTGCTTAATTACACCATAATACTTGGGAGAAACCATTTCACCATTTTTACAAAAGCACTGGTATCCTCAATAAGACATGATAGTTCTACCTAATGATTTACCTCTAAACATTATTTTTGTATAAGTCCACAAAGATTTGAGAGAAGTTTTCTGAAGGGCAAAAAGAGGTAAGAATTTTACATAAAAACTTGTTGTTATGAGTGAGGACATGGATCTAGTTATCTTGGTCAAACTTTTCCAAAATGATATATGTGAAATCCAAACCTTAGATAATATTCAGGGAATCATTGAATATACTGAGTCGGAAGGGACTTACAAGGATCTTTGAGTCCAGCTCCTTGCTGTGAGGAGGATGTCCCAAGAATCCCACCATAGCTGCTCTCTGTTCTCCAATATTATTCCAAATCTGCTGTCACTACACACAGGAATTCCTGTCTCGAGAGCACAGCCATAGTTAAGAATAGACATCATAGCCAGTTTATTAAGGGATAAATAAGGTCATTGGGAGTTCTGTTTAGGATTTCACTTGAATGACAGGAAGGATGCTGTGGTCTCAATATAACTCAAGATATTGGAAAGGCAGAGTCCTAAAAAGCTAACACAGGATACAAAGGGTTTCTCATTATAAAAAATAAAAATAAAAATATAGCATCACAGGAAACATACACCCACAAATTTTGGCTTTTTGGGGGGTTTCCTGTTTGGTTGGTTGGTTGGTTGGTTGGTTGGTTGGTTGGTTGGTTGGTTTTTTTCCCCTGGGCTCTGTGTGCTAGGGGTGTGAATGGCAGGAGACCAGACAAGCAGGGATAAATTAGGAGGATGATCTTTCTATCCTCCTAACAGAGAACTAGATGGAGTTGCACAGTCTGAGGTCTTTAAATCTTAAGGAACTGATAAAATAATCTCTAATAACTTTCAGCTTTCCTATCTCTGTCCATAAGGAGGATTCTGCTGCTCTGGATCTACACATGAACAGGTAATGTACCTTTACCTCTCAGTGCCCTTAATTCCTGTGTCACTTTTCTTGAGGGATGAAATGCATTGGTTTAACTTACCTCTGCAGTCAATACATGGCTATCTGAGGGCAAAGCAATGAACCTCACTATTCATCAGCAGCTTAGAACACCAAACATTCTTTTCTGTATTTAAAGATCTGTTAAATCTCTTTGAAAATGTGCTGTACAAAGTAAAATAGGCAAAGGCTATTTCAAATTCATTTTGGACATTTGCTTTTAATTTTCTTCTGGTGTTTAAAGGTGTTCTTGAGACTAGATCTCTGTGCACATTTAAACTTCCCTGTTTTGTGTTTATGCAAGCAAAGAGCATAGGTCGAGGCTAAGATGAAAAAAGATAAAATAGAAAATTGCTGGGGAAGGCTTATTTTACAGAGAAAAAAAATGTGTTATTCAGAGATTTATTTTTCTATCTTTACATCTCCGTGTGTCTTTATTATTACAAGAATCAAACAGTAATCATAAATATTCATAGTGATACATGTTTAGCTGGGAGTTTGCAATAGTGCATTATTCCCTCTTGGGCCTGTATTTGCCTTTGCATAAAGAGGCCCTGGACCCTGGCCAAGGGTGTCACATTTTGCCATCACACAGATGGATCACACCAGTGTGTCACCAACTCTGAGGCCCGAAGCAGCTCTGGAATGTCCTGAAATTGTCCAAATGGAATTTGTTTAGGCTGTTTTAGTTGAAGAAATGTTTATGAATGTTAAGTATTCAGAACTCTAAAGCTACTGAACAATCTATTTGAAATTTGACTTGAACTTGAACACTCAATGAGAGATACAAAAGTCAGGCTTCAAGTACAGATTTTATTGCCATAGCAGCTGTGAGGAGCATATTGTTTCATATTTACAACTAAAGAAAAGTGGGTTTGACCAAACTTCCCCAAAACACTTCCTTGTGGGTTAGGGCCAAAGCTGAATATTCCATTTTAGTAATAATTAATTTATTAGAAACACTAAGGAAGACAGATTCAGTACCTGAGCCAGAACAGACAAAAAAGTGAGGCTGGGTAACATAGACTAAGAAATTCCAGGACCATAAATTTAACATTGCCATAGGAATTATAAAGTGCTACAAGGAACTCTCTTGTGTTTTCTGTATAACCTATTGATTTGGGGGTTTTGTTTGGTTTTTTCATTTCCAGCTTCAGCAATCTTTCCTGAGATCTCTTTATGAGACAGTGTTTCTCAAGAAAGTCCCTAGGTTTATGTCCCTGCCTGCTTTGATACAGCATCCAACCATCAGCAATTTGTGTTCACTTGGCTGTGAACTGATAAAACAGGGATTTCACCCAGTGACAGAGTATTCCAAAAGAATGAAGTCAATATTTTCATCACTAGTATGTATTTTTCCCTTTATTATAACAATATTATGAAAAATGCCCATAATTGGGCTGAGAATACCCAGATCTTAAGGAAAGCCTATTCTGGGCAAGGGGCAGGAAAAAAGGGATCTCCTGGGAACCCAGAGGGAGCTTTGGAAAAGGTAAAAATAGGATGCGCTTTCACCTAGACACAAAATGTACTTCAGGGAAAACTGCTGTTGAAAATTTATCCTCTTAAGAATCTAATTCAAGGAGAAGGATGTAGAGGCAGGCAGAATTTCCATTGTGCCTTTTGAAAATCCTTATTTAAATATTTTGTGGGTATATTGTCATGTACAAATGTTTGGGGTTTAAAAATGTTAATTTCAGTGTTATTTAATAGCAGATTGGCATAAAACAAAAAAATGCACAAGATATTTATGCAAATTTTTTGCAGTATTCTTTCCTCTTTTGGTTATTAGCAAAGTCCCAAATGCACTTTTGAAACACACATTGTGTCTACATTCTCCTCTTCAGATATTTTATATCCCAATTTCCTTCACTATAAACTGTTTATGTTAGTATTACATGACGCCAAGCCTTTCTGATGAGTCCTGCATGTGGGATCAGAGAGTCATTATGATGCCCCAATGAGCAGACCTAGGACACTGATAATGGTCAAATCCTATCCACAGCTTATGCCTTTCAGAACAATATTCTGGTTTTGATCTTTACTCATTAATCAGAGAAAACTTCCACTGATCAGCATATGAACACAAAGCAGTGGATGGATTCTTTCCTTTGCAGAACAGTCTATGTTTTAAAAGTAGTATTACAAGACTGGACAACATCCAGTACAAGTTCTTCTTGCTGAGATTTAAAAATTCTCTTCACCTTTGCCTTTGGACACACATGAAGAGGAAATTATGTTTATTAAATTCTTGCGGTTAGAACCACTGAAGAAAAATGTGGGGCTTTTCTTTCTGTGCATTTAGGTCCAGGTCTTGTGCCTGTAACTATAAACTGGCTTGCACTCTTACCAGAAAATTGCTCAGTACTTGCACTTATTAGAACTAATGGATGCTTTTTTTCGTCCTGTCTGCAATAAATGCTATCAAATGTTTAATGCCTATCTAGCTTCCTTTACATCATTAACAGGAACATTGAGGCATAATCTAATTATGGAACCTGTTATTAGGTAAATTCCAAAGCATTTTTTACACTGTGTGGCATTTCCCCAATCCCCTATGCCATCAGCTTCAAGCAAACTTGTGGCTTCTTTTCTATATAAAGTGATTTTATTTTCCTAACGGAGATCTCATTAACTGCAGGCATTAACATAGCTGAGTAAAAAAATAAATAAAAATTTCTGACCCTTTAGGGAGATCATGTGGCATGGAGTTTTTTCCAGAACTCCCAAATTTTCTGGATGATATTGTGAGAAAGAGGGTGGTAGCATTGACAACAGGACTGTCTGCCAGCCACACACACAATGGATGCATCAATTATATTTAAAAACAGCATGAATTAAATGTAATTATTGTTTAATTTTAAATAAACATAAACATGAACATTCCACCTTACTAAAGGCAACTACTAAAAAAAAACCTCTCAGAAAAAAGAACCAACCCTGTAATAATCTATTAGTCTCTCTTCTGTTTTTGAATTCATCACTTTAATAGTATATTTCAACCATGAATACTCAAGATCAACTCCCTTCCCATTTCATCTACTACATTTGACTGAAAAAATACATCAGGAAGAGTTTGCCCTTTTTCATAGCTTTGACATGTGCTGGTGCACATTTACTCCTGCACACAGTGCTATTGAAGTCTCATTGACATGACTGTGTAATGTGGTCTCAATTTAGACAAATAAGTGGTGCCAGGATGAAAATCCACAGCAAGAATGGCCATGAATGCTACTCTGTAAGGAACTTTCAAAAAAAATATGTATTATCTAGATTACTTCATCTAATCACGAACTGCAAAGCATGCAGACTTGTGCTTTTCTTGTACGCTCCCAAAGATATTTTCAGGCATTTCCTTGGCATTTTCTGGAATCTCAGCTGCTACAGCCACATGACCATTAGTAATGGGTAATTTGACTTCTTGGATTCACTGCTCAGATAAAAATAGAACATGTGGCTGATACTTAAGGAAGCAGATACTTCAGCAAATTTGTATTATTTTTGAGGGTCGGGAATACTCACTGAAGTAATTTATGTGGGGAAAGATGAAATTAAGCAACAAAACTCCAAACTTTACTTACATCCTAAGCTTTTTAAGGGGCCTTTCATATTTTTTGGCACTATTAGTATTTGGTAAAGGAAGAAACTGGTAGCCCATTAGAAGCTTAAGTGCTAAGTGACACCATTTCCAGGCCAGGAACAAAGCAATCAATTACCAGCAAACAGCAGCAACAACAGCTGGTAGGGAACATTGTATAAGAGTAGTGCTGAATAAGCCGAGGGTAAATGAAATGTGTCTTTGATAGAAATCGTATGTCAGGCATTCACTGATGAAGCTGCAGTATTTCCCATGGTTCATACTAATGAAAAACACTCCTCATGTCTTCTGGGAAAAGTTACTCTTTTTCAGCAAAATATTTTTGTTTTAATTTCATTATTTCTATGAATGTTTTCTGGAAGAGAAAAAAATCATTGTTAATTATCTTCAAAAGTTTCCTATTTATAGCTGAAATAATTTCTCCTTCATGCAGAATGTTCAATTACTGTTTCATAAAAATACCAGGAAGAAATTATACTTGTCTTCCAGTTCAGGTGCCTTGTAGAGGAGCAGTGTTAGTCCTACTTAAAATCAATGTCCTTCTTCTTTTTTTCTATTGAATTCCTTTTATTTTGGTCCCCAAATACAAAGATTGGGGTCTTACATACACATTTTGATAAGTTTTTCTTGAGTTTATAGTTCAGCCACAACTGTCACTTTGACAAACTGGTTTAGTTAATGACAAGTTCAAACAAACCACAATGTTCTTTCTCAGTTTAATCAGCAGATAACACAAACAGCATGGCCTACAAATTGGGTAATGTTCAGGAATCAGTCATCCCAGGCTATTGACACAGTGGTGAGAGAGGGGAACCTCCAGCTTTCTGGGGATGCCTGGTTTTTGACATGGAGAAAGCAGACACTATCTGCAGGTGTACCACTTAGTGATGTGAACCCAGGCAGAGGGACGGCTGTCTCCACATTATCTGTAGAAGGCACCTGGGGCAACTCTGATCTCCTTCTGCAGTTGGATTAAGCACCACTGAAGCTGGTACAACTCACCTTCTGGCCACAGATGTGTCTTTATTCAATTAAAAGTTCCTTCTTCTTTGAAGGCTGAAACTATTTTAGAAGAGGATTAAACTGCACATTTTATGTTGCCCTCAAATAGATTGTGCATTAAAGTTCAAGGTAAAATACTACCTCATAACTTTTGGTACTAGAGCAAGCAGAGTACATTTGGATCAAACAAAACTATGAAATTCAATGACATCTTTAAAGTGATAGGTTTAAATCTTGCCTTGCTCCCTAATGCATCAGAATCATAATATATAATACAGTTCAAATTGGAAAAAAATCAGAATAATACTATTGGATCAAACAGAAAAAGAACCAAGAGCCTTTCACCTCTCAATGGCCATTTCTAAGTCTGGCTATGTCAGTAAAATTTACTTAAAGTCCTCAAAATCATCTACATCCAGAAGGTGTCTAACAATCTCCATGAAATTAGTGCGGACTCTTCATCCAGCTGAAAGCAGAAAGCAAATCTCAAAAGGACAGTGTCTAAAAACATCATTAGAAAAGCACAAGTTGCAAGACTCTTGTTGTGGGCTGAGTTCTGGTCTGCTCCCACAACAGTGATGAAAAACTGTCTTTCCTAAAAATATAGCAACAGCTCTCATTTGTGCAGTGATTTTTCTGAGTATCATTAGTTGATGGGCTGCAATTATGTAGATGTCAACTCCCTTAAAATACTCAGTCTGGACTATACTTAACATTAAATATTTCTAATTTTGTTCAAAGAGCCATTATGTGATGTGCCTGGCAGTGGGGAATTAGGATGGTTTGGGGTCATTTGCAGTGAATCTACATACCATAGAATGTTTGAATTTTTTAAATACAGCCTTAGAGCTGCATAAAGCTTCTGGAGTATTTGCAACCAGTTTGATTTATATTTTCCTCACATTATTGACAGGAATTTCAACTGTTATTCCAGCTTTGGACATCAGAAGAAATAAAAGCTCGTTTCATATAGAATTCATATAGATCAATGAAAGGATGCAGTAGATGCTTCAGAAGAAAAAAACCAAGTATTTTAATATTTAGAAATATTAGGCTTCTATCTCTAACTTGTCATAGTCAGAACTTGTCATAAACACTTATTTAATGTAAATTTATATGTGTGCTTTCATAATGCCAAATAAAGTCTGTCTACTATCATGAAAATCTCTAAACAAAGGCCACCAACCCTTTTTCATCTGCTGAGTAAGCCATGGCTAAAAGGCAACCAGGTGCAACGCATTTTACCAAACTGCTGGGCTGCATTTTAAGAACTTTGTCTTTGCTCTACTAATATTAAAAAAAGTATATTCATAAATCTATAGCAATGAGCTGACATTTCAGCCCCACAGATATAATTGCCTGACATCAACATGTAAGGATTGCAGCAAGTATTGCATCCCCAAAAGTGTTATTAAGTTTAAATCTGCCTTTACTCTTTTTCATGTTGTAAATCTGGGATCCTGGTATGAGTACCTCCTGTTGCAGGAGAAGCAGTGGAGCTCCAAATGGCAGCCAGTGGGAGGCTTGGAGGCTTTTGCATCTTTAATGACTTCCAAATCAAAAGCATGAAGACCAAAACACGATTCTCAAGCAATTTTCCCATTCAGACTTGGTAGTCTGAATCATTTTCTCCTGTACCATTCCTGTTATTCTCAATAGTAGAGTGTCAGTCGTTTCGGTGCATTTTTTAACATGGAAAGAAAGGGGGGAGGGTGGGAGAAGGGATCTGTCCAATGATCTCAAAGCATATGTTTTTGATTCTAATAAGATTATGGATACCAAAGGAATAAAAATGGAAATCACTACTGCCAAGATATGAAAGAAAGTTTGCATAGTAAAATAATTTAAACCCTAACATTTGGACCCAATAAGGCTAACAGAACGTTTATTCCATATTTTTGGAAAGTATGCTTTTTCTGCACATTAAGTGGTACCAATAAAAAATAATGATTCTCACTCAGTTTATTTCTATAAATTATATTGTTTTATAGTTTTCCAGGGCATGGTTATGTGTCAGATTCTATGGCAAACACCTGGGTGTAAAATGCAATAAGCTTGTTACTTCCAGAGGGGGTTGTGGGGAGGAGAGCAACAGTCCTCCATTCTCCCCAAAATGTACCTATTTCCAAGAAAGCTGGATCACAGCTCATCTGAAAATGGCTGCATTCTTTTTCACACTTTAAGAATTATCATTTACATCTCCTCTTGACTTGCTAGTGACATAAAACTGAACACTTCAGGAATCACACCCAGCAACAACTTCAGAGATGAACATGAGTTGGTGGTCTTTGCCCAGTGCCTAATGGGTGATTGCCCATACTGTGGGTTTGCCCTTTATTTTAGCATAGGTCAATGTACACAGAATACAAAGCAGTACATTTACATGAATTTTACAGAATACAAAGCAGTACATTTACATGAATTTTTAAGAAGCTATGAATGTCACAAAAATTTCATAACTTTCAAAAGTGATGCTGTTACAAAGACTAGCACTCAGATGTTATGGGTAGAATACAGTCAGGAATGCCCTTACAGCATCAATTTGGCCCCTTTCATGTATGCAGTATAATTACAGCTGGTTGGAAACTTTCCATCTAAACATATTTTTTTAAGTAAAAAAAAAATGGGTTTCTGTGGGAAAATGCTACTTTTCCAAAAATGCTTCGATTTTCCACAGGGAAAATGTAAGCAAAATACATTCCTTTGGATCAAGTCAACTGGATTCTAAATATTTCAGCTTGTCAAGCTGAATAAAAGGACTTCGTTTCAGGTCAGCATATTAATGTATGTATGGCAGAATTGCTGTGGTGCATCATAGAACTTGCAGCTGAAATCAGCTCCTCTGCTTCAGGACAACGTGGTCCCTTTCTTGCCAATTTGTCCCCCATCATGCAAATGACAACATAAGATCACACACCATGAAAGCAAGAGGACTCAGTAGCAGCTCAGGAGCCACATGAAACTCAAACAAAACATGGGAATCATTTCCTGATACTTTAGCCTTATCAAAATTAGTCATGGTGCTTAAGCAGCATGGTTAAAATCTCTGATTAGAGACAGTAAATACCTTCAGAAGAAAATTTGTCCTCTCTAAAGATAGATAATTAAGGCAGGTAGCACTAGAGGGGCATTAATCTCTGCCACCTTTCTCCATTGATTAAGGATGGATCACAGAAGCCTACCTTAGACTAGACACTAACCTTGCAGAAAGCAATGAGATGTTCCTACCCTTTGGGCTGATGTCCTCCTCAGCCAGCTCTCTGTTCTGATTTTTGAGGAAATTTGTGTCAGCCTTCAGTCTCAAAGTTAAAATGTTGGTACAAATCCTTGAGCATGAACAGTGTCCTGCTGATTTCACTGGAATTTCAGATCAGCAAAGACTTCTCTATCGGCTTGGGAAAAAGTGCATTGAAACAAATTGTTCACATACCTAGCAAAAGAGTAATTGCTATTTACCTGTAAGGTAAGGTTGACTGTTGCAGGAAAATTGACATAATTTTAGGACACAAGGAATTTTTTCATCAAAAAAGGTAAATCCTTATAAATTACAGGCAGTAATACATGCCACAACAGGTATTTAGAGAAATACTTATTGTTGGACTGTACTTTCTGCAAAGTGTCCAAAGGGAAATCAAGAACAGTGCACCTACACAGTAATCACTGCCCACATGCCAGGGAGCAGGTATCCCTCTCCCTGCAGAACTTGGTCTGACCTCACGGGACAGAAGGAGGAAAAGAGAGGGCAACACAAATCTAGCTCATGGTGTCATCATGTTAGAGTCATGTAAGAGATGTTTTTTTGCTAAAAGGAAGGCTATCCAGAGAGGAGAGGCACTGAGGAATGTGAGAGGGACAAGCAGGGAGAGAAGAGGAAGTGGAAGGTGTATATGGTCAATTATACGGGAGAGAGGGAGAGTCCAAAGTGCATGCCTCAATAACTTTTGCATTTCTTGAATTTACAATACTCACTTTTGCAACCTTATAAAATGTTCATAATATTGTTTTAGAATACAGAATATAAACCATATGTGCCTGTGTCAAACTACATATAATACGCATGTCCTGGGTATTGTGTTTTGCAAATTTAGCAACAGTCTCACACACACGGCTCTCATTAGCATACGTGCAACCACAGTGAAGTTAATAGGATTAGAGCTTGTCAGGAATTTTTCAATTAAACTTTTTCTTTTTTTCATTGGAAAATACCACTTCATTGAAATTTAAACTGTGCATGAGAACCTAGAGGTTTGGGTGCAATTTGCTTTAGGAAAAGTTCCCCAGGTCCTGGAATTTTGATGAAAACTGGGAAAAATAATAGCTCAGAGTAAGGTTGTAGTCAGAGTACAGGGCTGGACACTGGAGAACCAAACATGAGTGCCTGCTGCATTGCTGGTACAGCATCAAGGAGATCCTGACTTAGCCTGCTGTTCATCCAGGGGCGAATTCCATCACCTCAGTCTGAGGCCAGCTTATCAAATCCTGTATTTCCCATAGTGCACAACACAAATTAGTGACATATCTGTCTAAGCTCCCAGATGCAATCTGACTATCCAGCAGCTCTCTTCAGATGAGCTGTCCCATCATCTTCTTCTAATCTTAATGTAGGCATGGGGGTGTGGTGGTGCTTCTCCCCCTTACAAGCATTTCCTTTAGAAGAAAGGTAAAACACTTTGAAATCCATAAGTTTTGCTTGAAATAACTCTTAAATTTTGTGAAGGCGCTGTCAGAGTGTACTATCCCTTTAAAAAGCAGCAGATATGCTGGAAAGGCACCAAAAAAACTTCTATACTTTGTAACAGCATCTTTAAAACAGCAGCACTAGAACAGAAGAGCTCAGGGGAATGCACAAAAGCCACTTACTCTCCAAAAATAAAGTTAGTAATTCTTCACTCTGTTGAAGTTACCAATGGTCGATCATTGTTGGTTGAAAACTAAAAATGTATACTTTTACAGTCTTAGCAGAGGTCCACGGTGCCAGCTGGCTTTCTGGCTTAGATCTGCAACCTAGGGGGCTTGCGGGATCTCAACATCTGCAAAATTATGCTTTGATTTCTGGCACTGTCAGATCCCAAGGGAACAAAACCAAAGCAGTTGCCAGCCAGAACTCAGATTTTGACATGTTAAGCAAGGGGTTGCTCCTCAGAGTTTTTGCCACTTGGAGAAGAGCAGTGAGCTATGTACTTGCAGAGGAGAGCAGAAAAAAGAGAAGCCGGCAGACATCAATGTTACAGTATTTCTGCTACCAGAGAGAGTGGCTATTGGAACTAGAGTGAAGGAAAAAATTATGAGAGAGATGGGAATGGAAGGGAATTGGTGGTTTGGTACTCTAGTGCTTGTACTCTGTTCATAAAAATAACTGAAAAATTGAAAAAGCATAATCATCTAGTATTGAAGCTGTTGCTAAAAGACAAAGACAAGATGAATTCTAGTGTTAGTGAATATATTATGCACTATTATCTTTCATAAAGGCTTTTAATTTTTTTTTCACACAACTAACATGGTATCTTTTATAAAAATGTATGACCACGGCATCAAAGTGAGACTGTTTTATATGAAAAAACCAGCATGTGAAGACTCTAGCAGATTCAGAAAATGTGGGTACTCTACCTAGGTGCTTTTATACAACAGTACAAGAAAAAAATCTGTAAGTTGGGAGTAGGAACTTAAATTTTCTCCAGAGCTTCCACACTCAGCACTTTAGGAATTGCTGTTCTGTAGCTCTGAAATTACTGCCTGACACTCATCATGGCTGTCTGCTGATCCCAGGGATTTACAATAGGTCACTGGTGTTTAGTGACGAGTAACTCTTACCACCATTTCTCACAAGAAAATGAACAGAGAAAACTTGAGCTGGAGCATTTTTTCAGTATAAAAACTGCAATGATTTCTTTCCTGGGCAACAGAATCATTTCCATTCATATCAGCTCAGAATGTCCCTTGGAAAATCATTTTCCCAATACATCACATTAACCATGCCAACTTCTGTCTTTTTTTGTTTCTCTCCTTCCTTAAATTCCTTTCTTTGCTCTATCTTCATGTGCTTCCTTATTTTTTGCCTACCTTCCTCCTCCTATTTCTTATGAATACAAAAAAGCAATTATCCTTGGCATTGAGCCTGACCATCCACGTTGTCCATTGGCACAGAAGCATCTTATACTTTTCCTTCAAGGTCAAGAATAATTTTTTGTAAGCAAATGAAAAAAGGAAATTAATAAAAAACATTTTAAAATAAAAAGAAGGTGAAAGGTGAAAGCCAGTGAAGGGTCTGGAGTGCAAGTCTTGCAAGAAGCAGCTGAGGGAGCTGGAGATGTTTAGACTGGAGAAAAGGAGGCTGAGAGGAGACCTTATAACTCTCTACAGCTCCCTGAGAGGAGGTTGTAGCCAGGTAGGGGTTGGTCTCTTGTCCCAAGTGACAAGTGACAGGACAAGAAGAAATGGCCTCAAGTTGCACCACAGTAGGTTTATATTGGATATTACAAAAATCTTGTTCATGTATAGGGTTTTTAAGCCATGGAACAGACTGCCCAGGGAAGGGGTTGAATCACCATCCCTGGAGGTGTTTAAATGCCATGTAGATGGGGTGCTGAAGGACATGGTTTAGTGGTGGCTGTGATGATCTTAGAAGACATTTCCAATCCAAAAGATTTCGCAATAACTTTGCATTGCCCTTCCTTGGCAATAAGCATCCTTCAGGCTCTTCTGCTGAAGTTTGCCATGATATAGGGAAATGGAAAATATGTACTTGATGTATTGATACTCTTGAAGGCTAATACTTCACAGCTGCCTCACCCTTTTCTACTTAAAATTGTTTAATGTGTTTTACACACCAGCACTATAAAATCACCATCAGCCTGGTCCTGTGGGCCAGAGAGGTGCCTTCTGCCCCACATTTTTGTAACGCCTAAGCCCCTTCTGTGCTAGCCTAGGCTGCTCACAGGCTGCACCAATACAAACAAACCCAGTAATTTTAGAAAGGCATTGTAATCAAATTAAATTTAGGGTCCACCAAGATGTTGCCTCATGCTCAGGAAATCCCAGATTGCAGGACACTGGTGGGAGAAGAGAAAAGACAGAAATACCTCTGCATGACCTTTGCTGGCTTTGGACACCTCCCTTATCATTTGTCAGAACCAAGACATTGGGCCAAGGGACCCTTAGTCTGATCCAGTTTTGCTGTTCTCACACACATATATCCCTTCCCTTTACATGCCAGATGGTCAGCAGTAAGCTCTGAAATGGCTTTTTGGGGAAATAAGGAAGATTTAGCACATTTAGTACATGGCTTGTATGTCTTTCCTGATATCTCAAAGGTAAGCATGAAATTTTGAGCTGTAGAAGGACTGAGGATTGCTGGAGTATCAGAAACTATTTACTTTAGAAAAGGAGACTGCAGGATAAAATGTCTGTTGTCTTCACAATGATATTGCACCAAAGACATCCCAAAACTGAAAAACCATGAAAGAATCCAAATTGTTCTCTAGCCAGAGCCAACACTGAAAGATTGACACCTTCTGTTAATAGGAATTGATTCACCTACGACATTGCAAAGATGAAAGGTATCAGCAGTATTCTGTTCTCCACTGCTTTACCTGTTCCATGAGTCTTGGAAAGACAAATGCCTACTAAGCAATACAAAGAGGAAGACAATCTGCTCTCTCTTCATGAAGTTCTACAACTTACTCCTAGCAGAAATCATGTTTCTGTAAGAGCTGAAATTCCAATTTCTTCTCTGAACTTAAGACAAAATCAGAAACCTGCTCCATAGTCTAGGTTCTGTAGTTGACTTAATTAGACAGCTCTGAGCCCTGTCCGTAATTAGTCCCCATAACCCACACAAAACCTGAGTGAAGTGGTAAACAGATAAACAAAACAAAACTAAATAAAACAAAACCAAACACAAAAAACCAACCAAACAAACAAACAAAAAATAAAGAGAGAGGGGAAAAGGAAGAAATTAAGAAAAGACAAAGAGAAAACCTCAAACTTCAATGAGATGCCAGTTGTCTTTTTTGGGAGGAAAGGATCTCTCAGACTGCAGGGAAATTATCTTGAAGGAGACACATTTCTAAAATGTGATCCCTTTTAGTCCCTATATGTAGGGGAACATATTTACTTTACACTTCTCAAAAAATGTCAGCTTCCAGAGGGTCAGCCTTAGAAATACGCAGAAGCATAAGCAGATCTCCTCTCCTTCACCTGAATTTTGGTCTGATATTTTGCCCACTTCTCGCATCACCCCCAGCATCCCCCTAACATGAGATATTGCTTCACTTTCCAGGAAGAAAAGAGTTTAGCATCCTTCAGTCTTGGCTAATGCACAAATCCCAGCCCACCCACTTCCTCCCAGGGGAAACTTCAATGCAAGAGCAGAGACTGGAGTCCTCCAGGTCACCCTCCCAGAGGGGCTCTGGCCAGGACACAGGATGGGAGCCAGGAGGGCACTAACAAACAGGATGACCATGTGTAATCCTGTTGTACTCCTCTCTCCCCTCATTCCCTCAATCAGCAGCCCTAAACACCATGCATTTAGCAGCCACCCTCTCTCTGGCAGTGGACTGAATACTCAACAGCTACATTCAGCATGCAGGAAAAGGCAAAAACAGCTGGAAATGGCTTTGATGACAAGGCAGGCACATTGCAGAAGAAAAGGCTCACGGGATGGGACAGCACTTATATGCTGTGATTGACAGAATTTTAACTCCTGTTTCCTGACTGACAGGACCATAAAGGGCGCTGCCAGACAGGATGGAGAGTAGAGACAATCAACAAATCATTTTGTTGTTTTCTTCCCCCATTTTGTTTTTAAGCTAACAGGACATTTCCCCTAAGATGGGTGTATCTCAGGTTTTTCATTATTGTTCTGCAGGAGGAAAGGACAGTATGGCCTCACAAACCAGGCTCTGCCTGACCTGCCTGGACTGTATTCACAGGCTGTTTGCAGTCTGAAGGGCTGCACCTTTCTTATTACACCAGATACATAATAAAGTTACCCTCCAGAACCTGCCTCTGTTTCTGCATCAGTAGAAAGAAGATTCTGCCTCTGTTTCTACATCAGTAGAAAGAAGATTCTACCACTTTTCTATTTCCTTTTACCACTGAGTACAAATATCCCAAAGAGCTCTGAGTGTCTGGTTTGGCAAATCAGTATTAAAACTAACAGGAGAGAGAACAGTGTTAAAAGGATCTGATTATTATGCTGTGAATATGAATCCTGGGGACACTATTAAAGCAAATTCTTTCACAAGAAAGTATTCCTGTGCTTTTGATTCTGGCATATGCACCATTACATTGACACAGGCATAGCACGATTTCTTCCTATTACTCACCTGGGATCTACTAGCCCATCTTTAAAAGTTTTTCCACCAATAGTTCTGTCCAAAAAAAAAAAAAAAAGCATATTGAGTGTTTTTAATACACTGTGTTTGCCTTTGAATTAAAGACAAAAATTACTAAGATTTCCTACTTGAGGTCTTGGAGAGACTTTGGAGTTATGGAAGCACCTTTACCTTTTGGATGTTTGAAGATGGCATGTGAAGCAGAGACCAACAGAGCTTGCACCACTATGGGATAATGCCCAAACAGAAATTGGCATGCTACTGTCCATGAGCACAAGCTTGAGTGAGGGAAATGTCAGATCTTTGTCTCTAATGCAGTTTTATGTCACCAAGTCAAAAGTTGTTGCCAGAAATGAGGAGAGTACTTCTGAAAACATCCCCCAAACTCAAAAGTTAACAAGACTCACACCTTACTTATAGGTGACCAAATAGTTTTGGGTAATATATTTAAGCACCTTTATTTTTAAAGAAATAATTTCCAAAATGTATTTTTGTGGATAACAAAACTGTTCATCTTCCAGACCAGTAGTCCAGTGTCTTCACAGGGCTTGATATAACTCCCACCATCTCCAAATACAAAACCAGAAAGTTCCTTATGTCCAACTACAAAGGTCTTGCTCTCCAATAATGTTTGAGAACAATCTCTGGATAAAGAAAAAAAAATCTTTTTTTTCTGCATTTGCATTTGCACATAGCATTATTAAAAAGAAGGTGTCTGTGTACAACAGTATACTCAAAGTGATTGGTTTTTTAATAAAGAAGCAATAATTTTATAAAAACTGCAGTTGTTACATTTTTTCAAGGCTACTTAGTGACATTGACATTTCTGTAACCTCCATAACAAACCACACTTATTCAATACCACTCTTAGCATGTCACACTGCCCCAGTGTTACGTGATCACGTAATGAAAGACCCAATCATAAAATCTAATATGCACAATGGGAACAGAATTAGGGTTACCAAAGGAGCCTTAATACTGAATTTCCTGACTCTTGTGGGTTTAAATTTTGAACTTAACATTGTATTAACATATTTTTAATTGAGCAAGAGGGGAAAGAAAAGCACATATTAAAAGTCTTTAATATTTAAAGACAAGGATTTCCCAACAAACATATTCTATCTTTCCACTTTTCAATAAAAAAATTCTCTGTAACTTAAACTTAGCTGCTCTGCTGTCTTTGCAATGAGTTCTCTTAATTTTAAGACCTGTGATGTGACACAATTCATCTTTATTTTTAGTTTGTTTGATCTTGCAATCTCTGATCTTGTCTGACTAGATCTTACTCCCTAGAAAGCACTCCCCAGCTCCTGTTAGCTGGAAAGAGAAGGATTTTTCCTGTTATAATTTACACACTAATATTAAATGCTTTTAAATGAATAGTAGGGGTGGGGCGAGTAAGTTCTTCTGGAACAGCATCTAATTGGAGTTGGTGTAACTGTCTAGAAAAAAATTTAATTTGTTCAGTTTGTTTAACTTCATAAGATTCAAGAAACAAAAGAAAACTTAATTGTTTCTTTTTTTTATTGTTCTTTTTCTTTTATAACAATGAATTTTTACCATAAGATTCAGGTTTTATAAGACTTTAAATACCATATAACATTTTAAGCCACAACAGAGAATTTGGTCATATTTTTATTATTTTTTTCACATCATTCTGTTTTACTCACCCTATGGAAAAATCAAACATTTGATGTCAACTATTGTGTAACAATCCCTTGACATGTCTCTGAAAATATGGCAAGTCTGTTGTTTTTGGAGAAAATTCTGCTTAATTGCTGGGTGTAAAAAGATTTTATAAATAGAAATTCTCAGTATATGCCTCATTTAAAATTAATTAAAGTCAGAAGGAGAGATTTACTGTTAATATCATTTTTCTATTCTTTTTTGTTGATGATCTCCCTCTCCTCTCCTCTCCTCTCCTCTCCTCTCCTCTCCTCTCCTC
>JACBWW010000001.1:6126877-6182603 GCA_020086605.1 Lanius collurio | reverse complement strand
CTTTAAAAGGAGAAAAAACTCTACCATCAAAGAAAACCCAGAGCAAAACAACAGAAATTCCCAATTTTGGGATTTACTCCCAAAGGTTTTGTCTGTCTTCATTAAAAGACTGCTGGAGGTGAAGTTCTTAAGAGGCAGATCTCACAATAAGGAATTCAGCATGAGCTCCTCAAAAGGCCCACTTGATAAGAACAGTGTCCAAAAGGAAACCAGGGTTATTTTGGTGCTAGAAGTCAGTGTGTCATTTAACACAGCCAAGTGTCCTCCGAGGACCCTACTGGGAAATCAATAGAGTTTTATGAGGTTAGCTGCAGCTTTTGTGTAAACATCATAACCTTTTATAATGGGAAACACAGTCTTTTGCTTTTTATGTAAAAATGGCATTGATTAGAGATTTTTTATGTCACATGTGGCCGAATCGTTGGTGGCTGTTCAACGTGTATCAGCTGCAGTATGAAAGCCTGGAGGTCCAACACTAGATAATGGTTTATTTAAATATTTTTTTGTCCATTACACTAGAGATTTGGGGACCTTTAAACTACAGAGGTGAGTAAATAGATTTTATTTTATGAAAATTAATTCTTAGATAATTTACAGTATAAAAATGGTTTCACATTCATTTTTATTAAATTCCAAATGTGTACCAGGTAAAAACCTTCTGGTAATTTCCAGACAACATCGTGGCCAATGTTAGATTTCTAATCTGGGCTGTTTTCCTTGCTCAAGGTTCAGGATCAGTTTTGGGTTCTGGTGTTTATTTTCTGTGGCAGGATTTGATTCATACTGCCCATCAAAATCACAACACATACATTAAAGATGACTCCAGCCTTCCATTTGAGGGGGTGCGGTGTTTGGATGAGGAATTAGACTATACTTCAAATGATTTGCAAAAAATATGTATCTATGTGTGTGTTGGCCTGAGATGCAATGGAATTTTAATTACCCCTCACCAGTGTCCCTGGGTGCAACAAGAGGCTTTGCTGACTGTTTTGGGGAATATCAGTCCTCCTCATCTCCTTTAGCAAAGGGGAATGGACTGGGGTGGGAGGACAGAAAATGCCCATCTTTTTGCTGGGGAAAATCTTCTTCTTGAATACCTACAGTTTTGACTGGGCTTTGCATGGTCTTTCCAAAATTCTCCAAGATACTCTGAGACTTGTGAGCTAAACCCCATGGCTATTTCTTTCCATATAGTCAATAAAAGTTACCTGTGATTCCCAGTGTTGATAAAGCAAAATGCTATATTTAAAACCAGATACATTTTAAATGGTGGAAATATCAACAATGAAAACATTGGAATCTGTGGAAAATTTCACAACCCCTTCAGGAAATGTTTGTGACCTAGGTCATGGGTACAGTTATACTTCAGCTGGGAAAAAATATTTCCAAAAAAAACACCACCAATGTTCATACAGTGTGAAATAAAACTCACTAAACATCCTTGTCCGTCCACTCCAAACTAAAGCTGCTCCTGGCAGACAGAAGCAGTTCAGAGAAGTAAAATTTCATGGACTGTAAATAAAATCAGTAAATGTAAAGGTTATACTTTTTTCTCTCCTTATTAAAGGTGGGAATGGTCAAGGTCTGTATGCAACCATCTCACTCATCATCAAAGTGACTTCTTAATTATACTCCAGACCACTGAGTAGAAACATATCTATAGATCTCCTGAGGACTTTTTTTTCTTTAGAACAATTTCAGGATTTTTTTTTTTTTTTTTACCAAGTATTATCTGATTATTTAGTTAAAAAATTAGCAACCGAGCCTTTTATTTATGTACAGTCCAGAATTTGCAGCTGTAGGACAAGCAGGCTTCCCTGTGCCGCCCTGGGGGTGACCTCAGCTCTGACCTGTGGGACCACCCTTACCGGAGGCAAGCAGGGAGCCAGCTCCTTTTCCCTGGGCAGAAACCAGTGTTTTATGAGACGGCTGCATGGTGGTGAGAGACAAAGCCGAGGCCACCACGTAAATCCTGACTGGCCACAAAGGTGGAAAACCAGCACTTTATCACCAAACCACTGAAAGTCCTCAGTGTGATTCCTGATTATTTAAGAACAAGCATAAAAGTCTACAGGCCAAATTCTTCCCCAGGTCTGAGAGCAGCAGGCTCACTGCCTCAGTCTGTCTCCTCTCCAAGCAGTTGCAAAGAGTGCAAGCCAGTGGAGAATCTGATGGACTGTATTTCTTTTAATTTACCCCATAGAGTTCTCCTTTGCCCAGGGGATTAATTTCTTCTCTGCTTAAAAGATCCACTTACCTGTCAAACTTTCCCCTCAGTTATACCACAGAACTGAAATAACATTTTAAAAACCTCAGCATAAAATCCCATGATGTTGAATAATTTAGACCTTTAGAAGCTGGTTAATTTTTAGGATCTTAGCAAAACCATACATGGTTGCTTTAAATAGCAATGAAAGGCTGATTCAAGCCATTAAATTTTATGTCGTGTGTAATGTTGTAATTGATGTCAAGCCTTTCCCTTATTCTTCACGCTGACACTGGGCAGTCTCCTAACTGCTTCAAGTGCAGTTACAAGAGTCCAGACAAAGTACCAAAAAATGGGTGGCAGAAATGGGAATTTATTGCTAAGAACAGAAAGGTTCAAATGTTAAATAATTAAGCGTGAGCTAAATTTTGCTGGTTTCTTTCTCATCCATTTATTTGGGGGGATAATTGGATGCATTAAGTATTTTGCTGCAAACTGTTCCTTCTGTGTATGCACATAAAACTTTATTGCCCTTGTAAAGAGCATGCTGTGAATTCTGATGCTTCTGTGTGTTTGGGAGCATATAATTATTCTCTTTACAGGAAAACACTTTTACCTACATCCTAAACAGAACAAACCAGCTTCCAAAGCAGCAGCTGCTTGAAAGCATATGCTCAGCTTCAAACATCCCTGAGGAAAAAATGCAAATTCAGCTCCAAGTTGAATAAGAACTCTTCACTCCTTCCAGCTGATTTCATTACAGTGTTTTGCCTCACCTTTGCTATTTCCCTGGTAATCATTAAGCAGTTTAAGAAAACTGGTGGTGACTTAAGGCCTTTATTCTAGCAACACCAGAATGAGCTAGCATCATTCATGTAAGAGCAATGCCTGAGGTCAGCATGAACAATCCACATATAAAGATACAGAGATGCTGCTGTCAAATGAGAAGAAAAATCAAGAGAACTTAGAGACATTTCCCTTTGCTACACTGTGTTTCTTTAGGGTTTGTTTCACAATAGTAAATTAAACAGAAACTATCCCATGTCACAGGTGACACATTAAATCAGACAGGGAGCCCTCCCCAGTGGGCAGTTCTCATGAAGCCATCCTGTTTAGAAGGATGAGGAGGTTTGCTAGCACAGAGATGGGCAGATCTCAGAGCTGGTCCCAGAAAGGTGTCAATTTCTACCTCAGGTGTTTTTAGACCTGTTCTCCTAGTAATTGCACCCCAGAGATGCTGTGATCCAGCCCCCAGCCTCTCCACAGTTCCTACAGTCCTACTATCCAAAGATGACTCCTAGAGAGATACCTGAATAGCTCCAGCTTCTGTCTTGAGTAGCAGCTCCAGCAGCCAGCAGCTATTTGGGTTTGGTACCCAAATACTTGCCCAGGAATCCCTGAGTGTTTGGAGACAGGCTTATTTAGCTGGCTTTGCTTACACTGATTCAAACTGAAAGCAATCATATAGCCACTGTTGCAACCACACCAAAAAGGTACAGGCACCTGGGCAGGCTTAAGACTTCTTTCTTTTAATTTATTTTTCATGATACTCCCTGGAGCAACTGTTTTATACAACAAAAGTAAAGTGTGAGACTACCAACTTTCTCAGGGCTAAACAAACTCCCTCAAGGATTAAAGACTGTCACCACTGTCACATTTCCCTGAGCACAAGCTGCAGTTCTCCACTCTCTTATATTTCATCTATATTAAAAAGGAAAAGACCAAAACCAGAACACCCAACTGAACAGGTTTAATTCTATCGCTTCAGAAGAGGATGCAAAACAGAACAAACCACATGAAACAGATGTTAATCATGTCAATTAATACATTATTAAATGGGCATTTCCTATAGTGATAAGAACTGCTATAATGAAATTTTTAAAAATGCAATAGAACTTTGAATTGACCCCCACAAATTACATCAGTTATCTTACAATATTTTCCTCAGCCAGTGAGGGTAAGTAGTAGTAACTGTTATGTGAGATATATATATATGTATATAGCAATGAAAAAAGAGTGGATAGGAGACAAAAGACAGGAACAGTCATTGAGCAGCTAGAGCATTGGTGTGAGATGCTAAATATGGGTGGGACTCAAACCTTTAACTGGGGGTGTTTTCTGTTTATTCTCACGGTCTTCCCTCCTCTCTTGAGCAGAGGTCGGGTTACTTTCCTAGGTTTAATCCCCTTATGGACTGCAAACTAAGAAAAGAAATGCAGCTGGAACCTTCCATGGTGCGATGAGGGAGTGAGAAGGAGGAAGAGGACAACCTTTCAGTGATTATGGTGCAAATGTACTCCAAAATCTATCTGCCAAGGGGAGCATCTTTCCTTTAATGGCCCATACCTCTAGAAACACAAACATGTCCTGAGAGAGAAAAAAGAGCAGCTTGATGCAAAACCACAAGCCTGCTTTGACAGTTACTCCTGTGCAGAGATCCTGTCTTTCACCATAAGCCAAGAGCCTCTCCTGGAAAAGAAATTCATCTCCCCAATCATCAGCCACCTAAAACACAGACCTGTCCTCCCACCTGGTACCTTCAATTCCCTTTACAGCCAGTGACACATCTGGAGGGCCAGTAGTATGGCTTGTCCTATCCTGGCACATGTCAGACAGGTTGTATCATCCCCTGGATGTATATGTCAGCTGGAAATTACAACAATCACTGCTGTGATACCAGACTAGCATAGCATCATGTCTTTTATTTTAATAAAAGAGTACACAATGTACAGACTTCGTTCTACAAATCCTTGTACACAAGAAAAATCTTTCCATTGCAGCCAAGAAAGCTATTTTGAGATATGTGAAGAACTCACATAAGCAGAAGATCTATACAAAGAGGCCACACTCTGTCTTCTATTTTAGCCAAATTTGTCCATTTTAAGTCAGTCCATATCATGACCTTGAACCTTGGCACTAAAATGTGAGTTCCAGGCACTCCTGCCCACTGCTTGGAGGCACCAAAGAGAGGTCAATTATTTCTCACCCTGTTACTTTCCAGATTTCTTCTCACTGGAAGAACTGTAGCTTGTGTTTCCTGGAATAGATTCTTCTCATTTTGTTTTTATGCCAAAATAATTCATTTCTGATTCCATAATTCTTTTTCAGAATTAATAAATATCTATAGGCAGAACAGGGCAGCTGCTTCTTGAATAGCAAAGATATCTCAGAACATCAGACTAGCAGGACAGTCGCCACTTCAGATCTTTAATTTCACCCCAAGAAGATCTGATTGGTTGGAGGAAGTAACAGTTTACACATTGCAAAAATAAATGGTGCAGCAGGTACACAGTAGGAAGTGTGAAAAATTGGGGGGAGGGGGAAAGGAGACTGATGGAAACAATCAGCTAATGCAGAATGAAAGTCTTTTGCTCTCTCCAAGTGGAACTAATTGGAACATCAAATATGTTAAACTAAAACAGAAACATGAATGAAAAAATTGTTTTCCACTTTTTTAAAAAATTTCATTTTCAGGAGTGGTCACACAAACTTGTGAAAGGAAAAAAAACCCAAAGGTTTCCCTCTAAGCACAAACAGCTTGAAGTGCCTGATTTTGAAAAAATTATTTTTGTCCATCCATGTATCACATGTCTGCTTAGAGCAAATAGCCTTGGCAGTGGCTCTCCATACCCTGGGGATAATCCCAGAGGTGTTGGAAGTCAAACAATATCTCACCAGGCCAAGCACTAATCAGCAGAGTAGGACTCAGTGGACCAGGAATTGTGAATATCCTCCAGGCCTTCAGGAGGCAGGGGTAGCAATTTCCAGTGGCTTCAGTGGCTATGTTTTATGTTTCATTCTGTTTTAGGTGATGCTGGAAGAAAACAAGAGCAACATCTGGTCCTGCCAAGCATCTGGCCGAGGGAATGGGCATAAAAATGCCAGTTTAACTTTCATCTACTTCTGCCCATAAATACTGCTGTCAGATCATCTGTAATCTGTCATTAAACTCAGTATTTCAAAGGTGTTTTTTCTTTATCAGGAAAGCCGTTAGATTTCAGAAATCATTTCATCAATAGCACTGTTTGGAAGCAAAGAGTTTCTTGGAGAGGCAAGAGAAAATATTTGAAGGAAGCATCTCTGTCTCAGAGGTTAAAACAGTAACATAGAGAAAACAAATAGTGAGTGACATATTAGCCATCTCAAAACCACTCAAATTAATGTTAATATAAGGGGATTAAATTATAGATATTTATTCATGATGTTATCAAAACTTCCAATATGCTAAAAAAACCACAAAACCAATTTTTTTCTGAAAATGTCACACAGAACTAAACTGTTCCTCCAGACAAACACAATTGAATGATTTATCCTAGTAACCATCATGCTCACTATCGATGTTCATCCTTCTAGAGGAGAGTAGGTGAGACAGCAGCTTCACTGGCCTCAGTCCTACATCAGTCTCCAAGACTCTTCCATAAGCCTGGCATTTGTCCAGACCATGTTTAGGGGAGGGGGATCTCTAGTTCAGCACTTCTTTTGAAACTCTCACATCTGGATATCCACATTTTAGCTCTCAGAGCTGAAGAACACAAGAGGCAAGGGAATCCAGTGGCATAACCACTGTCACCTCTGTTAGACACTGTCACCACCATTGTCTAAAAGCACCCTGAAGAAGCTGGCAGTGCTTCCATGTGCAGCTCCTCAGAACCAGGTGCTGTGCTTCCTCTGAAGCTTCTGTCATTGGTGCAAAAATAATGATCACCTCCATGATAGCAAGTGGCAAAGATCCCAGGCCTGGAACTTGGTTGTCTGTATCATTACTTTGCTGAAAGAGCCCTTGAAAGTAATTCCCAGGCATCACTGAGTATTTAGTGCTGTACAAGCAGCATTCTCCATGGGGAATTTGGATGCAGGAACCCTGCTTAGAATGATGAGAGTTTAACAACAAGAACATGACCAAACTGGGTCACAGACTCAGAGCTGTATAACAGACCTCAGCACCACTTACTGGTGCAGATGTGGCCAGTGGCCCACACCTGGCATGGATGTGGATTGCCTGGACCAGTGTAAGAGCTGTCCCAACACTGGAAAGCATTGCTGTTCTGGCAACTTATTATTTAAATAATAAATATTATTTCTTTTTAAAAATGTTATTTATTTTCTTTTTGCCAAAACACATCTAACGGCATTGCACCAGTTTTTCTTTTCTAAAGTGGCATAAAAGAGCTAGTGATGGACCTGACATGTCCAAATCTGGAACCAGGAATGCAAGGTAATGCAGTACAGAGATGTGATCCAATCAGATCCAAAGCAGGTCAAAGGAGCAGAACAGGGATCCAGTCCAGGTATTAAAACTCAGTACACAGAATGAAAACCCTTCACCCTTTCAGGACTACTGGTTCTTCACATATTAATTGGTGCAGCCAAGCCTGTCATGACATCAGCTCAGAAAACCAACAAAGGGCACTCCAATTGTTCTGCATGTGATCTGACCCACTGCAGGGCACATGCAAAGTTAGACTCTGAGTAAAGTAACTTCCTTTAATCAGAGCCTGTATGTATTTTTGGGAACAAATTATGAATAAGACAGAAGATTCCCTAACAAGGTCTGCATTTAGCCATCTAGGCATCAATTCCATAAATGATCATCTCTGCGTTTTTCCTATTGCTAGGAGGGCAATAAGTAAACAGTTCTTGGAAATTAAACTCAACACATAAATTAATGTAGCTACTGGAAAAATGATAAGTAATTACAAGATGAGCTGACATTTTTAGGGTAAATAGTTCCCTAATTTAAAAAAAAGAAAACCCAAATAACAAAACCAAAACCAAAATCTACCACAACCCTTTTTGGAGTTATTTTAATTCTGCGGTTTTTTCTACTGTAAAACAAATCTAAGTAGAAGTCTGGTTGAAATAGAAATGTATATTTGGCATGGTTTATTCTTGGTACCTACCCATTATCCTCATCGAATTACTTAAGTTTTTCTTGTGAACTCCTTCAGAGTAAACAAACTGTGCTAGTGTCCTTTAGTGATGGGCTTCAAAAGACCTACAATTATAAATTTTATTGCTTAGCATTACAAGATGATGGTATCTCAAGAGAAGGTGACAGTGAGTTAACAGATAGGTCCCCAAGGGCAACTGGCCCAGACCTACAGACTCCCTTCTCCAAACAGAGAAACAGGCACAATTAGCAACTTTCAAAATGATAAATCTCTTTCCTTCATTCACCGAGTCTAAAGTGATTGAGGGGAATATCTTTCATTCACATTTTGGTACTAATTAACTCATAACATTTGGTTTTATCTTATAAGAAACCCTAGTTCTTTAGATGCCATCTCACAGGAGAAAAATTCACACAAATATTGTCAAAAAAACCAATTACAAAGTTAACTCCTTTACAACTGTCCTTTGGCAAGCTGTTTCAAGGCAGGGCAAATTCATTTCAGGTATACATTTATTTTAGTTTTTTTCTAGTGTGGCCTTTGGCTCAGAATAGTAGAACCAGCAGTAGCAAAAGACAAATGATAGCCAGAAGCCTCAGAGGTGCATATAGCTGTATTTCTAGCAATCCCACCACTATATTATCTAATCATTAAAAAAGATATTATTAGAAAGTAGAGCACGGGAATATAAATTACTGGCTGCTTGGGTTTTTCTAATAAAACTGGGATCTTCGTTTTTCAAAAATATATGTAAACTGAGATGTGGACATTTGGACATAGATCTCTTTAGTATCTATGTGGGAGTCAGCTTATATACAAGGCTGGCATTTGTTTTCATAAATGAATAAACCAGTTTCAAATGCATTCAGGAGACTGGAGTTCTTCCTTTGACACTTTGGACATCTCTTGGGTACAACCTAAGATTTTGTCAGGAAGCTCAACAACACTTTTTTGAAGGGAATGTTTTTTATGTTGATGATTTAATTTTCCTCTTCGACTCGTGGTATAAGGCAGAACTATTATATATATAGTTATTTCCCTATTTGTTATATTTTCTGTTCCCCCAATAGAAACATGATTTGTCTTCTGGTCTATGCAAGAAATCCCTTCTTTTAAAGAAACCATAATTCTTCATTTCTAGAATTAAGTAAGAATCAAAACACAGAATTTGATTCCATGAGACCACTCTTTTATAAACAGGGTCAGTAATTTACTGTTCTACATTTTCTAGAGATGATAAGTAACTGAAAGTGGACAAATAATTTTATACTTTATTTCTTCAGATTTTCACAGTTTCAAATAATAATTAAAAAATCCCTATAGATTTCTAGAGCTCTTTCTCCCAATTTATGGAGGTCACAGAAGTTCAACTCCCATCCAGCCATAACAGAATTTTCACCAAACTGTCTAAAGTTTGCCCATTGCTATTTCGGGCAGAGAGCAAACAGTATGTGTGATGCTTTTGGCACCTGCAGACATAGCAACATAACTAATAGAAAGACATCTGTTTCTGTTATGATGGAAGGATGTTTACATTATGGCAAATTCACAAGTTCTGCAGAGCAGAGGCCCTGTATTGGTAAGGGAAGTCATCATTCAGTTTGTTTAGCTCTGAACACTTACTAGGGGCCACCTCGATCAGTAATCTGGAAGCCAGAAAGTGTTGTGGATCTTGGCTTCCCAACAGGCTAAGTGCTTGAGCAGAACTTTTGGCCAGAGTAGAATCCATCTTCTTCATTTTTGACAGCGGTGACTTTGGTAAATTGCAGGGGAAGAAGAGGTCTCTTCCTCCAGTAGCTCTGCACTTGATTTTGTCAGGTGCTTTAAAACCAGATCTGTGTGGCACATTCAGTTTCCACAGTTTAGCAGTTCCAAGGTCAACAAACTGATGGACATGGAAAGTATCTACATTTCCACTCTGAAAGTAACTATTCAGAGTCAAGGGTTAAGTAATAGAGGTGGGAAGAAGGGAAGCTCTGGCTGCTGGACACAGGAGGAGGAGGGACAAAAACAAAGGCAGTAAGTGGTGATAACTCATCATCAACCAATCCAGATGCAATAATTAAATGGAAAGTAAAGCTGGAGAAACAGTTAAAATCATAATAGAAAAAATCAAATGCTCATCGGGACTCACTATGCAGTGTTTGTGTTAAAGCAGAAATATTTAGCCACAGCAGAGACCTCCCTCTGAGCTGAAAAAATAAAGTGCATGAATACAAATCATGTATGTATATGAATTGCAACAAATAAATTTGGAAGAAAACTCTAGCAATGCTCTAGTCCTCCTCCCCTTCCCGTGCTGACAAAGTTCAGCCTCTGTTCTAAATAGTTGCATTTTAGTTGTTCTTAAAAGAATAACTCTTTAGTATCCCCAGGGTTTAATCTCTTTGTAGGTACCACCTTTGCATTAAAATTTACTGGCTTTAATTTAAGCCCATTATTCCTTGTGCTATCCTCAATGACATGGAAAAGAATTTATTCTGTTATTCTTGTAGTAATTTCATAATTATATTAGGTATAACCTATTTTCATGTGTCCCCTGAGACATCTCTTCTCTGTGTTAAGAAAAACAAAGGCTTCCACTTATATGTGCTTCCAAACCTACTCTATTGTTACCATCAGGACTTTCTCTAACAGAGCCTCATCTTTCTTAAATTTGACACAAACTAGCCACAGAACTTCAATGGATACTCCACAGATTATGGGTAGAAAGCAAAAATTTTGCCATATATTTTATATTTCCATTCCTGTATCACTTCATTGATTCCTCTTCATCCACATGCCTTTTGTGGTGTTCAGGAGTGGGAGAGAGGGATGTGAGAACAACTTGTGCTATTATCTGATCATACTAAATTTCAATCTGAGGGAAAATAATAGGGTGCACAGAAAGAGTTAGTAGAGTTAAGGTCAGCCCTTGAAGGACAACTAAGAGTGTCAGTGTTCTAAGGAAGACAGATTCTAGACAGGAAGTTTCTTTCTGTCTGATAAATCTTGTCTCAAATGTATAATTTTCAGCATTTTTGTTAGAAACTCCTTTCATGTATTATCCTCAGTATAATTAGCAGACTTGTCAGACATCAAAATTTTGGTTTAGAATGTAAAACCTTAATGCCATGAATTGCTAATCTTGATCTCACTTTTTCTGCTAATGATACCCAGTAGGACAAGACTGAGCTATAGCGCCCACCACTGACAACCCCTACACACCAGTGAAACCTGCCCTGAAGATCTATGTCTTCTCCATTTCTGGCAATTTCTGTTCTCTCATAGTTCCAGTAACAGAGACTCTGCCACCTTGTTAGTGACTTTTTTTTTTCAGTTTTTCACTGCTCTTTGCATATCAAGAAAATAAAAATTAAAAAAAAAAAAAAGCAAGAGGAAATTTTTCTATAAGATTTAGTTTGACATTTTATCGTACATCTTACAGGCCCATAAAACTTCCTGCTCCTTTCTCTCTTCCTTTCCTTTTTATTTTCCATTCTTTACGTTCTTCATTGCCCTCATTGTACTGGGCTGGGATAGAGGTCATTTTCTTCACAGTAGATTATATAGTGCTGTGTCTTGGATTTGTGCTGAAAACAGGATTGAAAACATAGAGATGTTTTAGTTATTGCTGATCAGTGTTACACAGCATCAAGGCCTTTTTTGCTCTATCCAACCAGTATGTCTGGGAGTTCACCAGGTGAGACAGGCAGGACAGCTGATCCCAACTGACCCAAGGGATATCCCAAATCACATATCCCAATCACTGACTCCTGCTCAGCAATAAAAACCAAGGGAAGAAGTAAATGTAATTTGTCATGGAGCTCCACCTTCCAGGGGATGGCTGAACATCTCCCTGCCAGTGGGAAACAGGGAATTAATTCCTTATTTTGCTTTGCTTGTGCAAATGGCTTTTGCCTTACCTATTAAACTGGCTTTATCTTAACCCATGAGTTTTCCCTCTTTCACTTTTTCTGACTCTTTCCCTCAACCTTTTGGGAGGAGTGAGCCTGTTTGAGGCTGAGCTGCCTGCAGGGGTTTAGTCATTACGCTATTCTGGGGGGCAGTTGTTTTTGTTTGTGGGGTTTTGGTTTGTTGATTTGGGTTGGTTTGTTTTGGTTTGATTTGGTTTGGTTATGGGGAGGATTAAATAACCACCATGGACGTGTTTCTTCCAGACTCACTCAGGAAGCAGAGGTTCTGGCAGCCAAGGGCATTAGCTCCCCTGTCCCACCCTCTCTCCAGGCAGAGCATCAGCAGTGCCCACAAGCACCCTGGACATGCTCAGGGAACAGTGGGCACTGCCTTGCTTGGTGGGTTTGTGAATGTTGGAAAATCCCTTGCACCTCTTCTGCTTATTTCAACCATGGTCCCCTGAGATGTCACAGTTTCTTCATGTTTTATTTTCCTTGTATTTACCTTTTTTTTTTCTCACAGAGAGGGCTGTGAGATTTTGTTAAGGTTCCACTCAAACTTAAGAAGAAAAGCCATCAAATACAGTGCAAATAAAAAGTACAGAGACTCAGCATTTTCAAACCATCATGGCAGCTGGGATCACAAGGGCCCCTAGAGGAAAGATATGTAGTGAGGGGGAGATGACTTTTAGCTAAAGAAGCAGCTATAAGTCAGAAAATCTGGACTGCAGATGCCTATTTTACATTTTAAATAAAGGAAAAAAAAATGCAGCACAGAATTTAAAATAAAAGGTTTTCCATGTCAAAAACTACAAGGGTGACAGCTTCAGTTTTGGTGATCTGTCTCTCCTGTTTTTTTGGCTTTCTAAGGAACAGTAATAGTGGATTCTTCCAAATTTTACTAAGATAATTTTTACAGCAGGTTTGCATGTAAAGAAAACACAAATAGATGCTATAACATGGTAAGTAACAGTCTGGCCAATGCACAGAAAAAGGGAGCTCTCCCACATTTAAGTTCAGACAGATTTTAAGCTTAAAGTGATGAGACAGTAAAAGACTTGGTTGAAAGCACAGAAAGGAGGAATAGCCTGATTGTTGAGGGCATACTGAAGCTCAGCCATGAAACTGAAGGTTACACATCAAGGTGGAAGCTAAGAATAAGTCTGATAATAAGACCTGAAATTATGCTGATACAGGAATCTCTTACTTTCTTTGTCACAGATTAAATCTGTGACCTATTCAAGCCATTCAGCCTCTCCAAACCTTACTCTCCCCATGTAAACTGAGACTAGTTGTTAGTCCCTTTAGTAAAGTGCTTTAAGAACTACAGATTGGAAGTGATGCTTGCAAAACATCAGCCAAATGCTGGTTCATTTCAAACTCATGGCAAAATTCCTTTGGCCTCTTTGGCTATGTCAATATTAATAAATTAAATGTGCCCAGTGCCATTCTCTGGTGCTGCAGCCAGCTGGCAGGGGACAGCCTGCATCTATATTACTAAGCTTTTATACTCTCTTAAATAGGGTGGTCATATCCAAACTCTTTGCTGGGAAACGCTTGTGCAAGATCCCAAGTTGTTCCTAGGAATTGTGCACTGTGTGCAGGGTGCCACCTGGCCCCGACCCAGACCATCACAGGGTCCCTTGTGACACTTTAAAAGTACAGAAATTGCAGTCCCAGTGCCTAAAAATGCTCCTTAGAACCATCCACTAGCTCTGAGTAACTCTTGAGGCAGGCACCAGACCTATTAATTTTAATATGAAATACAGTTAGAAACATTAACTCCATTGATATTTCTTTCAAGCGTACAGATCATTTCCTTCTGTCATATTTGCAATTATTTCTGTATTCTGAGGGTGCCTGTAAAATACCACTAGCATGCAGCTTGGACTTAATCTGATTACTAGTGCAAAATACCAGCCTGCAAGATCTCCACTTTGGTTTCTTTTCATCAGCTCATTCTGCAAAACCACCTTCACATAATTACAGAAACATGCTGCAAGGTTTGTGAACTGCTGTGCTGTTCAGATGGCTGGTAGAACATGGAGGTTAATCTCAAATCTGATCTGCAGCCAACGAGGGCTGGTAAATTCCAGTGAAGCATAAAGAGCCAAATTATTAAGGCAGGGCAAGTTTTTACACAGCATTGCTCACTGAGTGCAAGCAAAATAGACTAATCCCTGAGCTACCAGAATCAGCTGGCTATTTCCAAAAGCCAACAGCAGTAAGGAAGCTATTGCATGACTCCTTTTCGAACAACAGAAGGGAAGGTTGGGGAAAGGAGGGGCTGGGTGGGAGTGGAGCAGTTTGACATCTAATCTATCATTTTTATTAGGCTGAGTCTGCAGACATTTGAATTGTGTTTTCCTCACTTTTTAAATGAAATGGAGAACAGTAACACTAATGACATAGTTCCTCATGAGTGATAGAGTAATTTAAACTTCATAGAGCCTGCCATTTCAGATAGTGTTAATTCACATGTGAAAGAACCTGAAAACACAGAATTTGTGTTTAAAATAAAACAAAAACAAGATCTTCAGAGGACTGTAATGCATCTGCCTGCAAACACATGTGAAAGACTTAGCAGGAAAGCAGAAAAAATAATGCTGTCTGAGTACACACATGCTTACACACACACACACAGAGAAAACGACAGAGAAGACGAAGGGAAGGCAGAGGCTGGGTGCTCCTTGGAAGCTGTTTTCTTAACCTCTGCGACAGCCCGGCCTCCCTGCTGCGCTCCCCCCACCAGCTCCTCGTGTGCTGCACAATGTCATCCAGAGCACCAACAACAGCTTGAGTGAAAACAGCTTTCACTGGGAATGGGAAAGATAGGAAAGAGATTAGTGCTTTTTATGTAGAAACCTTGTGGCTGGTGACCAAAGCTGAAGACAAACTACAGGAGTGAGGTGAGGGGAGTGAGCGTAAGGAGAGGCAAAGTCTAGGTGACTCAGAAGATAGTTTAAATCCATCAACAGGCAGCTAAGATCTGAACTAGTCATCTGCAACCAGGGCAGAAATCACAGTCACTGTGTCAACGGCCACAAATCTTATTGCCTTTGAAGTGGCCAGTATTTTACCCCGAAGTTACTACCTCAGATTGTTATCTGGCTACTTGCTGGCCTATGTGAGACAAATTGGCAGTCTTTGGCTAGATCCTGGTAGACTAATTCCACAACACCACATTTGGCATTCATTAACTGCCCTGGCTGTGGGGCTAAGTAGTAACAGTCAGAAAGGCTGAACCTCCATTTCACCCCTCAGAGGTGGTCTTTCCAGCCCAGCTTTGAGTCTCGTGGATAAATCAATATGAGGCAGTAGGTCCTGTAGTAAGTACATGGGTAATTAGATGACTTTGAAGAGCTCTGGACATTTCCTTCAGCAGCGCTGCATATGATTACATACTCCTTGCAGATTGTTAACAGTGTATAGAAACCAGGTAAAAGCAATCTTCCATTTCCCTGCAAGCTTCCTAAGTGTGAACAGTAGAGAAAGGAAGAGAAACAGTTGAGATATCTATTGAGACAAAAGTGCCTAACTCAAGGAAAGGAAAACCTGAATACTGGTAGTAGTTTATTAAACATTCTGTTACTAAGCAAATGCAATTTGCTCTTTCATTTTTATTAAAAGTTTTCTTGGCATTCTCAGACAAATTGACATTGCAAAAAATCCTTATTCTTAGGCTCAATCTGCATTCGGAGGCTTTATTTAGATTGATTACTCCTACATGGCAGCAGAGATAAATGCTCTCCTGAAGCACCCTTACTGTAGGTACAGTGCAACCCAAGGAAAATCAAGTCAATCAGCACTAAACTTGCGTCCTGAATAACTTACTACAAAGCACTTTTAATGTTTTAAACAGCATTTGTCACTGTCACAGTGGAAGAAAAATTGCAGTTCACTTCAGCTAAGTGGTAGCTCACTTCAACAACGTGAAAATCCTCTGAACTCCCACTTTTATTGTGACCTCGAAAGCAGATCTCTGTGAGCTAAGAATTTGAAAGGAGAGGAAGAGCTGGAATTGCAGTGGGGCTTCATCCTTGGAGACAAATGGAGTGACTTGAGGTCAGTAAGGAGATATAAGCAGGTGTGCAGGTCCCTAACAGAGTGCTCACTGCAGGTCCCTGGTTCAGCTGGTTACCTGTCGTAAAGATGAGTTTCACATCTCTGCATGGCAAGCAGTCTGTGGACTATATTTTAGATAAAATAGTGTGTACCAAAGATTGTTAGCTGCCAAGTAGAGCTTTGTCTGTCAAACTGGGAAGGGGCAAAAAAAACAAAAGAGAAAAGCGATCGTGGAAAACTTCATTTTAGACTGGTTTACTGATTTTAGGAAAAGCAAAGTTTGATAATAACTGACTTATGCAACTGAGCATGGGCCCACATTGCGAGGTGGTCTGAGGAACAGCTCTGAGCAGTGAGGAAGCTTAACATCTCAGGGTGCCTCTCTGATCCTGTTGTTTCCTAAATGGAAGTTTTAGGAAATTTTGCACTGAAACACAATCCTCCACTACGTCACAGAATCACACACTCACCGTATGGCTGTGTTTGGAAGGGACCTATGGACATCATCTAGCCCACCCCCCCTGCTCAAAGCAGGATCAACTAGATCAGGTTGCTCAGAACCATGAGATATCTTTAGAATTTCTCCAAGGATGGACACTCTACAGTCGTGCTGGGCAGCCAGTTCCAATGTTTGACCACCCTAACACAAAAAGATGTTTTCTTCTGTTTAAGTAGAGTTTCTTGTATTTCCCTGGGGACTCTGCCCTCCTCTCCCTGAGCACTGCTGAGAACTGGCTACACCTCTCGTTATTCCCCACCAGGTGTTTATACATACTGATAAGATCCTCTCTGAGCCTACTCTTCTCCAAACTCAACAGTCCCAGCCCTCTCAGCCTCTCCCTGATAGTTTCTTGTATTTCATGTCCAAGCATGTGCTCAAAGTTTTGCTGGATCTGCTTTAAGACCTTTTTAGACCTTCGTGCAGTAATATGAGTTCTCAAGTGCACTAAAATGTCCATATTATGTCAAAACTTGAAAGATCCCCAAAATCCTTTCAGCTCCTCTTCTTTCAGCTCTAACTTGCTGGAGCTGTTCTCTGCCACTTTCTTTATTTCATATTAGAGGTTTTTTATAGAAGAAATCCCATTGCTTTGTGTGCTGTGAGACTGCAGGCAGTGCCGGGGCTCTGCATGGATGCAGCCTGGCCAGCGTGGAGGCAGCTGCTCCACGGGATGCACCACGGGGTGGGCACAGAGGTGACACCCTGCCATCCACTGCCTTCTCTGCCCAGGAGGCAGAGGGACATGACTTTGTGAGCAGGGCTTTCCCTCTTGCTTAAGTGATTCTTTCCAATGTCTGTCTGGTTTCCAGTAGAAAAATCCTCAGGACAAAGAGAGTATGGCTCTACTTCTTTAACCACAATATTCTGACAAGGATATATTAAATTCCCATTAACAGAAGAGCAATGTACTTCTTTATACTTTATTCATTTGGTGCACATTAAATAATCAAGAAAGGATTTTTTTTTTTCTACAGTCAAAGTTAATTTTCCCCTTTAAAAAACAGCATTGTAGGTACTTATGAGTAAGATAGTGATTTCAATAAAATCCCACAGTTTATGCTTGGGTATTTTTTGAAAGATAACAACAAACTCATTTTCCCAAACAGATTAAAATTTTTTTCTAATTTATTTTTCTAAATAGTGAACATTTTTTGTATGCTCAATATTTATTAGACAAATTCTTAATATTCTGCAACATTTAAAATTATATTTGTGGGCTTGAAGAGAATTTTATTTTCAGAATAAGAAAATAGATAATTGTTTCAAAGCAATTTCAGCAAAAGTGTCTGTTAAAAATATGATGAAGCAACCTCATCATTAAGGTAGCAGAAACTTTATTTCCATAATGTAATTTTTTTTTTATTTCCTCTTCAGAAGTGTTGTTTTAAGCAAAACACTTCTTGCACACATTTTTATGAGCAATTTAAGGCAAAATTGAATGCATTGGTATATTAAACAATGCAAGGCTTTATTATTGTTTTTCCTTTTGCTTCAAGATAACTATCTGAGTGTAAACCCTTCTGGAAACAAAGCATTGTAGGTTTTTGTTGGTGTTTTTTGTTTTGGTTTGGTTTGGGTTGTTTTATTGTGATATATTTTGGTGGATAAATAATAATTTAATTCCTGGATACAGACCAGAAAAAGTAGACTTAGATAATAAAGTAGCCCTCCTCAGCTTTAACTGTTTTTTCAGCTTCTCTTTCTGCTTTCATAACTTAGAAATTCTCTTTCAACAGTGAAAGGAAATACTTAACAGCATAAACATAAATTAAGTTTTTTTGATATGCATTTATTTTGTTGCACACTGTCTGCAACTTCCATTAACTTGTTGGAATGAATCCCAAAATAAAAGGAGCTGTTCTTTAGCAGGTTAACACTTTTTCATATATTATGTGCTCAGTTCATGCTGAACTCAGTAAATTCAGATTATTCTTACAGAATTTAACTTCAGCTTTGTCGTGGTTAAAGCACTATAAGCTTTTTCTTTTCCTGAGCTGGAAGTGTAAGCAAAGAGAACTGAAAAGAACTGAAGGATAGCTAGCTGAGGAAGTCAGATTGTTACATCTTTTCACAAGTTGTCATAAGAAGGAATTCAGAACAGCGGTGACAGATTTTCTGCTAGGCTCACATAGTTAGAAAAATGTGTGTTGTTGATTCAGCTCCTCTAGCAAGAGACGTGCAGGACACAAATATAAGATAGGATAGAAATAAAAGCATTACATGTAGATATGACTAGAGTTCTCATCTCTGGAAATACAAAAAATAAGGAAAAAATATATCCTTGATTCAAGCAGGATTATTTCTATCCACTATCATCTCACACAGAATTATAAAAGCTTCTGATAAGGAAAATTACTCTTAGGGAGTTCACTTTCTGGAATACACACTGCTGAGTCCTTGCCAGACTAACAGGTCTGAGTCAGCCCTATCCTAATCATTTTATCCATAGCCTGATTGTCCATGTGCCTTATAATCTTGGATCTTGTTCAAAATAAATAATGGCAGTAACAAGCCACAGGCTGAACTTTACTCTGAAATTTTTTAAGACAACATCTTCTTGCATAAGGCAAGCAACATCTACTGAACCAAATGAGGAAGAAATCCTAATGGATGGAGGAGAGGAAAACAAGGGAAAGATCAAGGAGAAGTCCTATGCCACAGAAACTAGAGGGATTTCTGCCTCATGCTCCAGGCAAACTGGGAATTTGCTCCTTAACTCCATGCTCATGTTCATCACAGCTCTAGGATTGGTAAACTAACACCTCCCAGTTGAATGTAAACAATATATCCTATTTAAATACTTCAGTTTTCTAATAAAAGTTTATCCTCTTTGACTCCAACTTACATACCAGGCACTTCCCTGGTGCTTCCTAGATAAATGGGCACTGCTGCTCACACATTCCTACTCGAAGGAAAGGCTGGACATCTGCATTGGGCTTATGATTAACTTTGGAATTTTGTATTTTCACAAACAGCTCAACACTAATTCTTCCTGTATGATAACTCAGGTTAATTTTGCCTGAGTTTGTTTCAGGTATTGTCCTACACTTGGACAAATTATAGTTCATGACATAGTTTCATTGCTGGTAGGTAGCAGAAGATCTTTCCTGAGACAAAAGCACATTTTCCAGCCTCTGTGAGAATAGCAAAGCACTCCAGAGGTGTGTCCCACAGTTTGGAATTGCCTTTTATATTAGCGTTATGTTGAGCCATGTCACATTTAATCAGTTTTAATACTTTTCAAGCTGCGTTTTCATATATAGAAATATATCAGAAAGTACAATGAGCTCCAACTGATGCTGAAGTTAGAGCAAATCAGTGATCCAATTGCACATAATTCAAACTCCCCAGATTTATTTCTTTCCACTAGAGAATGTCTGTCAGAGCCAGGAAAAAATTTTATCACCATGCTAAATTCATATCAACAATTAAATAATCGTTTACAGAAACAGCAATTTTGCTTTGCAAATAGCACAATGACTCCCTGAAGCCCTTTTTGTTCCTTCCTGAATCCCTCAACTCTTTTTTTTCTTTTGTGTTTTTGTACATTTTTAGTTCTTTGCAGAAAAGGGTTAGTCTTTTTTTTTTTTTTTTTGCTTGGGATTATGACTATCAGCTATCTTTCATGTAAAAAAAAGCACACACAAGCTGTTCACATTTGAGGTTGGAAAAGTATTTGTTTTTGTTTGAATTGATTAGCTGTTAGCAATAAAACAAGATGTAAATAACTCCAAGAGAATGATCAGTACAGCAAAATTCCTTTTTGTCTCTGGTATCAGATCTGGATGAGATGAGAGGGAAAAAAAAAAGCAAGACAAAATCACTGATTCTGTTTTGCCTGAGTTTGCTGGATATTTTTGTGAATGTAATGATTTGTTAGGATAGGCTTGGGATCTCTGAAGGGAGATTATATGGGATACACAAGTGGGAATAGGAGTGACTTGATTTTTGAGGACAGCACGGGACTGTGTGAACAATTGCAGCCGAGGAGGTTTCAGTACTAACTCTCCTAGAGCTGCAGGTACTGTCTCTGCCTAAAGCCACACTGAAGTTACAGGGGAAAGTGTGTCTGTGCAGGGAAGAACCCTCTGAAGGGAGGGGAAGCTAAAAATGGAAGGCCATTTGTACATGATTATCTATTGTAGACTCATAATCCAGGCCATCCTTAATAAAAACATTGAGTTCACACAGACCTTTCTACATCCTCAGGAATGCAGAACTGGAAGAGAGTGCTGAATCACTGAGTTGAATTTCCTGTTACTTTGGGCACCATATTGCAAGATATCTTTCACAAACTTGAAGAATATGCCAAAATCCTTCATGAAGAAGGTGGCTATCTCAGCCTCCCTTTCTTCAGATGAAGCAACTTTTTCCTTGAAGAAGTGAAATGACAAAACCATAACCATTCAGTAGACCTGCAGAAACACTTGGACCAAACCTCATTTTCCTGAGCCTCTTCTCCATGCTGATCAAGGGCTTCTAAAGGTGCTTTCCAGATTTAAAAGATCAGTGTCGCATGAAACTGTTGTTGTTCATGCCTGCAATTTTTTGCCTTAGTGATTTATGTTAAAAAGGACTCAGTGCTCCTCAGCAATATTAGAGAAATCCTTCAGCACACATTTTTTTCTGGCATTTCTCGGAACACAGAATTGCTCCCAAAGTGACTGGCTTCTGGAAGCTATTGGAAAACAACATGAAGCCTTCAGTTTTTGAATAAAACTTTCCACCTGTCCTTATGGATGCTGAAAATTAAAGTGTGCAATTTTGTCAATTACAATAGAAAATACCAGGGCCATTACTTGAGATGGCTGTATATTAAATACAGACCACCCCAGAACGCCTTTAAACAAGAGCAGGAAACAGCTCAGTGTTCATGTGGCTGGGACCTGCCAATCAGACCAAGACTGAATGCCTGTCAGTCTCCTTCATATTTGACTTGGAAGCAACTCATATCAATATGTAGTCAGGAAATGGCTCTTTAATCACTGCAAAGTCTCTCCTGCTTTTAAAGATTAAATCAGCCACAGACTGCTTGAGTATTTTTCTTTTTTTTTAACTCCTCCAAGATAACTGATGATAGCATTTGAGAATGATTATCCATGCTGCACGGCGTGAGCATACAGCTTGCTCTGATTTCATGCATTGCAGACCACGCTGTACAACACCAATCTCAGATAACAGGACATCCAAAGAAACCTGACTGACCTGTCTAGGAGTTATATATGGGGGTAAGACAGCTTGAAACACGTAAGGAAAATAAATTACCCAATATATTAACAACAATCTTGTTAGAAATGCTTTAGAGTGATGGGCCAGCAAAGGAGCAGGATCTCTACAGAGATGGTATTTGAAAGACACCTCCTGCAAAGTAGAGTTAAAAGTGCTACTGCTCCAAGAGGAGCATCCAGTGGGATGGGTGTATGTTCACAAAGGTACCCTTAAGGCCAGCAAAATGGCAATTGGTGCTGGCAGCTCTAGGACTACAAGTGACAGACAAAGGTCTCACATGAATGTGCTCTGGAAAAGCAGCAGAGGTAAGGGAGAGGGCAGAGAGGGAACAAAGCTCCAGGTTACAGGTCCTTGGAGCGGGCCAAAACCAGGATGTCCAGGTGGGGGATGAGAGAAGCAGATGTGGAAGGGGCTGTCTGCCAGGGCTGCAGTGAGAAACTGGAGTTTCAGGGGAAAGAGCACTTGGGCCAGATCGGTGACTTTTAAGAGAGAGGACACAGCATGTGTCCTGGGGAGAGGGAGGTGTGAGATGCATGGCAAGGGACAGCACAAGTGTCTGTGTTTTGTGTAAACATCTGTGCACTTCCACAGCGGAAGCTCAGGCAAGTATGAAGTGAAGAAACAAGAAAGCACAGCCTACACATTATCAACACCCTGAATCCACCCTGAGATGATTTGAGGCTCCTCTGGAGCCTGGGGGCTTGATGCTAAGTGTGGAAAAATGACACAAAGGTGGCAGTGCTCCTTCCTCTCTGTCACCAAGCAAGTTGTCCCTGGGACTGTCAAGTCAGCCCCTGATCTCACAGTGATCTGGCTCACTTCAAGCAGAGAAATACTCCCCAGCTTGACATATAGCCAAGTAAATCCACTTGAAAGCTGTTTTCCTCAGGTCCTGCATTTCTCTAATAACGTAAGTGCCATGTTTCACCCAACCTTCTCCATGCTTTTTTCTCTCATAGTAGATTTACAGTGGAAATAAGGTACTGCTGAGGTAGTCCCTAACCCCACTCCTACCAGTAAACTTTTATTCTTTCCATGATTTTTAAAGGATAAAAAAATGAACTATTAGGTAAAATTTTACAGCAAAAGCCTTTCCTTCTGCTGTTAGGGTTTTTTTTTTTTCCCAGAAACTGCCTGTTTGCAGTTTTTGCTGTTCAAACACATGCTAAAACTTGCTCACCCACCTCATTTAAACTCAGCAAATGTGCAGCCAAATGGACTATCTTGTTCCACATTTCTGCCACTCAAGCAGCAGTACAAAATGAAATTCAGAAAAGGCAGAATTCATTTGGTTCCTCAAGGATTCTTGAAAAGCCACTGAGGTCAGCAGCATGACTGCTTTTAACATGTGCAGAGTGAGTCAGGCTGCACACCCTCAGTTAGAAATACCAGCAGGACCCCAAAAGGGTGGGGGTGGTAGGCACGGGAAAGCTGTAACTGCACATGTACAGCCATTTTGGAAAGAAACCGAAAACCTTGAGAAAGTCAAAAAAACCCAAGAAAAGAATAAGAGCTACTTTGAAATTTGTCTTCCTGAGTTTCTCCAACTGCAATTAGTTCCTAACTAATTAACTATTAGTTTAAAATCTCAGTCTCCTTTCATGGATATTTCTTCTTTGCTTTGGAATTGCAAAACTTGAGCTCTTTCTCAAACAATGACTGGATGACAAGATGACAGTCTGACTGTTGTGATATTATTCCCAACACAGACTTAAGAATTTTTACTTGAAAAATCACTTTCACAGTAGTAACCAAACTCTACAGATAAATTTCTAGATAGTCACTCAGTAAAAGAATGAGTAGAGGAGGCTGCACTTACTCATTTATTCAGGATGCTCATTGAGCATTCAGGATTCTCAAATATTTCACCTCTGTGATACCTCCTGCTTTATTCCAATCCTTTTACTTAAAACCATGGAAAAAGAATACACTCACTCCTCAAAATCAGTTCTTTAAGATTACTGACTTCATTTCATTTGAGTAACTGACAATACACTCTGGATAGGTCATTTTTTTCCATGAAATACCTGCAGCTGTGATATTGCCTCAGGCCAGATTGAACTAGGCAAACATATGTCAGCTGATCTCCATAGCTGATGATGAATTGAAAAGATTTGATATGGGGAATTAAAAGATAAATATGAGGGACCAATCAGTAATAAGTATACAGTAAGGAATAGCCTACTGAACCAAATTTGTTTCCCTATGTGTACACATGGTTCTGCTCATGAATTTGTATTGTTATCTCTTTTTCTAACTCTTTTACCAGCTAATTTATATGGTCACCTCTGGGGTCCTAGATTCTTTTTAAAAACTTGTGAGCATTTGTGACTTGGAATCTGCATCAGAAAATAGATTATATATTATTTTCTCGGCTCTCTTCCTAAATGAATGTGGTTAGTTTATGAGTTAACATTGTAAATAATTCACTTTTAAGATAACATATCATTGTTGAGGGTTTGGTGCTTGGGCTTTTGGGGGTTTTTAATAAACTAATCTCTGGATAGGAGGCGTCTGCTAGAGATTTTAGAAGTGGAATGTTACTAAGAGCTTAAAAGTACCAGTAAATAACTCTTAAATACAAATATACATATACAAACTTCTTTACTTATCTGTCAGTTAGAGATTGGATAAAATGTTTGGAATTTTGGCTTTAAATCTCCTGAACCATGCACTTTTCTCACTTCATCCTGCTAAATTTTGTGTTTGATTAGATGTGACAACTGCTGCTAAAAATACTGAAGTTTGTGGAGTGACAGTATAACTCCAGTCTGCAAAAGAGAGGGCCAAATTCAGCTCCACTCAGAAGATATAAATCCTGAAATATTTTTCCTGAGTTAGGAGAGCTGGTCCAGATTTGCACCCTATGAGAACAGAAACTGGCTCACAAACTTAAAAAATGCAATTCAGCTGGTAATCCTGCACTGATTTTTCACTTGGGTTGTACTCCTGCCAACAGGTTTTACAACTTTGCTTCTCTTATGGTATTGACAAGCTCAGAATTTTATGCAAAGATGATTCCCTTCTCCATTTCACCCATATTCACTACCCAACCCTTCTGTTCAAGAGGACTTACTTGGCCAGAGACTGGAGAGGTCTGCCCCTGAGCTCAGGGCTCAGTAGCTGTGTTGATGAAAAGGCACAGCACGCACAGGCACCAAGTCCAGTAGTTTGCAAAATGTACCTAAGCAGCTTCCTTCTGCTGAGCTGCAGCACTACAAACCATGGGCTGCTTTGGCCTGGTTGTGTCTACTGCTGGGCTTTGTGTTAGGCATCTAGATGGGGCTTGTGTCTGAAAACACCTCCTTCTTCCTCCTTCTCCTTCCCTATCTTCTCCACAGTAGCAGAAAATGGAGGTGACCAGAGGAAACAATGCACAGCACCTTGTTGCTTCTCCACAAGGATATGAGATATTCTCTCTGCAGTGTATCCCAGGCTATCTAGAAGAAAAATCTCCTGGAGCAGGACATGCAGGTGACAGTGCCATGCAAACAGCGTCATCTTCAAGCAGTTGAAATCACACATGCTAAATCTGCCATTCTTTCCTCCCCTTCACTCACAGAGTGCTTCAATATTCACCCACAGTTGGTTCACCTGTGGAACTTTAAGTGTAATCACAGATTCCAAGGATCAAAGACCACATCTTTTGCTACCACTCCTCTGCCCGCTCAAGAGAACCACTCTGTAGGGCAGGCTAAGCAATACTCAGATCATCATTATACTAAGAGTGTCTTTTACTGGAGAAACATATCTCAGAATTTTAAAATAAATATTTTACAGGTAAAAAAAAGAGGCAGGGGGTGGTAAAGTAGTTAAACATTACCTTCATTAAGATTTCCAGCTCATATCCTTGTTGCTGCCAGCTCAGGCTCAAGAAACAGCTTTGGGGCTGTTATAACAGCAAATTAGCAGTTCATAATATCTGAAATAGATTCAAATGTCCCATTGGGATAATGCCATGCTCTCTTCAATAAAGCATCCCATTTGAAAATCAGAACTATCTGCAGTTTACCTTTCTCAATGTAATTGAGCCCAATTATGTTCTTGTGGAAGTTTCATTACGTTTTGTAAGGAAAATCTTTTTAACTGTCTCCTATGGCTGTACTGGTACACATATAAACAAAATTATCCTTTGTTACCTTCCTTTCAAATGTATTAATACTCCCTACAGAAGCTTAAATAATATCTCTCAGGACTTGTCAAAATTCAAGGGAAGGAGTAAACAGCAGCTTTAAACTTCTGGGTACTTTGGAATTTCATGCAATTCCTAGCTTCCATAAGGATTTCAAGAGCCTCTGGAAGTTCAAAGTGATAAATATAAGTAGCCAGACTATTCCACAGTTGTCGGCACAATGTGGTATCAAAGTCCTCTATTAAAATGAACAGCCATCAAAATAGAGGAATGAATTTTCAGTTGTAGCCCACAGGAATTTCTGCATCCAGATCCCATTAATCATCAGAGCTCTGCATGGAGTTCCTTGTACAAAACTTTTAACATTCAGCTTAGTATGGTAAGTTATGACAAGCGTGGGACCAGGGCCAAATTCTGCCCTCAGTTATATCTCAGCAATACCATTAACTTCTGTCAGGCTGCACAGCCACAGCCAAAGTCAGATCTGGTCATTTGTCTGCTGTGGAACTCTCACAGCACATCAGTTTAAATGGGCCATTTATATTCTTTAAAACCAAACACATAACTAGTGCTTGGATAAACTGGGAACCAAAATTCAGTTTGAGATGTGTCTTCTTACACTAGGAAGAGTTCAACATTTAGATTTCTGCCAGAGTACACAAGACTGACACTATCAGATGAAGAATGTAATGGGATATTTAATTAACAAAATTAGCCAGACAGATTCAGGTTGTGGGTCTCAACAGAAAAACATATGAAATACATACTGTGCATTTACATTTTGTGAACAGCTTCTCTTTATTTTTTTCATAGGTTTTGATTTTTTAGTACTTCAGAATAAATACATGCTAGCTTAAAATGTTTCTTTTCCATTGCACATGACAGAAGGAACCATTTAAAGTGCTGTGGTGAGTTTAAATGATGAAATCAACTTCGTTTTTCTTCCATAGCTGTCTAGAACTAATATTTGCTACCCAGTTTAAGTAGCAGCTTAATTTCAGAAAAAGTTGCACGCAAAACATTTGACTTTATGAAATATTCACAACTATTTTTTTCTTTTGGCTTGTGTTCACTGGAAGGCAAAAGGGGTGGTTTAAATAATATAAAGAGTGGATTTTACAGTACATCTTTACCATACATGGACAACGGGGGGGCACACCTCTTCACAGTGCCACCACGACTTGAAAGCTACAATTTACAGTAAGTAATTGCTCACAAAAGGAAAACATTGCTTCTTCTGCCCTCACCACAAAGGTCCATGCATGGTATTTTCTTGCTGAGTGCTCAAGTTAAAGCTCAACCAATGAATCATCTACTGTTGCTTCTATAAATTGTGCAGTTTTAAATGTGCTACTTTTTGGCAGTAAGTTTCTGATGGCTAAAAAAAGAATGCAAACCAGACACACAGGGAGGCCAGATCAGCGAACTTAATAAGAGGTAAGGAAGCTTGTGTTTCTGGGAGGCAGAGCATTTGCAAACTGCATCAAATTGAAATCAGAAATACAAAACCAGTGTTACCTGGCAGTTTTCCATAAAAACTTTTTATATTTATAAATAAAAATATCACAAAAGAAGCACGCCAACTTGGATAAAGGCATGACATATATTTATATAAAATGTATATATATATATATGCGCATATATATATGCATTCTTAGTGTGAAACTCCATAAATCTGAAACAGAATTGTGTTGACTTCATTCAAGCACTCACTTGGCACCTAAATTTTAGGCACCTAGTGAGTTAAGTGCTTAAATTCCCTTTACAGTCAGAAGGAGAAACACAGGTGTCTTTGAAGGGCTGCAGAGAGAAGGGGTCTGACCACTTAGACAGACTCTCTTCTGGAAACCTTCAAAGTCACCTGTAGTCCTCTGTTGACTGCAACAGCAAGTGGCACGTTTACTTTAGGAGAGCTACTTCATCAGATTCATAAAATATTGGAATAAGATGTCTGAGTTAAGCTAACTGGATCTTGATTTTTGATCAAGATAGGGAAACTAATTAAGGTGCAGACTCCCACTGAGCTGCCTGTGTAGTACAAGAAAAAGAAAACAATTCATGAAATAAGTCCAACAAAAGCATCAGTAATCACTGGACTATTTATCGAGACTATCACAAGGTATGACAGAGGCCAGAAACTCTGAGATCCCAGGCAGATTAGAGCTGTATCTGCACAATAAGAGTATCAATGTCTATAAACCACAAAAATCACTTATATCCGACTTCAAGAATTTACATTTTCAACCATCAGTAGTACCAACTATAATTTAAGTTTTCCAGCAATTTCCCCAACATAAGTGTTTTCAGTACCTCAGAAAATTATTAAATTTAACCACTTTAGTTTCTTCACACTGAATTTTGAGCTTCCTTTAGCAAAATATTCTTTCAAAACTTCTTAGCCAAAAACCATCAAGGATTTCCAAGAGTTCAGCCAAAAGAGAATACATATTTTTGTCCATATTAAAAAAAAATCTGGCAGATTTTATTCTTTCAGTAGTTGATCTCTCCTCTTTGTGAAAAGACATAATACTGGACAGGGACCCCTTGTGTCAAGAATATGCTTTCAGATCCTCCTAAGAAAATCTACCCTCACAAAGAGCTTCCTGGTAAGGCTAGATTGATTCTAACGTTTAGCTAGTTCCAGTTTGAAAAGATGGACCACTTATTTCTTTTGTCACCTATTTTCTGTTTAAATTAGACTGGAGAAACTAATTACGTGGTTGATGAAAAGGGTAATCTGTAGTAAACAATGGTAAGAAATTCAGAGCACACTCATTTGGCAACAGTGTTATGCTCATAAATTTGAAACTGTGAATTCTTTCCCTGGGTCATCTGGGCTCCTAATTTTGCCACGTCAGTGAAGGTGTCTGTGCTCAGATAGTAGAGTACTCCTCCAATGAAATATCAATGTGAATTTTCTGGTTTAGCACAAGTAGAGGTACAGGCTATACTGAAAAGGTCACTTTTACACCCGAAGGAGTCTCCACATGTGCAGGGTGTGGTAACACCAGCTTAACTTTGTCTATATAACCAGTAAAACTTTCCCATGTCAACAGGGCTTTATCTTCAGGAAATCTAACTTCATAAGGGAATATAAGTTCAAGGGGGTCTAAATTACTGTATGACCATCTTAGATTACAAGGAACCATGAATTTGGCTGAAGCACATTGAGTACAGGAAGCATTATAGTCCTGCTTAGCTCTGGTGCTGTTTTTGTCCGTGCTCAAGCCTCAGTAGGCTACTGAGGGATAGCACAGACAGCTCAAGTATGCAGCACTTTGGCACAAGGAAGCCAGACAAAAATTGCCTTCAGCAGTGAAGGATAACAGGGCTCCAGCAACGCCTCTCTGGAGTGCCACAAACAGAATCGCCAGCTCAGCTCTCAGCTCCCCAGCTTTCACTGCCGTGCCTTCGCCCCTCCCTGGCCATCGAGGGCTGCAGGTGTGTCGCGTGTGTCCAGCCACAGCCCCCACCCCCACAGCCCCATTTCCTCCTCTGGTCAGGCTCTGTGCCTAATCTTGTGTTTAGGACACCATGCTCTGTTGCTATGGAAGTTATTGGGATGTCAGGGGTTTAGCACAATGACTTCACTGTAGGGCTAGAGCTGGGGGCAAGGGAGGAGATTAACCATGAGAGAAACCAGCGCTGCAGCTGTGACTATTTGATTGCTAGCATGTATGGAGATGTTCTCTGAGCCCAAAGTACAGCCTAAGGAAAGATCAGAAAGTGGTCTGAGAGGTGTTTTTGATTCAGTTGCGCTTTGGAGGAGTTTTTCTGAAAGACACAGTGCTTGTACTCACCTTTTCAGGTTTCTCAGAACATTGTACTTAAAATCTCCCGTCCAGCTCCTCATGCCCTTCCCCAGCGAAATATGTATGGTAAACAAAGTCAAATTCCAGAGCCTTTTTCTACAGCCAAGACTTCAGTTTTCCTTCTTTCTTGCTGGAATCTGGTGTTCAAGTCCTTATTGATAGTCCTGGTTTGCAGAAGTGACATCTCTAAGTCCCTATCTTGTTTGGTAATTTTCACTCTAAATCTCAGCTCAAATCATCTCATGATAAATCCCTTTCCCTCATCATTCTCACCCCATCTGCTATCCCTAGAGAGACCTTTATTTTCCATCTTCCAAGCTCATCTCTTCGAACAGCAAGGAAGCTGTCAACTGCTATGAAGATTTGTAGGGCACTAAATCTTATACATTAAACCTTTAAATACATTTATCCAGGTAAAACATTTTGAAGCAAATATATAAACGCTGAAGGTTTAGCATATGGCATAATGATTAGCAACCAGATAGCAATGAATTTCTTCTTCTTTACTATCATTATTTTAACAGTCTAAAATCTATTTTCCATTTATCAGTTTGCTTGAAAAATAGTTCTGTTCAGTTTATCCTTCATCAGCTTCATCATTCTCATTACTGATGCAATGGCTCATCCAAAAGTCATCAATTTCATTAGGTTAAAAACTCCAGAGCATGGATTCTGATCCTGACCTGTCTACAACAATGTTTCAGATAGAGTTTCCTTTCCAAGTAAATACAGCATCAGAATTATCTTCTAGTATTTTCTGGTTATATATATGTTCTTTTGATGGTTTGAACCTCATTAGTTACCAAAAAAGTACAACGTGTGAAAAATAGCTAGAATGCATTCTCCTGGATGTCCTGAGTTTCATTTCAAGGCAGGAATCACAACATGGTTTGACTCTTTGTTCATCCAAATCCATTTGTCCATTGCCTGAGTAGAATATCAGTCATTCACCAAACCTTCATGCCAGGATTCCTGCCTACTGAAAGCTTTTAATATCTAACATTTTATCAAAACACAAATGTTTGGGTATTTCCCAAACAGACTACTCTTGTGATATTTTTCATTAGTTATAAAAGAAAAGGCTCTGAGATTCTCTGGTGTATTCTATGCAAGTGTTTATCCTTTATTACTGAATGCTTTGTGAACTACCACTTTTATCTCTCAGTTGGGCACTGGCAGGGTTAACAGGAAGATACAGAGAAAGAATTGCAGGAATCTGTGATTAAAATGGACTATGCAGTCATCTTGTCCATCTTTTGCCTATATAGGCCCGTTCCCAACAGTATATCAAGGTATGAGTACTTTAAACAGTCATTCTTGAAATGAAGAGGAAGCATCTGATGCCAGCAGGAGGAATTGCTGCCTTACTGTGATCCAGGGTAGCCAGTGACCAGAGAGCCACCTAATTACAACTGGATTACTGCACCCTGAGATGAATAGGCTTTCCCAGCCTGTTTGTTCTCAGTCTCCCCTCCCTTTGGGAGAAGCACTGGGATGTTAGCTTATTCCAGTTTCGGAAAAATACTCTTATTTCCAGCCAGGCCTTTCTTGAAGCTGTCAGATTGCATTGTTAATTCAAGGTTGTTCTTCCTGGAGAGACAAATTCGGATCCCTGCCCTATGGCATGGACATGAATCTGCTGGCTTTGGCTCCCTAGCACACCTGTTAGTTCTTCCCAGCAGACAGCTTCTCTGTGTGCTCCAGAGCAAGCAAGGGCTGCAGAATCAGGCCTTGAGGTACTAAGATTTACCAAATTTAACTGCATAACACATCTCATGTGCAGTGAAATAAATGTGGTAAACCACCAATGATTCATCATTTACTTATTACAGAAAACAAACAGGTTTTTTTCCTGAGTCACATGCATGCTAAGAATTTTTTCCTTCTCAAGCAAAACAAAAACCAGTGTTATTTCAAGGCCAGAATAAAAATCAAAAAACAGTTCAGATAAAATAAGAGCTTCTTGAATCTTTGTTAAAATCAGGGACTTGAACATAAATTTATTTGATGTTCTATGAGGTTTGGAAATTTCATTTTCCACCTGCAGGACACATTATTTTGCAACTTGGGGCCACACAGGGTTATGGAGTGTGGATAAGCTGGGATCCATCTGAAGGTCATGAGACCCTTTTCCTCTTTCCACTCCCTCTTTCGGAGATTCTGAGTTTGCTGTTAATAATGCAAACATGTTATATAATAATCTGATCTGAGATCTCAGTTCTAGTGAAATGTGTCCAGTTGGTTTTCATATGTCAGCAAAAGAGATTGTTCAGTTTTTTAAAATCAGTAACGTACCATTGAGCACAGTTCTGGAGAGAGGAGGACAAGAAGGAAAAAAACATGCATGGCTAAATACAGGGACAAGTGAAATGACTGGAATAAACATTTAGTTTTATCCAGGACCAAAACAACTTTGGAATATGAAACTGTTTCTTTTTGCAGTAAAGAAGCACTATTTTAGATCTATAGACTTTGAGGCTTCAGGCTGTGAAATGTATATGGGTTCTTTTGCCACACACAAGAAACTAACATATGTCCTGCCTGCCACAGCCTTCAATCTTAAGCTGAGAGAAGTGTGTGATGCATATCAGCTCAGGAAATTCCACATGGATTTTTCTGAGGGATGCTGAAGAAGAATAGCAGCTAAGGTTGTCAACACATTCATATGACAAATCCTTGAAAAATTACAGACCTCCAAACCCTAGCTGAAATTCAGGATCTGTTTCAGTGACACATTCAATATAAATATTGCTGTGAACACACAGGTCTATCATATGAGCAGCTTAGTGTAGCCTCTAACACTGTAAAAATATGAATATTTCTTAGAGAGGTAAGTTAATTAACAATTTTGTAGGGGAGTATTCAGCACTGAGAAAGATGTCTCTGTCCATGGGTATCACAGAAAATTTTGGGGATCTGTGTTACTGCCTTTGACTACTACTATTTTTCTATATATTATGTTTTCTACATCATGAGTTAACTGACACATTTCCTCATGACAGCTCGTATATTTCATTAGCACAGTGCCCTGTTGATACACAGACTGGGGAGTACATTTGGCAAATGCTGTGGAGGAAGAAGCAGAAATGTTCATGGAGGAGAGACCTGAGTGGCAGAAAAAGGTGTGAGTTGCTGTCAGTGGTAATGAGGTGAAGTCTGAGACAGCAAGTTGTGCTTGAGGCAATGGACAACCCCTGATTAAAAAGGAGAGGTGAATGAGATCACAGATCAAATCACAGGACATGGACCCTGAACATAGAGACAGCTTTTAAAGCTGCCCTAACAATAGTGTCTTGCTACATCATGTCTCCAATGATGTCTTCAATGAAAGGAGAAAGGCAAAGAGCAGCATAGGATAAGAATTTGACAATGTCTTCCCAGAAGTTTCAAGAGAAATAAGGAGTCTAAAGATCAAGTGCTTTGAAGGTGGAAAAGAACCAAGAGGAGAGTGAACTAGAGGAAAAGAAGAAAAGAACAAAGAGGAGTACACATCAAGAGAGGCTATCAACAACTGCCAAATGTTGAAGAAAGTTTGAAAAACAGTTCAGGTGCTCAAGAGTTCCCCAAGGAAAGAGTTTTGAAGAATTGAATGTTTAAGGAGCCAAAGAGTATAAGGAAGGTCTACAGACCTCCTGAGTCAAGGTAGTAAGAAGTGTGTTTAGAAAGGAGCCTGTGGGACAGGATGTAACAGGGAATTTACATAAAGACTTTGGTGCAGAGGAAAATGGAAAATTGAGAATAAACAATGGGATATGGGTCGCCTGTAGAGAAGATCTGAGGAGCAAGCAGAATTGGAACAAGATACCTTCAGGAGATTATGAAACAGTGAGAGAGACTGAGGAAAATGCTGAGTCCCAGTGAAGGCCAAGGAGGTAGAATTAGACAATAAGGTTGGGATTTACCTCAGCAAACATACAGACTTCCAAGGCACAACTAATCTCATTTTAATGCAAACAACTGAAGGAAAGAGTGATGAACCACACACTAAAACTCCAGTTTTCTTCCATTAATTGCAAAAGGAGCACAGATGCAGTCATCCACATTGTCAGTATCAAAACGTTAACTCAGAAGGAAGGGGAGAAGGAATGAATATTTGAAGGGAAAGACGGAAAGAGTTAGGACATGAGATGAAGGAAGACGTTAACACTGAGAGGAGAAGTGGGATGTAGAAGAGACCTTAAAACTACTCTAAGACTGCTATCAGACAAAGAAAAATAATCTGTGAATCATAACCGGGATATGCTCTTTAATATCCACAGATCCAACTGCAGCCCCTGGAGCCTAGGAAAAAAGGGCAGAAGTAGGTAAACTAAACTTGTTCTATTCATGCTGATGCCAGAACCATGAGTGGGATGGTGTGTAGTGAAGAGGCACAGAATCCCACCAGACATAAACCATTTTTACTCCAAGTGCAGCATACTCCCACTTGTGCAGTACTCTGCCCAAGAAATACAAGTCTAGAAGAGACATTAAATAGCTCAAATGTAGCACCAAGTGAACACAATTAAACTGTCCCAGGCTCCAGCTTATAAGTCCCTATTCAATCCATGGGCTGGATCATGTAGATTCACTGTTTGGGTCTTTGCTAGTTCAGGAATCTGTGCATCTGGTTGACATGACCTGAACTGCACCATCTGGATACTTGAGAAAGCAGTGCTTCCCCACTCATAAGTGATATTTTTAAACAAACAGGACTTTCTTGGGGGAGCAGGCCAAAGAAGAGAGCATAACACTAGCTTGGAAAAGCTGAATAATTAACAGTTGAAAAAACTCTCATCTTTCAGGATGCTGTGGCAGCAGCTCTGAGCCTTTCCTTTTCTTGTAGTTAGGACTGGCTTCTGAGGAAGTCATGATTATACCTTCCTTGTTGTACTGCTTCCAGCTCAGTGTCCAAGCTTGGAGGCATTCAGGGACATGCAATTTCCATGACTTTTACTACTGAGCTTAGCTGAAATCACCAGACAGGAGACACAAGCAAGAACCAAGAAAACAGAGCAGCTCCATTTCCTGCCGTTACTGGGCTGCCGAGGGTTTAGCAGCTTTTCAGACAGGGGTGTAGCTCAACAGCACCAGTCAGGCATAAGAAAAGATGGCAATAGTTTCACTAGAGACTAAAAGTCCCCATTACTGGTTGTTTAGGGAGTCTCATGCCTCAGCTCCTGAGCAGCAGTCCTCTGGGCTCCACTTCACATCACCTCTTCTTCCCCCTGACACTTTGGCAGCACCTGGGCAGTGCAATCGGAGCCTGTAACACAGTGAAAGACTCACTCACCCCTCTCTGCTAAAGGGAGCATCCTCCCGTGCCTTCTTCCCTCCCTTCCTCATTCTGCTCCGTGTCTTTTCTGAGAGTCCCTCACCGTGCTGCAGGGTCTCTTGCCCAGGCATTTTGAAAAGTTACATCCAGCTCTGCCATCATTAAAATCATGATAGAACAAAACAAAAAGTTTCCAACTGTTATGTGAAAGAAATACAAATGAAGCCTTGGGTATCTAGTAAATTGTCACTTTTCTAAAAGATAATGGGGACTTGTTTCTTCCCTTGGAGACATCTCTGCCATTTCTACCTTCTCATGGAGGGGCTGCTTTTTGCCTTCTCTACTCTTTTATACTGGGCAGCAAAGCTTGAAAGACACATTCAAAATTACTGTCATTATCTTTCAGTTACTTTAGCAAACTAGTACAGGCGGTGTCAAAAGTCCATTTCATCCCTCCAGGTGGACAACATGGATAGCATGTGTAGTGGCTTGCCTGTGTGTGACTTTAACAAGCCCAGCAACTGCACTGAAATGTCACAGGTGGTAAACTCTCTGGATTTTAATGGGAGCCACAGATAAATAGCATTTGCTGGAGCCACAGATAAATAACATTTGCAGGACTCAGCAGGTGAGATACAGCAGTGTTTGCAACCATAAGTGGAGAGCACCTACACTTAGAGGCAGGTATGCTGGGTGTAAGGTAAAGGCCAGCTCCTGCAAGTATCCAGATGTCACAGGAGCAGCTGGTGGGGCAGGCAGGGAGGTCAGTGGGGCCCATCCCAGGTGCCACAGCCCCTGCTGACGTCAGTGGAAGTTCAAGGCACTTAACACCTCCCAGGACTGGCCTGTGAGAACAACTTCCAGAAGGAAACAGTCTTGAAAACAGATCATGTGCTGTTAAATGTAGCATAGGCGCACAAAGGGCAGAGCAGTGTGTCTTGAAAAATGTATCTTCTTTAGCACAAGCTGTAAGCTTATTCACTCTTGGCTCTCTCTTCCCACTGTCTTATCTGTTATGGTGTTGGCACAGGGCTGAGTCCAGGGGGACTGCAGAGCTGGAACAAAACAGCAAATGTTCTCCAGGTTTTCTTTTCTTACAGAATTCCCTAACTCCCAACCTACTTAAGGGGGAGCCATGAGCTAAAGTAAAATTATAGTTTTGTCTTCTTCTCAAGCCAGATATGTCCAGAGGGAATTGTGCTCTCAGTGTAATATTCCTCCAGAATACTACCACCCTCACCACAGAACTTTGCAATGAAAACAGATTCTTTCTGTTCCCTGATGAAGTTTTCAATTAACGAAGGTAGATTAAATGAACAGCCTTTGGTCAATTCAGTTTAATTGTTCTTTATACCAGTTGTTCTATGCACTGGAATTTTATACTTAATCTTTTATAGTCAGTCTGAACATTTATATAATGTTATAAAGTCTGCAGCTGTTAGATGTGATTTGGCAAAGAAGGTATACAGTTCATTTGGAAAAAAAAAGCTTCCAGGTCCCCTTATTTATTTTTAGAAATGCTACCTTTCTAGTAAAAATATAGTTCAATCAATTAAAAGTAGTACTAAATGTAGCAGCTTTGAATTCAAACTTTTGAAGTTTTCTCAATTATGTCAAAGAAAATGGTTAGGTTTTTTCTAGCAGAAAAATTGAACAAGTGTCACTTTCTGTACCAGGCATAGTAGAAATATTCAATAATTCAGTGGCTTTCAGAGGTCTGTTCTCTCTCTTGTGTTTTAATGTCATGGACTGCTGCATTCTAAATACCAGACAAAACAATCCTATCTTCTAAGATCAGCAAAGAGGACTTAAATACATCAACATATATGTATGATCCACCCAAAGGATATATCCTATATATGAACGATTATCCTATATCCCCATATCCTACTGGATATATACATACAGGATATTAGTGCTAAGAATTGATCCACACTGAATGTCCAGACCTTGATAATTTGCCATCACATTACATTTAACACAGGTCAGTATATTTACCTTGTTTGCTAATTCACTTTATACACAAGGAAAATCCCAAAGGAAGTTATCTTCTTTTTTACTGTGATGATAATAGCTGTAATAAAAACCAAACCAAACAAAACCAACTTTTTAATTTTCTTCTGAGATATTTCTCATTTACAGCCTGGCTTTGCTTGGTTTTAGTAGAGGTCACAGATGCTCAGCATAACACAGGGTTGCTTCCCTCTGGAATGAATGCAGAAATCCCTTTTGAGAGGTAGGACAAGATCTCTGGGTCCAAAACAAAAGGTGAGATGACAGGATATTACTAGACAGGGCTACACCCCTTGTCCTACGAAAAAAAATATTATTCAGGAAAAAAATAAAGCAGCCTTAACACCTACTCTTTATCAGGAGGAATAGGTGACCGTGCAATGGTCTGCCCAACTGGCCATAACGAGAGCACAAGACAGCTTAAGGGTCCTTCAACCCTGTGGACACATTCTATGAAGGCAGGAATCTGTGACATCAAACATGACAGCTGGCAAAGATGGGGCATTTCTTCAAGAAACCCCCCAATCTCTATTCTCTTTGCACCTCTGGAAAAAGGCACAAAGGTGGAGCAAAGAACAAAAGACAAAAGAGTCATAAACAGTCAGCAAACAAATTGTTTAGCACAGCAGAAAATACAGTCTGAGCTCCGGTGTCAAAAATGCTGGCAAGGATTATCATGGATATTGAGTGTTTTCTGACCAATATTACAGGAGTAGCCTAGAGGAGAGAGGGAGTAGTCCAGCAGAGGCTGAAAGTATTTCATAATTCTTTATTTATTTATGGTGTTGTAGCTGTAGTCTGATCTCATGGGAAGCATGATGGAAGATTATATGGCAGCAAAGATCATGCTGCATCCCTATCTGCTCATGTCCAGATTTCTTTCACATATGAGTCGCTTGTAACATGCTGAACTCTTTAGAAAAAAAAAAAAAGGAAAAAAAAAAAATCAAGTGCAAGGAGAAACAAAAAGGGGTCAGCTGGACTCAGCTTGACCTTTTTGTTTTCCATAAACTAACACTTGTGTGCTTGGGAGCAATGAACTAAATATGGACTTAGCTCAAATGAAGACAGATTCAAGGTTAAGGGGGAGACTTTTGTTGTATTACACAATGCTCTGGGAAAGACTATTGTTGGTCCTTGCTGTGCAGATGTAGCCATGGCTGATTATCCCCACTCCCAAACCTCTTTACTCACCCGCAGTGTTTGGTTTCCAAGAGAATGATTCTCTAGTGACTGATTTATTCCTGCAGAAATGTGTATGTAAAACTAACTTGTTTTACAACTGTTCACCATTGCGCATCCTCGACCCTTAGCAACAGGCAAAGTGGTTTTACAAAGCATAAGGTATTCCACAGTAATGTGGTTTGTTGTTTGTTTGTTTGTTTAATGTAGTGTATGATGTGAAGATTTTATGTCTTGTAACAGTAATTCAGTGGACATGAGGATATAATCCAGAATTAACGTTACCGAAGGAAAATGAACAGTGGGACATCCCATACTATCACCAAAACAAAATCACAAAAATAAGTTTTAGAATGAAATATCCTTGAGTTTCTGTAGTGCCAATAAAATTCTACATCCAATTTTAAATTTGCCCTTGCTTATGCTGTAGGCACCAAGAAATTAGCTCTACAGAAATGTAAAGAAAATACTAGCACTGAATATATGCACTGTGCAGTTGGATAGAGGAGGGGAAAGATGTGGATCAGCAAAAACCTAGGTAACAGAGACACTGTACTTTATAAAAAGAGACATACATTGTCTTCTTTCTGGAAAAATAGGCAGTTCTGTGTTTCTTTTATAATGAACTGAGTAGTTCCCAAATGAATAAGATGGTTACCAGAATTATTTTGTGCTTGCATAAAGCTCCTTCAAAATAAAAAAATTGAAACTTTCTAACAGAAAATGACATTGCATAGATGCATCACAAGGAACAGCATGCTAAATCTGTGCAGGATCCGAATACTGGTACAGAAAATTCATGAAAAAAAAAATAAAATTAGGGAAATTCATGTTTATGCAAAGAACAAGCGAAAAACAATCTCTGGAATCCAGGAGAAGGCCAGAAAAAGATCTGAGTGTCTCCTGTATTTCTTGGTGAAAAGAAGGGAAGTAGAAAGGGGGGATGTCAACACTACAACCACCACAACATACTACGAACAGATAGTAAGGAGGAAGAGGTGAATGATACTTTCTGATAGCAAAATTCTGAAGCTTTCAAAGAACAGGATCTGGAGATCACTGACTTTATTTGACTGTCAGGTGGAATGGGGATGTATATTTGCAGAATAATTAGAAGGCAGAAAAGGAGAGTGTTTTTTAATTTATGGAGTTTATGGAGAAATTAGTTTTCTTTACCAGGAACAATAGCACAATAGGGATTATAGAACCACAGAATGTTTGGGTTGAAAGGGACCTTAAAAATCAGGTAGTTCCAAACCCCCTTGCCATGGCAGGGACACCTTCCACTAGACCAGGTGTCTCAGAGTCCTATCCAGCCAGGCCTTGAACACTTCCAGGAAATGGGCACCCAGAACTTCACTGGGCAATAAGCACCCAGAACTTCACTGGGCAACCTGTGCCAGTACCTCACTACCCTCACAGTAAAGAATTTCTTCCTAATGTCTAATCTAAACCTACTCTCTTTCAGTTTGAAGCCATTCCCACTTGTCCTGTCATTCCTGGTCCTTGTAAAGAGCCCCTCTCCATTTTTCTTGTCAGCTCCCTTCAAGTACTGGAAGGACACAATTAGATCACACTGGAGCCTTCTCTTTTCCAGGCTTAACAATCCCAATTCTCTCAGCCTGTCCTCATAGCAAAGGTGCTCCATTGTTGCGGTGGACCCCCCTGGGCCCCCCTGGCCGGGTCCCTGCCATGTGGCTCTGAGATAGTCCTTTGTCTAATGTTCGAGCAGCCCGGGCTCTGATCTGGTTGGTTGTTTATCCCGGCTCCACCCCGGTGTCCAATTTCTCCCTCTCTGTGACAAAACCAACTGGACACAAAGCCTCTCCCTCTTACCCTCTGGCCGATTGCCCAGGTCAGTGCTCTGTCTCACAGGACAGAGGGAATAAGATCACTGTATAAGACTGTAGGATCACAGAGGGGGGGTCTGAGCAATATTTCTCTCTCTGCTTCTGCTTCTGGTGAGTAGCTAACAGCTGGCACTGGCTTAAGTGGAGTTGCACAGCTGAGGAATATTTAGGCTGTTTGTAAATGGTTTAAGATATTCCAAGGCATAAAGAGGCAAGCTTACAACAGAAATTAAGCAGTGTACAAAGCTATTCAATACCAGACTCCATCCCTCTGATCAAATTGGTGGCCCCTCTTTGGACTCACTCCAACAAGTCTATGTCCTTGTCCTGCATGTGCCAGGAACCCCAGAGCTGGATGGAATAGTCCAGATGGGGTCTCACAAGAGTGGATCATGAGCTGCATAAAAACCCAAGGAACTTGAAGATGTTTTCAGGAAAAGGAACAAGAAAACATAGGCAAGACAGGGAGAATTTCTAAACAAGAGAACTTGAAAAGGGGAAGAATTCACAATCGGGGTGAAAAGTTGATACGGCTCCATTAGGAACTCTTTAAGGATGTGAGAGCTGAAAAGGAACAGAGAAAGCTGAGAAGAAAACTGAGATCCAGGATAAGCAACTAAGGATGAGAAGAAAAGGCATGGATGAAACTAGGAAAGCTACCACAAGAATGTACGAAAAATGAGAACAAAATGCAGCTACATGTTAAAAATCAAAGGAACACAGAGACTTGCTCCTCACTAAGAAAAAAATACACAGAAAAGACCGTTAGTTCTTTCATTGTTTGCAGTAATTTTTAAAAATATCAGCATTAATCCCGCAATGAATCAGATAATTACATTTTTTTAAAAACTGAGAGATCAGAAAATGAAAGATGTTGCATACCATTAAGTACACTTCTAAGAACTTACCTAGAGCAGCCTGAACCAGTCATGATTATTTTTGAGAACTCATGGATGACTGTATGAATCTCAGAAAAATTAATCTCAGCATACTGTAAAAGCAGGAATTAGAAGACAATGGAGGCTAATTTTCAGCCATTAATTAAAATAATTTTTAAAAATAGAGAAAAATAATTAAAATAGTAAAAGGGGAATTCTGTAGTTGTATCAAAAAGAATTCATGTCAAGGCCATCAAGTTTTCTTATGGGACATGAATTCCAGAGTAGGATATAGGGATTGCAAAAATAGTCCTTGCAAGTGGTCCCAACATGGGCACTATTTTTTATAAATAAACTAGGGAAGTAGAATTTAGGCAAAACACTCAAAGTTTCTTTCTCTACATCTAACTGGAAACCCTACTATAAGCATGCCTATCAATAAAGGTATTCATTGACATTTGAAGACAGGCACTATAAATACAATATTTATATTCTACATGTTTAATATTAGGGTGAAAGGGTTTTCAAGCACTTGAACTACAAGCTCTGAAATCAGTGTGATCTTGGGACATGAAATAGTCACACAGGTTGATATTCTTAAAAGACAACTTGTAATAGTTCACGTGAAATCCAGGCATCTGGGACAGTCGGGGTGAATTGTCCTCCAGAGATCCCTGTGTCTCTGCTTTGCAATTAAGTGAAGCCCTGGGAACTGCACAGACAGAAAGCTTATTTTTTGAGAGTCTTTTGTAAGGTAAGATGAATTCCAGTACAGAAGAACTGAAATGCAGATACAGAGTGGAGAATATTTGTGGTTGGGCAACAGTTCAGCAGGAAAGATCTCAGAGGTACTTCAGATCTCAAACTCATGATGAGTCAAATGTGGTGTTTAGCAGAAGAAAAAAAAATTCATTCTGGGCTATATTAAGATGATTGTTCCATAAAAGTCATTGACTATTTATTCAGCCCTTCTCCAAATTGACAAGGCCACATCTTGTATCCCATGCCCAGTTTTGGAGGGATAGTAAAAAGAATCCACAAGGGAGGGCTTCAGAAGATATAACCCATTTATATTCCCCTCACCTTACAGCTGTACACTTCTTTAGTACAAAAACCTTCTGTCAGCTGCATGATTCACTTAATAAAATATTACTAGATATTAAAGTGTTCTAGTAAAATAATTTATGTAACAGAGAAAACTGGTGTTTGAACTGTGGAAACCAGTTGTAAAGAGGCAACCTTGGCTTCCCTACACAGGAAAACTTCCTCCAAAGGCTATATTTACCCTGTTTGAAAACTATCTGGCTGGCTCCAGAGCTGATCACTCCAGCTTGGGGAGAAGTCTGTGTATGCAGATGTTGCAGATAGGGATGGGATCAAATTCCTGTTTTGTGTCCTCATAAAAGTGAAGAATGAGGCAGAGGCTGCATCTCTCTAGATCTGTCAAACTGGCATCTCTTGCCATTATCACACTTACATTGCAATTGCTGTTCAAAATTATTTATTCTGGAGTGTGAATTCTGGGAGTGAAAACAGAATTGCAGGGATGCTCAGTGCTATATCCAAATCTGCTCACAGCAACAATGAGCAGTCTTACAGCTGGTCCCTTGGTGGGGTCAGCCTAAGGCCAGGGATATGATCTGTCCAAAATTCTCCATTCATCCTGCTAGGAAGAAAAGAGGGAACGAGACAACTAAACAAGGTAAGGTTTTTAGTATCCCAAATAGAGTTCAGCATGTGGATTGTTGCCTGTGCTGGAAAAGTTAAAGAGAAAAGCAGCAAGAGAAGGAGGATGCCTGATGCTGATGACATTACATATGTCATCTTGAGGAGCTGATGAGGGAATATTAATTGTCTTGACACATAAAAAAATGTTGAAGACTCTTAGATGTGAAATACTACAATTGGGTAGGAATCTGACCAGAAGTTGCTCTTCTTTGGGCTTGTTTGGATTTCTTCCAAGGAGCATTTCAAAATTTTACAATCAAAGTAAAGAACCTTTGAAATATCTTTCTCAACAGCAATGGTAGTCATTCCCTCTGTGAGACACAACCACCATTCAAAGCACTGGAATTTTGCATTATTCATTAATTATCTCATAAAAGCTGCAGAGAATATACACTGTGCCAGCTCATCAGCTGGTGTAAATCAGTACAAATCCAGTGTCTCCCATGTGAAGACCACTAAAAGCAGTAGAAGTCATTTAACTGACATTTCTGCAGTACAGATTTGTTTATTTTATAGAGCCAAAATACTGGCTAAATGAAATGTTTGTACAGGATGTAAAGCCAGAGATGAAGTGTGCAGTGGCTTTTAGTTTCCTTTTTCTCACCAATATTTAGGACATAATGGAGAAAGTCTGGAATCTAATTGTGGAGCTAATCTTTCTTCCTTGATGCAGGATGCTGGAGATCTGCATGTGTTCTCTGGCTATCCTGGGCTTTGACAGGTCTCACACACACTGAGAGAAGTGAGGAGCTACAGGGCTTTGGGATTTCCACCTTCTACCTTCCCTCTGCTTTCCCAGGCATAAGAGGTACTTTGTGTTTCAGATGACCTCCTTATATTTCAAAGCACAGACCTTCAAAATAGAGCTTTTTTCTTCTGTTGAAATGAGAAATAAGTAAACAAGTGTCTTCACAAAAATTTCCATGCATTTTTTTCTCCCAAAATCCTGCTAGCTGAACACCTCCCCAAGGCCCAAACATAATAAAATACAAATATGTGTAAAGAAGATAGAATAACTAATGATTCACCAAGGCATTCAGTCACATGCCAGACTCAAAATGCAAGAAATTACTGTATCTTCATATTTTTAAAGACAAACTCCTTCATTTGAAACACAGATATTTAACCAAGAATTAGTATGAAACTTGCAATGACAGTATTAGCAGACTGCAAGGTACATAGTGGAGTTTAATCCTCATCTAAATCTAAAAACATGTCTCCACCCTTAAACTGAATTACTCTCATTTTACACCATGGGTCATGATTTTAATGCAATCAATATGCAAAGTTAACAACTCCTTAGTGGATGCAGATCAGTTTCCCACCCTTTAGTTGTCCTTTCCTGAAGCCTTTTCAGCTGGGCTGACCTTTCTACTAGAACATAAGCTGTTATATATTTAAATATTCATATTGTACAGGCTTCTATAAACAAATATTTTCAATGTAATACTTGTCAAAGATGTAAGAATATTAGTTCAATATTTTATAAAACAGCTGTTCTTTTAACACTGTGGTTTATACACTTCAGGCATTTAAACAGAACGCCCAGTAGTAGCCAAAGAAAAGAAAATAAAAGAAAATAAAAGTAAAAATAGTTAATATTCATTTTCTGTTGCCACAGACTTGTACAACATAAATTTTCAGTCTTATGGGAACATTTTTCAACAGTATTTTTTTAGCTAATAGTTAATAGCAATGATTTTTGCAGAGCTCTCAGTAGCATCACATTTCCTAGAGTGCAAGTAGATAAATTAAATGGCAAAAGATGAACTGATGAAAAATTTGTGGCTATGAATGTGATAATAAGGATAACAAATATAAAGGTTGACCTGCTTTTGTCCTTTTTTCATGACATTTTATAGTGACTTGTCTTTCTCCCTGTGATGTAGGAGTTCCAGTTGTTTTGCACGTTTTTGTGTAAATTTTTCTGCTTCATCACAGAAATATGCAGGCATCATTTTAGAATACTACGACCCATGCAAAAAGAGGCGATAAAATTGTATATTACCTGACCAGAAAATGAGCGAAGGGTCTAGGGCAGACCCTGAATCCTGATTGTTACCAGAAGGAGGGAAGTGTGGCTCTGTGGAAATGCTCAGCATCACATGGACAAAAATACACCTTGAAATTACCCACCCTGTCTCATCTTGGTTGGCCTTTTTCTATGTTGTTCTTTTCTTTAATTTTCTCATTTAAAATATCTGCCTAAAGCATATCAAGCATCAATATGGGCATATCCAAATTAAGATGAACTCCTGTATATCAGGTGAAAAGAAAATTTTCTTTGATTATCCTTATTTCAATTTCAGGTTGTGGAGAGTGACAATAAATTCACAAATAATCATGAAAGATTCATGGGCTCTCATAACTTTCTTCAGTATTTTTAAATCAAACCATATCTTCCAGAAATGTGGCCAAGGTTCATTTCTTATACCACGGGAGCTGAAGCATCTGTCTTGGTCTTTGGTTACTAACTTGTGTCCCTAAGGCCTGAAGTCACTGGAGCTGGAATGACTGAGTTTTTACAGAGACTGTCCCCTTGTCACGAATAGTTCAAGGAGAGTTTGCTCTTCTTTCATCTGTCTGTAACTTGACACAAGCAATCAGCTGGGGAAAGCAGAGATCTTGCCACTTCAGGCCGTGCCCCACCACACGTCACACAGACGATATGTGGGCAAAGAAGCCATCTGCTGAAAGGCCCAGCTGTAGAAATTTGAGATTAGTAAATTAACTATGCAAAGGAATATGAAGTTCAAAAGCCTTAGAGACACTGGTAAATATTTCCCCCACCCACCCTATCTTGCTCATTACTGAAAATCCATGAGAACTGTCTGACTGGAATGCTTTGGTTTGAAGCCTGATTGAATCTTGGACAAGATGCTGCATAAAAAGCATTTTCTTCCAGCAACCTACCAATCATGCTAACAGTTGTTCATTTCAGATTTATCACTTCTCTTTAGAAGTGAAAAACTCTATCGTTACAGCTTCCAACCCTAAGGAAATCTGCCAAAGGTAAAAGATATAGTGAAGATAATTAGAATTGAAGGAAATGAATTTTAGTTTTAATGAATTTTGATCATGCATATATGTTTGTTTCCATATGGTTCTTTCCATTTTATTGACATTAACCTTTCCATGAGAGCAAATGACAATCTCGATTTTAACCGTTCTTTTTCTTCACTAGATCAGTTATAGAAGTCACAATTCCTAACAGATTCATAAATAAAATGGCAGTTATAACCTTAAGTTCTGACAGTTTGCCAGATAAGACTGCAAGAAAGGATACTAATTGTCTACAAGTGCTACATTTCATATGTTTTCAACTATCCTTCCTCTGATATATTTCATATATTAATGATGGCATTCTCAGATTTGTTTTAGATGGAAGAAAAAATGTTGATGATAATTTCCAGTTTCAGGTTCAAATATAATCTTTACAAGCTTTTTAAAATTGAAAAACTAACAAAATTATGTCCTTGCTTATTCCAAAGTCTAAATTAAAGGAGTTTAGTTATAAAGTTAAAAATGTAGAACAAGATGATCAGATTTCATAAAACCTGAATTGGTACAACCCATTAAATGTTAGACTGCAAATATTTCCTTTCAGCTGTAAAGAAAACTTAAATCCAGTTAAAACTGGTCAAAATTCTTATTTCTTTCTTCATGTAGAGATGGACATTGACATTCCCAACAGAGACTTTTTTTCTTTATGACAAAAATACACTGGTTAGGCACGTAACTGGAACTGGGGGTTTGGGACATTATCAAAGTACCATGAGACGTTAGCTGCTTTCCAGGCATGATTCATTTAAAGGTATACAAAAGTGTAAAAGTAATGATTTCAAAATCAATCTGAAACCCAGCCTTGATTTGGCCACTCAGAGAAGTGTCCTGCTATTACAAAACACTATAGGCACTTCAGCTCCCACTTATTTTCATAAACAGCAACTGTTGATTCTTTTTCAAAGTAAAACTCATTAAAAGCCTCCTTTCAGAAAACACAACTGCTAAACAGGACAAAGGAAATCATTCCAGCTTCCCGATTCTCTTAGGAAAATATCTGTTTTGACACCACCACCCCCAAAATGGAGAAGCAGTCAAGACTCTATAAAACCTTGTTATTAGTTTATTAGTATTGCTTTCCTTGGAAGGCCCTTTGATACTATACTGATGGTTACATCACCTTAACCAAGATGTAATCAAGCAGAACTTTGTGTGACCTGAAGTGACCAATTCCCAAGATAATAGCTTCTCAGAGCTACAATTTGGGTTATTTTACTTTGTTTACAGAGGTAGCATTTCAGTAAGATTTTCCAAAGGGAAAAGAGCTATTTTAGCAGGCAAAGTGTTTTGGGCTAGGCTCGTAATTACCTCATCCAACACAGATACAAAAGCAGCTATGATGAGAAATTTCACAATACTCCTTGTGCATAACTGTGTCTTTTTTTTTTTTTTTTTTTTTTTTAGTTGTCATGCTCTGTAATTTTCTCAAGTAGCCCAAAACTCTGAGAATTACTCTTTCTTGTAGACAGGCTCATTTCACGACAACATTTTTAGAGGGCATCAAGGTCAGTTTGGGCAATTGTGTGACCTTGTAGATCTCCTTGGTCACAACAGGAAGCCTCTTTAACACACAAAAATCATGTTGGCTCTCAAAGCTCCTTGAGTAAGGAAAAAGAGAGCAGAAGGATTTGAGCATCAACTGCAACCAAGTGCAGTTTATTTCTCTCTACTATGTTACTACCTACAGGCTGAAGTACTGTTATTCATAACCCTGAGCCCAAGAGAGAAGTTAATTTTTCTCCCCAACAAGTGATAAAATCATCCTGAGATTCACGGTATAAAGTAAGGGGAGATGGAACCAATTCTAACTTTTAAGCACATGCATACAGAAGACCCAACCCAGGCACTGCAATCAGTGAACAAATTAGTTTGTTCCTACTTCATGCATCTCCTTTTTGCAGGACTGCCAGTGAGGAAAAGAGCCCTTTGTCCCATTGTCCCAGCCTCAGCTATCTAGAAAGAGGCAATGAAAATCAGACTTCAAGCTTTTATTATTAAATCATCTGACTGCTGGACCTTTCCTCTAAAGAAACGGATCCAGTACTTAAAAAAGAAATTCCCCCATGTTTTCTAATCACTTGCAGCAACTAAAAATTGAAGATCATTATAAACATCAGGCTTGGCAGCATACTAAAATCTCTTCCCCCTCTAATATAGCTCATGCTGGAGGCCTGATCCATTGACTTCTATTTTGGGAGGTGAAAGAAGGTAGTCACTGGGGTGCTATTAAAACTAGAATTTCTTCAAGATATTTGCATCACTTAAATAGATCATAAACAAAGGCAGAAGCAGTATTTACTGTGCTATTAAGGTAAACAAAAATAGCAACCCACAAGTAATTATGAAACAGATTGAGTCTGGCAGGTGAGTTCCAGCAGTCTGGTTTTGATTTCCAAATGAGGGATTAGAGCCAAGCTATAGACCTGCCATAATAAATTAACTATATTCCCATACTTACATGGCTTGTTTCTTTTCACTTCTACTTTCATTTTACATTAGCAGCATTTGCCGCTCTGACGTAGAAATAAAACTTCTCTTTTCTTGATCATCCCTGAGCCTGAGGTTGGTTTTATGGTGGAAATACATTCACTGCACAGCAAATAGTGTGAGGTCATCCTGTGCAGCACTGAGCCTGGGACCCAGCAACCACACCTAGCTCATGAGAAAAAGAGAAGATTCACTTCTATTTTTGAGAGGAAATGGCTTGTCAGAGAAATAAAGAGTCCCGTGAGCAGAAATTACATGGGGGAAAAAATAATAAAAACACCATAGAAATACCATGATAGGATCAAAAACTGGTACCACTCAAGTGATTTGAACATATAGGGTCAAAGAGGAAGGGTTGGAGCAAGTTTGTGGAACACATTTTAAAAGGGAATCCTCTGGATTTTATTTTCTACTGCAGTCTTGACAGTAAGCTGGCAGATCTCTTCAACGGTGACACAGGCACTAAAGAAATCTGGCTCTGCTGCAATCCATCTCTGGCATAGCCTGCATCACCCAGCACCCCTTCAAACAACCTCCCCTGCTGTGTGCCCACCCTACTGACTGCCTGAGCTCCATTCTGCATGTGCCTCTGGTGCCCTTGTGCCACTGCCTGCCTTCAAATACAGGGAGGGCGGGTGTGAGTGCCATGGGGTGAGCACACCATGATCACAGCTCAGCTAATGTGCTCCAAAGCACCAGAGGGGCTTCCCAAAATAGGACTTACAGACGTGGAATACTGCCGAGCCCTTGAAAGTTCTACTCACTGGCCCTTGGGCAGGCTTTATTTGCCTATGCATTAGCTCTAAGTGGAGTAGGTGGGAAGATAGTCCAGCCCTGAGGTTCAAGGTGAAAATCCTCAGTCCTGTGCAAAACAGTAGCACCGAGAACAAGTGAGAGCTCTTGGAGAGTGAGTATCCCGTGACAAAAGCGGGAGCAAAGGAAAGAAGTGCCAGTAAGATCCTTTGAACAGACAGCACTGTGCTGAAATGCCTGTTAATGTACATCTTTGATTCCTTTTGCCTAGACCAAAATCCATTAACAAGACCCAAGAGGATAAAAACTGACAAATGACAGAAGTGAATTACTACTGCCAATTTTCAGTAGTAGAACAATAAAAAGTGAAGAAATGGTGATTTTTTTTTAATAAATTCAAGTTTTACTACAGATTCACATTTTAATGGATAAACTAGGCTTTTGTGGAGGACACTGCCAAATATTTTGTTGCATTTCTAGTTTCAGTGCTGTTCTTGATACACAAGTGCCAGAATTCAAAATTGTCTTTTAAAGTCACATATAAACTCCTATTTAGATCAGCAACAACTGACTCTGCCCCATGCAAAGTTCTCAGTTTTGGAAAAACGACAGAATTTGGAGAAAGGAAATGTCATTCCTGTAGACCTTTCTAACATACAGACCATACAGCAAAATCAAATGACAAACCTCTATAGGAATTTTTTTTTTAAATACCCACCAAGACCACTTTCAAAGACTCCTTATTCTCAAAATCACCTAATCCCGCATCTTTTTTGGTGACTACTGCACCAGCAAAGTTCCTGGCTGACTGTGGTAGATCTGAGCAGTGTGCCAGGCTGCCCATCATGCTTGGCAAAAATGTCCTTCTTTCCACAACCTCCCACCTTGCTGTTTGTATCCATCTACCCTCTCTTGTGCAACGCCTTGACTGCAAACGCTCTGAGACACAGAGCATTTCTTCTGATGAGTGTTTCTACTGCCTTGAGCACTCTGGGCTGCCAGTCCACAATTAGACCTCCTAGGTGACATGATACAAACACAGACTGTGGTCAGCGCTGTATTTTCATCAAAAATACATGTCATGCTCCTACTGGATATGAAAGATGAGAGATAGAAATTATTGAATCAATGTCAAAAATATGTTCTTTACTACCTAAAATTAACCATTTTCCATTTCATTCCATTTAATAGAACAAACTGTGATCAAACAAATACTTAAAAAATAATAACAGTGGATAAATTACTCCATCTAATGTAAACTGGTACAGCTTCCTTACCATCTTCATTAGCTTTGTGGGGTAAGATGAAACTAAACACATTTCATCTTTGTGCCTGAGAATATTTATGTTTGAGGAAAAGTAAAATCCAAAGTACTGTGTTGATACATTATTGCTACTTAACAGTTAAAAGAGTTGTAAATAAAAATAAGCAATATGGTGGAAAATTGTTCTCCGTGAGAGGGAAGAGAAATATTTTTTTCCAGAATGGAGCTCTGTGCTAGCACTAGCTGTGTGTCTCAGCAGTGACAACAGAATTAGCATTGGAAATCCACACTGCTTCATCAAAGAAAGTTTCCTCCTATTTGGAATTAAGGGAGAATTAAGTTCAGATTTTCCACTGCAGTGTAGATGACTGAGAGAGCAAGCCTTTGCTTCCTGGTGCTAACAGCAAAAGGGGTACAGGGAACATTATCATCTCTGCCTTGAAAAACAAAGGAAATTAGTTTTGTTGCAACACATCTTACTAGTGTCATCCAATGCCACAGGAAAGATGGCTTGGATGCCCAGAAAGTTAACAGAAATAACCAGAGTAACAACAGCTAAAGTTGTTGTACGTGACAAGGTGGTAAAACCTTATCTGTCAGTGTTTAATCTCCAAATGTTTGACACTAAGAAACTGTACCATATGACAAATACCTTACCTCTTCTAACTGTGGGGGGTTTTGCAGCTCCCTCTGGAGCACCTGGTGCTGATCAGACTCAGAGTGGTGAGCTGAAGGGACCAAGGGGCTGAGCCAGCAGAAGAGGCACTATGGTCCCATTTAGAAGCCAGAGCTATGGAAATTCCATCCCCCAAAAATGTGAACTAAGAACAGCAGTCGTCTGTTCATGCTCACACCACTGAACACAAGCTCACTGTGGATGACCAGCTTGGAGATGTGAGCTCCCACCTGTCCAACTCCTTGCTCAGGTGCAGGCGTGCACCTCTGCTGACACCTCTGAGGATGAAGAAGCAGACTCTTGCACCCTGAAAAACCGCCTGTCTTACACACATTACTTTTAAAACAAAATATGAGGGTTTGGTCACATATTCCATTTGCATAGTGGTTCAGCTTTTGAACCCTGAGGTATTACCTGTGGTTACACTGTGTGATGGATGACTCTGCCCTTGAAACATACCTAAGTCCCTACAGCTGTATATCAGCACTCTCTTCTCCTTCCTGTGGAAATTCCTACCTGCATATCAGCAAGGCATACCAGACTAAGATCATGAAGACCTTTCTTAAGGCTATAGCTGACACTTTTTCAAGGCCTGTATTCCATGTGGGGCAAAAACTCAAACAACAATGTATAGAGTGAAAAGTGTTGGGAAATAGGTTCTCCATTAATGCAGGTGCCTTAACGTAAGGATGCATAAATAAGGATTTCAATAGGACATTCATTATGAAAAGTCCAGTAAAATTCAATGCTAGCATAACTGGATAACAGAATCATCTATAAATGAGATTAAATATTTTTTAACTCACTGGAAACAGATTTGTGCTTCTTCACAGTCTCTCAGTCATGGTCTTCCAGATCTCCCTCTTTTCTGTCAGAGACAGAATAGAGTTTTATCTCCTTGGATAAGCAGCTTTAACATCTTTCATCCGATGAACAATGGCAGGCAGCTCCCTAACCTACAGTCACAGAGTCTGCCTGCCATGTGGTACAACCCTTTGAGAGACCAAACCTTACTGCAAATACATTATACTAAATTTACTCCTAAAAAGAAACACCAGATTTATCTGTGGTGTTGAGGTCTAAAATAATTATGAAATACTTTATATAACCTGTAAGCCTGCTGTTGGAAGCAAGCTTTGTTCTCCCTGACAAGTCTTTTACCTTCATCTGTAACAATTAGAAAGGTAGCTTCCAACTTGTAGCCTTTCAGTCACGTCCAATTTAGTTTCTCTGCTAAATATTCCTCAAGAAGCAGGTTATTATCAAAACTGATCTTTTATATCTAAAAAATCAAAGACCAAATTCCTGATTATTGCTTCAGAACCATTTTTCGGGTGTGGGCACAAAACTGAGTTACAAGAGTGGGAAACTTAACAAATGTAGCTCCTCTCCTGAGCAAGTGCAATGTATTTCATGGGTGCTGCTAGCACAGTTCAGTCAGGGACAGTAGGTTCATGGAGTTGACATTTAAGCCAATTCTGCCCTGCAGTGAGTCTTGAAGGACCAAGAGGGCATGCACAGCTTGGCAAAATAATTCAACACAAAAATTTATTATTTTCTGAATCCACATAATATGACGAGAAAGACTCAGTGCCATGCTCAGTATTCCAATTTTATTTTTCATAGAGATGACCTTGGACAACTTATTTGGCTATAGAGAAGGGATCATAAGAAAAAGGTTGGTCCTTCACCTGATGATCAGTACTCAGGAACTCAGAAGCTCATCAAGACTCCTCATCACACTTTTTTGCTGCAAGTCCTTACTAACATCACATCTCTGGGTCACACATGGAAGTTACATAAACCCCTAAAGACATCAACCCTGTAAACATGACCATGAGAATCAATTTACATACACGATAAATGCTAAACCACACCCTTCAGGATTACATCAGTATTGACTGTTGACAGCATCTGAACTCTCTAAAATTTATATGCAATAGGCACAGAGCTGCAGCAGTCTGACTCTTTGGAACAAACCAAAACATGTCTTACAATAGAAATTTAAGATCCATACCTATGAATGAGGAGCTAGTCATTCAGATTTGGGACCAGTCACTGGATAATTGTGGAATGATGGCTAAATAATTAATCTGATTTTCAGAGGGAAAACTTACTTGTCATGTTTGATACCACAAGTATCAAATTGTGTCTCATATTCTATTCCATAACATGGTGGCAATAAAGACTGGAGTTATACTCTAGGAACCAGTGTAGGCATTTTTCCTCCCCAGTGTGTTCTTAGAAGAGGCAAAGAAAGTGTTCACCTCTTTTCTGTGTCAGCCACACTGCAGATCCATTTGCAGATCAAGCAATTCACAGACATCATTTGTCTTATGGTAGTTCTAGCTGTAAGTTATTATAAGTAACTCCAAGGGATTGGGAAAGAGGAGGAAAGACACATTTGTGTGTGGCTGACAATCATTTTGGTCTGCAGAACAAGAGAGAGACAAACAATACCTACAACTCTGCTCTTCTCCACTCCTCAGCACAGGCAATGATCCATTGAAAGGAGTTCTCTGAGGCTGCCAGTGCATCTGGCCAGACTCCTACAGATCATGAACACATCTGCACTGGTGTGCAACCACACCTTCCCTCTCTGAATGAGTGTTGTAGGCAGTGGGGCAAGAAAATGAGACCATTTCTGACAAATTGTCCTGAGAGCCCAGTGCTTGCTGTTTAGTGTCTTATTCACCTCATCTCATTTATCAGGAAATGCTAGTAGGAGAAGGCAAGTGCAGAGTAAAATAGATGGTTTGATTATTTTCACTGAGCTGTTAACAAAGATGTGATTACAAGCTTCGTGCTTTCTAGAGCACAGCCAGAGAGGGAGAGAAAATTAAACCTGGAGTCAGCTTCACAAGAGTAAGACAGAAGGAGGGTTTGCTGTACATGTTTCCTTCCTGGCAGAAATTGTCTGTAGGAAATCCTTATTTTAAATGTTAAATTTGTAGAAAATAAACATCTTTCAGGCTTCAGTGGATCTACTCTAAGTGTCATTTTATGTGGAGATGGCAGACTTGGTTCACCTGACATTTGGCCAAAATTAAAAACTATCAGTACTTGAAATCAAGGTTCTGGCTGCAGCTTTGGAAGTTTACTTTGCAGGGCAGCATGACTGTGGGCTTGTTTTAAATTCCCCAAAGATGCATGATCCCTAGAGCAAATGCTGCTGAATTTATATTTTCACAATGAGCCTTCAGGATCTCAGATTGAGTTGCTGAGTTGTTCATCTTGAAATGAGACAGAAAAGATTCAGACAGCACTCACTGATCACACATAAAATCTGGAAAGAAAAACCCAAACGATGCCTTGACTGACATTCTTCTCAGTGCCTCAGTCTGGGGTTGGAGGGGAAGGAGACAGAAGGGGCAGCTGCACAGCCAGGACACAAGGCTGAGAGAAGTGGTGCTCCACAGGGCACAGCTGGCTGAGCAGAAGGGTGCTGCACTGGAAGCACCTCCTCCATCCTGATGGCCCATTTTTTCCATGGACATTGATTTGGAGCTTGGGTGAGGAAGGTGGGCAGAGGTATGATGGGGCATTTGCAGTACCAGTGGGCAAAATAAGCTGGTCAGGAGTAAGGTATTAAGGTAAGACACAAGCTGGAGAGAATGGCAGTGTTTAACAGTTTCTTGTATCACTGCACACTAAGACATGACAGAAAACATCACACCATTGCCTACACATGAAGCAGAGCAAAATCTCTGCTCCCCTTAGGCCTTTACAAGTCACAAGCTCTCGTGTTATCATGAGAGGCCCCCAAAACTAAGCAGAAGCTGAAGCCTGGGTTTTTCTGGTTTCTGTGCCATTAGCATAGCAGAGCTGGCTAATGTGGAGATGCAGACACAAGATAACTGCCAAGAACATCAAGCCACAGAGATTGAAAAAGAGGGAAAGGAATGGCACTGAGTTAAATTTGTAGCATGAAGCATAAAACAGTAAGTGTGAAACCACTGCAGTTCAGGGCTCTCCTTGGGATTAGGCTGTGTCTGGCTCCACAGACCAAAGTTCCCTACACATGGTCTGAAGCTGTGTGAAAGCCCTGCATTCCCTCAGGGAAACCCTCTGGTACTACCTTGGGACTGAAGTTCCAGTTGAGTCTGCCCTAAAAGCAAACTTTGTGCACACATCCCATTCTGTGGATGGAAAGAGCATGCAGCAAATGAGAGTTCAGTCCATCACTCCCAAAGAACAATGTTGCTTCAAACAAAAATGCTAAAACACATCCAACTACTAAATGATTGGAAACTTACCACCCTCTGCAGTGTCTGAGTTGACCTTGCATGTTCCTATAGCAATATAGCTGAAGGACCAAAAAATAGAATGCAAATAAAATAAGTAAAGAGTTATAATATTCTGCAGCTCCTGACCACAAAAGATTTGAAAAGCTACCTTGTGGACCACTGGAAATTGTCTTTGAATAGCTAAGATGTGATGATTGATTAACTCATTTTTCAAGTGCTCATTTTTCATTTCATCTCAAAAATAGCTAAATCAGACTATATTTTTAATCCATCACCTTTTCACCATCACCCCTGGCACAAGCCTCCTCTCTTAACCTTACCTTTTCAACTTCCTGATGTGTGTTTAATGAAACAAAAACTGCCTGATTTTCAAGCTCAGATCCAGTTCTTTCCCTATCACAGTCATCAGCTAGTTTCCTTAAAACCTCATCACATCATCAAAGGAGACCCTGGGGACAAGTGTCCTAACCCTGTACAGTCTGACAGATGGAAGATTCCATTCTTTAAAGTCCAAAGCTCAAGGCTGACATGAGTCCTTCAGGGAACAATGCTCATTTTTTCCAAGACAGTACCAACTCCAGGTCAACTATGGCACTAA
>JACBWW010000001.1:5923276-6116911 GCA_020086605.1 Lanius collurio | reverse complement strand
ATTATTATATACATGATATAAATATTATATATATATATAACCCTTTACTGTTTATATCTGAGAAGTCAAGCGCTGGTTTTCCAGGTTTAAAGTTTCATTATAGGCAGGTAACTTCTGATGCCAACATTTAAGAGCTCTGTGGATCCTACCCCAAAGAATGCAAAATTTTATGGGTTTTGGGGATTTGTTTTGTTGGGGCATTTTTCAGGGCTTCCTAGCATTGATTCACTAGAGCTGAATTTGACCTCAGTGGTGTTTGCTTTGTTCACATCTGAAATTCAAAGTCAAAATTACCAAGGAATGGGAGCTCACATGGATGAAACCCAAAGCAAATGTTTGTAGGAACCTCTGAGAAATGGAAGTACTGTGTTCACATAGTTCTAATTATAACACTGCATTCGTAGGATTCATATGAGCTAGGACCCATGGAAGAGAAACATGAAGGGAAGCTGATTTAAAGGGAAGGCAAAATACCCTATGGAATTTGGATTGGAATCTTCTAATGTGAAGGAAAACTGCTGTAGAAAAGTAGGAGCTACTTAAAAAACAGCTGGAGAGACCACAAGTGAAATTCATCCTGGTTATAATCTAAACACAGAAAAGGGCAACAAAGGCCAGTTTGGTTAAGCAAGGATATAAAATCTTATACATCGTGTGCAAAAAGCCCAATAAAGGGTCTTTAAAATATAAATAACATGAGGAACTACATAAAAAGTAGACAGAAGCTAGTTAAAATGAATAATTAAGAGATGAAGGGGTTCTAATGAAAAGTAAACCATTAAGAATACTTTAGTTAATCATCAAAGCTTTTTGCATATGCCCATGGCAAAGAAAAGTGAAGAGAAAAAACGATCGTTTTAATTTATAGAGAGAAAAGATGGTGGATTAGACCCACTCTTCACGTTGAAATGCTGTTGCTCCTGATTTAAAGCAGAATACAACTTTCAGTATTTTCCCTCACTAATGCATTTATTTTCTGCTCATAGTACGAGGGATTTATCTCATCACACCATATCCATGTGGAAAAGTGGCAGGCTATCCACTCACTGGGGTACGACCAATAGTCAATGAGGTGGACACTAAAGCTAAGGAAGGTCTCCCACCATGAGCTATGAGTAAGTCCAGGTGACTAAAGCTGGGTGTGAGGACATGGCTCTGCATCTTCACAGGCAGTTTTTATCTAGATATTGAGGAAATAATTAATGACTTGAAATCGATGAACCTTGCTGGTTTACAGAAGCCATGGGCACCACAGCTTCAAAGCAGCAAATTGCAATTGCAAAGTAATAGCAAATTTTGTTTTTAGATTAAAAATATATGTATTTTCTGCCCATAAATGGCATCCTTCCATGTCAAACTGATGAATTTCATCTGTGAGTCATTTTTCATGGAATGGTAATGTTGCAAGGGGTAAAAGGCTCGTTAAACTGCAGGCATATTTGAACAGCATAGCTGGAGCGAGGCTGCTGGCTGGTGTCTTTGCAGTTTCACTGGTTAGTTCTGGAGCTCTCACTTATTTTTATTTTCAACTGCTCAGTGTTATGCCTTCCCACAATACCACCTGCCTGTATTTCAAAGAGTAATATTTTTTCTTTTTCAAAGACTACTTATCTTTCCACAGCAAATATCAACCTGTAGTTCTTTCGTCTTCTATTTCAGAAGCACATCAATGAATTACATGAGGTGTAACCTACATGATTTGCAAGGAGGTCCTTGCATTGATCTGCTCAGAGACCACTTCAGGGAGTAAAAAATTTCACAACACAGAACTAGGGCCTTTTTTTAATTAAATTCCTCTATTTCATTTTAGTTACATAATTGAATGCTTTTCGAAATGAAAATTGCATAGGGTTTCACTTGTGCTCCAACACAAAGTCCATTCTGCAAGAAAAGCCTTCTGGTTTACAGCAAGCAAAAAAGTTTCTTTAAAGTTAGCAACACTTGAGATTTTTCATATAGTCATAACATGGACTTTAAAGATCATCTCATTCCAACCCTCCTCCATTGGGAAGGGCATCATTAGAACAGGCTGTTCTGAGCTCCATGCAGCCTGGCCTTGAACATTTTCAGGGATGAGGCATCCATATTTTCTCTAGGCAACCTGTGCCTGAGCCTCATCACCCTTAAAAGGGAGTGCACCCCTGGGTGGACCTGTGAAATGTTGGCTTTCAGTGAAATTAGCAGGATGCCCACAGCTGGGGTGTGGCAGAGTTGTCTGCTCGGAGGAGGCGTTTTCCCATCCACTGTAGAAAATGTACCACAGAGGGGGCTCAAAATGTTGTCCAACATAACTGTGGGCAATTTTTGTGAAGACTTATTTGTAAGAATTCTAGCCAAGTTTTTGCTTGTCCATCTGAGAAGCTTCCTGAAGGCTCAGCAGTGCTCCTGGATGGTGTTCTTTTGAAATACAGTAATAATGAAACAATCACTGAAATAGATTAACATAAAATTGTCTTATTCTACATGAAGGTGTCCATATCAAATAGTAATGAATGTTTCTTAATAAGTACTTGCTATCAAAATCCTCTTACAAACTCATCTGTAGCAAAGAGAGAACAAAAGTCGTTTCACAAAAGCCCTCCCTCATGAACTACTAAACCAAAATTCTTTTCTTTCACTGAAACAAGAGGTTTGAGAGTTCCTACTGAATCAGGTCAATCCAGAAGTCCTCAAAGTCTATGGGAAGCTTTTCATTGACATTCAGGTTCCTATCACAAAGCACAGAGAAGAGAAAGGTCCTAACTACAAAGGCAATTCTTGTTCTAGAAGAATATAAGAAACAGAATTTTCTGTTAAAAAAGCCCCAATTCAGAGTACTCACTCCTAAGATACAAATTAGCTGATAATTTTCTCAAAAGCTGGATGGCATTAGAGTGAATAAATCAAATGGGATACAGCAGCAGTGTTTTCAGTCCTGTAGCTACACATTCAAATGCACAGTTTGCATTAGAAAATCTAGTAAAAGATTCTTCAGAGGCAGTACAGATTTTTATTTTTTACATGAGACTTTTTGGGGTTTTTTTTGAGTAGTCATTAATCAGAGAAATGGAGAGGAAAAAGAAACAGCAGAAATGGAATATCACTTAACAAGCCTGCAATTAGCAGACTAACAAGTTTGTTATTTTTGTACTTTTTCCCACTGTATGACCTAATGGAACAGCAGCAAGCACTGAACACACCACAGTTCTAGCATGAGCATCGTGGTTTTCACGATCTGTACAACTGTACTGGAAGTCCTTGTGAATTTTGCTGTTGTAGAGCTAAAATGCACTTGATGTCTTGTCCATCTCAATTTATCATGCTTCATATGTCAAGAGCTCAAGTATTGATGAAGACAGCATATGAGAAGTCATGTGCTTGGACACATTCCAGTGATTAAGCATAATAGGAATTGTAAGGAATTTAGTCCTATCTTGATATTTGAAGAACAATGCAAATAATATCAGATTTCAGATCCCTAAAAAATGCTTAACAGAGCCAAACCAGAAAAATGTACAGGTGTCTTTTCCTGATCATTTCCAAAACCTTCCTGACCCTCTATATTCCAAGTTTTTGCTCATTTGAGAAAAAAGTGGGAGGGAGAATGCTTTTTGACTAGTGAAACTACGAAGTTGTGCAACAATGCAAAGGAAAGGTCAGAGTTCAGAGTCAACATGCTGGATTGCTTCTCTCCCTCAATCCAATTCACTAAATCAGCAGCACTGAATTGCTATGATGACAGGAAGAATTTGGAAGGGAAGGAAGGCTGTGCTAGTATTGAAATCAAAAAATTAATCTATGAAATTATTGTCTTACTCTCTTTCCAAAGACAGAAGAATCTGTGCATTAAAAGAATTGATAACTTTTCAATGAAAAAGGATGAATGTGTGCTTTAAGTGTCAACTATGAATACACATTGTTAAGCTTCAATTGATTCTAACCCAAAATCTGTATTAGGTAGAAAACTAAAGATTTTAGAAAAGATTTTATTATTTTCCCAGCAAGAAAATGCTTCTTCCATAAAATATCCATTAAAACAAGAAAATATTCTCCCTGAATGTTTGTGATCCAAACAGCACTTGCCACAAACCAACTAAATATTGACTCTTTCCTAGATTACCAAAAGTACTTATACACTTAGTTTGCATTCAAAATTAGTAGCTTAAATCCTCCTGGGACCCTGGACTCATAAAAAAAGTCAGATCTGAAAAATAATTCTTACTGTGATAACAGATCATATCATGTGATTAAGGCATACTCCTATTGAGAAAAGAAATGCTATCTCACTGAGAAATTAGTAGAGCAATTTAAACACAAAAAGACTGAGTCTAAATGTCATTCTTTCAATTACTCAATTTATACAAGCCTCGGCAGCTATCAAGTGCCGAAGTGCAGCAGTAATTGTATCGTGTCTAAATCCTTGAAAATATTAGGTACAATTTACAAAAGCTTTCTAATCTCACAGCTAAGCTACACACTCTGAGCTCTTAACAGCAACACCCACTGTACCTAGAAGGCCAACTCCTCACTCAGAAAGAGATAAGTTAGGGAATGAGCTTTAAGCAGAAATAAGGAGTTTTCTCTGGAACTTCAGAATTACTCATCCACGCACTGTTGGATCTCCATCCATGGATCTCAGGCTATGGTGGGTTTCCACACACCTGGTTGTACATGAGGAAGAGATGGAGGCAGGGGCATGGTTCACTGACCCTTCATTCAAAACTTCCAGAGAGTTACCTGCTTATCCAAAAAGTGCCTGGTGCAGGAGAAACTGCAGTGTAAGTGGTCTCATCCTTCTCCCAAAGGTGAGCCAACAGACAGCAAAGACCTCAAGGCCTCCCTTGGTGGAGTAGGGGCTGGTCAGGCATTGATCCTATAGAACCACTCCTACAAGTCCATCCTAGAGTCAGAGGGTGTACTGGTGTGAAAGGGGACAAACTGGGCTGGGGAATAGCATAAGAGAAGAGTCTCTGGCACAACAGCTGTATGAGGACAAACAATTCCTGAGATTTAGGGATCTATGTCCACCTCTTTCCCCAGGCTGGGCAGCCTGAAGGCTGATTTAAGTGACTTGAGACCTTTGAGAGAAGCACCTAACTCTGATTTCAGCAGTGATAACTGGGTATTTCTTCTTCCTGGGTATTTCTCCTTTGGGTGTTGAAGAACCTCAGCTCTCAGAAAACAGCTCCAGCACACAGCCAGACATGCTGGTTGTGATTTACCCTATTAATTTTAAACCCTTCAGAGTTATGTGCCTAGTCTAAACTAGCCCCTGATCTCCCTTCTGATGTCCATGTGAAGAGATAAATCTATCCAGGGAGGAATTCACTCCATTCATCCTAGACAATTCTCTTAATTTATTTTCTAAGAAATGGCTTTGCAGGAGGGAGGCCCTGTCTGTTAGTACTCTTTCAGCTCCCACAGATCTCAGAATATGACTACTGAAAATATGTGCAGCTACTGAATGCACAAAGATGCTTTTGAACCACAACTACAAGATAGTTTTCTCACCATCAGCATCTTCTCAGCGTAATCCCACATCGGAGCACACCTTGCTTGTAAATCAGCAGATTGAACACTTTTTTAACTGCTATTTTTCTCATAGTTCAAGAGCTAAATATATTTTTATGCTATCTATAAGTATCTATCAAGCTTTCACCACTAATGAAAAAATCATTCCTTGACAAGAAAACTATTTTTAAGCAATTTGTTGTCTTTCCTTTTCTTCCAGAGCAGAGAAGATTTAGAAAGTTAGAGAGGCTTATCTCCCCAAAGTTACTAAAAAAACAAATGAACAAACACAAAAAAAAGCTTGAGAAAAAAAAGCTAAATTGCAATTGAGACACAAGGGATAATCCAAGCAGCATTTTCAATACAAACATTGACAACTCTGTGTTGTCCTATAGAACAATCTTTTCTTATGTATGCAGCTGATATGCAATTCAATGTGTCATTTTTTTGGATGTGATAGCAAGAAATTCCAGGAATCGTTCAGCCAAAGGTAACTGTAAGTACAATATGATGTGTGGGTATAAAAACTGAAACCCCTCATTTCATGAAGCGCTTCACAGAAGACTTGAAAAATCCACCTTTCATTAGAGCCAAATTCCAACCTCAGATCCACACTCAGGGCTCTCATTAAAGGCCCTGGGAGCCAGAAGTATTTTGTCGAGGGCAGACTTCAACCGATTTTGGTATTTATTCTTACAGAGCAACTCTACTGAAGCCTTGATTAGCCAAATGGAACAGAGACATGAAAGTAGTTTAGATTAACAGGGTTTGGATAAGTAGGAGAGGTTGTAGTGTTGTGTTATGTGCTTTAATAGATGTGACCTTAGGCCACAAATCAGTGAGGCTCCTGGGCATATGCATAACTTTAACCATATGAGTAGCTGAGTGCAGTCAGCAGAGCTTATTGAGCTCTTAAATGCAGGCCCATGTGTAAGTTCAAGGGGAAATGGTCCCTGATTTTGAATAAAAGGAGGACATAGGCAAGTAAGGATTGTGTTTTACTCTGGTTTATTTTTCTCTTAACACAAGCTTAAAGCAAGCAGCCTGAGAGAGGGACTACTCATTTGTGATGACCCATTCATGTCAGTCAAGTGAGTGGAGCAAACCAACCAGCTTTGGGTACAGGTGAGAAAAATCTCAGACAACAACAGTTCAAAATCTCTGCTAAAAGAGCTTAGGGAAGGAATCCCAGCAGGTCTGGAAGTCTGTGCTGAACTGCATGAGAAAGCCAATATTCCTCCTTAACTTCCAGATCAAAATAAGGAATCCACATGATTTTTTGTCCCAGCTTCCAAGGAAAATTAGGCTATTGGAGGACCTGTTTGTGTTCCAATCTCACTCCAATAACTTTTTCACCAAGCTGTAGAGATGGCAACAAGCCGTGAAATCCCGACAGTTTCACAACTATGTCAAATGCTGTGCTGATGGGACAATAAAAGATTTAGGATAGTTTTGCAATTTAGCTGAAGTTTGTATAGTGTTTTATACTAAAAATACCGTACTTGTCTAGCCCATTATAAAACATTGAGGAGCAGTAGCTATGTGCTAGGAAAGGCACAACATGATAACCCTATGAAATCTAGGACAGGGATAGAACACAGAGCTACAACAAAATGAGCATACCCCCAAAATTAACTGGGACTTTTTCCCTCTATTGATTAATAATAAAGTTTCCTCCTTAATCACCCAGATTATTCACACTGATTGTCTAACATGTTTCACAGGTAAAAGCAGAAGTTCTGTGTGCTGCTTCACAGCAGAGTGCAGAGGAGTTCACTCCTCCCCAAACCACGTCATGGTTCTCCACCTGTACACAGCACTTGAAAGCTCATATGTGAGCCAGGACAGTCTGTCACACTGGCGTGAGGCTAGGGTTTACAAGATGAATAATCTTGATCCAGGTTTTTCAGCTTCATCTGATTAGTAAGAGGGAAAGAGCTGAAAGTAAAAAAAAGAAAAAAGAATAGCTCCTTTTGGATGTTTCCATTTGCTAACAAAGTAGGTATGTGTGCAAACCAGCACATCTGAAGTTTGGAGAGGTGAATTTTTTTTTCCTGTTGTATTCTTCCAGTCATACCAGTGCTTTATTAGCAATTGTTTTAATAAAGGTTCTGGGAAAAAATAAAAAAGACAACCCCAATATCAAACTATTTTAGAAGAATAAACATCTGGCTTATGGGGCACATGCATCAAGCTTGGTTCAGCTGCATGACAGCAGCATGGTCAATCTGTCTTTTCAATCTTAACTCCCACTGTGGAGCTATTACTGAAAAGGAACTGGGAGGAAAGGCTGTTGCTTTACGGAGGGAAATAATACTGTATGCTTTAACAAATATGGGGAGACAGCAGATAAAAAGGAAGTCCTTTTGTTAAATACCCATGAGTTGAGCTCCTATATCCCTATATAAGGACCTTTCCTTGAAGCAGTCATGTCAAGGGAATTGGGAGCACTGCAGTGAAAGCGAGTCAGTTGGGGGATGTGACAAATTTGTGTTGGTAACAACAGAACCATAACAGAGAGAGGCAATACATGCCCTGTCTGTGTGTAGGCTGAATCCCTCATGCCTTCAGCAAAAACTCAGTAGGAAAACATGCAGGAAAGCTTCTTGCTTGATCTAAGATGAAAACTGTAAAATATCCAGCACAAATAAAAGCTCCTGGGTATTGAATGAAGAGATAATGAACTAAAAAAGCACTAATTTTATGCAGAGATGAAGAGGAAAAGCAGATGGAGGTAAGTACAGGTACCATAAGCACCCCAAAAAACAATGGTACTCAAACACCAAACTATTTTATCCCTGCACTGCTTTCATTTCAGGCCATCATTCTGCCACTAAGCTGAAACACCTGGATAATCTGTCATAGGTGAGCTGTAAATCTGTTGCAGGTCTGCAGCCCTGTGTCATGTGCTGGGGGGATAAAACAACCACGTCCACCTGTTTGTGACCTCTGTCCCTGTTCCCCTTGGGGTTATTTATGTCACTGATTCTGACCCATATTTTGGGGACAGTGGTAATGAAAGAAGCAAGAATTATGACCTCCAGAAGTCCTCCCAGGGTGCTGCAAAAGCAGTGCTCTGGGGGAAAGCAGGAAGATAAAGGCATGAAAACAACACTAACCCAAAAGCCATTTGTGTGAAAGGCTGGAAAAGCAGCTCATGACTATTGCCAAAGAAATTTTTGTGATTATCTAAGAACAAAGGGTTTCAATTTCTTTGTTTTATCTATCAGACAGTACTTTGTGATGGAGAATATTGGTTGGGAAAGGCACAGAAAGTGATTTTTTTTTTCTCCTTGGGTTTCTAAATTGGGATCTTCAGCAATATTATTCACAAATTTTACGGGGAATCTGACTCTTTTATCCAACTTTCTTTTGCTGCTGACAACACTTCATAGACAAGTCACATATAAATGTGACTGATCACCTAGACTGCAAACCAAATAGCTCCTAATTAGATCTTGGTGTGGCCCACAGAAAATTATTCGATTATTGGTCCATATAATTCTGTGACTCTATCTAAAAGGGAAAGTCTGTTAGCTCAAGCATTTATTTTTCAGTTAGAAAAAAATACAGCATATATATACACATATATAATGGCTGGTGCACCTCTCATATGAAAAAGGCCAAGAGAGTTTGGGCTGTTCAGCCTGGAGAAGAGAAGGCTCTGGAGACACCTTAGAGAGACTTTCAGTATCCAAAGTGACTACAAAGGAGTTGGAGAGTGACATTGGCAATGGCACTTAGTGATAGGACAACTGGGAATGGTTTCAAACTGAAAGACAACAGTTTTGGATTAGATATTAGGAAGATATTCTTTACTGTGAGAGTGGTGAGGCAGTGGAACAAGTTTCCCAGATAAGCTGTGGCTGCTCCATCCCTGGAAGTGTTCAAGGACAGATGACCTTTGAGGTCCCTTCCAACCCAAACCATTATATAATTCTATTATTTTTATATTTAGATAGATATATACACACACACATATATATAAATAGAGAGAAATACAGATATAATTTAAATAGGGCTTAGGAAACTGAAGGGTTAATGAATAGGATAGTAGATCAGAAAACATGCCAGTTTCAATGATGTTTTATGATTCTTGCACAACATGCAAGGTCCCAGACCTTCAGGCTGCACCTGTAAAATTTTATACTTTAACTGTACCCTGGACTGTGTTCTAGCTCAGGAGCCAACTGGCACGGGCTGTTCCACATCCATCTTATCCAAGTTTTCTGCCCTCCACATCAAGATGGCTGCAAGCAAACTGTCTGCTGGGAATAATCCTGTCTTAAACCCCAGCATTCTTGGGAATTGCTCAGGATTAGTGCTGGTAGGCATGGGCTGAAAACCTGTCCCAGACTGCTCTTAGGAATACAATAAATACAATAAATGATAAAATTCCTGTGTTCAGGGAATGTTCCTGGCATGGTTTGTTTTACAAGTATAGACATATCCAAGGAAAGCCCAAATTCAAGACCTTACATAATTTTACTGGATACAGTAGTTTCTAAGAAATGGAATATCATAAGAATCCTGAATTTCACACTGAAAATTGTGCAGTTTCCCAGGGGCTTTTATAATCTTCAGAAGGAAAACTGGTTGCACTTTATTGGGAAATGCTCTGCAAGCATTTCTGAGGGCCACAGGATCAAAGCACATCAATTTTTACTTAGCACCATGCTTCATGGATGTAGCACTGCACATCACTGACCTGTGAAAGTGCAACATGTGCAGCCAAACCACTGTTCTTAAACTGGCCACCAATTTCCAGCATGAATGTACAGCTGAGTTCTGCAGTTCTCTCTGGAGGAAGAGCCATCAAACTCGTTATGTGGGAGAAGAAACTAAAGAACACACAAAACTTTGTGTGTAGGAATTTGGGGATTTTGCCTCAAGTCTTAGTTCCAGCTGAGTCTCCAAAATAACCCTGTCACCTTCGAAAGTGTAATCCATGTCACGTACCTAGAGCATGTCAAACCTGGAAGCAGAAATGACAAGTCTCAAGTCAGAGCCTTAACCACAGGGCAAACTTCCTGTTATCTTAGTCTCTCAGACAGTCTTAAAAAGAAAGCAGGTATCACAAGTGTTTTGCAAGCCAATGCTAAAACACCAGTACTTCCAGTATTTTATACAACTGGAGCAATGGCCCAGAACCAGTTTCAGTTCCTGTCAACTCCCATGAAAAGAATGGCACTGTAGAAATTCAGTCCTGCACACCCAGTGTGAAAGTCGGACTCCACATGCAGGATCTTTTCCAAATGAAGCCCTGTTCTGCCACCTCTCATCCATCTCACCCAAGAACATACAAGCAATATTTGTTATCCTCCTTTTCAGCCTGCACAACTGTTTTTTCTGGCTTCTATCCACAAAGGGAAAAATATAACAAAGGAAAAGTCAAGGATGGATTATAGCTCAGAAAGAGATTTAATGACAAGCACATTGTATTCTCTCTTTTATTTTTAAATTTCACTTTACCAGTTTCATTACAGCATTCTGCTAGGTGACATATTGGACTTTGGTACAAATAGCCAAAACCTGTGATGTGCTCCTGCAGTACTGTGCTGCTCCAATACTTCTCAGTGATTTCTGCTCCCTACCCTCCCTTATTGTTTCAAGCTGATCTTCAAAAGAAATGTCCAAACTTTATAAAAGAGTTTGTTCTTTTTGTTAAAATCTGTTTTTAAAATCTGTTTTCTCTTCTTTTCTCACACGCCAAATGAACTTGGACATGTGAATATACTAGTGGGTCACATTAGTTTACAGGGAAGGTAAAGAAATGAGTTGTTACTGAGTTTCTAGGAAAGGTTAGTACATCCTGCCTGGGAGGCTGGTTTTTTCACAGAAACTAGGATTATAGACTGTTCTCGTGCATCTCCTGACATCATTTGATCACTAAAGTGAGATATCTAAATTGGAGCCTATTTTTCATCTATAACCAACAGATGCAGACAGACACGCTCATTGCCTGTATAGGGAGCTGAGGAGTAAGAACCCCTAGGCAAGTTGGTCTGGTGCCTAAAGTTAGATGGAATGAATCCAAGCTGAAGGTCTTCATCTTGCAGATTGTATTATTTTAATATGATTAAAGCATCTAAGTCATGGGAGATGTATTCTTTTCCTGACAATAGGAAAAAAAATAATGAGAAGGAAAAAAATGTCATCTTTTGCAATATAAACAAGGGGACATGGAAGAAAAGCTCATGAAATCCTAGTGGCACCATCACAAGGGCACTGATAAAGAGGCAATTTTTTTTTCTTCTTTTTTTTTAATAGATTGGGGAAAAAAACTCTAAGAACATTTAGGTGTTTGGAAAGTGCATATCTATTAAAAGATAAAACTTCAGTGAGCTATGGTACTCAGTTACAATGAGATGTAGTACTTACAGACTTTCAGTAAGAGATTTCTAGCATTGTTACCAACACAAATGGAGGTTCTGGGCTTTAAACAACTCATCTGGTTGTAACTAGATATGTGCAGACTAAGAGAGGTGCCAATACACAATGGGATACCTTCAACTGATGATAACAGAGAAAACCATGCCCTCACCATGGCACAACTGGGCTGGATATCTGCCTCAGACAGATTCTCCACTTCAGCTGGAGATTTCTGCTCTTAGTGATGGGACCATGGACTACCCTGGGGGGATTTTATGGCCTAATTAATTCTGGTCAGACTAAATTTTCCTTATGGCTATAATTTACATAAATGTGTGAAAATCCACTTTCCCCTCTCCCAAGGTTTTCTCCCACTGATATCAAGGGGGAAGAACGATGGAAGCAGTACTGAGGCAATGTAGATGAAGCCACAGAGAGATATACATGAAAGCACAAAAAATTTTCTCTTCTTACAATTTTCATGAAGCATAACTGAATCCACCCATCTCTTTTATAAACCACAGTGAATTGATTAACTGTGAGGTTTGGATCCTTAGGACAGAGCTATCATACAATACCTCAATTTATAGTAAACTGCTTGAGGTTCAACTAATTAAAACTACACTGAAGCATGGTGGGAGGTTAGGTAGGAGGTTAGCATCTCTCACACAGGAAACAAAAATTGGACAGGAGACACCTGTGAAGATACTGGTCAAAGCATGAGTCAAGAAAAGTGAGTTATGCATGTATGACATTAGGTTCAGACAACCATTCTCATTACCAGATATTGCCAAGGGTAATCTCATCTTTCTTGCCCACACATGCACTTTCTTTCCCATAATACACCCATGCCTGTATGATTTCCTTTTCTTGAAAAGTGTTGTGGGAAAAGTATTCCTTCAAATTGTCACTTTAGTGAAGGATTCCTTCAGATCCCCGGTAACAGGCAACATGGCTTCACTAGGGGCAAATCACACCTGACAAATTTGGTGGCCTTCTGTGATGAGGATGGAGTGTTGGTGGATAACAGAGGAGAAATTAAGGCCATCTACCTCAATTTGCACAAAGCATTTGCCACTGCTACGCATCATATCCTTGCCTCTGAATCAGGGAGGCATGTATTTGCCGGGTAGACTCTGCTGAGAAGGAATTGGGTGGATGGTTGCAGTCAAAGAGTTGCAGTAACAGCTCAGTGCTCAAGTGGAGATCAGTGGTGAGTGTTGTTCCTCAGGGGTTGGTGTTGGGACTGCCTCTGTTTAATTTTGTTGTTGGAGACGTGAACAATGGGATTGACTTCACCCACAACAAGGTTGTTGACGACATCAACAGTCAACACACTGGAGGGAAGGGATCCCATCCAGAGAGGTCTTCTCAGGCTTGAGAGGACCATAAGAACTTCATGAATTTGAGCCAGACCAGATGAAAGGTACTGGACACAGAAAGCCAACCACATCCCAGGCTGCATCAAAAGCAACATGGCCAGCAGGTCAAGGGAGATGATTTTCCCCCTCTACTCCACTCTTATGAGATTCCACCTGGAGTGCTGCATCCATCTCTGGGACCCACAACCCAAGAAGGATGTGGACTCATTGGGGTAAGTCCAGAGGAGGCCACAAAGGTCATCAGAGGGCTGGAGCATCTCTCCTGTGAAGACAGGCCGAGAGCATTTGGGCTGTTCAGCCCAGAGAAGAGAATGCTCTGGGAACACCTTATTGCACCTTCCAGTACCTAAATGGGATACAAAAGAGGTGGAGAGACAGATGCAAGAGAGGTGTCTTTTTACAAGGGTGTGGAGGGGTAGGACAAGGGGGAAAGGCTTTAAACTGACAGAGTGTAGGTTTAGATTAGGAAGAAAATCTATACTGTGAAGGTGGTGAGGCACTGGCTCAGGTTGCCCAGAGGAGTTCAGGATGCCACATCCCTGAGAGTGTTCAAGGCCAGCTTGGATGGGATTTTGAGTAACCCAGCCTAGTGAGTGGCATCTCTCCCCATGGAAAGGGGTTAGAACCAGATAATCTGTAAAGCCCCTTCCAGCCCAGCCCATTCTATGAGTCAGTGATCCCCTTGGAAAACACTGATCAATGTTTAAGCTCTAATTGAAGCTGGCAGAGGTGCTTGCATGAAAGCTTTAGTGATATATACATCAAGGAGGTGAGGAGTGACCACAGGCTACAGCAACCCTAGTTTGGAACTTATTCTTCCCCTGACCTGTAAAAAACTTTGGAACACACCACAAGGCACCTTCATACTGAGTTATTACTCACTGGCTGTTAAACTGTCTTGCTTCACTTCACTTATCAGTATATTCATTTGTTGGAGTTTGTATATATCAAGACCACCTGGTTCACAGGGATAAACAATCTTTTTACTCAGTGCATAAATCTAAAAAAGCAATTTGATCTTTACATTTAGCTTAAGTTTGTTGATACTTTAAAATCAGTAGTGAGTGTGGAATGAGAAAAAATGACATGTATTTCTCTTTTTATTCCAGTAAACCTATTGAAGAAAGTATATAGCTGTTTCAGAGGAATTTTCCACACATCTACATATATCATTTTAATTTAGTAATTCAAAAAAGGGCCATTTAGACCCTGCTCTTCTGGCATTGCAATTAGATCTATGAAAAATAAAATTAGAACAATGATAGATTTCAACATAAGTGATGAATTAAACAGGGAATTTGAGATTACCCTTGGACATCCTTTTCTTCTGAAGGGTTTTATGTAAATGTGATCAGGCTAGGTCCTTGAAATTCTCTTCCCAATTAAAGAACCCACAATAGTGAAAAACTGTGCTATGAGAAGAGCTTCTTTTATTAGAATAATTCATCAGTTCAGCACGGCAGAATTTTCATCGCATAACATCACGTAACTCTTCAAGGCTTTGGTGCTTAATGTAAGGCAGTTGTGCCAATGTATTCCTGGAAATAGCAAAGATCAGTGAGAGAGATTTGAAGAGCAGATTTGAAACTGGTTAAAGCTATGAAAAAAGTAGATCAAACCCCTAAGTGAATGGATTAATGGATTATGTTATGTTTCTCAGTCAATTTTTGTACCTCTCTACAACTCTAATCACAATAAAGATTAATCATGAATAAAATGATATGTGAAGGCGTGGAACAGAAGCTGAAGGACAGACTGAAATAAACGTGGATGTTTCTGAATCTGGTTATTAGAGACAAAACTCATCTATTTGATTATCAAATAAATAACTTATGGCTAAGGGAAACTTGCGAGCTGATCTATTTAGAACTCACACACAAAAAGAAAAAAGAAACCAAGTCACAATGAGGATTAGGATTGCTAGTTATAAAAGAGAAACTGGAGATTTCAGTAGTTTTTATGTGGACACTTGATTATAACTGGGGGGGGGGGGGTGAGGAGGAGAAACGAGCTGTCAGTCTTACTCTTCCACTGAGCATCCTCAAGGATAAGTCTTGAGACATGTTTTATTTCCAAGAGTCATTAATCACACGAAAGCAGCTCTTAGAGCTGCAGGTGACAGGTCTGGGGATTTCACCAATACAGACTTTCCTACCAAGTGATTCTGAGGAGCAGCAGAAAAAGGATGAAATTCAGCAGGAGCAAGTTTTAGTGTCCCACACACAAGGGCAAAATTCTTGGTTAACTCAGGTTAACTGTCTAACTTGTTTAGAATCAGGTTGTGAGGCTGCAGCTTCTCTTCACTCACTTTGCAAAAAACCTCATAGACCCTAGATTGTTTTCTACTCCCCAGAAAAAACTTAAAGCCTTCAGTATGATTATCACTGTTATAGGTGTGAAACTAATCACTTGCTCAAAGCTGTAGGCCCATTGGTTGGAAATTATTAAGATGGAAGAGTTGGATAAATTTTTCAGTGGCAATATTCAAGACTTAGGATATAGAGGGGAAGGAGGGAAGGGTGTTTCGTGCAAGGATGCAGAAACATAAACATCATTGTCAAAAGTGGCATCAAGACAACATTTGCTGTACTGTTTACAGTCCCACTGACCCAAAATCAGTTTTAAGTCTTGACAGGTAACCTATGACAGGAGAATAGAGAAAATAGGAGTCATTAGGACAATAAGAGGAAAAGAAGAACCTTTCTTATGAGAGTAATTAAAATACATAATTTGTTTAGTCTAGCAAATAAGTTTAGAATGGCCTGCTCCATAAATATAACAAAAGAGTAAACACAGAGGGGAATAAGCACTATTTAACTGGAAAGTCAGGGTTAGCATAAGAAATAATTAGCAGCAAATAACATTACATTTGGCAAGTAGAAGGTTTGTAACTGGGCTGCAGATCTGCGACAGTCTTACAGTAGCAAGAAAGTCAGTTAATTTCAGGTTGAACTTTGATGCACTCAAGAAAAGTTGGATAGACTGTTAAGGGATGAGGCATCAGCAGCCAGCAGTTCCCTCCAAGCCTATTTCTTTATTTTCCCTCTATGTAAAACAGAAGTGGTTTCTCTAGAACTCTTTAAGCATGACAGCAAAGTAATGGGTAAAGAAGAAACAGCTGATATTACTTATTTGGATGAGTGACCTTTGCAAAAGACTAGCATGTAAACTTTGTACTTAACAGAAAATGCTTAATAGTAGGATGTGCTAAAATTCTGTTTTTCAGAATATAACTTCCCATTTGAGTTCTTTTTTATACCTGGAGTATCTGGCACAGAACCTGTTGAGAAGTAGGAGACCAGACTAGATAGGCCACAACATTCATAGCACTTTGCCTATATGGCAAGTCCTACATTTTTGTTTCCAAAGGTTATACAGCTGAAATGTATTATCTTAGTCTTGGATTCTTTGCTCTTTCTGTTGTGATTTTCTCTGACATAAACCATAGCAAAAGAGCCTACATGATTTCAACACTAGGAGATTGCAAAGTAAACCATTTCTACATACCATGTCTGGTAACACTTTAAAATAATAGCCCAGTTAATTAATGATGAACTACAGTGAATATTCTTATACAAGTACATATGACATTCCTATTAATGCCAAATGAGTTCATCATGATTAATGTTATTACAGTACATACCAGCAAAATTCATAAAAGCCATTACACTGGATGGTTATCCAGCACCAAAAAGTGCTCCCCTCCAGCGAGCAGCCCACACTCAATAAGGAAGATGAACAAAGTTCTATTCTGAGATCCATGGAGTTGCATTATTATCAGCTCAGTATGAAATACAGGCCTTTAAAGGAGATCTTCAGAGGAACCTCCATCTTTAGAAAGTCAGACATAGTAAGGCATGGTGGCCAATGGGCTTAAAATTCAGACAACTGACATAGGGTTCCACAGGGCTTGACTTATCACTAGTGCAGGTAAAGGCTGTGGAGCTGCATGTGCTCATCCTCTTTAGAGAGCAATCTTTTTATCCTGATGTGAAACATTAACCATGCCTGACTGAGAGCATGCTCAGGGCCTGAGGGAAGAGGGGTGCTGGGTCCCACTGCCCTTTCCATCAGCAGCACGGCAGGGATAGGCAACATTGCCTCCCTAGGATGTGTGAGGAAGGTGCTTAGTGCCCAGATTTCCCCACTCAATATGAGCTCCAGAGGCACTATTGACACCAAAAAACTCAACAGGGCCAGCAGACTGGCAAATATTGCTTCATCCTACTAACCATTGGGAGCACTTCCTGGCAGACTTTTGGTCTGGGTAAGCCAAAATTCCCCTTGACACCAAGCCAGGATGGTTTAGGGACCAGCATAGCCAAGCACCATTCTTCACAGGCAATTTGGATGTACCCACTTTTTTTGGGGGGGGAAAGTCAGCAAGTTGAAGTGCATGCACACAAGCTGAACTTAGTGCCAGAGAATGTACCATGATTAATTTCTCCAGCTCCTGTAGGTACAGCCAGAAGGGCTGTGCCTCTCAGACTCAAGCCAACCCTGACTCTCCACAGCTGCAGAGAAACACTTTTTGGTTTCCTGCTACCCCAGCTCGTGGTAGAAATTGGAAAACAGCCTCTTCTGGGAGTGGAAATATGGACAGCACCAATCCTGTTATGGAGGAGCAGGAGGCAACGGAAAGAAGCGCTAAAGTTGCAGGACATTGGAAATAGCTGACCATCAAAAGTGCAAATTTGCAATATTAATACCTGAAGGGTATATTCTTATGACTTATATAGAAAATTGTCTATTTAACTGCAAGATTCTAACCCCTCAGGAGTTTCACATGCTTGGATAGCTGAGATATGCTCTGCTGGGCTCCACAGTCACTGATAGAAGACTGATGTATGCAAGCTTTTAACACTAAAACTGAATCCATCATACTTAAATGATACTAGAAATCAATGGTTAACTTCCTTTGAAACCCAAAGGGAAGGATTGATTTTCCATCTCAGCATTTCTAAGGGTCAGAAAATTGATTTTTCAACTGTTCCAAAGTCATCATTAAAAGCATTCTGAAAATGAAGATGGAGGAGTTTGGAAATAAAGGTATTTACTTTTGAAATATCTAGAATTTCAGAGAGAACTGATATTAAATCTGTGACATTTTAACTAGAAATATTGCCAGTTATAGTAATTGTCCCTATTATTTATACTGAAATGTAATTAAAATAATTATGAGGGGAGTTTTCTCACTAAAATAAGCAGAATAAAAGAGAAGACCTATTAAGAGTACCTTTCTGAGTAAAAAGTCTCATAAATTTTAAGATAAATTTAATTTAGAAGATAAATGAAACCTTTAAAAACAAATCCATTCTTTCTGAATCACTTGCCATTCACACCTTAAAGTCACTTGTCCAATCTCATTTCTTCTGTTTTACCATAACTTCTTGTCTTGTGTAGAATGCCCTATGAGGTCAAATATTTAAACAATAGTTTGGTATTAAGCTTGTGAGTAGTTCCAGTTACATCTGTAGTTCTAATCATGCTGATCATGAGTACATGCATAAATACATGAGTTCTGGTAAAGTTTCTCAGTTTTCTCTGCAGTTCCTCTCTTTTCAGACTGAATTAAGCCTTTCATTTCTCCATGCCTTGCAAAATTTTCTTGCAGGCCCAGTTACAATATCAAGGGTTAAACTCGTAAGAAATAATTTACCTGTTATCTTTCAGATAACCTACCAGGAACTGTCAACAAAGACTCTTTAAATTCTCAAAACCTCAAATGCAGAGCTCTTTACATTATAGATCTCGTATCACCCATTCCAGGACGTCCTACATCAGGGCACATTGAAAACATCCCATGCCCTCTTTAACATCCTGTTAATCTCCAATTGTGTAGCACCATAAAATGTGGTGTCTTGGGTCAGGAAAACCAACATAACTTAGTTCTTTGTATGTCAAAACCAACCATTGACTTGCAACCAGAAATTAATCCACAAACCATAGGGTTGGCCGTGTATATTCCTGTGAGGCATTTCAGAACACAGATGTAAATGCAGAACCTTGCCACACTTGATGTTGTTGGAGGAGGTAGATGTGCAAGAAAAAGGGTGTCTGATGGGGAATCTGTTCTAAATTCTCATCTTGACTGAGTCAATGTTTCATTCTAGCCCATTTGTGGCTCAGTGTTCTCAAGGGCAAAGCATGGATGATACTTTTCCATTTAAGTAAAAGGTTGTGATACAATGGATGATTAGGCAAATGTGTTATACAACAAGAGGGAAGTCACAGAATTTCTCCAAACTGAAAGAATAATGAAAATCAAGCAAACTCAAAGGAGGGGCATGCATTGTCACAATCAGCTCTGGATCAGGCTCTGAATAGTTGAATGTCTGGTGACACAGCCTATTAGGAAACTTGCCCTGGATTTCCCATTTTTAATTCTCTGTTCAGTGGTGCTCAACCCTAGCTTAACAATTTTGATTGCTTCTTCTATGTAATTGGTGTCCATCACAAACTTACTTTAATTTTCAATTAACATGGTAGCAATTCTGAAAAATTAAAATAAGGGCAAAAGTATCTGAAATTGCTGTTTCAAAGAAGCAAAGACTTCTTTTTTTTTTTTCATTTAAGAAATTTGAAGTCCAGCAAAAAAGAGATTTCTGTATATTAGGTGTGTGATTTTGCCCTCTTGAAGAAAAAAAAAAGGTCAAAAATAACATTCAGAAAACAGTCTGTATTTGCAATTTAATTAGCAAAATCAGCCTCAATTTTAATAAAACCATCTTGCAAATTTCCATCCTCCATGACCCTTTTAGTCTTCTCATAGCTCCTAGATAAAGAAGTGGGGTCCGAATGACCTTTTTTCTCAGCATCATTACCATTCTTAGATTTTTTTTTTTTTTTTTTTACATTCTGCAACACATTTTGGCCTATGTCAGCTACAGGAGGCAAGCCATGTATCCCAAGCTTTATCCAGGCACTTGCTGTTAGTGTAGTCTTCATTGTCTGAGTGTCAGATGATTTTAATATCTGCTGGTGACTCACAATTGTCAATAAAGACAAAAAGATGTGTATTTTGAACATAAATTGTCATAAACATGCCTGAATTTTGCAATTAATTGGACTCATAGAGTTTCAAATTCAGAATTTAAATTTTGGCATACAATGTTTTACCTCAGTGCATCAAAGCTTTTGTGATAGTGCTGCCCTGTACCTGAAAGGGATGTGGGGAAGTTTAGGAATTCTCATGAATTTTGGACATATAAAGCCTCAGATTTTCAAGTCATGCACAGGACAGAAAATACTGTGGGGAAATTAATAATTCTGACTTCATGGTTCAACTAGATACGTAGCCATATGATAAGTAATAATTGTTCCCTAATTCAGTAACATCCATTCCCTCCCTTAAAAGTGGCAAAGGTCCCACACTGAAGCAAAGTGTATTGGATCATGCAATTAGTGACAGTGCACATGAGATTTTAATTCACATTGCATGGGAGAGCAATTTCCAAGCACTTGAGTATTTGACATTGTAACCTGAATAATATCTTTTTAATATATCTTTGGGCAGTTAATTTGCATTTAAAGACTCTGGAGCATTTGGAAAAATGATGTATTGACACATTGGTCAAGTTTTTCCTTTGATGAGTGAAATTTTATTTTCTAGTACATACATATTTAGTACTATGTTAACATTTTTCCATACTTACACCTTCATGCCAAGCCACTTTTAAATTTATTTCTAGAGAAAAGCAGCCCAAAGTTGAACCAGAGCAAGCTTTATAAAAAAAATTGTGGAAAGAAGAAATTAATTCTGACACATCTGATCAGCAATTTGTAACATCATTCATCTCAAAATCCCCAGACAACTGAAATCAACAAAAGATGATAATTTTTGAGTACAGTCTTCAACTGGAAATAATTTTCTATCTTCCCTAGCTCCTCTATTCCCCACTCCCAAAATATAAAGCATTTTACACAGTAACATCTTTAATCTTTTCTTTTGTCTCTCTAGCACATAACACAGATGGGCTGTGATAGGAAAACCTGGCCACAGTCCACTTCTCTCCTAAAGAATGAGAAACAAAAAACGATTGAAACTAACCCAACCTGCTCAATGAGCTGGTTTCAAAAGAAAAGCATACAAAATACTATCCTTTCTATTTTTTGTCTGTTTTTGTTTGTATGTTATTTTTACTTTTGCTATTCACATTATGATGATTTAGGGCCCTGGAACAGCCCAGAATGGCTTCAGGCTAGTCACTGTGGGAGAGAGGCTGCTGTCCCCTTAACGAAATGTGAAATACTCCAGTCCAGTCAAAGGCATCTTGTAACCACATTCACATTATGGAAATGGAGCAGGGTGCAGGTGAGAGCAGTGGAGGAGGACGAAAGGGTAAGGAAAGATAATTCAGGGGAAAGGTACCTATTTTTTTTCCCTCAAGGTTAAATAGGTGGAGGGCAGCAAACTGGCTGAAGTCTGAAATCAAGAATCACAGTGCCTTCCCCATATCTTGTAAAGAAGGATATGTGTTGAAATTATGACTTAAAACAAGTACATCAATCATTTGGCAACAATAAGTAAAATTTTATAAAGGGAACAGTCCCTGATGAATATAACAAAGTATATTGGGTTCAGCTACACTTCTATTTATCTGCACTCTAATAAAGGGCTCTTTCTATACTGGATTACCCCTTTCCTCTTGACAGATATCACAGTGATTAACATTCCTTGGCAGATCTTAGAGAAGTTCTGGTGTCAATAAAGTCTCACTAAATTGAGTTGAGTTCAGATGATAAATGTCTCTTTCTTTTCTATCTCAGTTCCATTATCAATGAGACAGTTTGGCATATAACTCATTTCAGGTTAAAACACCAACGTACTCTGCTCTCCTCAAAACAGAGTATATGGTAATATAAGTGAACTTACCCAAAACCAGGGGATACCTGGTTGCTGCTCACAACCTCCAAGCTTTAACGGGACTTACGTAGCAGAGGCCAGTTGTACAAACAAATGAGTAAGATTTAAAACATATTCTATTTTGAATACCACAGTTTCCTTAAGGGCAGTTTAATGCAGCATATTTTTCAGATTTCCTGTGTGTTGCATGCCACTGTGATGTAATCTAAAAAGATGCTCCAAACTGTGACAGACATTTTCAAATGCAAAAAATATGTTTCCAGAAAAACAAGGTTACTATCACATCAGATTTCAACAACGAAGGAAAGCTGGGCTGAAAGGTCTGAATTACATTTTTATGGATGCAAAAAGGCTAAAGCAGAGAAATTCTTCAGCTTTCTCTCACAAGAATGTGGGAAACTCTTCTTTCACAATCAGCCTAAGGAAAACATAGTACGTTATATAAACTGCTTTTCTGTCCTTGCACCTGTTGTTTTTCACTGTATTGTTTTGGGAACACTAAGACAGGTTTTGGATATGGGTGTCTTACCATGCAACCTATCACCTTTGAGAGGTGATGGCTCAAGAGGCCAATCCTGAATTTTCTCCAGTGAACTGTGTTATAAAAGGTAGACTTTTCATTAAAGCTTTGCTTTGGCTGTTTGTTCCTGACCTGAGTCCGTGGTCTCTTTTTCACCGCTGTCTGAGGTTTACAGCAACACATTTTGTGATATCTAAAATCTCTAAGGGCATGTAGCCCTGGCAATATGTGCAATACAAGAACTTAAATGTACTCCAACAGAGGCAAATGAACATTCTGAACAGATCATACTCTTTATGTTTAAGAACAGTGGTCACTGTCTGAACGAACAACTTCTAAAAGGCTATTAACAATGAGAATACATTTAAAATTTAAGCAATAATCCATATAGCCACAGCGAGGCTTTAGCAAGTGCACTACTTTGGAGGACTCCGAGGAAAGCCAAGTCTATCATTGCTTTGTACAGGGGAGGTTCAAGAAATGAACAGCTTAAGACAGTGGAAAGTCTACAGCAATAATCTGTTCTCCTTGTCTTCAAGAGTGAAAAGTAATGGACTTTAACTGCATTGAGGAAGACTCTGATCAGATATTATGGAAAATTACTTAATGGTATGGATAATGAAGCACTGGAATCGATTTCCTAAGAAACCTATAGGATCCCTGGAGGATTTTAAGAGCAGGTTAGGCAAGCATCTGGCAGGAATGACACAAGTTTATTTGATTCTGCCTTGAGCCACAGTACAAAATGACCTTTGGAGGTCTGTCTCTCATACCCTTATTTTCTATGGATCTGTATTTTTGACAGCTGGAACGGAAGAACCAGGTTTCAAATAAAATTTCTCTTTAGGCAAAACCTGGACTTAGGTCTTTGGTTTAGCCATAAAGCCTTCTTTTCTGTTTTGATTGCCCCTTTGTATGGCATGGCTAGTTGAAGGGAAACTCAACTATGATAAATAAAAATGCATGTGGTAAATGAAACCAACAGTTTTTAAAACACTACTTTAACACAATAATTACATTAGAGTCAAGAGTAGGATGCAAGACAGATATTTTCAAAGCAGAAGTGCCTCTTGCTAACAGTATGAATCACTGATCACTGAAATTACTTCCCAAGGAAAATGAAGGAATACTCTCTCTTGAAGATATGGATTCAAAACTGGCTATCTTTCCAGAAGATAAATTTTAGTCTTATAAACTACTGGACTCAATATAGAAATAATAAGTTAAATTACTATGGCTGCATTGTACAAAACTTCAGCTTTTTGCTATGTAAATATTTATTTTCATCTTTGTCTTCTAGTACTCTATTCCTGTTTGAAATTATTCATATTCTATAATCAAGTAATCTCTCTCTTACATAATAGAACAATTTTGTTCTGATCTACTTTCTTTTTTCTTTCCCAGAACAGCTACCTTTCCCATCGAAGATATTCAAAATGCTCACCAGTAAAATTCTGTTAACACTAAAATTTTCATAATTCTTTGGACTTTTAGATTCTCAATTGGGAAGAATATACTATTTTCTGTTTTTATAACTGCATATTATCAGAATTAGCTTACATTTCAGAAAAAAATAAACCATTTTAAAGTATAAAAATGGCTTTTATGGTTTCAAAAATATTAGTATGAATTATACCAACATTTTCAAAAGCTAAATAAAAAAATCAGTCAAGTGGAAACAAAAATTAACAGAACTTTGATTCCACAAAGCAGCTTTTTCCAATAAAATTCTATTGTTAAATGTTCCCATCTCACTTAAAATTTAATTTTTTTGTTAATAAACCCCCCCCTGCTCTTTTACTTTAATTCTGTCACTGAAAGTCTTTTCCTCCAGCATTCTTATGGCTTGGGGGGTTTTGTTGATTTTTTTTCCAAAATCTCCAACTCATCACCTTTCCTTTCAGAAACAATAGGCTGGAACTAAGAACAGAACAAAGAGAAAAAAAATATCTTTCTATCTCTGGCTCAGTAAAGCAAATTATTTTTTTATTGGACCAAATTATTTGGATTACCTTGTGTAATCATCTGAAGAAATCACTTTGACAGTATTTATGTCTTTCAGAAATGTCCACTGGGATAGATCCACACTTACTTCCATAGCATTGAGGGAAACTTTACACAGCTTTGGAGGCAGATGCCACCGTTCTGTAGCTCTACTGAAATCATTTTTATTTAATGAAGGTACCCACTGACAAGTCTAAGATTTTGTGAAGTGAATCGCAATAGACTCCAATTTCACCTCGTTGATATCATGCAGTGCTGATCTTTAGCCAGAATAACACTTGGTACAATCACAACCACACATTATGTGCTCTGTCAACTTAATTTGTCATTCCAAAAAGTAAACCCCATCTTATTTACCTACACCATGTGTTCAGACTGGTTACATTCATGTGAAAATTAATTTCTTATCAAGAGAATTCTGTACCAGATTGTCCATTATTTGATGGGAAGGTGATTCCAGGTAGAACAGCCTACAGCTATCTGAATCATTTCACTTCTGCTGTTTGTTTGCTGGCACAATATTGCAATTCTTCCTCTGTTCTGGAGTTTCCCCAAGATTTCTGGACTTATTAAAAGTGAACATCTGTGAAACAGAAATGTCTTCAGCCAACTCTTTCAGGATTCTTAAGTGCAAGTTAGTCAAGACAATATAAAAATGTTTATCCCTAGCAGATCTCTATTGTTTTCTGTCAGTACTGATGAGCTAGGAAGGTGATAAAGTATGTCACAGTATATTTTTCCAAATGGAGATGAGGAAATCCTTATTACTTCTGTCTTTTTTACTTCATCACTGTCAGGATTTTCTGCTTTCTCTAGCATCAAGCCTACCTCCTCCCAAAGGTTTCCTCTGCTGCTAATATTCTTTTCCCTGTTCTGTAACCAGGGATTTTGTAATAAGTTTTATTTCTCCTAACAATGCCACAATTTCTAATTTTTACAAGTTGTTTACAACTATCTCTATTTTTTTTTCTTCATGTAAGGTATTTGGGGATGATTATAGCCTTGTTTTTCTACTGGACCAGAATTTATTTTAGTAAATGATATCCTATGAATGTGGAATCAAGACTTACTAACCAAATAATAAACTCTTGCTGAGGAACTCCCTGCTTTCATTCAGAGTTTTACATCTCCAATTTTCCTTGGAAGCAAATTTATTCATCACTTCTCCCTAACTTCCACAAAATTTTTTCATCACTTCTCCCTAACTTTCACAAATGTGCTAGTTGTTGGGACTGTTCTCTTTTAATATATTAAGTATAAGTTACATATTGCTTACATTCAGATTGAGATCGTCAGGCCCATAGCCACTAAAGGCTGCTGCACAGAGTTTAATTCATCTATACCCATCAGAACAAGATCCAGCATAAAATTACTCATTGTCAAACCCAGTATGTTTTGTGTTAGAAAATCATCATCTATCATCCATCATTTTTAGAGGCTTTTCTACCCTCTGCACGAAGTGGAGCTTCCATCATTGTATCCTGGATTCAAGTCCCTCATGACAGTTATTCTTTCTATATATTAAAGACAGGTGCTGCTGTGGCTGGATTCAGTGGCCTGTAACTTACTTACATTAGTGCATGGTCCTGGCCTTTATTAATTAGCATAGAGTCATGGCCATTCAAGATTGCACATTTCAGGTTTCCCTGTAGACTTCCAGTGTTCAGAACTTCAACTCACCATATTCAGCCTTTCTACTATTTACACATTTTCTTCTGTATTTTTCATGTCGCTCTACATGACAGCTTTACTCAGAGAGAAAGATGGCTCTCTCTTGCATTAATGAAAAACATAAATGGAAATTAGACTGTAACACATTTTACATCTCCAAATGAGTTACTTTTAATACACCTCTACTCATAGACTTTGAGTCCTTAAAAGACTCTTAAGATTCTCCCTCCAACAAGTGGAATAACACAGTGGTCTAACTGGCTGTTAGACCCCACTGCTTGTAACTGGATCAAGCTTATTCCTGATTGAAATATTTTAAAGGGACTGGTAGATGGTCCTGGTAGTGGCAACGAACACTTTGCACCAACTTTATCTCCATTCTGACACTAAAGATCAGACAAGAGATCATGTTGTGAAACCTTGGCATTATTTCTCTAAAATCACATCAGCCAAAAGCATACTTGAATATTCTGCTGTGGATTTCCCTCCCTAAAGACCCAAAGTAACTAGTTTAGATTAAAGATATCTCTCTTCTGTACATAGTTCTAAGTATGAACCATAAATTCTACATTATGCTGAGGATTCAATCCTCTAGCAATATGGTGATGGACAACAAAAGGGTTCCTTTGTAAATGAGTAATGCTATCAAATTAAAAGCAACTTACAACAATAATTTATCATAAATTCCTTTTAGTTTTTCTTAACTGGCATTACCATAATTCACATGAATATTATTTAAATCATAATATAATTGTATAGCAAGGGTCTTGAATTCCTACATTCAAAAGAATTTATTTTTTTAAAGGCCATGGAATTGTACGTTGGAACAGCATACATATTTGACAGCCTCTTAATCTAAAAAGCCTGCAAAACTCCACCATTTCACAAGCTGAAGAGCAATTTTCATAATTATAATTACACAGAAGCATGCACATAAACTTGGCAATCCCCATCTAGGCGACTAGCTCAGACTAAACTTAAACTGTTAATGCTCCTTTGCATTGAACCAAGCCAAAGGGAGCCATGAGACCTGATTTTGCTAATAAAGCTGATCATCTGAGATAACACCCACTAAACTGCCAATGTTTCTTGCAGCTACAAGGGTCACTAAGGGCAAAATTACACCTAAGAAATCTCCAGAAAGAAAGAGCACTGTTAATAAACATTATCTATGTTGGAAATGGTTATATCTGCCCTGCAGACAACATACCCAGACCCTTTAAACCTGAGTTAGTGCCACCCCTAAGATAGCAAGAAGTTATCTTGCTTTAGCTGATGGCAAGCACTGGGGCCAAACCAGCCACCATGAACTGGAGCAATGTGAAGGTGTTCGTGTCATGAACACATGACTGCCTTGTGCAGCCAGAATCTGGGAAAAGAATGACACTGGAGACTCCACGCCAGCGCTGCGTGTCTGAGAGCACCGACTAAGCTGATGTGATGGGCCCAGATACACTGGCTGGAGAGTCAGACTGCACTACAGGTTTAGCACAAAACATCCAGAGCACCCCAGGGAGTCTGGCTGCAGTTATTCTGTCATGGGACTGAGTCCAAACCCTAATGCTATCCACACTTGTGCTGCGGGTAGGAGCACGAACTCCCTGCCCACTCATCCCTCCTAGAGTCGGTCAAGACAAAACTCAAACACTCGCAGGGCTCCAAAACTGCAAAACTTTGGTGCATTCTAAGTCCAAACTGCTGTTTCTGTGTAACAACATGAGGCACAAATCTTTGGAAGTGGTAGACTTCAGGTCTGAGACTCTGTTCTAGTACCAGTTCATGTTGCTCCCATCACCAGTATGGTAATGATGCAGTGCGAACACCCCTAGTACCCCGAGGTCACAAGATGTGCAAGTACAAGTCTATCACAACATGTCAAATATGCTGTTCACCCTGAAAAATTGCATTTCCATTTTCCTTCTCACCCATGCAAGGAGTCCAACTTGGCTCTCTAAATCCCTATATTTCCAGTGAACTGGAAAAAAAGTATGCCATATTTTCAGAAAAAAAAAAAAAAAAAAAACAAAAAAACAACACAGCTCTCATGTGTACCCTGCAAGCAGAGCAAATCAAGGTCATGGAGCACTGCCAAATGACATTTTTTGCCTTTTTTCCAGTTAGAATGGATTTCAGCACTGATTTTGGAAAGAAAAAGGCTACCAATGAATCAAACTGATGCCAAAATTCAGATATGAAAGTAAAAAATTCTAAGCTACAATACATGAACTGAATTACCAAAGAGGATGTCCCAGACAGATTCTCCCTATAACAGGACAACATTCCCAAATCCTTTTCTGAATCATATCCACCATGGACTATATCTATTCCTTTTCTTTGCATTACTTTACTTCTGGAGCAGGCAGCTAACCTTTCAAGCAGCTATATTTTATTTTAAAACGACCCAAACAACAAACACTTGTGCATGTTGTTAAGTTTTACAGTTGCAGGATGGTACAGAGCCTGTTTCTAACATGTTAAGTCCTCAGATACTTGGTGGTGTCAGTAAGCATTGAATGAAAGTGGGATTTTAGTAGTATACTGGTGTTAGAATATTCTCTAAAATAATATATAGATGCTAACATTTTAATGACTTGTATGACTTTCAATACTGAGAATTATTGCATAATTGCAAGAAAACTATACAGTGCACTTCTGAAGCAAATTGCCAAGGGATTTTTTTGACTTGAAGTAATCAAGTCAATGAAGTCCTGAAACATCAGCCATTATCAATAGCTCAGGAAGACCTCACTGATCTTTAAGGCATTCTCCAAAGATTTAGTCATTCTACAAGCATCTCTCTGCTCCCAGACACGCAGTTCTGCTCAGCGAGGCAGCACTTCTAGGCCAGCAAGAAGTCATCCTGCTGGTTAACAAGCAGCTGTGCTGCAAAAAAGGCCAAAGTGGAACGAAAAGAAAAAACTGTCGTATGTTCACCTATGATAATCATGCAACAGTGTCATGGGAATGCACACCTGGATGCAGCTTGTACTTCTTGACCTACCCAAGACTCCCCTGCATGTCACAGGGCTATGTTTGAATGATGCATGGGTCAAGATCTGGTTGAAGGTCTGTAAAACTCCTGAGAGCCCTTGAACCACATACCTGAAATACGACAGCAGCATTCTAATACTACACATGACCTAGCTGAGTGATTTCTATTTGTGGTGATTAAACCAAATTCGGGGCAACTGCAATTTGTGTTTTCCTCAGCAGGTTTATAGGGATTGCAGAAATAAGCCTTCCAAAATGGGATAAAACAATTCTGAAATCTGTTTCTAGTAAATTAATGTGTCTCATTGCATGAAAAAGACATTTTAAAAGTTCATGAAGACAGAACTCATTGCAGAATACTGTTGGCTGACCTTCATATGCTTCTTCTACTCTGTGCCCCAAAAGGCATTATATGCATGTAATTTCCAATATGGGAACAATTTGAGTTGTAATTAGGCAAATCTCAGAAGGTTCCGCCACTGATTTGTTCATTCTTTCAATATTATTCTATAGGACACACCAAAAACATTACATTAGGTTCAAGCAGGAGACAATTAAGAAAACTTTAATCCTGTTACAAGGGTATGTAAACATATCATCACTTCATAATGGTGTTATTACACTTTACATATTGGGCAGATGGGTCGTAGTGGTGTTCTGGCCTTTAGTGTTGCACATGCTGTCTCCAAATAAAACTTGCCATATTAACAGATATATTTCCCATTATAAGACCCTTAAAATGAGGTTTTTCCGCTAGAAACTGTAATAACAAATCTGTCAAAAGAAGTAGTGACAAAGTTAAGAGACTGAGACAACTTCTTTTCAATAAGCCTTTTGTAATAATGAAAAAAAATCAATAGATTAATATTACATTGAGGACAGATCTAACAATAATTAATTTTTTTTTTAAAACTCATTTCTATGAGGAGAGGAAAGTACCACTGCTCTAATTTGATATTCCGTATTTTTACATTTTCTTTTCAGGTTTGAATTTATGTGTCATTTCTATACCATTCATAAATATATAGTGTAAGTATAAAAAATATGTCTGTGAGCTTACACATGTGAACACAAATATATATATGTGTATGTGTGTGCAAGGAAAGGGATATATAGGCTCCATTACTATAGACATTAGTTGAAGACTAGTTGAAAGTCAGACCTTTTGTACACTGGTTAATACAGTTGAACTTAAAGATATTATGAAGCTTACAATATTTAATCAACAACCATTATTGTAGAACACTTATTCTTTATACTCAAAAAAGTCAATTTCTTCTTCTGCAAATTTCATTAAGAAGTAAGAATACAAGAAGTGAACTAATTGCATATGTATCTTATGTTCTTTTTGTCAGGTGATCAGTTACTACTATACCATAGAGTACAGAGAGAATCTTTTACCTTTATTTGAATTCCAAAGTGATTAATCTTTCAAGGTATCTATTCTCACAATAGGAAAATATTAAAAATCAGCTTATTTAGAACAATACAGAGTATTTTGGTATCAACATAAAATTATGGAGAAACATAAGAGAAGAAAATTTAAATCACAAATTTTGTGTGAACTACTCACAATATCGAACATGAAATTGGCAGTGTTAGTACTCAAAATTTAGGATCTACTTGATGAATCTTTAACACCAGTTTATATTCACTGCTGTGTTTATGGTCTTCATTTTGCAAGAAGAGCATAAAGATAGATCTGGGTCTGTGAGCAATAGAGGATAACTGCAGAATAGGAGAAAGGACTCTTGATGCCTCTCTTGGCATTCCTTTCCGGCTGCCAGTAATCAGAGGCATAAGAACTTCCTAAGATAGAGATTATTTCTTCATGTTATTAGCCTTTGAGTACCCTTTTCCATTAATTCATCTAATTGCTTGCTTAAATTCACATAAACTTTCAAGATTGTAAGTGCTGCACTTTAACTATGTGCTGTTTGTTTTGAACTTGCCATCCCATAATCTTCACAGAAGTCCCTTCATGTTTTGCTTTATGATAAACAGTGAATAAACATTCCACATTCACTAAAGTCAGGCCATATCTGATTCCTAGCATGTCTTCTACCCTCCTCAATCATCCAGCATACTAAATTAGGAAAACTGCATGTTAGAGGATCTGAATAAACTGAAGTCTCAAAACTAACATTCCCTGACTGCTTAATTAGATTGTCCTTTAAAGTTCAAAGTATTTACACTTCCTCTCTGAAAGAAATACATTTTTCTAAACTTTGCTTCAAAAAGATGTGCCTCAGTTTTTTGGGCCTGTGCTGGACAATCAGACTATTAAGCAAACTGATAGCAAAAATAATTAATAGCACCTCATTGTGGTTGTAAGTCAAAGTAAGGCAGATGTCAGTTCATTTATACAGCACGTGTGTATGTGACAACTGTCAAAAAAACTTTTTTAGAAAGAGAACAGGTTGTGTAGATTTAACAGGTGAAATCTCCTCTGTAGCATGCGTCCTTTAGGCATAAACCAGACAGTGACAAAGAAACCATTCTTTTCCTCCTCTGCAAAGTGAATCATATCACACAGCTGGTATTTGGGCACCACAGTTAGAATGCATCTATTTTTCCAGCTGAATCTGTCAAAGTCAATGTGATGGTAGCATTAGAGATGCAAGCCAGAACAAAATGGTGAGAACAAAAGAAAATGTCCTCCCTACCAACAGAAACACAACACAAACAAACAAACAAACCTGTTACTCATTAGGCTGATGCATGATTTCCAGCTTGAAAAACAAAAAATGTTTACTTCAGTTTTCATTGCTGAACTCTGACATGGGCTGTCATGTACAATTACACTCTGTAGGTGTTTGACTGAGCATTATTTCTTTATGCAAAAAGACTTCCTAACTCTACCAGTTTGCCTTTGAAGGGGCTTTGCAGCTTCTCACTTTTTTTCTTTGTAATACACAGCTCTAACTAAAATTTTTAAGACAACAGTCTTCTCTTTATTGTTTTATTTGCAAATGGGATCAGACTAAACTCTTGACTGAAGCAGAGGCAGTATGGAAGTGATTAAACTTTTGCTCTCATTCAGGTCTGTGGCAGACCGTAATGTTGAATTACCAGATTTGAAGAGCAGAAGTAGGAGGGAAAACAGTTATTCCCTGAAATGCTTGGGAATGGGGCCTCAAGGGTGTCATGGAAAAGATGTGCTCTGAACTCTGGTTGGCAAATCACTGTTGCTTCCTTTGGGCTCTACTTCAAGTTATCTGGTGTGAGCTGAAAATGCAGATGAGTGAGATGAGCTCTGCCAGAGAAGACATTTTTTGGGTGTCATCCATGTGCCCCTGCAGCCCAGCCTGTCCCCTTTCTCATCAGTGGCACCACATGCCAGAGATGCTCGCTGGCATAAATTCTCAAACCAACCAGCATCATCAAGCCACCTCAAGCCCAGGAAGGTGATCCCTCCATAGATGCAAGTTATGCTGTCAACCCTCTCCCTTTTGCTGCCTCAACACCCACAGTGTTGTCACCCACAAACATACACAGGATTCATCACATGAGTTTTCAAATTCACCAAAAGAAGAGAAAAATTAAAGATGTGTGTCAGACAGATGGTTAGGGAATACTGGTGGGAAGAAGGACAAGGACTGGCCACCTAGACTGGAGTCTGTTCTGGGAGCAGGCTTTTTGTATGTCCAGGTCAAGGAGATGTGAGAAGGCAAGAGACAGCTTAGAAACACTATCCAAAGTTTCAAACTCTGAGAAACCATTATAAATTTTACCTCCCTTCCAGTCCTGGTGGCTCACTTTGCAAAAAAGAGAAACTCAAAACCCAGGCCATATCATGGCTGTACCTTCAACATTGTCGGAGTAACACCATGGTCAGGCTTTACAGCAAAACTGGAGCAATACAGCAATGACCTAGTTACAAGAGTATTTTGGTCAACATAAATGTTCCTGAATGATAGTTACAGGCAGCTGCAAGAACACTATTTCCTCAGGCCACAATAGTGAAATCATTTTGGTGGAGTGTTTTTTTCAAATAAGTGAGTATAAAACCGTGTGTTATATACATTTAGGACTTGGACAACAGAGACATACTGGAAACAGATCTTATTTAGGATTACACAGAGTGTGAGATTATCAAATGCAGAGGACTTAATGAACCTATAATACTAAATAGTATTCATTTCTTATTCAAAGAGTTAACAATTACCTGGACTGTGACAACAAACCTAAGAGCAGTCTGTAAGCATTTCTGTGTACAATTCAACAATGTGCCTCACCAATCTTAGATCAATTAGATCAATTCCATTTAAATTAGTGGGTTTATTAACAGAAGACAACACACATATGGTAAAGCTAGGAATTAATAAATACTGGCTTAACACTTTTATACCTGTTCTTATAAATGTTGAGAAGATACTCATTTGTAAAACTGGCCGGAAATTCCACAAGATCTTCCAGATCTACTTTATCAAGTGTGTAGACTTTTATATATTGACTTTCTGTTGTTTTTACTTTTCTGTAGATTTCTTATTTTTTTATACACATGTAAAATTGTATTGTCGAATATTCAAGATCCACTTTTGTTTGAGTTCTTGTAACTTCTATTTTTTTTTCTAAATTTTTATGCTCTCTACTTAGCAAAACTGTAACTTTTAAAGAACATATCTTTTAAAAAATGTAAGCAGTGCCTGTTTTTTTCTTATTTCATGTGCTCTTTGCATCACAGTAGAAGAAACAAGAGCCTCCCTGTCACAGGAGGCTCTCAGACACAACGACTAGATCCCTACCAACAAACCAGGCAGCTCCAGGCCCTGTTCTCTGGCCCTGGGAGCAGAAGCATACTGTCATAGCATGGCCATGTGCATTTATTAAACTCTCCTGGCCTCTAAAATAAGAAGATCGTATCCAAACTGCCTTTTTGATAGTCCCTGGCCCAGGCTAACTCCTGAACCAGGACCAAGAACAGTACAAGAGTAAGCCCAAGCCAAACCCATGCCAAGGACAGCTCTAACACTTTAATGACAGACACAGCAGCATTCAGGGCCAAGACAAGACCTCTGGCACTGCTGATGTGCCAGTACAGACACCACAAAGGGATATGGATAATTGCCCAAGAGAGATGGGTGGCTCTTGGCCATACCCTGCAGCCAACACCAACATGAGTAGCCCCTCAAGAGCGGTGTAGGCTCCTTGGGAGTGCTGTGCCCAGGGATTCCCCTGCCCTTGGCATGCTGTGCCCTTAATCCCACCTCAAACCTGTTACACACTCCTTTAAGGAGGGTGTAACAGCACCACCACCTTGCTACTGTCCCATTTTATTCCTTGGTTGGCCCTGCTGTTCCCCCTTTTCTCGACAGTGTCCTCCAGCCCATGCCATTACCTGCAGAGCTCTTCCAGCATCTCTGTGCCTACAAACTTCAGCTAAAAAAAGCCTGACTCAAGACAAAGATTAACAAGGCTGAGCATATTCACAGTGCATGGGCACGTGTCCCACTGAAGCCAAGAAATACAGGAAGATAACCAAAGAAAGAATACACTCCAGCAAGATTCACATCTGCAGCATACTCTATTAGGACAACATCATGAGATTATGTTACTAACAGTGCCTGAAATATCTTCTGCTGAAAGATAGATTCATATTAACAGCATGTGTCGTTTGTTGGGAGCATTGTGATAAAAACAACTATCACATTTCTAGATGTTCGATGCTTTATAAAGGCTATGTGTCATGCAGCAGCCTTATGTCATCAGTGGGAGAGATTGAAATGATCCTTCTTGGCTTCGGAGAGGGAAGTCTAGCACTTAAACTGGAAAAAGTACAAAGTCACAGCATTTTACAATCTACTTTCTTTTCTTTATTCTCCTGTCTTCCCCTGTCTGCAGGTGACACTTGTCTTTTACCAGTTCACAAGGCCAGTCCTGATGAGAGTAAGGCAGATGGACATGTTGTTGATGTCCCTAAGGGGTGTCATAAGTCTTGCCAACTTCCTGACATATCTGCATTGCCCCCACCACTCCTTCCACCCAGGGACCCTCACCCCTCAGGCTAACCCAACAACTCACTTGAACCTTGTAGCTCAATTCACACCCCAACACCTCAGAGGGGCAATACCTTATTTGGGGACAACATGGGGACTAGTGAGTGTCACTCTCCAGCCCAGCAAGCAGGCCCAGTTGTGTGTGAAAAAGGTGAGTTCTGGGTCTCGGCCACTGCTTGTGAGCTTCAGCATAAACCACTGCAACAGCCCACTCATCTGCCTTCTCCCACTTTAATCTTTTCCTGCTGAATGTAGCACTTTTTTCTACCTCTAGGCTAGGAGCAGTTTCAAAACCAGAGAGAAGCAGGACCTTCTATTCTTTCCCTCTTTTTCCAAACAGCCTGGTGGGGAGGACATTTTCAATGAATGGAGATGTAGGATGCTTCCCAACGTTAAAGTAAATAGCACAGCAATAGGGGATACACATCATAAAGTCACCCCAAGACATTACTAAAGCTTATCATATTCATATTTATTTTGGTAGTAATAAATAATAATTCTGGCCTCACCACTAAATTATTTGGTTTGCTAATCTAGCAGTTTGCTCACAGGATTATTAAGTAATGTCGCTAAGTATTTTTAACACAGCAAATTACTTCCCAGGGGTGACCATTCTAGGACTATCTTCTCTCTAAGAACAGCGTAGATGTAAAGCTTAACTCACTGCAATGACTCCAGCTGGTTTTGGATCAAGAACTATCAGCCCTCACAGCAGTCAGACCAGGCACACAATCTGCTGAGGAAAGTGCTTTCAAGTTAAGTATCCTCCCAAGGACTGAAAAGAAGTGCTCAGTAATTTTCTTCAGAACTACCAAAATACTACCAATGACAAAGGAAAATGGGAAGAAGGAGCACTTGTTCCAAATAAAACAGAACTGCCTAGCTCCTAGAACCCCTTACACTTTTGGTTTTGTTATCCAGATCAGATATTTTTGGATCAGACACATTCTGCTGCTCAGACTCATCCCAGAACCTGGCTCCTGACAGTTGTCCTTCGCCACGCCACAGCTCTGTGCCGTACGCGATTTCACGGTTCTTTTCCAGTAATTAACATAACACCAAAGGGCAAGGAGGGGTTGTGGCTGAAAATTAATGCTACAGCAAAGGCCCATTAATCACAGCTTTCTGCACACCAAATTAACTACAGAAGGTAATGCTGATAACATGAAAAAAAATTAACTAGAGAAAGCTGCTAAAAATATGTAAATACAGCCTTAGGTTTTGGAACATTTGCCTCAAAGAGTTTTAAAAGAAGAAAACAATTATTTTGCTTTAGAAAACAACGTGTCAACTTTTTTCTATGCAGTATTAGAAACAGAAGATTAGCCCAACAAAATCTTAGAGGATTGTTTTTCTCTGCATTGGTTTCTGACCAAGGTCTAATTTGTGAAGGAAAAAAAATGCTTTCATTTCTGATGTAATCCTGCTGCCTACAGAAGTGCATTTATTGTTATTAATGAACAATTATCAACTCCTAGACATACAAAGGTAGAAGAGAAAAATAACCAACTAACTCTCCCAATATAATTAATGGCACTACTTTTCAGTTAAAAATCATAATGTCCTTAAGACTTGACAACAGCTTGTATCTTCTGAATAATGGAAAAATTCACTTTGGAGTTTTAAGCTGAAAAAAAATGCCAAACACTTTTGTTCATAATTCAAAAGTCGCTGAAGTCTAAGTGAAGACTTGGACTTTGGATCGCACTGCAACTTTTCCCAGAGGATTTCTTTTCTTAAAGTGGAAGAAAGCAGTCCCGATGTATAAAATTAGCTTATAGAGCATGCATAAAGAGAGTGGGCTTATCTCTGAGAAGAAACCACAAGAGGCACAAAGGGTCTTTAGTTTGCAATTCCATGTTTGCAAGAATTTCATATGTACCCAAATAAACAATATCACTCCATCATGTGGAAGATTTGAGCTGAGTCTTCCAGGAAGCCAAATAACATTTCCAAGGACTTTGTGCAGGATCCATCTGCCTCAGTTTACACGTCTGAGATTTAGTTGTCTAAGCCTGAACTAATCCCTATGTTCCCTTTAGGGTCAAAGAGAGAAGGAGCCACCTCTGAGAAACTATTTATCTTATCCTACAGCAGGCACAGCAGGCAGGACTATGTGCTGGAGATACCTAGCTCCAGGGGAATATTTCCTTTTTCAGATACAACCTCAGGTCTGTGCAGCTGGACTTGATGAGTCCCACTATAATAATGAGCACTGATGCTTAGATCAAAAAAGAATACAAATATATATCAGCCAAAGGACAACAGATCTGTGCTTTTTATCTCCACACAGAGTGAATGAGAAACTGTGATTTAGCTCAAAACCTAAAAAATCTTCTATGCTCATTCTTTTTATGCACTATTTTGAGAAAAATATGAAGAAAAAATGTGGAAGGGAAAGGGGGAAAATTGAAAAAAGACAAGATTTTCTACAGAACATCTTTACTTTTGGAGTGAAACTCAGTAAAAGTCCATTCTCTGCTGAAATTAAATTCATTATTCAAGAAAAAATGGAAACATTCTTGATATTAACTCCTCACAAGCATTAACATAAAGCTAATTTCTTAAATGGAAGAAAACAATTTTATAAAATTTCTTCAAATCAAAAAAAAAAAAAATTTACACTAAAGATTCTGAAATTTGAAGCAGATAATGTCTGCATGTGTGTGTGAGATAGAGAGATAAAGAGACAGTCCATGTGCCTTATCAAAAATTATGCAAGAGATTCAAATCAGGCCCTGACATGTGAGGCAAAACCAGATGTTTCAGCCCACAGAAAGCTTTTCATAAAATGCTTGAGGTTTTGTTTTTCTTCCAATGCAAAAAATGAAAATAATTAGTCATATTTTTAGGAGGTAAACAGAATCCACCAGAAAGGCTTTTTTTAGCCTGAACTGTTCTGGTTCTTAGATATCACAGGCAATTAAATACTCACAGCCACAGGGATGGGGAATGGCGGAGATGACCAACCATCACTGGAAGCAGGGCAGCATTTAATGACACTTTTTTCTTAGGTTTATCCAAGACAAACAGCAAAAGGAGGAAGAGGAAGGGGAAACAGCCTGGCAGAGCCACAGTCACCCACCCCACTGCGACTGCAGAACAGCTCCCCTGCCCTCGGAAACATTCCTCTGGATTTACACTGGAGTAAATTAGAGAAGAATTCACTGCAATAATATAAAACTGTTTGCAGTTTTAATAGGAAAAAAGGTTAAAAATACAAAGGGAACAGTGAAGCATCTTTTTCATATTACCAGTGTTTTTAAAACTTTATCAGACTCAAATTTAGCTTTTAAATGTAGGTCAGAATCAGAACCAGGTTTCAAATTCACCAAACCGCCCATGTTTTGTGCTTTCTGCTAAAAAAGAGGGGTAAGTTTATTAAATCAAAGTTCATGGAACTGGAATCTATAAACCCAGACTTATATATCCTGCTCGTTGTTCTGCGCTGATTTGTTTTGTGATGATTTAGAATCACCACAAGGCAAAACAGTGTCTGAAAAGAGAAACTGGGGAAAAGAGAGGGGAAGGAAAAAAAAGAAAAAAAAATAAAAATAATTCCTTAGCACACCCAAATGCTTCAGGAGAAGAAATATATAGAAATTTATGTAACTCAGGGTAACTTTATTAGTCCTTTGAGAATGCAACACAAGTGCTATATTGCTGTAAAATTTAAGGTGACTGAATAACCTCATGCTGGACCAAATACAGGCCCGTTAAATCCCTGGGAATCTCTCCATTGACTACAATAGGCTTTACATCAGGTCTCTTCTCCTTTTTTAGGCAAGGCGACACAAGATGGGGTGAAATTCTATCCCTAATGAAGTCAATGGGAGTTTTGCCACTGACTTCATTTGGACCAGGATTACAGTCCTCCTCCATTATCAGAACATAAAGCGTGTTTTCCGGATATAATCTGCTGGTTGTAAAAGAAGACAGGAACAAAAAACTGCAGCACCATCCAAAAGACAGCAGATATTACAAAATTACGATATTACCGTGTTTCCAAGTGGCGTGAGATACTCTAAAGAAAAAGGGGATGCAACCTGAAGCAGCACGAGTGTGTAGTAAAGGCTACATCACCCAAATTACTTGTCAATGCTTATTTATATTGCAAGCTGTAACACAGAAATTTTGTGACAAATAAGAAGCCAGGAGTCACATTTCTAAAAATCCTGCCTTACCTATGCACTTCTGCTGGCATTTCTGTGATTGGTTATCTTGTTAAAGTTACACAAAAAATCTCAGACACAAAATGTTTGCACCTGATTTTCCATTCTAGTTCTTCACTTTCCATGCCCATATAAAATAAATTTTTATTTTAAAAAATCCTCCAACCAAACCCTTTTTCTTTAAGTTGTCTTAGGTGTGGATAAAGAAAGAAAAACACTGCATGTTTTTCTGGCCCATGCAGTGTTGTGAGTTGTCAGGACTTGTGCTTTTTGGGGGTAACAGTGGGGCAGTTCTCTCAGAGCAGCCCTTGCACTGGCTGATCACAGGGGTCATGCAGTCATCGGTCTGGGATAAGGGATGCCGGGAGTGAGGGCACATCTTTCAGAGCTCACCCCTATCAGTGTAAAGCTCAGCTTAAAGCACAGCTCCAGGTGGGACTCACACGCCATTTAGGAGAGATGGGGAGGTGCAGCAGTGCCAGCCCTGGTGGACACCTCTCCCAACCTCCCAAATGAGCTTGAGCCTGACCCCTTCATTCTCTCAGAGCCAACCTGGGAGACACCCCAGAAAGCAAAAAAGACACAACACAAAATGAAACATCTGAAACTTCTGTCAGTCCAGAGGCAGGCACAGAGTGCTGTCTCTCTCGGCACAGCCTGCAGATCACAGCCTGCAGACTGGGCCCCAGATGAGCACAGCAGGATGCAGCTGGCAATGTACTGACTCATGTATCCACTGACAAGTAGCAGTATTAAAACAGGGCGTAAAGATGCCACAACTCTGCGTGAGTGCTTCGTCAGCCAAGGCAGACACAAGCAAGAGCATCAGCAAAGCCAGCAGTTCCCAGCTGGAAAGGCATGATGCTAGAGCAGATGCATGGCTGTGCTGCGACCAAGGCCCTATCCATACCAGCAAAATAAATGAAGGCTTTGGCTCCTCCCGCCAAACCGTGCCTAGGGGAGATGGTCAGCACATGCCAGGGACCACACTGCCAGTTTCACAAGAGAAACTGGGTGGTCTCAGTCCCCCAAAGAGCTCCCAACTCCCTCCCAAGCCACCATCCCCCTGCTGCTATTGCCAAATGGAATGGCACCACCTGAGGCTTATGGCAAAAGAAGCAACAATAGACAGAAAACCAGGCCCCTGACTTTCAGGGCACAGAATCCCTCTGAAGGGAAAGCTGGCGGCACAAAGTCTGGGAAACACTGAATAAAATCAGAAGAGCAAAGTAAAGAGGCCAAAACAAAATATAAGACAAGAGAGAAGGAACAGGTAGTCCAAGAGTAGCTTGAGGTCAGACTACAAGGTGAGCTGAAAACAGAGTCAGTCTGAAATGATTTTAGGATTCAAGAGCAAGCCTGGAGTCAAGAGGGCATGGTGGTGGCCTCAGCTGGTTTTCTGTGACATCCTGAACCCTTCAGGGCTCACAGCAAAGCCAGACTGAAGAAATCCACAGTGGGAAAAGTATTAAACATTTCAATCCGAGATGGCAAGTGAAAAATGGAAAAAGGGGATGAACTATACTGTTTGTCAGAGTTATGTCTTCATAGAAAAATAGCTGGTGGTTTAAATACCAAGGGCTAGCTGATAGTGGGCAATTTTGCAAGTGCTTTAAACTGTATCAAGTATTTAGGTCTTCAGCCTTAGGCATGATGCCCTGCAGCATCTCAGCTAGGAACCACCCCATCTTAGAGCAGACTCCTCTGCAGGGCAGCACGGGGGCTGCTGAGAAAACTGCCAGCCCCTGATCCCTCCCTGCCGGGCAGCAGACAGTGCAGAGCCCTGGGTTTGCAGTGCCCCAGGGAGCAGGGTGAGCAGGCTTCTGACACCACATTGCCGCAGCTCCAAAGCTGGGCACAACACCGGCAGGCAGGTGACAGTGCGGGGCTGTGCCTCTCACCCGGGACACATCCCCAGCTGGGGCGGTGCAGGTGGAGGATGCACGAGTGTCTGAGGGACACAGAGGGCTGCACTAGTCCACCTGAGGGTGAACCAACATGCTCAGCAGTTTGACAGTCTCACTAATTGTGGATTGACAAATATGCAGGCCAGTCTGAAAGCTTTTCTCTCCCCAAACTTTTTTCCTGGATGTGATTTTGGCAGCTAGCTCCCTGGTAATCATATCTCTTAGTCACTGTCTGTCACTATTAAGCCAGTGTTCTTTCATGCTGTAATTGCATCCCATATGTAAAGTTACTCCTAAAAGCTGCCTTTGAGAATTGCTTTTTCTTCTTCACACTGGGCAAACATTAAAGACCCAGGCACAAGTGAAACAATAGACTGTCAGGATTCCTTTCTGACACACTCCATGGATGCGATCCAGTTGGCCATTCACAGTATATTTACCCACCCAGCTCAGCTCCAAGGTAAGCACCTACACTCACTGCTGGAGTGGTGACAGGCTTTATTTACTTTTGCTGTAATGGAGTGAATTTTGCCACAAAAACGACCTTTGTTAACAGTGGGGGTACGCATGGGACAAAGATTGACACTGCAGAGGTGGATTGTGGATCACAGGAATCTGCTACAGAGATCTTGATACAGCAACAAAAAGTAGGGAAAAATCACTTTGATTGCATGCCAAAAATAATAATGTTTTGGGTTAAATGTAACACTATTGCCTCCACACATGGTTTGGTAAGAACCTTATGCAATGTGTCCAGCTCTGGAATTTGCATTTTAAAGCAGACCAAAAGTTGGAAAGGTTCTAGAAAACACATCTTCCATCAAGAGATGCAAAGAGTTCAGTCAGTTTAGATCCTCAAAGAAACAGAACTTTTAAAGCTTCTGAAGTGGAGAGTCATGATATGACCCACCCCTTAACTGTATCAGAGAAAGGCCCTAGAAGATTGATTGGCTGAAAGCGCAAAGTAGAGAAATGTAAACTGAAAATAGGACACAAATTCCTTACAGTGAGAGAGTAATTAATCACTGGAACATACTACCCAGGGAAGTGGTAAATTCATCATCACTTGGAGCCTCTAAATTCAGATTGGATGTTTAAGTGACATGTTCTAGTAGTTCAACAGCAAGTCAACAACCACAGCATCATTCATTTGTCTAAGTGTAAAATAATTCCAGTTTCTTACACTGCAAAACTCTTGCCTGGAATTGGGTGGCACTTGTCACAAAGTTGGTCAGATACACTAGGACAGTGGCCCCTTTCAGCCTCAAATCTCATTAACCTGTGAGCACTTAAATTGTTTTGTTTGTCAAACCCCTAACTTGGCTGTTAAGTATTGTGCACCTTTAATATGTTACTGTTATGCTGTAAGCAAATTTTGCAGATAAAGAGAAATTTTAAAAAAATGCATGTGTACAAGCAACAGAGTTAATTTGCAACAACAATTTGAGCTCTGGAATGTCTTACCTTCTCAGCACAGGCTACTCAGTCTCAGCACTTGAGTAATTAATTATAGGAAGTTTTTGCTTATTTTATTTTTTAAACCTATGAATCATTTGTTGATGAATTCATAAATCTCAATGCTTCAGCCAGTAGAATATAAAGGTTTCTGTACTTTGTTAATCAGAGAGACCCAAAAGGCTTTACAGATTAAATTCAGCTTTCCCTGGTTGACTGAGTGCATTGCCATAAATGGGTATTTTCAATAGAGAGCTGCAGTCCCTATTGACCACACCAGAAGAAAGTAATTTATAATGGAAGAGATGCTGGGTAGTATTATAAAGTAAATCAGATAATATTATAAGATAAATCAGATTAATAAGTTAACTTGGATCTCTGACAATTTATGACTGAGTTTTGGTATGTCAGAAATGCAGGTACCTGAACATGCATGGGTCAATGCAATGAGCAAAGTCCAAAGGAAGCTTTTGAGGAGAGAGGGCAGAAGGTTGTGATCCACCACAAATGTCCAAGGAAAAAAGGAGATGATGAAGCAGCTGCCTGTTAAAGAGAAGCAAATCCATGAAGTATTGCTAAATCTTTATATGGATAAAGGTGAATATTGAATCCTGAATAATCAAAGAGTGCTGGATTAAGAACTGCAGGTCATGACCAGTTTCTGTTTATTTCATGTAGGCAAACACAGTACAGACAAAATAGCAAAAATATTCGGGTATTTCCAAACAGTTATTTTCTGACATTGGAAAAACACAAGAGAAATGTGGTAATAGAAAAAAATGTAGACAAAAAAATTATGAAAGATGGTGGAGAGTTCTTCAAGAACTTGTTAGATGACCAGGTTGCATTTGATCAATGGAAAAAGACAGCAACGCCTCAAAGCTTGCCTCAGTTCAGTGATGTACTGAATGCTTGGAATTCAGAAGTTTTATTCAAGAAATAAGAAATCAAACACAAACCAAACCATAGAGATTAGCAGCTGTAAACAGCAGAAGTGTGTAAAATGGGCAAAACATCCTAAAGGAAAACATCGTGGTTGGCAAAACTAGTTGAAAGTAGAAATTTAAATACGAGATCAAAGAAAATTAATACCGATTTCTCAATGACAATTCTAAATAGAAATAATAAAAACAAATAAAAATTAAATAAACATGTTTTCTATTTGACCATGATGTATCTTAATCACCCAGGTATGATTAGTCATTTTTTTTATTTCAAAGAAGGAAAAAAAGGTATAAAATAGGGAACTAGATAATGTCTTGTAAGAATGCACATTTTAAAGCCATCAGCTTGATAACTTGAACTCAGAAGTCATAAAGGACTTGCCTAAAGAAATCACTGCTCACTTGTTGCTTATTTTCACTAAATCCCAGAATACCAAACAAGTCTGAAAGCACAAGATGAATGATCACCTTGTGCAAACATTTGAGAGGAGCAAACTACCTACCAGAGTTACATTACTGAATATGCTGACATCAACCTCAAACAAAAGAATAAAAAAAGCACATATGGAATTTAACTGATAACAAAATAAAGGAGAACAATATAATGAATACCAGACAACATGAAATGGGTTTTGGAAAATAGTGTTACTTAAACAAACTTGAGTTCATTCTCTAAGAAGTTTTTTTTGGATAAATTTGACTGTGTAGATGTAATAAAATTTTATGGGGTGTTTGACTTGGTACCACACAATATTCTGATATAAAAATCAGCAGTATGTAGTACTGAGAAACTGTATACTAAATATATTGAACATTAGCTTACTGATATAAGCCAAAGTATTTGTAAATAATGTAACAAATAGGGCTGTTTCTAGAGGGCTTACAAAATGATGGCTATAAACCTGAGATCTACATCCTACTATCATCAAGTATTTGAAAAGAAATTTAAAATTACAGCTGATATTTTTTATGGATGATGTAAAGACAGTGAATGGCAGACAAAAGTGAGGAGAGGGCAAGCAGAGTGAACTGTAGTACCCAGTAACCTGGGTCTACTGAAAAAAAGAGCTTTTCATAAATTCATATGGGCAAGAAGAAAAAGAATGGGCTGTTCCTACAAAACAGGAATGGTCTTTGGATAGTAGCAGTTCTGAGATGGATTTTAAAGCTGGAATGGGCCAGGCTGAGGTCCTGGCATCAAGCAAAAAGTGCTGCTGCAGCCCTGAGCAACCAGATAAAGTGATGTTATCTAAGATTAAATTCCTCCTGTATCTTTGGTAGGGCCAAAGCCACCACACTGAATAAAATTCTGACATTTTTAAAGAACAATATTTTACTCTTTTCCCCACTCCTCCCACACCCAGCAAGCACAGGCAGAGACTGAAGAACTAAACTGTATATACCACCAACACATCATTAACGATGACTAAAATTTTGATTATTTGATGGTTGTATACCACAGCCTTATGAAAATAAAATAATGGATTTCACAGTGGATTCTAAACCTGTCTGAACACACGGAGAAAATTATTGTCTATAGCCAAACAAAAACAGAATTTCAGTTAAGTATTTGAGTAATTTTAGATAGATCTAACAACAAAAGAAACAACCCATGAAGAAGGTGAACCACTCTTGAAAGGAAAGTGCAGGAGCTTTGCTGTTCTATCTGTGATTCAGCCAAATGTGACTTCTGGGCTCCAAAAGGGGTTAACTGAATTACATGTAAGGAGGCCAAACCAGATGATCTCATGGTCTCTACTGACTTTAAACACTACGGAAAAGGACTTTGTGATTGGAATGAGATGTTCTCAGATGGGCAATCCCAAATTGAGGCATTAAAAACACATCATTGGAGAGGTTCTATTAAGCACATGAAAAGCTGCTGAATTTAAACCTTTGTAACTTCAAAATTACTGATCCAAATTTCTTAGATTTTTGTCAGTTTATTTTATATTCCCTTTGAGGCAGGATTATTCCTCGCCTATCTATAAAATACCTCATGCTGAAGCTACTTGGAATTTTCTTTTCTCACTGTGGAAAATTCCGACTTTTCATCGGAAAAACGAAAAATAATAATAAAAAAAAATCTATTTTCAGCCAAAATGCTATTTTTCAGAAGAAACCTTTTCCCAAGAGTGATCATTTCTTCACCAAAATAAATTACTCTGTCAAAAGCAAAACTTTCATCCAAAAGCAATTTTTATGGAATATTTTCACCCCACCATATCTACAAATTGGTGGTGCTGTAGATAAACAGACCAAAAACACATTCACTGTTATCAGTTACATGCCAGATAAAATAAATGATTCCTTCACTTCACCCTGAAACTTATTAAATTTGACCTTTGCGGGATAGTTTTAAAAAAATAAAGAGTATCTCTGGTTTGGATTCTGTAGCTATGAAACTGGCTCACCTTTTTATCTCCTGTCTGTCCACAGGGTGATCAACATTTGAACTTTAGCTTAATCTATAAAAATAGTAAATATGATTTGTTTCCTACATGGGGAAAAGCTGAATAATCTAAGTGTGCAGATCTCAGCTGTGATATCTCCCCACTATTGATGGAGCAGTGGGTTTCCTGGGGAGCAGGAAGATTTCATGTTGTATCCCATGCCATGGGAATGACCACACAACTTGGTGCCAGCCATGGGCACTGGCATCAAATGCATTCACTGGGTCAGGACATTAAGAAATATACTACAGGGTGAAAGTATCTACAGTCATCTGCAGTATGGAAAGAACTGGACTAAATTCCTCCTTGTCATTTTCCTACTTTGGTTTCTAATTATCTTGCTTTGACTAATTTGTGTCAGAATTCATATTATTTACTCTATGGCCAGCCTTCAATTTCAGTCACTGCCATGGAATAATACTTTTATTCTGCAGGTTATCTGGTGACAGCAGAGTATATGTCCAGATCAGAGTGTTTATAATAATAATTTTACTCCTGCTAAACAATACAGGTTGCCTTATCACATTTTCTTCTATGTAACAAAAGCTTTTTGACTGAAGAGTGGCAAGAATTTTACAGGACAACGTCTCCTTATCCTAAGTTCATATATTTTAGTTATGCAAGTAAAAAAGAAAAGTACATAGATCAGGTGTAACACAATGCAGAGCACACAGCTGTCACCTGTTAGAACTCACTTGACCATCATCCCTCTAAACCAGTCTGGATCCCACTGGTTTTGTTCCTACAGGACAAAAGCCAGTGTAGTCTAAGAGTCATTATTTCAGGCTCCAAGAAAAAATGACAAGATAAAAGAATGAAAACCATGTGTAGACATCTCTAGGAGCACATTCAGGAAGATAAAATCCTTTAAGATCTTCTAAGACAAGCCTATTGCAGTTGGCTGGCAGAAAGAAAAAGAAATTGGGTTTTGCCACTCCTTTAAGTAAAAGTAATAAAGATGCTGGCAGAAACCCATCTCTTTTTTAAGGTTAATCATACTAGAGCTCAGTTTGTCATTCAGTGACATGTGATGTCTGGGGATTTTAAAGGAACCTCTGATTGTCCAGGAGGAAAAAGGTCTGGGCTGAGGATTTTTGGGGGCCAGTGTGGAGAGGTGGAGGACTTACCTCCAGAAGTAATTAGATCCTGCAGATAAAGGTCATGGCTCCTGTGATGGATGAGGGCAGGCAAGCTCCAAGGCACGCTGGGACAACTGTGCTCTCTGAACAGGTAGCCCTGAGCTCTGTCCTCTTGTTTTTACCCTCCTTCTCTAGTCTTTCCAACACTATTTCCACATCTCTCCTATCTCCTAGCTGTCCATTGCAGGGCCCCATCAGCCTGTTGATGACTGACATTCCAGACTGGGTTCTTGTTGGCAGCACTGGCTTTAAGCATTAGCTGCCCACAGCTGCAGATACATGCAGTCTGCCCTGAGGGCAGAACCCACATCCCACCCACAAAAAAATCCATCCCTGAAACGGAAAAGAAAAAGTTTTGGAGTGGCAGCAGAGAAAAAATATAGGGAATATATAAGGGGGGATACCTTGGTCCTTTCATAATGAGAGCCTTGGTACTAGTTGAAGCTCTTTCCTGAGCTGGGCTTTGTCCTTTTGAGGACACAGCTGCCCACAGATAAGTGCTGAAGACCACAGAAAATCTGGTCATATTGCCCATCCCAAATGATTTTCCAGGTGGCAATTCATGAACTTCATAAAGGATGAGATCCTGAGGACACAGACATCAGTACCCAAGAACTCCAAACAGTGCATAGGACAGTGACAAGAGACATGGGAGGGAAAACAGTGTGTGGTAATAAGTAACTGAAGCGTTGATGTCATGGGATGGCAAAAAAAGGAGCCACACCTGCACTGCAGCCTGCACTGCACCTGGCCAACCTCACTCCTTACACACTGGCTATAGGCCCAGCATAGCCCTGAATTTCAGACTGTCATTGTAAATTCAGGGAAGAAAGTAATCCCAGTTGCCAGCCATGAGAGTTTGGCAGCTAGGACAGAAACCTCAGTGGTACCACTGATGTCAGCCTGAAGGCTTGGAGAGGTGCTTTCAAACCAACCCACATCTGTCCTTCACAAGCAGCTTTCACCAACAGCCCAGTCACTCTGAAACAACACTTTTCTTGGCTTCTGTCAGAGATTTGTTTGCCTTAAGAAACCTCAAGGTTATCCTCAAGGATAAAGTCAAAATTTTCTCTACAGTTACTCACTGCCAGTTTATGCTCAGTACAAATTACAGACCTCAAAATTCTGGATGAATCCAAGGAGGTAAAATCAAAGAAAGGGGGGGGGAAAATATTCTGGCAACCATCCAGTCACCAATGGAACTGGAGGAAACCCTATCATATGAATCATTTAAAAATAAGATCAGTCTGGACACAGCGCTGGAAAATGTACCGTGGGGAACAGGCTTGTATTGGCGGGGGAATGAACAGGATGAGCTAATCCTGTAGGTCTCTTCCATCTCTTCCTTCTGTGGGCCCAGTCCTCACGGGACCTCGCAGGTTGGGCTCTTGCCCAGTTTGAAGATTGCTTCAAAGAGCATCAATGAGCACTAAGATAAAGCTAGGATGACATTGTCACAGAGTAGTAAGCACCTTTACAAAGGTCTCCCAGGAAATAAGACCTGATCTAAAACGTCAGAGTGGTTTTAAAAGACTTGATGAATGGTATATGAGAAAGCATCTCTTCTTTGACCAGGCAGAGGCCGAAGGCTCAAAACCCCTATCTGATACTGCGCCTTTTTGGAGCTGGGATTTTAGTTCAATGTATCGTTACAGACAAGGCCCAGCTGTGAAGCTTGGAGCTGAAGCCAGTCTACTATGGTATCTGTTTACATCCAGAAATTTGGGTTGAGACATTATCTAGTCAGAAAACACTGGCAACCTGCCTCATCCTGTTCAAAAAAAAACCTTGGATATTGCTAAATCCAAACATCAATAAGACATCTTTTTGGGAGAAGATGATGGAATAGAAAAAGACTCTAAACCTTCTTCCCAGTCACCACTTCAATAAACTGAATTGTCAAAGGATTGCTGTGATCAATATCAAAACCTTCTCTTCTCTGCTCATTTTCAACTTGCTGTGTGTAAATTTGACTGGAGAGGTGAGAACAGGCTTTTATCTATCAAGGCCATGAAATGAGCTAGGAAATGTGAGTTTCATGTCTGGTTCAAGTCAACACTCACTTTCCCTCCCAGCTCCTTAATTTCACTTTGCAATGGCTCTAAAGGAAGCACTAGTGCCTACTTTTGGCAAAATATTTTTGAATTCTCAGCTAACTGGTGCTTTCCCAGTGTGGAGTGTTAGTGCTGCTAGCAAAGAGGACGGAGAGGAACTGTGGAGGGTGGTGCAAGTGGGTAATGAGAGAAAACCAGCAAAGGGATATTTTAGGCTAGAAATCAGGAAAAAATTAACAGTGAAGCCCATTTGACTGTGGAATAGGCTCCCAGAGGGAAATGCTGGCAGGCCCACCACTTGAGTCATTTCAAATAAGACCGGACAAAGCACTAGAAAATATACTGCAGGGAACAGCCCTGGGCTGACCTTCAGGGAGCAGAGAGAAGGAAGGGGGGGAAATGGACTGTGTGACCTAACAGGTCTTTTCCATCCCTAATTTCTATGAATCCGTTACTGGCTAGTGAGAAAATGTGATGTAAGGGCAGCCTGCAGTGATTGGCAGACTAAATGAAGGTCAGGAGTAATTTTTTGGATGCCTCGAGCACAGTGCGTGTCCCAGGCACTGACCACACTCACTCGGCATGTTTAGCCACCTGGCAGCTCTGTTATAGCCAACCCAAATAGTTCATATAAAATTGAAGCGAAACAGCAAACAACCATCATTCTCAGAAAGGTTCACTTTTCCTGGGATTTCTTTTTCTCTCATTTCCTTTTTTTCCTTTCCCAGACAAACCAAAAACAAGTGATTGAGTTGAGGTACTTGCTGAGTGAACTCAGCCTGGTCAAGGCTGACTGGTGTCTGGTGGAACCATTGTTGGAAATAAATAAGCATTTACAAGAGGAAAGTCCACCTGCTGTACTTGGATACCAGCTCAGGCTACTCCTGGGGCTGCAGATAGCTCCTCAGACCTGATAGGCTGTTGTAAACATGGGCTAGAAATCCTGCTTGTCCTCCCACAGACAGACATGCTTCATCCTAGGCTATCCATGTTCCCTCCTCACTGCCTTTTTTCAGAAATGGAAATAAAGCTGCACGTAGAAAGTCCTGACTAGATCTCATGCCCCTACACTGCCAAAAACACCCTGTCTCCTGTGATTACCAGTGCTCTCTTGTGCCTGGGGCCAAAGTGATACGTGCTAGCTTTGTGTGTTTTGCTGGTGCGTTGGGATTGCCACTCCTGATCTTCCAGGTTTGTCTGCTGGAAGGAGGCAGGATGAGTGTTGGGCTTAGATAATGTAAAACAGCACTCAGACTGGCAAAGTATCTTGGTAAAGCACTGGAGAGGAAAGATGGGAAGAGAAAACATGGGTGAGAAGAGGTGGGGAAATTGAAATCGGCCAATGGAAGAAAAGGAGGCACAACTAACTGGGGTAAGTAGAGAGGAGAGAGGGGAAAATTGCCAATGGTAGGAGGACCTAGTGAAGCAGTAAAAAAGCCAGAGGTGCAGAGTTAACACACAAGGGGTCTCACAATTGAAATGCAGCTCTTCAGCTTGGGAGGATTTTCTTTGCCCTTGCTCTGGAAGGTCGTCCAAATTTTATGCTGGCTTTTGTTAAGGTGTTTTTATGGACTCCAAGCAAGTAAAATCTCACTGTACTGGAAGCACCCAGGGTGGGACCTGAGGGTCCTGCATGGTGCCTGTGTGCAGCCAGCCCATCAGGCCCTTGGCCTACACTGGAGATGATCTGTGGGGAGTCAGACCTGAGGAGGAAGCAGCAACCCCAGGCCCTTGCACAATCCAAGGACAACCAGGAGTGCATTCCCTGCTCCATTCCCCATCAAAAGCAAACGCTACAGCCAGCTCCACATCACCCCAGGAAGCTGATATCCCTTTCCATGATCCTCAAATATAGACAGGGTAATGAAATTTCCCCTTTGACCTTATGCCATAGGATGCTTCCCTCTGCCAGCTTACTTTTCAGTCACAAGAAAAAGAAAGCAGGGAACAGTGTAGCTTTAGTTTCCTCCTTTGCTTACCTGGCAAAGAATCAACTGGTTTATTTTTCTTACCTGTGGTTTTATTTGTCAGTCCAAGTATATCAAATGAAACACAGGTTTTGGTCTGGATGGATCTTGAAGAGAAAATGATACTTTCTTTCAACATTTTGTAGATCAGAAGAAGTTAAGCAATGGCTGTAATTACAGTGGTATAAGCCGCAAGTGATGTGGGAAGAGGGATCAGATGATGACCTTCAAAATTAATTACATGCAACAGGACCAATTGACCAGAGGCTGCTTTAGGAAAAAATGAGCCAATATGCACTGCAACCTGCACACAATAGAAAGCACACTCAGCAAATCTGGGGGGGAAAGAATTTATATTGCCTTATCATTGATGGATTCTTCAGAAGGACACATAAAGGGATAGTGTGTCAGACTCTTGTCCACCACCTTTTTTTTCACTATTTGCTTGTCAGAAAGGAGACAAAACAACTGAATTCCATATGAAGGCATACCTAAAGTTCATTTAGTCATTGCTTAAAATTAAAAATGCCAGGTTGTATTCATGCTGTTAGTCTGGGGAAAAAAAGACCTTTCAGAATCCCTCACAAGAACAGAGCATGAAGATTCCCCTTCTAGTGTGGGCCTATTTTTATGTTTATGTCTCTGAAGTACAAAGAGAGAAGCCTACAACCACGCTAACAGTTTTCAAGTTTTTGTGACTCAGAGATCTTTCCCAGAGGAGATTCCATGGATCTCATCTAGAAAACACATACTTAATGTGCTACCTGTTGGAATCTGCAGAGAAGAGGCTGAAATCCAAATGCTTTACAGGGGGGAAGCCCAGGATCTGTCTCTTCACCAAGCTACACTTTCAGGGTGAGAACATTCCAATATTGTGATCAAGTTTGTTGCTATTTCCAAGTTTATCTTCTTTTGGTCAGACATCAACATCAACATCTTTGGCCCATATCTCAGAAAGCAGCTAACACCTGCTTTCATACCAGACATGGCTGGACATCCAAACTTGGGGCTCCAGGGAGCTTATTTGTCTTGGCCCTGTTATTAACTTTTCATATAGTTTCAGACAAATCACATCAATTCAATATCCCCCCCCAGAGAAGCAAGGTTATGATTTCTCCTTTTGCTCATATCTCTGCCACCACAGCTGCTACTAGCACCTCTAATAACCCTCTCTTCACAAAAAGCCCTCCCCTGGACCAAGACCTCTCAAACAAGGTCAGGCTTTCACTGGGGAACACATCAGGTCTTCTCAAGCACCTGTTCTTTGCTGCTCTCAAGCAGTTTCCAAGCAAGAATCAAATTATGATTCTGTCAGGCCAAGAGCAGGATATGACAGCAGACATGAATCCCTGTCTGCCCAAGAGTTAATGAGCAATTCAGTTTTAAATTCATTGAATATCAAGCAGGCAGAGGAAGAGGACACTGAGCTGTTTCCCATGTCTCTCCACCTGAAGACAAGGCTTATAGATATTTTGATAGCAAAATATCCCCTTTTTCCTTTTCAATCAACAAAGTGTAAGTCTCTTGCTCATCAGTGAGCTATGCTGGAGCAGACTGTTTTGCATTTGGTAATGAATTGCATACCATCTTTAGATAGAGATCTTTTGGACCGGTTTTTTGGCATCTCCGAGGAAATATGCTCTCCACCTGCTTTCTGTCCAGTGCAAACACCATTCCCACAGCATGTTTCCCTGCTGCAGACAGATCCTGCCACCTAGTGCATCCAGATGTGTACTAGCCCCACAGCATACCTGGAACAGCTGCCTGGACCCCCACTCCTGATAAGGCATGACCTTATTTCTCCATAACACCCCTTTCCTTCAGTAACTGAAGGAAAAACACTGCCACCAGAAGCAGTTTTCTAAGACATGGACCTCAGCAAATATTTTTCCAGGACCTGGATCAATTCTCAAAAAAGCCATTTTGATTTTAATTTCCATTTAGAAAATGGTATGTCTGCATTTCTCTGTTACTAAGAGCGAGGAGTAAAAGGTGAGACCTCATCACAGTCTACAGCTTCCTCATGAAGAGAAATGGAGGGGCAGGCTCTGATCTTTTCTCTGTAGTGACAGTGAGAGGAACTCAGGGAATGGCCTGAATTTGTGTCAGGGGAGGTTTAGGATGGATTTAGAATAAGACTCTTCACCCAGAGGGCTGGTTGGGCACTGGAACAGGCTCCCCATGAAGTGGTCACAGCACCAAGCCTGAGAGAGTTCAGGAAAAATTTGGACAACTCTCTCAGGTATGAGGTGGTTCTTGGTGTTGTCCTGTGGAGGGCCAGGATTTGGACTCAATGATTCTTGTGAGTCCTTTCCAACTCAGGATATTCTATAATTTTATGATAATAAACCAGGCAAGCAGATGCAGGGGCACCCTATTTTGTTATGCTCTCCTTCTTAGGTTATATCCGTTTTCTCTGACTCACTCAGGCCACCATCCATCAAGGAACAATATTGTCTGGTTTTATGGTCTCTTTTGCCCCCTTGTTCTGTGGGGTTTCCTCTGTGTCATAAAATGAATCTCCTTTCCAGTCATAAGTTAAGTGATATGGTTACTGAAAAGAGAGAGTGCACAGCCCAAAACTGGATTAGAGATTGTCAGGAAAACAAAATGGGACTTAGGTCCATGTGTGGCCTGATTCCCCTCCATAAGACTGAGATACTCCCTGTAGGTGTGTGTTACACAAAACACACTGTCTTCTTCTGAGAAATCAGGTCTGGGCCGTGTCAGAGAGGGAATACCAAACTGGACACAAAAAATATGATATTTGACAAATTCTGTGTTTATCAAAGGAAAGTTCTGGTTTCATTTTGCAAGAACAGTTTATAAATCTTCAGGTTTGGAAGTCTTAACTCTTCTGCACTTTCCTCCTCACTGAGCCAATGATACTGTATTCTGACACAACAACCACCAGGTTTTTGCACTCTATGCTGAACAAGTATCCACTTCTTTCCTCATCTCTCATCTCTGGGAGGAAGGTATTTGTTTTCCTCCACAGTAGCAATATAATGTATTGCTTCAATCCTTCATTAGCTGCCTAATCCAATTCATGTCAACCTCTTCTCTTTTCTTCTGCCCTGTGTTTCTAACCTTGCATCTAGAGAAAAGCTGTCTTTGTTATCCTTTTTTCAAACTGTTGACCAGCCTCACCAAATTTGCACTTCTCTGTTCCTGTTTCTCCCATGCTTCTGATGGTAAATAGATTCAAACCAGTAAAGAGGTGTATGGTTTTTGTATCCCTCATTGAAATTACTTACCAAGAGCCTTAGTAGACTCTCCACCACTTGTGTGGCATTTATATAAGATCAGAGCCAAATCAAAGCAGCAGATGAGAGAGGCTGAGCCCAGAGTAGTGGGAAGGGGGATCCACAAGCTGCCTTCTCATGCAGTGCCAGGAAAGAGGTGGAGGACCCCTCTGAGCCAAAGCACAGCGCAGCTGGATGCCAGGGTAATGCCCTGATCCTGCTCCAAGGGAAGGATTGGGAACAGTGGTGGGGCACAGCTGGAATGGGAAGCAGCTTGTGGTGCATCCCAATACTCCTGGCAGCAGGAAGGACTGTTCCCCAGGTGTCCCCTCCTCAAGACCCTTGCCTACCTGTAGCCCTCTTCCCATCCATTTCTGTTAGTTCCCTGATGCAAGGTAGGACGGCACAAATAGTGGGGTGTTTCTTGCCCCATGGGGTCAGCTGGGGCTCAGGCTGTGGGACTCACCCTCCTCTGAAGTATAGGAGCTGTAAATCCAGAGGGGAAGTGGTTGGATCAGGTGAGGATCCCTACCTCAAGTGACAGTTCCCTCAAACTACCCATGTGTCTCAAATCCCTCCTGCCCTCCACTCAGATCTCCTCTCAAAAGTTTCATCACTTCCATTCCCTCTCTGGAATCCATGACTTTTCTTCTCCATCTCCAGCCTGTAAAGCTTCAGTTTTAAACTCCCTGGCCCTGTGACCTGCTTCTGAAACATACCTGCCAAAAAATAACTTTAATCACCTGCATATCTTCTCTGCAGTTCTCTGTGATACTTCCTGAGCCTGTTTGACCCTCGTGGTCTCCAAAAGCTTGTTGATCTTACACTTGCCTACTGGAGCCCTCCTGATTGATCCCAGCATTCTCATCCCCATCTCCTGAAATCCCCTGGCCCCTTCCAGCCCTTCTTCTCTCGCAACCCTTTCTGCTGCTGCCCTGAAAAGAAATTTTTGCCTACACTGCCAAAAAGCCTTCAGCCATCTCTGATTACAATGGAAAACTTTCTTCAAGTACTCTCTCTCCCAGCTGCAGGAAATCCTGAGGGGCCTATTCAGTGACCTCCATAATGAAATAGGTCAGATTAGATAACCACAATAAGCTTTCCTGGCCCTAAAGGCCTCCTGAAAAACAAATTGCATGATCTAGCACATAAGAACATGGATTAATAAGGACATTCAGGGAGGACAAACCGCGTGTTCCTAAAGCCTTTGAAACTCCAGATGCCAAGAGCAGTCTAAGCCTATAGATCTAAAGAGGGAGGAAAACAAGTGTAAGCGCAAAGGAACAATCTCTGTAGCCATGATAATTCCAGCATTACACCCATATCATTTGTTTTGTATTATTAGACAAGTTACACAGACATCCCGTATTCCCCAGTTTGAACTAGCAAAATGCCAATGGACAAGGAAAAAAAACACAAGTTTGTTTTTGTAGGAATAATGTGATGACACATTTTCAGCAATATATACTATATCGTCAAGCCCTCATTAGACAAGCCAAATATTTTTGGGTAATTTCTGCAGTAAAATATGAAAGCAGCAACATTCAGACAGAGAGGCTGGCTTTTGTTATAGTGGGGCTCCAAGAATAACAGCTTGTGAATTACCAACACCATTGTTTGGAGAGAGAACGTTGCTTGATATTAACAAATTCATTAAGCCCAAACTGACACGCCTGTTAAAGCAGCCATTAGTCTCAGTCCTTATGGATTTGTGTCCAAACATACCAAATGACACCAATCGTGGGTACTGTGTTGGGGCACGGATATGTTTTCCAGCAGATGTTAACGATGATTTATGACTCACATTTCTTCCATGTACTATGGCATTCGTACAACTGATTTGTGCTACGTGCTTGCAAGAGTCATTTCACCCACCCACAATGCCAGGGAAAGGCGATTGTCTCTGTGGATCAAAGGCAGTGAGGCTTGGAGCTGTTACAGGAGCAGCACACAGGTGTCTGGAGCAGGGGATGAGGAACACACTCCTCTGCTAAGGCCCACCTCACCAAAGAGGATCTGAGCCTCTCGGTAATTCCTTCCCTGATCTCCCATCCCAAGTTATCATCCCTGTGGACAACTGAGCTGCAGCACATGTCAGTGTTCCCTTTGTCAGGTAGGGACCATGCACAGGGACAGGGCATGAGCCCCAACCTAAATGCAGTCCAGGGCCTCAGCACATGGCAAACTTTTTTTCTTTCTCCAGTAGAAGCTGCCAAAAGGATTTAGGAAGATGGATAACAATTTGCCCAGGAGAAATTTGGCAAGGACACCAGTGTGAGTGTTCCAACCCCTCTGATAAACTTCATATGATATTACAGCTGTAAGTATGCAGCAACTGTGTCTGACTACACAAAGTTTATTTATTTGCTGCTTGATCTGGGTTTTTTTTTCTATCTTAAGGACAGTTTCTCCTTGTCTCCATCTCATATCTTTGGGAGATTTGATCCAGGATAACAGAAGGAAAAGTGGGTTTCCACAGTATTATCAAGAAAAATTACAGCAAAACATGTGGGAATCTGTACTTGAAGTACCCCCATTGCTGAACATTCATTTTCCTTGTTATCTCCTCCTTTTCCAAAGGAAATGGTTCTGCCTTCCACGTCAGCTGAAGCTCCCATTTGCACAGCAACTTCAGAAATCTCATACTGTGTAAGGCTATCATGTTAGACATTCAGATTTGGATCTGGAAGGTCACAAATTTGAGTGAACATCAAAATATGACACCATTATGGCAGTAATGCTCTTTCCATTCCTTAAAAAACTATAGGAACAGTAACAGATACAGAGACATTGAAAGATAAAAGTTTTTACAGAAGCAGCAAACTCTTTAAGGGTCAGGCTAGCCTAGGTTTAGCCCAGTTCACCAAGTAATCTTTCTTGAAGTTCACACAAATCAATTTTAGACAAGGATCATGCTAATTTTCACCTTCTTACCTGTCCAAACATTTCATTTATCTCCAAAATGACACTTCATTGTCAAAAGAGATCTCATGAGTACTGTAGAGATGTGCAACTCCCATCATAGTTAACTGACATCATACCACACCATTTATGTAGCACTCTCATCTGGAAAATGTTTCTTCCCTGCAGTAGTTTACAGACTATATGGAAGAAAAATGTTAAATTTGGAGTGATGGAGACTTTCAAGTAAGAAAGAAACTCAAGGTTCTTTTTAATCCCTAGGTCCCTGGGAAACTCAGCTGCCAAGTATCTGTCCTACCCAAAAAAGTAAGCCAAAGCCCTACTCCTATGTGTCACTGTCTTTTACCCATCAAATAGAGCTAAGCTTTAGCTGGATTAAAGCAAAACTGCACAAACCACCAGAGACACATTATCAAACAAACCCTTAGACAGCATGGAGACTACCATGGCAGCATCAGATAGGAAAGACAGATCAGTGCATTATCCTTTTGTGTAACCAAAGAGTAGTATGAAGTAGCAGCAAATCATCCGTGTTATTCCTCCACCTCCCTCAGGGAATCCATGTCCCAGTGAATCCAAATCCACTTCTGCAGATCTGTAAAAAAACCATGGAAAACCTGCTTCCTCCTTGCTCTGTCACCAGTAACAAAACTTGACCCCAAAGCCCCCAACAAGCCTGTGGTAACCACAGTAGTAACCATAACAGGACAGATTTCTGTCTTGTCAAGCCTTCCCTGTACCAATACTGATCAATAAGTTACGTGCTGTACCTGTCACCTGCATACACGTGCCCACAAAAAGTCAAGCATTGACTCTTTATTGCACTTGTCTGTGTTCCTTAAAGCTTGCAGCACAGGATGCTCACTCTAGCTCATGTCACCAGTGTAAACTCCCACAAAATAACAGTTATATTCATAGCAGAAAACCAATGAGTAAATTAGCTGACTTTGTTATTTGAGAGGACTGAGGACAATGTTCTAGAACTTCTCAGGGGCATACAAGCTGTAGCCCTGAGCTGCAACAGCCCCAGAAAATTCTGTTATTTGGGAGTGTGGGTAGAGTTTGTGGTTTGTCTCGCACTTTGCTGAATCCCTCCGTTTACTCAACTCTCTCTTCTTTCACTCCCACATGTAGTGGCTGAGTTCTGGCACCCTGTCCAAGTCTCCCCATCCTGGGAATACCGACCCCATTGGTTCTGGAATCAAAATGACCACACGGCACTTATAATATTTCCAGACAGACATAAATACACAGATTAGTCTTTTCTGCATTTTTCCTCATAAAAACAACAGCAGATTCAAAGCGCATTGGCACAAGCACTGAGATTAAGTATTGCAACCTGCTATTGTTGGCAGGGTTGCTCTGGCTTCTTCTGCTTTCCCCACCTCCTTGTAATCCTCTCTCCTCTTGGAGAGTAGTTAAATGCTATGTCCATTCATGTCACCACGGAGTAGTTTTGGCAGATGCATGCCCCAAGGCTGGGATGTTTTTACGAGAACCGTTTTCATATTTCACTGTTTGCCTGGCTGATCCTTTATCTGTTCTAACAGTTATACAACTAAACATACCGAACCTTCTGTCAGATGATTACATATTCCATGTTGAATTGCAGGATATGGAAATCATGCCAAACACAGTCTTGATCTAACTCTGTCAACTTCAGTGCATAGCTAAGAATTAATTCAGACCTTAAACTCCTTTACGCTGGTCTTGGAGAATAAATAGAAGCAAATCATCAGTAACATGTCTTTGGTTTTGTGCATCTATGCCTTTCTAGACCTAAAGGCTCCTGTGGATGCCCTTTAGCTGTGAGTGATGGGCTTGTATATACCACCCCTCTCCTCGGAGGTGAGCAATGAGGGCATTAGAATCCCACAGTCTGCAGCTGAAAGCATTTTGGTCTAGAAGCAGTGGTTGCCAGGCTCCTGAAGAAAAAGCAGATGGAGCCCTTCCCTTCGCTCCTCGCTGTTGAGCCGGTGGAGGCAGGAGGCAGGAGGGAGGTGGAGGTGAGGGAGGGAGGGAGGGGCAGAGAGGAGCTCATCTCCCTTCTCCACCTGGCAGCATCCCCCCGGTGCTGCCGGCTCTGGCTGCACAGCTCCCAGCGGGCACGGGCTGCACTCATCTGCTCCTGGTAGAAAAATTCAGGGCATTTTTCAGCTTGCACTTAAACATCCCCGAGACCATGAGGTGTTTGGGGTTTTTATGAGGAAGACCTCATTCCTTTTTGAACTCATGATTCCCTAGAGAACTGCTTCAGGAGGAAAAAGCTGATCTTATATATTCCCCTATCATTCAGCTATTGCTGCTGAATCAAACCATTAATACAGCCTGAGGGTGTGGGGTGTACCTGATCAGAAGTGAAGGAGACAACTGATGATTGTAGCAAGAGTTCAGGAAGGGTTTTCTCCACAGGAGAATTGTGAGAGAGAATGGACACATGGAAAGAAGGAAAAGCAAGTGTACTGTTCATGTTTAAAAAACAGCTATCTGTAACTTAGATTTCAAGATTTTTTCACAGAGTCTCCAAGTCCTCCTATTAATATTGCCACTCAGACACCTCCCAGACATTTTAGCCAGCTTATCATGTGTTTATCTTGTACTTTCAGTGCTGTTACCCTGATCACAGCTGCCCACACACAAGCAGCATTCTTTTGTATTAAAAGCAGAGAGGGATTGTGCATTTATTAGGGGGTATTTTTCCGTGTTTTGACAAGAGTAGCAAACTCATCTCCTACTAGTGTCAAAACAGCATAAAAGAGGCCAAAGCAAAGGAAAACTTGGTCATAAAAAGGTGGGAAGTTTTCAGCAGGAAAGTTCTTCAAAAGTATCACAGAGAGTGGCTGAATAATCATCCTCAGCATCTCTGTGAGACTCACACACTGAATTTCTGAAAACAAAAAGTCATGTCCTGCTAATATTAACATTTGAGTTCCTCAGTCCCCAAAGCTGGGGGACCACAGAGCCGTTCTTTGCCTCAAACCATTTTTCCCTGCATGACTTCTATGCAGCCCCTTGCTATCCCTGCTCCTCTGGACCCTAACAGCAATTTCTGCTCACAGCAGATTTAATGAGGACTGCATGTTGCTGGCTATTTAGTTGGCTGTAGCTATAATTAGACAGCTGACAAAGACTGGATGGTTGTGTGCTCTTTTTTTCTGTGATTACATATCATAGTTGGTCTGTGTGCAAGACAAGAGATGATTTTTCTTCTTTGTCACTCCCCAAACTCCTCAAGGGAATTGATAAGAGTACTGGCTGCTTTCTGCCACTTACCTCACTACTAGCAAGGAGACACTGTCATCATTTCTAAGCCAATAAGTGTGTTGAAGTGACATACACAGGAATTCAGTCAGTCACCTGCCTACACCAGCACTTTTCCCTCTTTTTGCAGCAGTGCTGGGGTTTTGGGGGTTTTTGCGGGGAGGGGGAATATAAACAAATATTTTAATTTTTAAATGCTGTGCTTCTTGTTTCATGAAAATAGTTGGTTGAACTGCACATCCCAGTGCACTATGATATCCTCACACAGCAAAGGGAAGCAGTGAAAGGTGGCAATTCTGTGACTAGAGCAGGACAGAGATGGGGTCAGGCCTATATAAGAAAGTGTGGACATGAAGATAGCTTGACACAGAGCGTTCTAATAATATTTTTCACCTGAAATATTTATTGATTTTACTCAAATCTTTCTATTTTTCATGCAGAAGATTCAATCTTCCCATGAAATTAGAGCCTTTTAAGGAAAGAGTCAATGAAAATGTTTTTAAACATAATGTGCAAGTAGAACATTTGTTAGTTTATTAAAATAAACACATTATCTTTAGTAATCACTCACAGTAAAAGCCTAGACTCAAAGTCAAGCCAGAACATATATTTTGAGTGAGAAGACAGTATTTCCAAGACAGTTGCTTTTCTAATAATAGTTCAGGACCCTACCAGCAACCATAAAACTATCTGTAAAACTACATAGAGCCATTCTTCATCTCCAGTTCACTGAGATGAGCAAGCACAGTATTATTACCAAGATAAGTGGGTAAAACAAATTCCTGAAAACTAAAGACTGATTTAAAAAATTTAAAAAAATAAAGGACAGACTTTTGATCCCTAGACTGTGAAATCTCTCAGTGAAGGCAATGGAAATTATACTCGTCTTAGGACAAGGTTTCTACCCTACCAAAAAAGGCCATAAACACAGAAAAGTCAGGTGACAGATAACTGGCACTCTTCATAACCTGAATTTGCTGTGGATAACACCATATCTATCCAACCAGAACCTGCCCAGAAAAAGATGGAATTTTTATCCCAAGAGAAGCAGAAACCTCCTATAAGCTTTGCACTCAAACATACGGAATGGAAAGGTAGCCCCTCTGTGGACACTGGCCAGAAATGGCACTGCTAACACTAGGTTTTACTTCATGGCATCAGAGGGATGCAGGAGTGGAGGTAAAGCCTATGAGACTGCAAGAAAAGCTCCATCCCAGCTATACTGTGACCAACCCCACTCCAGATGTTACACATTTTCTATCAGGTTGCTTCTGGCAAGCGAACAACCAAAAGTAACTTATTCATTTTAGCAGCTACCTCCAATTTCTACCTTTCTTCCTCTGTCAAGAATGCCCTGGCTATTGCTTAGATAACACAGGAACAGCTTTCCCACTGTCTCTCCTGCTTCCTTCCACTGTTCCATAATTCAGCACAGCACCTTGTAACACTAAGAAATTATACCCTAGGGTATCATTCCTAACACCTTCCCAGTCCCCCCCAACAGCTGCCCCCACTTGACTTTTGGGCAGATCTCCTCACAAGTCAAGCGGGTTGGTAAAAATAGTTCTCCCTGTCTGCCCCGCTTCTGATTCATGGTCCACTTAGGTAACGTCTCTTTCAGCTACATGGAATGGCTGGGGCCTCCTGGACCCCAGGGACATTACATCCTCATAAATAAGGAGATTTATTTACAGATATAAATCAAGGCACAATGTTTAGAACATGCTACAGGGAAACAGTAAAATGCAAGGAGAAGGAAAGAAGAATAATCAAAAGTCGAGGATTCTGGCCAAATTCTTCTTAAAATAGCTCTTCCAAGACATAGTGAACATTGTATCAAACTCACACAGGATCTTTGCTTCTTCATGACTCATTTCACTTGAGCTGGAGAGTAACAATTTCCTCCCTAGCCACCGACTCACATGGCTAAGACTAGGTAGACAGAGCTCAACCTGTTGTGATTGATCAGGCCCCTCTTTAGGGTAAACGATGCATTTTATCAAACACTAGAGTACATCAAGATATCAGCATCCAGAAAATCATCCTCTTTAACGCACACTAACCCCCTGCACACCCACACACACCCGTGCACACCCAGCCCGGTGGCCAGATCATCACCTGCTAGTGTTAACATGCACACAAGCAATTACAGAGCAGACATCTGTTCAGGATGTTGCTCACTGGATCAGCGTCTTCACACCGAGATGGCTGCAAGTCTCTGAAGCATTTATGTTCTGACTCTGTGCTGTCTCCTAGTGCAGGATGGTTTGCCTGTAAATGTCCCTCGTGCTGGCACAGCATTCATTGGTATGAATTATGCTGGTTCTGATTCAGAGCTAAAGCAATGACCCTAACAGGGGAAAGTCAGCCTTGTGCAGACGAGATGAAGCCCACTTCTTTCAATTATCACTAAGTGGTAATTATGGAGTCCTAGGTGTAAGAAGGTTTTGCAAATTTTCCTATAAACCGTAAATAAACAGTGTCAATAACCTATTCTGTTTGACAAGATAGGCACCATTTTAGGGAAATCAAACAATGATTTGGAAATTAAAAACAAAACACAGGTCAGCTACAAAGTCTCATCTCAATTATACTAAAGTTTTAAAATGTTCCTCAGAATGAATGCCAAAGCAAAGTTTGAGTTTTCACAGTGATTTGTGAATATAGACTGACGCAACTCCCTCTGAGGGCATTGGTAATATCTTGAGACTGGCCTCGAAGGTAATTAAAAATTAAACTGGATAGTGGTTGCCAAGAGGTGGTAAATGCCCTTGCCAAGTCCCTGGCCCTCTGTCCTGGCATGTTGGTGGCAGAGGAGCATAGCCCTGGCCATGACACTGCAGAGGTCATCATGCCCCATCTTCTGCACCTCTGCACCATCGCACAAGCGACAATTCTTCCTGTGCCCATCAGTTATTAAAAAAAAAAAAAGCAAAAATAAATGTGAAATTCATGTGAGCTAGACATTACTCTGGAGTTCACCACACCTGACCTCAGGTGTCCATGAATAACCCATGGGTAGCCCAGCACCTTCATACATCCAGCCTAATTGCCCCTTCTCTTGTGGGCTGAGCCAGGCAGAGCAGTGTGATTTTCAGGATGGGCTATGCCACGTGTTGAACTTGGAGCCCTTCTCTGTTCCGCTGTCACTAAATATTGCAAATAAGGCGAGAGAGATTGGGAGGAGAAAAGAGAGAGACAGCGAGAGCAAGCACTTGTATCTAATACACACACAACAAATTTAAACGGCACAGTTGTCTAATGCTGCCCAGGCCAGCAGCTGGAGCTGGGCACAGGCTGCACCCCGCTGCAGCACAGCCCCAGCGCCACAGCCCCTCAGCGCCGGGCGGGAGAGCAGCGCCCACGGGGCACCCACTCATCCCCAGGCCACCACGGGGATCAGGCTGGCCCTAAGCTCCTGGGGGCATTAAGCCCACAATGGGCAGTGCCATGGGAGTGCCATGCTGAGGTGGAGGCCAAGCGAGGAGCCAGCGCCAAGGCAGCTGAGCCGGCTGCCGCAGGGCACCCGGGCTGCTGCTCGCGTTCGGTGCCTGTGCTTTATTCCTATCCTGAGCAGGTGTTCCACGCCTCCTCACCCTGCACATGGGGCTACGTTCTCATCCTGAGCAGATATTGCATGCCTCCTCTCCCCGGGCACGGGGCAGCAGTGGCTGAGCCCGCCGGGCTGCCGTGGAGCCGGGAGCGGGGCGGGAGGAGGCAGGGATGGCCGACACTTCATTCAGCGATTGCAGCCCTCCTCCAGGGCTCAGACTGAAACAAGACATTGGCAGGACTGCTCAGAGAAATGATTTCATCCATGTATGAATTAAGCCAAAGAACACAGTACTTGTCCCTTTGGTGTTTATTTTAAAATAATTATTACATGTTCCCTTTTCTTTCAGGAACATTAAACACAATGCTGCACATGATTTTGTTCAGGAGGTCTGCAGATGGCTGAGATGGGGGAAAGTCAGTGGCAAGTACTGACATATGCACTATGGCAAGTACTCAAAAATGAACTCCTCATTCCCTTCAGCCTGAGGAATGCTGAATTCCGATACCATTTTGGGGGAAATGAAGATCAATAATAGCTAGCAGATTTATTTGGTTGTTCATTTTTCTGGTGCTGGGCCACCAGTCCTGTTGTATTTTCACTCTTTAAATCGAGAGCAGACCTTTGCAACGAAGTGCCAGCATTTGGTAGCAAGAAAGGCTTTCCTCAAGCAGCTGTCCTCTGAAAAACATGCCATGGTTTGAAAATGTGGTTGCAAAATGTGGACAATTTGCACAGGAGTTATTAATGTTTGCAAGAAAATGTGCTGCTTCATCTCCATTATGGTCATTAAGCACAGCTGTGGTTTTGCAAGCAAAGAATTCTGCATTCATTCTTAGAGCTGAGATTTGAATTTCAGAAGCAGAGACACAGGTAGTTCCTAGAATTCCTCTCCCAGCTACAACACAAACATATATAGACACTGGAAAAAGACTTCCCTTTATCTTAATGGACCCAGCACAAAGATTGCAGAAGAAATTTAAAACAGGAGTTTGATGTCAGATGTTTCATATGGACCATATTCTCACAGTGAAATGGGAATATATACATACATACATCTACATATATATATATACATATATATATATAATGTTTGGGGTTTTTTTAAGGGAGACAATACGCTGTCCAGGAAAACAAAGCAAGCCAGCCAGCTCTACAACCATTTGACTGGGAGACAGCTCCAGAGTCAGTCCAGTACTGGCAGTACAGCTAAGCCAGAGCTCTCCTATAAGCCAGATGACACACTTGGAAAAATATATTCCAGAGCTTGTTATCCATTCCCTGCACCTGCCAAATTTGCCCATATGAGACCACAGGTGTTGGCTCAACCCAAGGAGGAAATGGATGAGAAAAGGCAGAAAGATGAAGAGTATCAATATCTCAAGCAGGGAGTATCAAGCCAGAGATGAAGTTGCCACAAGCCAATTTCTGATTAAAGGATTGTGATGTTTAGAATGTCCAGTCCAACAAAGAGGGTGCTTTTTGATACCTGCATGGGCAGATATTTAAAAGGTCAACATATAAAATGGCAATCCAGCTTGGGATGCTCCATTTTCACACACGTATGAACACAATAGTTGTCAAACATTTGTGGGCACAGGTGCTGGAAGGCACAGCCTTCAGCTTTGATGGCACAGGGCCTATTTTGGGCAGTTGACCATTAAGTGATTCCCCAAGCACTGTTAACATAACTCTCCTTACAGTGGTGTGAACAGGCCAACACATTCACCCCAAGTTCCAAGCTGCTCCTGTCTGGAGGTTGTATCTTTGTGCTAGTGTAACAGGGTGCCCAAATGAAACACCACGCTGGAAAGCAGGATATATTATCCCGAGAGCACTGCAGCATTAGCATGGTTGTGTGGATTCTGGGGCCGAGACCAAAGGGCTGAGGGCTCTCTGAACCAGGCAGAGGTAACCAAGGAGGAATTTGCTTAGCACCTGCACAGGTCTGATCTTTCTTCCAGGAGAGTGAACTAAAGCAGAGTCGTCCTTGACTAAGTGCAACATACCCGACTTTTGGTTCCAAAGGCTGGCCCCCGGCTGCTGGCTTCAGATGAGTCAAATGCTGAGCAGCGCGTGGATCAGCACTATATTTGTCATTGGGAAAAAGCATGGGAATTTTAGCATCAAAAGTACAAAAGCACTTGAACAGGAACAGCGTCTCTTACATTGCCAGCTTGAGCCATCCAAAAGTTGCAGACAGGTTCCCATACTCATGAACTTGTCTTTAGCTAAAAATCACACTGCAAGATATGATTTTAATACCACATTTGGGGTTGATTGCATTTGCTGTCTAGGGTTTTTGGGTTTTTTTACCACTGGGTTCTACTTCCAAACACTTCCACAACAGGAAGGCTCAAGAATGTGTTATTTTATGCTATTCTTCAAATGAAAGCTGAGGTTCTTAGGCAGTCATCTTAACTCCAGGAGCTGTGTTTTTTAAGGCACACACCAAATGTCAAGGGACTCACAATAAAATCTCAAGAATTGGCAAGATTGCCTTTGCTGGCTTTGGGGAATGAGCAGGTTGTTGTTGGAGCCACACATTAGAGGGAGACACACTCACATGCTCTTAACCAGTGAGCTGTGCACCGAGGTATAATGGCAATCCGCCCAGCACTGACATGGAGCAACAAGAACAGGATGCACAAAATTCCCAGGCCTCTTAAGCTAATGGAGAACCTTTGTTAGTTTCACTAACAAGGGAACCAATGACATAACCTGTCATAAACATGTTGGGGCCATTATATACACAGACATGAGATATATTTAAACTATAAAAATCCATTTAATAACCAAAAAGACAGCTGCGTAATCTGCACATTGCACTCACAAAAAGGAAATAAAAGTAAAATGAACTGGAACATGTGTGTCTGGAGAGAAAAGGGGGGAGAGAGGACTGAAGACCACTCAGAGGAATCTAGGACTTACTTTAGCAGGAAAGCACTCCTATCCTCCAGTCTCTCTTGCTCTGTACAAAGCCTATTTTTACAGGGTTTTTTGATTGTTTTTCCAATAGAATTGCACATACACCAACAATGGGACAATTTTCAAGTATGGGGAGTAAGCTGGGAGCAGGACTTTATCTTCTTTATTGACAGGGGAAAACAAATGTGTGCTCTTCTCGGTGTCCAAATGACCTGACTACCATCACTAAGGATCCAGTCAAAGTCCAAGGAATACAGTGAACTAGTCCTTAACTTTCTTGCATTGAGGTGCAAACACTGAGATACAATATAGCAGAAAAGAAAGGGACCTGCTCTCTTCATTTTTCTCTGTCTTTTGCCTTAAAGGCATTGTAGATTTACGTGCAACAGGAAAAGTGACTGAAACTTATTTAATTAGGACTATACTCACAATGTATTTGGGGTATGGAGGTTTTTATAAATCATATCACTTATGTTTTCCCATCTCTATGAAGGACAGGTTTAGCTCTATAATAACTCACTGAGGTTTTGTCAGGATCAATTTACATTTGTCAGATGCTCTGCAGTCTTCAAATAAAAGCCATAAAAACAGCATTGCACCAATATTTCATCTTTTTAAAGGTTATGATTTATAGCTCATGCAATGGGAAGAAGAGGCAGTGGAGTGGTGTATTTCTTTCCCAGCTGCAAGCACTGATCTTCTCAAGAGAGGAACCAACGTACAAAACTCTGCAACATGTATCCTTAATACTAAAATAGAGATCAAAAAACCCCTCCAAGGTGCCTAAATGTCTGTATCTAATTTCTGGGTAATTTGCAATGGAAATAGATGATTTTAAAATGTATACAAATTGTGTCCTTGCACATCAGGGCAGATAGATAGTTTAACTACAAAATAATGAACATAAAGTGTCTGTTGTGAGCTGCCAGGTAGACATTTTGATTGCCCAGATTTCATTAAACTCAAACCAGAGAGAGCTTGAAGTCTTCCAAACATTCTTTAACTCTATCAAGTGTGTCAGTGCTCTACAGCCAATGACAATGTATTTCACCAGAGTTGCCAAAAAATTGTTTAATTTTAAGCGATGCCTGTGCTGCATTACTTTTACAAGTTGAGCCAGTGTGTAGGGCATGGTCAGCTCCATAGATGAATAAACCCATTGCCAATGTTTTCTTTGCATCCATAAAACCAATTTCACACCACCATTCCTTAACCAAGGAGAAAGACGACAAAAACTACAACAGAACCCCTGTCATGTCCTTGTCTCCTCTAGCCCTCAAGTCAGCATTGCTTTTCCCAGCTTTGCCAATCAGACTCAAGCAAGTGAAGAGTTACAGAGAATGTCTGTGCTGCCAAGAGCTATTTCCAGTGGACTTTGATCAAATGATGCTGTAATCCCTAATGGGAAGCATACTTCATTTATAAGGTATTCTTTGGTGCCATTCCCAAGGAGCAGGCATACGAGATTTTGGGCAGCAAAGCTCTTTCCCTACAGAAAGTCTGTGTGAGGGTAGCACTGCCATGTCCAGTGTAGGTGTCCAGGCCTGCCCAGGCCAGTGGGATTTCAGCATTAGCCATTGGTACAGTCAGAAAAGGCCAAGGGGGTCAGAGACAAGCCTCAGCTCTGGAATTCCCTCAGCCACAGACCTTTACCCAGCAGCAACAAAAAACACACAGCAGTGCTCTCCGATTTTATCTTTTCCAGCAAGGAACACGACAGCAGGCTGTCCTGACATTTGCACTTTCATGCAACTTTGTTGAACTTAAGAGACTCAGGTTGTTCAGAACAATATTTTATTTTCCCTGAAGGTTTATTCTGAGACCAAGGACAATTAGCTCACATTTTAACAAGGAAGCAATTAAAGTGCAGGACGTTCATAAAATTGATTTATCATGCTATTAAATTAGGATGAAAATCATCAAAGTTCATAATAGCCAAAGAAAAACAAATATAAATTAGCTTCATACTCAGTTCGTACCCTGATGCTTATCAGCCTGAAATGAGTGTATTTATTTTCCAGTGCTGCTGTGCAATTTTGTCATTGTGTCTGGCCATTTGGAAAACCTACCATTTTTAATTCTGTTCTGAATAGACAGCCCTTATCTGCCTAAAATTTCCTCAAAAAATAGGTCAGGCTTCTAGGGTTAAAGGCATTTTGGGCACTCCAGGCAAAGCTACTGGAGTCAGGTGTACCACTGGACATAAACAGAGCACCTTGCCACCCAAAACCCACTGCTTCTTTCATCTACCCATTTGTCTACGAATTTACATAAAAGCCTGCTCTCATAACTAATAAAAAATCTATTCTTTTTTATGTGCCTTCACTTTTTTGTTGGCTTTTTTCCACTGTTTTTACATTCAAACCAAAAAAAAAAAATTTTTTCTGAAATAGCAGTTTCAAATCAATACATTTTGCTCCCATTTTGTTCTCTAGCATATTTGGAAATTGCAAATTTATCTATTTATTATGAGATATAAATATGTTAATAAGTCCTCAAGAAAAGAAGAAGCAACGAGAATATGTCCCAGTGGTAGCAATATAGAACCAGAGAGGAGTCTTTCTACTACTGGCTGCCTCTGTGATACTAAGAAGAAAAGTTATCCGTGCCTTTGTTTTGTTGGTGAAATTACAACATATTAACTCCTTTGTAAGACTTTTGTCTAAAAAACATTTGGGCACTTCTATAAGGAAGCATTATGTTCTTTCAGGCAAGGTTTCCCAAGCAACCAGGGTTTCCCTTGCATACCAATATGAAGAAGCTCCTTGTAGCAGCTTTCTGCTCTTCACTAGCACCTTTTGTAAGTCTCCTTCAGGCACCTCACTGCCAGCCCCTCAGATTCTGACCAGAGAGCAGCTTCAAAGTCTGGCAAAAGCTGCATCTCTGCAAAGGTCCAGTTTGCACAGAATTTAGGGATCCTGCCATGCTATCAGAGGCTGCTGGCCCTTCCTGAGGTTACAAAGTGATGAGAAGATACACCTAAGAATTGCAAATGAGGCCTCCTGAGCAGTAAAATCATCAGGAAAAATCTGTCCCTCCATAGGTAAAAGCCAGTTCAGATAACCTGCCTTCCTATCCTAAATGTGAAGCACGTGGGAAATTGAGCGCCTTACTTATTAACTGCTGGAAAGATTCCTGGTTTAGATGTCTGGACTCCATGTCAACAACAGAGTTCCTTACAGATTTAAGGGAATTGTTCATCTACTAGCTACATATTAAATTGATTTGCTGAATAGGGACCTGTGTTTTAAAGTCATAATAAATTTCTGTTACTGTGGACACTGCCTCTCTTACTATAACTTGGTAAACACTTATTTATTAAAATTTTAATTATGCAATTTGCAAATAATTTTCATAGGTTCCTTAAGAAGGCTCCTTCATGACTTGGAAAACATCATGCCTTATCACATCAATGCAAAGGGAGCTAATAAAAGCTTAAGTACATCTGTTTTCTAGAAAGTAAAATTAAAAAAAAAAAAAGTGTTTCCATTGCCATTTCCTTAGCAAATCGTCCTTACTTTTTTTGAAAAAGGGAAGCATTAAATGCTCTGTCTCCATGATGAGTTCTAAATGGATATTTTCAATGAATTATCCTGATTGAGCTGCCTGTCAAGATAATGGTATAAATTGCTCCTTCAATCTACATTTACAAACTGATTTGAACAGCCTCAGTAAAGTCTCAGACAAAAGTTAAAGGAATCTGATGTAAATCAACAATGAGATTAGTGTTCAGATCTCTCACAGACAGGCAGTGCTGCAGCTGAACAGACTCATGTTACAGTTTCTTTTCTGTTTTGCTTTAGTTGCCTTACTTCAGCTCTGTTTAAATTTTAAAAGTATGAGTGGCAGGCTACAAAGAGCATTTTGAGCTAGATAATGAAGTATTTCCAGAACTTCAGGTACTGCATCTTAAAAACTTGCATTCACCAAATGAAGGACTGAATTTTACATGTAGGACATGCATTCAAACATTGAAAGAGACACAAAAAAAAAGGGATTTTAAGAACTAGAAATTTTAGAGTACTTTACATGTGATATGGGCTTAAAAGGCAGAGGTATTGCAGGTCTTATTAATGAACCTCAATCTCATATAGAAAATGTTATTTTTAGCTTTTCACTTCCCTGATATAAAAAAAATCGGTTTTTACTGTGTTTAGTTTAATTTAAATAACTTGACCATTAAAGTGATCCCCATTTTATTTGGTTTGTATTTCAGAGGATTTAGGTGTTCTAGTAACTTTTAACAGCATGTTCCAATACTGTTTTACCTTCTCAAGTACTTTACAGTCATTAATAGAAGAAAAATGAGTAATGATAATTGGATATAAATTTGCAGTATTCATGTTCTGAAAAATGATTAGAAGCCTTGAACAATGTTGACATACCTCACTGTTCTGTTTTGCTCTGGTTTAAATATCAGTGTATTTATTAAAGCTGGTTGGAAAATTTAATCACATATAATATTTTCTTTTTCATCAGATGTGAATTCTTTCCAGGTTTTTCAAGACTCTCATTTTTCTATACATCTCAGAAAATCTGTATTAAATGAGGTAGGATTTATTCCAAGTTATCCAGTGCATATCTTCAAAGAAGTATGTTATGCATATATCTTTTAAAATAACTTATTATGTAAATAGTCATTAATACAGAATAGCTGGGGAAAGATTACTTCAAAAAATGTTGGTCTTTTAAAATGCTATGTGAGAGAGATTTAATGAACATAGTGAATATCCTGAGTTATAGTTCTATAGTTATAGTTTGTGTAGTATTTTATATTCATCAGATTTAACTTTTGAGGTTATTTTCTATGTTTTGTTTTTTTTTTCATGGATACATGTTATCTGTTGTTTTCCATAGCCAGAAACTAATTCCTGAAGGGCAAGATTTTTTTCTTTTTGAACTTGTTGTGTGATTCATGATTCTCCACTGCAAATAACTCCTGAGTGTAGTGGAGATCCATCCTCGTGTGGATGCTCACAGCCCTGGGCACAGAGGACAGACGGCTGCAGCCACCCACGGCTCCAGCACAGCACCCACTCACGGAGCTGCCACGGGAGCAGGACCAGCTCCGTCACCTTCAACAAGGTCGAGGTCAGGGGGAGTTTTGGGTGCAAGGACTTCAGCAATAACCTCACAGGTGGTTCTTAGACATGAAGAGCAGAGGGTATCCTCTCCTTCCTCCAGCTTTAGGGATCTAACTGAGACTAGTTTGGAGCCTAGTCATTGTAAATTCTCAGTATGGTCCTGGAAGAAACACAGGCTTCATCTCCACTTGCAGAGCAGAGCTAAGACTGGACACGATGTTTGGAGAAGTTGACCTCTGTTGACTGCTGTGGGAGTGAGACCTGAGGAGATGCTTACTTAGGCACTTCCAGAAATTTCCTACTGCTCGGCAGAATGGATCCAGGAATAGAAGTACTGCAAGAAAAGTGGCACAGCTGGGTCATGGATTTTGCCAAAGATGCTTATTATAGGAGTGTTTACATAATTTAAGCTTGGAATGAAATCCTGCTAGACATACACTCCATTATTTTTTTTACCCTCTGAGCAGATCTCCCGTCAATCTCTGTGGTGGTAACCCAAGGTAAAACCTTGGTTTGTAAACACACAGAGGTTGAAGTACACAAGCAGTCCTTCTGAAGTCAATGGACCAGGCTTTTTCTAGAGGGATTACTTGGCATGTGTGTAATGAGCAGGACTTCAAAATGGTGAGGCCCAAGCAAAGGCCAAAGGCTTTCAAAAGAGAGAGGCAGGAGGCAGAAGCAATTCAGTTCCTCTCAGTGAGAGGAGAGACAAATGATTGTAATTGATGCTTGAAACTGTTCTTGCTACCTAGGAAGCTGCCAACTGCCTGCCATTGCCTGAAGTTGCCCAAATTCAAGGAACAGGGGGGAACATGGCCAGTCATTATAGTGATTTCTCCCTTGCCAACTGAACTACTACAGCTTCATGTAGGCTCACACTAGAAGAGACAATATTCCCATATTCCTCAAAAAATCGCTCTGAAGTGCTATTACATCAATGGGAGTTTCATTTTTGAGCTTTAATATTCTTCAAATACAAAAGGTTTTGTGCCATGTAGAAATGATACTATCAATGCACCTTTCTGGCAGTACAAAGACACGTTTGTAACTTCTTTTCATCTTCTTCCTTCTAAAATATGACTGGGGCCAGGGGACAGATCCCATCTCAAGGCTACCATTACTTTCTGGCAGCAAGTAGAGCTTGCTAAACCCACCTTCCTCTAGCCTGAGGAAGGACACTCATCTTGACAAGTGTGTTCCTCATCAGGCCACTGGGGGGTTTGTTAAGTGGCAAAATCAAGCAATCCTTTTTCCTGTAGGCTGTGCTGAAAAGTGACTTTCCTTTTATAAACTGGGCCCGAATCTCTCTCAGTCACGTCTGTTTTCTGTCCATGATCATTGCATGGGAGGGAGGGGAGTAAAAGTGATTCAGTGCTTGGAGCCTCATCCAAGACTCTGCACAGCTTGGATCACTGTCATGTTGGGAGGTAGGAGGATGACAGGAGAATCTGCTAGCAGAATGTCTCAGATTGTTTGTCCTTGCACTTAATCCACTTTATATTTCCTCTCATGCCAACACTAGCAGCAACCAGCAGCTTTGAGACACTGGAGGTTTTGTGTAGCTCTTGAACGTGGTTTTGCTTCAATTTTTCCTCTCAGCGTAGGACTTATTTTTTCTCTTTTGTGATATATGTGGTGGTTATGAAAGGTGTGCCTGTGAAAACAATACTGACAAAGGGTTCTATTCAGTTCACCCAGGAATACAACAGGAATTATGCTGAAGGTATCCAGCTATTGTAAAGTCATGGAATAAATTAGGCTGGAAGAGACCTCTGGAAGTCATCTGGTCAAAACTTGTACTCAGAGCTTCAAAATTAGTTCAGATTGCTCCGGGCTTTGTTCAGTCATGTTTTGAAAACCTTCAAGGATGAAGATTGCAGAGCCTCTCTGGGCAATCATGCCAGTGGTTAACCACTGATTATGAATGTTTTTCCCTTATATTCAGTCAGGATTTCCCTTGCTGCAGATTGTGACTATTGCCTTCTGTCCTTTTGCTATGAACATCTGAGAAGAGTTCAGTTTATCTTCTCTGCAACCCTCCTTTAGGCAGCTGGACACAACAGTGACTAGATGTTCCTCATGCTGAAAGAACCCAGATGTCTTGACCTCTCCTCCTATCTCAAGGAATCACCATTTCCCTCAGCCTGCTGGCTATGCTTTGGCTAATACAGCCTAGGGCACACTAGCCTCGCTGGCACAGGAGCCCACTAAGGAGTTCTGTCCCATTTGGTGTCCACCAGGACCCCTACCTACATCCTTTGTTGCAACGCTTCTTCCCAGCACTCAGTCACTCCCTCGCCAGCAGTGATGCATGGGGTTACTCCATCCCAGGTTCAGGACCTCACATTCCTTTTTGTTGAGCTTTCTGAGGCCCCTTTCTCCAGCTTGTCATGTCTCTCTGGATAGCAGTGAAACCTCCAGCATGCTCAGCGCTCCCCTCAGTTGGCATTATCCATGGAGGTGCCTGCCAGGCTGTCACCCAGGGCAGTGGTGAAGGTGTTTGACACCATCCATCCCAGTACCACAGCTGAGAGACACCACTCAGCACTGACCACCAGCCAGACCCCAGCTCACTAACCACTCACTTCCAACCCAGACAGATTTTCAGCCGCCTTTTAATTCCACATCTCCCAAGTTTGGCTACATCACCTCTCTTGCCTGTGGATGTTAGTGTTGCTCTGTGGTTGAGGAAGCATTGCAAAAATTCAAGTACAGAGATCAGAGGCAGGAGAGCTGGGCTGTTTCCCAGTTTCTGCTGTGTGACCTTCAGTAAGTGGCCCAAGCCACAGAGACCAGATGCTACATGTTGTTTAAATAAGTCAGCCTATACCAAAGATTGTAGATGCAGCTGCATCTGGGGCAAAACTCTGCTTGTGAGACAGCTGAACTAACATCACTGCCAGCAAGAGGAGCTCATGCCCAGAATTAATAAATAAATTTAAATCAAAATAAAATTTTAAAAAATACTTCTGTAAAGACATTCCTCTCCAGCATCTAAATCTTGGTATAATGTTTTAGGCTCAAGCTTAAGTTCTCCTCTCCACAAAATGGTGACAAGATAACCTAAACCCATATGCTGCAAGTGTGCGAGTGGCGCCACTTCAGTGTTGCATGTGAATTAAGAATAAAATATGCAATCAGCTATAAAACTTTTAGTGCCACAAGAACCCCCTTGCAAGGTGATTTCAGATGAGGAGCAAGCCAGGGTGACTGGATGATCTCTGTGAAGGCTGCAGCAAGAAGGTATATTCACAACCTGATGTATTTTGAGCACCAAATAATATTGGATCAGTAGAAATTCACGTCCAGTGTCAAGGTGCACAAAACTTGAATAATTTTAGACAGTTCTGCGGGATGACACACAGACTACACAGGAGCCAAACTGATCAAAGCAGAGGTAGGATCAGAAATCATCTGCAGAAAGAGAGGCAAAAGCCTCCCAGCCACCGCATTGCCAAAAAGGGCCTTTTTCTCACCACATAAAGTCTCCGAATCATTGCCATCATTTCACATTAGGATTCAGGGAGGGGGCCAGGCACGTTTGTGCATGGCTTGCTATCATGCATCCCTCTTGCATGTGTTTTCTTCACACATTGGTAACACAGGGGAACACCCCAAACAGGACAGAACATAGTACCTGTGACTAGGCAACAGCCCTTCTCTAAGCCTCTCTCCATCTCACTGGCCTGCTTTCCTGACTCCAGGAACTCTGCGTTCAGCCTGAAACTCCAGGAAGGTGTGTTGAAGGAAGCTGCAAAGTAAGTTGTATGGATACAACATAAATACAGCTCTGTATCTGTGGGACTTCTGGTGGACAAAAAGCTGGACATGACACAAGAATGCCCTTGGAGCCCAGAAAGCCAATCATGGCTGCGTCCAAAGCATTGTGGGCTCCAGGCTGAGGGAAGGGATTTTGCCTGATGATTCTGCTCTCACAAGACCTCATCTGCAGTGCTGCATCCAGCTCTGAGGTCCCCAGCACAAGGACATGGATGTGTTAGAGAGGGTCCAGAGGGGGCCACAAAGGTGATGAGAGAGCTCTCCTGTGGAGACAGGCTAAGAGACCTGGAGCAGGTCTAAACAGGAATGTCTCCAACCAGAAAGAGACCTCTCAGTAGCCTTCTGGTACCTAAAGGGGAAACTTAAGCAACTTTCTCCACTGGCAGACAGTGATAGGGCAAGACAGAATGGTTTTAAACTAAAAGAGGAGAGATTTCGATTAGATATTAGAATGAAATTCTTTACTGTGAGGGTGGTGAGGCACTGCAACATGTTGTGCAGAGAAGCTGTGGATGTCCCAACCCTGTAGGTGTTTAAGATTGGATGAGGCTTTGAGCAACCTGGTCTAGTAGAAGGTGTCCTGGCCCATGGCAGGGGCTTGGAACAAGAGATCTTTAAGGCCCCTTCCAACCCAAACCATTCTGTGATTCTGTGACACTCAGCGCTGTTTGTCTCTGCCTGCAGACACACCTATCCCGAGCAAGGATGCTGTCTGCCCTGAACAGGTGGGGAATAGGAGCCCCAAAGAACCCCAAGGATCACTGTGCAGCCTCTGGCAGTCTGGAAAAGGAGGGCACACTGCTCTGACAGCAGTGCCGGTGGCAGGATCCAGCTCCCTTCCCTTGCCAAGGAAATTTCCAGGGCAAACATGCCGGCACAGCACCCATGGATGTGCCTGAGCCAAAACCTGACCTTGGCCGTGCCCCGATGCCGGTGCGCCGTCCCGGAGCGGCGCTGAGGGATGATGCCCTCGCTGCCGCCCGCACGGACATCGCTCTCCATACGGAGGGGAAGGGAGACACCTAATGGGAACCGGCGCTAAAAGCTGCAGGGATTTGGGAACGGCTGGGCAACTACCGCTCGGAGCACTGCTTCTGCAAACACTTCCACACGGACAGGCTGCTGTTCCACCCCCACACCAAAAAAATGTTATGTCTGCAGGCGACAGCAGCATCGTGCACTAGATCGGCCTGGATACCTGGGGACAATCGGCATCAAAATTGTTTCCCTCAAGAGAACAAAAGAACACTGCACCTTGCTCTCCCCTTCACTGTCGGCCATGAGCACCAAATCCTACTGAGAGGCGGGGAAGTCTGACAGGTCCCACAGAACAGAAAGACTCAGTTCCTGTAGTGCAGCACTAATTTAATTCATCGATTTCTGACGGCAGAAAGAGCCATAAGGTAGCAGTAATATGAAGCAGTGACCTCATAGATCATCTTCCCAAACAGACCTCCACTCACAGGGAGGCTGAGCCTGGTGAGTTATAGATACTCTCAAGTTACCCAGCAACTAATTAGTAGGATTCCCTGCTAATCCCTTGCAAGGGTCCCTGGCAGCAAGTACTGTTCCTGTGTTACAGGTTTTACATCCCCAAGGGGATGAGGGGGGCTGCAGCTCATCAGAATGAGGGAAACAGCATTCACCCCCCTGACAGCAACATGACAAGAAGAATTAGCTGGTGAGGCCAGGCAGTAGATTACCTCCACTGCCATACAGGCAAGTGTGGAGAACTCACAGAGAAGAGAGCAGCCATGCAAGCCACTGCATGGAATTGAGAAGAAACCTCACAGATCACTGTTAATGACAGCTGCTCAGCAAGGAACAAAGTGCTTCACACTGGTCATGGGCTGAAGCCCATGGTTGTCCATGCAGGCCATCATCTTAGACAGATGCACAGCATTAGCTTGCCAGGGATTTCAAGCTTTTGTAGTCCTAACCCACATTGCGGTAACCCGAGATAGGAAATAAAAGCAACTTCTTGCCAGCATTCCTGGATGTGCTTCAGGGTGAAATCTCTCTGTTCCTCTCTGGCCAGGCTGTGCCTATAACCGTGTGAGTCTGGGGAAGCACGTGAGTGGCTTTGTGGTGAAAATGCGAATCAGCAAGGTCTGTGCTCAGCTGGATCCTGGAGGCAGCCGCGGGTGTCTGAGATGGAGGTGAAATACCTCCAGCAGGCTGATGACAGCTCCATGGGGGAGGGCTCCCCAGTGGTGCAGGTACCTGTGGGAGCAGGATGGGGGATGCCACAGTGAGTGGCAGAGAGAGCAGAGATGCTCTAGAAAGAGATGGAGATTACTAGGACAGGTATTATGGGTAGTCAGAGAAAAGGGTAAGAGAAAGGAAGGAGCACAAGGCTCCTCTACAGGAGAACAGGAGAGTGGAAGGACATATATATGTCCCCTTGGAGGGAGCCAGGAAATTATGCTGATAATAGGTCAATACCTGTTGTGGAACTGACTGCAATAAGCATATCAACAAAATATCTAATTCTTTAATATAGTCAACCTTTTTTCTTGGTTTCAGACAGTGAATGGCATGTCATCCTTAGCACAGAACACCAGAGGTAGCAGCAAGGGGAGACACAGGCCTGAGCTTGGCATGCCCAGGGGCTGAGAAAGATTTATTTGTGTTTAAATCTTACTGAAATAAATGAGATTTAGGCACAAGATTAACTACTGCACTCAGTAGAGATGTTTTCTTGAATCAGGCCCTTCGTCAAGAAATATTAATTAGATGTATTTCCTTCTGAAAACATCTGCCTGTGAGGAAAATTTCATCATCTCTGAGATGCTCAAATACATTAGTAACAGGGCTCCAGAGTCACCTGGACAGGCAGAGTGCTGAACCACTCAGACCCCAGTTCTGCTACTGCAGATCACGAGAAAATAGTGGTTTGTTTTGTTGTTTTTTTTAAATAACCTCCTAAATAGCTCCTCATGAGAAAGACGACAGTCCAGTCTTGGGATTCCAACTCCTTCATACCAGGACTTAACAGACAGCTCTGAAAACCACCACGGTGCTGGTGTCACAGGCACTACAGAAACACGCAGTGCATAGTCCACCTCCTCCACCTGCGCAGAAAAAATGTCGTGTGCCTTCAGCGGAAAATAAACCCATGCAGTCAAATACCAGAGTGAGGTGGGGGAAAAGTCAGACAAATTAAATAGATGGATCAGATTCCAGTAGGCCCCGAAGGTCGCTCCATGCAGGGTCTGCTGGAGGGAAGGTGGGAGCAGCGTCTCTCCTCCAGGGAGGGTGCCAAGCTACCAGTCTCTTGATGATTAATCCTGGGGAGAAGGAGGCAGTGGAGAACACCCTGCCAATTGTAAATGTGGTGATGGGGCACTGGGGGCATATATATGCATCATTAGTCATCTGTAAGAATTTTGTTTTTGTAACCTCTGCATTTTTATCTGTCACTTCGAGCAATAAATATGCACTCCCGCCAGTGATTTGACATTACACTTGCTTTGGATGGTTGCCTTTCCCAAATATTAATAGTAACTCATTGTGGACACAGCATTGGTATTTAGTTAGATCAGACCAGCTTCTTTTAAAAAACAACTTTTCGCATAAAGGGAACAGATGTTTTTAATTTACACAAAGAACAAAAACAAAGTTCTATTGTTCAGTTATAGTGAACACAAACATTACAGACACTGAGAAATTAACACCAATTGCATGTTTAAAAAAAATTTAAAGCCCATCAAGGTACAGGTCTGCTTATTTGTGCTTTTTCCACCACTTTAATGATTTAGTGGCATGTAATGATAGCAATTGTTGCTTTTTGGAATTCACATGCATTTGAGTGTGGCATGTTTTAAAGATAAAAATGGCATTAACACAAGGACAATTTCTAAACACACATTATACAGACAATAATAATTATTATTATTATATTTTAATAATAGCAGATGAGGAATGTAAACTGTCACAGTGCAGAGCATAAGCCAACTACTTGCTCATGGGGATAGGAAGAAATTGCCTCTTTGAGCTGATTTTTCTATAGTTGTTCCTTACAGGTATATTTTCCCCTGCACCATCTGCCCAGAACAGTAAGGCCTCAACCCTCTGAAACATGACATGTGCATCTGAAGACAGACAGACCAGTGGCATCAGTGAGATTACCTTGTGCCATGGTATGAAATTCAACCAGAACTATCTTTAGATGGTATTTTTCCCTGGGAATTCAAGAACATTTTGAATGCATTTACAAGCTCCTGCTGCATGTGGATTGGAGCAGAGCTCAAGCTCACAACTGTGCCAAGGTGACCAAGCTCATTCTGGAACAACAATGCTACCCTGCACCTCTCTGTCTCACAGACACCCTGAGAAAACACTTCTTAGAGATAAAGCTTAACACCATTCCCATTTCTCACCTTCTGATGCCACAACCTGGTTATTTAATTCTCATCTTACTCCAAGGCAAATCTCTTCCCATGGGAAGCATCTCTTCAAGTGTCTCCTTGAAGACTTTCTAGAGGCTGTCTCTAGTTGAAGGCCACATCTTAACTCATCTTCTTGAGCAGCTACTTCTAGGTTTAGAAACACTGTCATAACAACATTTGTATCTCCATTTCAGGTTTGCCAGTCCTGCAGTTGCAAGAGGACAAGGAGGGCAGAGATACCTTACATTGGCTTTTCCCAACCCATAAGTATAAGTAAAGATTCTATATAAGCAAAGACTGTTGCTCAGAGAAGCTGCAGATGCCTCATCCCTGGAATTGTTCAAGGCCAAGTCGGATGGAGCCCTGAGCTACTTTATCCAGGGAAAGGTGTCCCTGCCTATGGCAGGGGGGTTGGAACAAGAAGATGTTTAAGGTTACTTCCAACCCAAACCATTCTGTGATTTTATGAATCTGCTTTTGATACATCAAAACAATACTTTGCTCCTTTCCCTCTCCCATTGTTCATTAGTTATTTTTTTGTCCAATAATCGGTGCCATATTACTCTATCCCACACTCAGACTAAGTATCAAACTATGAGGCTTACTTCAGATCAACACGCAGGACCCAGAGAAAAATAAAACCACCAAAAATATTTTGGACTTTAATCAGTTGTAGAAATTAAGTTATTATTAAAATAAGACCTGGGACAAAAAAATTTAAAAATCTTTTTCTGTGGTATTCAGGTAACCTGGGGATTTCAATGCCACAGAACAACAGACACAAACACCATGACTCAAAAGGCTGGAGCCTTTTTCCACCACTGAAAGCAAGCCTCACTGGGAGAGGTGCTGCTCCAAGTGGCTGGTTTTAAATCTTCAATCACATTATATAATACAAAGCCCAGGTCCAGACCCATGCAGGAAAAAAAGAGAAACCAAAACATGACATTCAAACAGTACCTTTCAGCTCATAAGAACCCAAGCCATGAATCATCCACTGCAGAATGCCATCACCTCAAAGCTGAAATGCAGCAGCTGTTTATTACCCTGCAAGAACATTAAGATGGGTGCTCTTTTGCAGCCAAAACTGCAAGGAAAACCAAGTAGACAAATATAATAACCTGGAACACACAGGCTTATTCTCCCTACCTTTATAATGAGTACCAGAAGAACTTTAGGGACCACAAGCAGCTGATGCTTCCAGACGCCCAGTGTTAACAATGCTTTCCACAGCACTTAAGCCATCCTTGGAAGCCAAAAGCATTTGACCTGGACATGCTTTGCTTTGCTTTGTTGACAGTGAGGTCAAGAACTGGCTATCGCACACTGGCCACAATTTCTATGTCACATCCAAAGTCACTTCAGTCCCATTTAGAACCACAATTAATGTCAGAAACACTGTAATCATGATGGTCTGAGTTGTCCAAAGATGCAGAAATTTTCTCACTGCTCGTGGCAGCTAATTGCAGCTGTGTACCTGCCCTGACAATTGACTGCTAATTAATAAATTGCGATCACGCTCTCTCAAACATGGCTCCCTCAGAGCTTGACTCACAGTATCTCAGGGAGATGCTACATGTCTCTTGGAAGTGCCTTATCAAAACTGGAACTGTTTGCTATCCAAATACACTGAAGTTTTCACTCAAAATTCAAAATCTCGTTGTTACACCACACTCATCACTGTGGTATCTGAGTACGGCCATTTCCAGCAGAATTCCAGCCCCAGCTGGATTCAATGAAGAGTCACTCGGACGCAGAGCTAACATGGGCCAGGATCATGCAGTGAGTCCTGCACGGGCTCATGAGAAGTTGTTGCAGAAGCTGGACTTCAGTTCCCACTGAATGAGAAAGAGTCTTGTGGCCAAAGGACATTAATTAGGAGATTGCTAAAGTCCCAGGACTTCGCTCCAGAGCACACACACAGTGTGTGCCACTGTTCCCTGCTGTGCAAAGTGAGCGTGTCTGGCCGGGCAGTGCTGGGGGTTCTGCTGTTACTGCACAGGTCCTTCAAGAGGGGAAGAAATCACACTGATTGCAGTGTCCTGGGAGGGGACGTGTCCGCTGGCTTTTGTTTATCCTGCAGTGGTGCAAAGTGAGCTGCAAAAACAGTCTCAGTTTTACAGCACAGCTCTGCTCATGCCTGTGAACCAAAGCAAGGTAAGAACCCTTGGGCAATGGCCCAAAATGCGGACGAAAACGAAATTGAGCCCTGGGTTGAAATGACCTAAGTCTCCTGTACTCCTCACCTAGTCATGGCTCATCCATGCCACACAAACTGTATTTTTACCTCACCAAACTTCTCAGCCTTTCTTTCCGGGATCACTTGCAGTCCCAGAGAAACAACTCCTGTCAGGAGCAAAGACTTTCTTTCCCAGGCAATATTCTTGGCCATTTACAGACCTGAACATGGTCTGACTGACACAGAGATATCGCAGCACTTCTGAAAACAAGATGTTTTCAGCAAAACACTCTCTGATACTCAAATAAATCAAAGGGCAACCTAACTGGATCCACAAAAGCAAAACGTGCAGCTGCCAAAGTACTGCTGTTATCTCTGGCATGGCTGGGTCACTGGGACATTTCACAGAAACAAAAATGCATTTCCTGTGTAGACCCAATTAAAATACCTCTGGGGAAATGTTTCATGTGTTCTAAAGACCTGAAGCCAGAGCTACCCAAATGGCCTGTAAGGAATGAGGGTACTTCCCAGGGGTTGATGGAAAGCAGCAAGCACCCTCTGCTGTACTCATTACAATTAGGCACAGCAGCAGCCTCTGACCTTGCAAATATCTGGCAGGAGGGTGCTGTGCCCTCCCAGAGAGAGGGAGCTGCCTCCCACTGCTGGGAGCGAGCTCTGATAACGTTGGAGGGCACTGCAGGATTCTGCCCAGGTGTCCTTCCACAACAGAAGCCACTGGCCTCTCCTGGTCCACACATAAGGTTTGGAGAAGACAGCACAATCTGTAAAAGGTAACCTGTACCCCCCCTGGGTCTGACCAAGTTCCATCTGCGCACCTGGGTCTGCTTTACTTCTCAGGGAGGAGGACTTTGCTGCCCATGCACAGGTCTCTGGGGACAGATGGAGTCTGTGGGTCACTTGCTATGCAGGTAACAACACTTTGGTTTCCATCTCCTTAATTTTCCATTCTGATCTTTTTTTCTCTCTGTTCTCCCTATTATTAGTTCATGTGCTTATACTGCAGGATCTGGCTGTTTTTCTTGCTGTTCTGGCTGGGACAAGGGAGGCGGATGGCTCCCCCAGGTTGGTTAAACACAATAAAAGCAGAGTGGGGAGAGAGGCAAGGATGACAACTCGGTTATTTTGTTCATAACACGATGTGCCTCTTCTCTGCCCTCCAGCCCCACTGACTCAAAAGCTCTAAATGTGCTCCTAGCAGGTTTTGTAGAGAGCAGTTGCCGCTCCAGAATTTTTTGGATGAAACTGAATAAACTCTTGCTCCAGGGAAAGTTCTTCCAGCTGGAAATCCATGGTGAGTTACAAGTGGCAACCTCGATAAACATGAAGGCTGGGGAATCACCTAAGTGATCACAGTCTGTGATCTGGATGCTGCTGCCATCTACTGATAATTAGTATCTCACCCCAAGAAAACTGCAGCACATCCTTGTCACCCTGAGCCAGCCTCTCCCACCTCAGTTTGGCCACTGCCTTACAGAGGAGTAAAGCTGGTGACTACAGCCACAGCTCCTCTGCCCCATGAAACTACGGTGCTGGGACAGGAGAAAGGATGGCCTGAGGAGGGAGGACTGACATTTGCCTTTCATTCTTTCCTCTGCTGAGCCCTTACACGTGTCTAGCAAAGAAAACAGAGGTGACATTACATATTGGATATGTCCTGAACAGCATAATGCCAACAGCAGTGTAGGCTGGGTAATACCCAGAAAACACACTCTCAGTCAGTGCTGAGTGAGTGCTGCAGCAATTAAAGGACTTTGAAGGTTTTTTAAATTTTCTTTTTATTTAACACCACTATGGCATTTAAATACTGTGATTCAGATTGGACAAAGGGGTTCCATTTTCTGAGGAAAACAAAAATCTTCAGGACCAAAATGAAAACCAGAAAATGTTCACATCAGATTGTAAAAAGTATGTGATTTCACCCCAAATCTAATTAATTTCTCTTGAGATCAGTGCACTTTTATGCTTTTTTTTTTCATTTTATTTGGAGGCAGAACTGAAAAAATCAAGTACGGAAAGGGTGTGGGCAGATGGGATAGCATTTATGAGAGTAACCGATACTGCTGGAAAAAACAGACCAGCCTTCAGGCACAAAATGCTGTTTGTTTCTTCCAGCTCTATCAGCTGGTCTCATAAAAGCTGCTCCTTCTTCTTCCAAAATCATTCCCACTTATCTCCTGAGCCTATCCTGGCTACAGCCATACATCTACTGAAACAGCAGTTCTAGAACTGTCCGACCTACAGACATGACAGACAAATCTAGAAATTGCAGTGGCAGCTAGTTAAACCCTATCTATTTGTACAGATTCTTGTGTCCAACCCAAGACTAAAATAGCTCCTTAATCAGAGGGCAGATAATTAACAAAACATGATGTTATTAACTTACCATCATCAAGAGCTGAGCACAGCCAGCCCGTCATGCCTCTTCCTTGGCATTCCCATAGGCTTCACAGCCCACAGAGAGGACCAGCAAACCTGATCAATATATAGAAGTACCCACCAAAAACAGGTCTGTGACCACATCCTTTGAGCAGAGTGAGCAGCAGATTATCACAACTTGATCATTTTTAGAAAATGATGGGCTTAATAGCCCCAAACTCTCTTCTAGAGAAAAAAAAAACAGAGAGAGAGAAATGTAGGTGATGCTTCAGAGAAACTCTCCATAATGGCACTTCAAAGTGGCAATGGCACAAGTTTCTGGATGCAAGGAAACAGGCATTGAAGTGCACATTATGTGTGGGAGCTTGAGTCACGCCAGACTGTCTCATGCACTCCTACACGTGCCAGCACAGTGTCACCAGCTCCTTAACAGCACATGTCACTGGAGAGCACCCAGCCCACATGGAGAAGAGCTGCGTGAGAGGGCCTCAGCACCACTCTGCCCCAGAAATTGCCTTGAGCTTTACACCCCATATATCTTTCCCTTTTTGTGTAGATCCCTATTCTGGCCCTGTTCTGCTGGATGAGAACCTAGCATCTCGCTGTGGCTATGTCCTGTCAGAAGACGTGTGGGGCAATCCCGTCTTCCGCGCTTCGGTGCTCGGCTGTCATGTGGCAAACAAGGTAAGGCCCAGACAGGGGCTTGGAAACAGCTCAGGCAGTTCATCTCCTCCAAAAATACAAGACTGAGATAGTATATGGCATTCTAATGGCATGTTTTTAGAATACTCAACTCAAGGAACCAGTGTGGTAGCATAGTGCAGAAATGAATAGGCAACGGCTCTCTGCTGTGAGGTTTGTTCAGTGTGACTGACATGGGATTTCCTCTCTCCATGGAATGACACTTATCCTAATGCTGCTGAGTAGCTGCCAGTTCTCAAGCATATCCTTTTACCTGCTGATTTGCCAGAGAGTTTCTTGAAAGCCTCTCTGGAAAGAAGTAGGCATCTGCTTGAAAAAGCAATGTTTGCAGTGTGATTCTGGCAGATCATTTCCTGGCTTAATTTGTATGGTAATATGCCTGTTAACNCTAGCCTGCCTCTTCTCTCTACTCTTATGAGTCATTCTTGGGGCATAGCTCCATCTCTGAAAAAAAAGGGAGATGACAAATTTGCCATCAAGTACTGAAAACCTCTCAAGTATTTTTAGACTTCTAAATTGCAAAAAGACATTTAGGTGGGAGAACAGAGTCATATGCTTGTTCCATTAGTAGAAACTGAGCTCAAGACAAACAAAGGTAGGTGGTTCTTCACACAATGGGTAGTGAAACTGACAAACTCATCACCAAAAGATGTTGTGCCTGCTAAAAGCTCAAGGAGAGTCTGGAAAAGTTGACTGAAGAGAGTAAGTCCAATAAGACATACAAAATACAAAGAAGCTACAGACAGCTCAGGAGTCACGGAGATGAAAAATATTTGAGGCTGGAAAGAATGAGTGGGAAATGGTGACTGGAGCATCTTTCTTATGAGGAAAAGCTGAGGGAATTGGGCCTGTTTAGTCTGGGGAAGACTAGGAGAGGATTTTACCAATGTGTACAAGCATCTGAAGGAAGGGTGTCAAGAGGATGGAGCCAGGTTCTCCTCAGTGGTGCCCAGCAGTAGGACAAGAGAGAGCAGACAGAAACTGATCCACTGGAAGTTCCACCTGAACATGGAACAGACTGCCCAGAGAAGATGTGGAGTCTCCTCTGGAGATATTCAAAAGCTGCCTGGACACAATCCTGAGTAACGTGCTCATGGGGACCCTGCTCAATCAGGCAGGTTGGACTAGATGGCCTCCAGTGGCTCCTTCCAACTTTAACCATTCTGTGATTCTGGGAAATACATATCCTTGTCCCATTTTTTTCATGTCTTACTTGCTCCTTATGCCTATTTTCCTTTTGACTGTTCTCCCATATAGCCACCATTCCAGGGGACTCTGTTCTAGGCCAGTACAGGCATTGCTCTCTTCGTATCTTTGACACAGTATGGCTACACACTATGAAAGATAGTCTGTCATTTGGCCTCTGGGCTGCGCCAGAAATCAACAGACATGAAGACAATCAGTTTCTTAGCAGAACAGGTATTTTGTCCACAGTGCATTTGTTCAAGTTCACCCATCTACACTTCTTCCAGGGCTGCTAGAAGACTATCTCTAAAGATGCCTTAAAGAGCTCTAGAATTCCTTATCTTTACACATACATACATAAATGCATGGATAAATATATATCTCAAGGGTATTTCTTGCCTGACATGACCTAGTAGTGCCCAGTATCATTCCAGTTACTCCCACTTCTAACAGAAAATAGGTGTTACAACATCATAGCTTTCTAAGAGTCTTTGATAGACCTAGAACTGATGTAGCTCATCTTTCTCTTGCAGACTCAAAATGTTGCATACCAGCAATGGCAACTGATGTTTGTTTCTCCATCAGGGAGAAAGAGAATAACAGTAAGTGATGCAGTTAAACTGGGCTACAGCTTCAATAACACCCTGTCCCGAGTGTACCTGCGAGCGCCCTACCACAGCAACGAGTCTGACATCAGCGTGGTGAGTTGTTGATCCCAGCCAGAAACAAAGCTCTGCTGTTCCCACTGCCTCTCCAGAACATCAGCTCTCTTTTTCTGCCTGGACTCAAACAGGTCAGCGGTGTAAATATGAACATGGTCACTTCCACTTCCATGTACAGGCAGCGGTGGCTGCTCTTGCTGATTGACACAACTGTCTCCTGTCCTGTTGGTAAGGATCTTCCTTCTTCACCACCACCTAAGGATAAAAATAACCACCTAAGGAGCTAGTAGAAAACACAGTCCTCCTATTCTCACTAAGAGAAGAGGTTTACAAGCTTCCCTCAGAGCAGCATGAGCTAAGAGTCTGTGGCTTTGGTCCTGGACAAACACAGTCCCTGCTGTGACACTACATTACTTGTGTTCCCAGTGCAGTGTCATGCCTTCTCTGGTTTCTCAAAATCCCCACATTAGATGCAAGGAACTGGAAACAAGGAAAACTGCTATAGAAGAGCCAGGGAGCCTCCCCTGGACTAATCCCACAGCCTTGGCTTTCCTCTTTCATACAACTCTACGCAAGGCATGCAGCTCTGCGTCCTTGGGACTCACCTAGTCCTTTTCTCTGGAGAGGCAGGACTAGCCTGGCTTTTTGCAGAGAAGTGGTGGCTGCACCTGGCTCTCACAGAAGAGTATTAATGTCAACAAGTGATGAGGAAGCATGAGTTTTTAAGTTGTCATGACCTTGAAGCCAGTATTTCAAGAAGGTCCAAACAGGTTGCTCTGTGCCCTACTCCTTTTGCCAGTAATCCCTGGGACCAGAAGGACAACACAGCAGGTAGCTGGGAGCATGGCTGCCAGTTCTTCTGAATGAATTAATGATTCACCTGAAACTGGTGATTCAGGTCTGCTTTGAGTGCCAGGATCTCTGTGACAAAATAGCCACCATTTGCCTGATATCCTACAAGGTGTTGCATCAGTTAAAGCTGTAGAGATATCCTGGTGAAGGGAATCAGGGAAAGGCAGAGACATGACTGACTGGTAACCCCTCCTCTGGGACTGTCTAACTCCACAGATGGCATCAGCTTCACTGATACTACGCTAACGTGGACTGTGCCAAGAGTAATCCCCACACTAGTGGTTCAGGAATCCACCTTTCTGTCTAAAAGCATTGTAATGGCAGTGGATGATCAAGTCATAGTAAATCCAGAGGAGATGAACTACTCACTGGAGCACAACGAGACACACATCAGAATAACCATCCCTATTGGAGCAGAAGGAGGCAAGCTAGAGGTTAGTACGAACCTGTCACACACAAATACATTTGAGGGCTGATACTACAGATGTTTCCAAATCATAATTCCAAATATTGATTGATTGTTGCTTAAAATTTGTAGATACAATAAATATTTGAAGAACTAGATGCCACTTCCCTGTGTTTTCAAAGCACCTACTCAGAAACTAAGAATTTATGATGACAAAACACAATAGAAGCAAGAGATGGCCTTTTGTTAGTAATCTATAAGACAAAATATAAATCAAGGGCAAAAGTATTCCCGGAAACTGGAATTCAATTATCAATGTTGTTAAATAATGAAACTAGTCCTGGTTAATTCTGGCCTGGCTCAAGGAGTAATTTCCCTGCCAATCTCCAGACATAGAAAGACAGCATGATTTAGCAAGGTTCTCTCATCTACTCCAGACTCCCCTGCCATGGACATCTTTTACTAGATCATTTTGCTCAAAACTCCATCCAGCTTGACCTTGAACATCTAGAAAGGAGTTGGCAATATTTCTTCAAAATTACATTGGTGTGGTTTTGACTTATCCACTTCAGGAGTTCCCTTTTTGTGTATCCGACAGAAGAAAAGACATGACTGGTAATCCATGGATTGCAAAAAAACCCACAAATGTGGTGACGTGCTAAACTTAATGAGAACCTGAAAACCTGGTACTTCACTATTAAGGATCTCAGCAGTATCTGAGCCACACATGGACCAGAAAAACAGGGCAAACTACCAAACAAACAAGCTCCCTTAGCAAGATCCATCCCAACCTGTACTAGAATACAATTTTCTCTTTCTAGTGTAAGAATTTTAACCATTTTCAGCCATCTCTTTATTAAGCTACTGAGAATTAAGATTTAATCCCACTTTTTACCTCCTAGAGCTCCATATCTGGTGGTGTATATGGAGTTATTTACAGTATTGACCTGTGTCTGGAGCACACGTGGACAGATGCAGGCTGGCAAACCACGAAGTATACAGTCATCAAATCCATCACCACGCCTTTCATGCCACAAATACCAACTGTTATAAACAGTAAGTCATTCCTCTCACTGATTTTTACCAATCTTTTGCTGGGCTATACATCACTCCACCTGACCTGTGCCACACATCTACATTCACCATATGTTCTCCACTCCCACTTCCAATTTGCTTGGCAAAGTCAAGGTTCAAGTATCATATTACAAAACAAAACAAAAACCACCCACAAGAAAACAACAAACAAACAAACAAAACAAACCACCCACAAAAACCCTTTAGCCTTAACTTATAAGTCGCTGATAAAAATGTAAACATTCCACGCTGGCAAACACCCGTTTCCAAAATCCAGTAACTCCTGAACCCACTGTTTGTGCAGAGCCATTCGACTGCTGGCACAGGCCATGCCCTGTGTGAGCATGTTACAGGCAGGGTCAGGGTACTCTAAATGTCATTTTGTTAAGCTTCAGATGGTTCGCAATCTAAATATTTGTAAAAAGTAAAACACACCGATTTTTCCAGTAAGCACTGGGACCCTAGAATAAAGATGTTGTGATATGCAGTTATCACACTGGGAAGAAGAACTATCTGAGGACAGCATTCTTTGATGGTATTTTCTCCCCCAAACTGCCTGCATTTGACATCTTGGGAGCATACTGAAATCATTGTGCCACCCAGTGTTGCAGACATGGTTTTTAAATTACGTTTTCCAACGCATTAAGGCACTAAACATATTTGGAGCTTTCTGGATAAGTGATATAGAAAGAAAAAAGACCCTCTTATCATATTTTTTTTTTCATATTTTATGTGGCTGAACTAGATTCTAGATTTCTTTATAGTAAAGGCACTGCACATCATGGTGCACCTCTAGAAAGTCACTGAACCCACTTCCTATAGAATTGTATGTATTTGTTGTTAATCCCCTGCAGCTTGAAGCAATTCTCATGTGCTCAGAGTATTTCAGATCTGACTAGAACACAAACACTCATTAATCAGAGCCATTAAAGAGATGGCTGCTGGCTAAGTTTCCTGGAATTTGAATGGGAGGCCACCCTAACCGTCTTCGTTATTCGATCCACATCAGCAGTAATTTGATGTTCTCTCCCGGCAGATACTGTGCCAGAGGAACGGCTATTTAATGTTGCATTTGGACACTTTCTTCCTGATGTCTCTCTGGTGGCAATCTCAATAGGAAATGTGCCATTTACCCTGAGGGAAGCACAACATCACGGCTTCAGGATTTATGAAACTCCCTTTTCTAATGGAACAAAAGGATTTATCCTGGAAGTCTCTTTTGATGATCCATATGTTCTAAAAGAGGTAGGATACAGCAGGTCACTTCAGCAGCAGAGTGGAGGAGGTGGGGCAGTCCCTTTGCAGAACATGATCCAGCTTTTATTAACCAACAACCGTTCCTTGATCATAAAGGTGTCAATGAGTCTGAGCTCATCTGAGTTAAGATTAGAGGCTTTTGCCCCACCTTGCTCTCCATAGAACTCTAGGAGATCAGTATCAAGTGTAATTAGATGGGATGAAATGTTACTTTCTTAAGTGCCTGTCAGCATGACTAATGTCCGAGCGCACACCCAACAGGAAGAAGTTTGTCAAATCTGTGTTAGATGCTGCCCCTTGAAACAGGAGTGTCTTGGAAAAATAAATCAATTATTGCAATGCTGGCAAACACCCGTTTCCAAAATCCAGTAACTCCTGAACCCACTGTTTGTGCAGAGCCATTCGACTGCTGGCACAGGCCATGCCCTGTGTGAGCATGTTACAGGCAGGGTCAGGGTACTCTAAATGTCATTTTGTTAAGCTTCAGACGGTTCGTAATCTAAATATTTGTAAAAAGTATATACTCACAGAGGGATTTCAACCTCTCATTTCAGTGGGAGGATGCATAACTGCAAGTCCTCTACCACTCTTTCAACCAAACCATGCAGAGCTGTGATGCTGTTACATGGAACAACATTGTGAACACACAGGGTTTGTGCAAATAGCTTTCAGGCTGCAGTCAAACCACAAATTGCATTAAACATCAAAGCAAGCAAAAAAAATTCAGAAGTATTTCTTTCAGGTTGAACACCAGGCTTTGCTTTGGGAGCACTTTCAGTGAAGTAAGAGGATATTGAGAGGAATCTCTCAGAGCACCTCCTCACACCTTCTGTTCAACTGACTACTTACTGTCCAGGGTTCAGCCCACACTCTGAGTAAAAAAGAATAAGGATTTGGACCTGGATCTCCTTCACTGCTACAGAGGAACCACCACTGTGTTCAGTTGTCTTCATTTTCTCAAAAGGCACAACATTCTCCACATTTATGTTTGGCTGAAAGAGCTGTTGAATCCAGGCCAGATTTCTGAATAGTTTTAGGCCAGCTGAAGCAATGCTTTTGGAGACTGAGCTATTTGCAGGAGAGAAGAGGGTGTTGGAATAATTAGTGCTGTTCAGGATATACATGCCTGCCTATTCTGAAAGCTGCTACAGCCTTACATTTCTCTCTCTTTCAGTATGTGAATAGAAATGAAACAAAATACACCCTCCTGGTTAACTACACCCTTAGCGTGGGTCCGGAGATGACACTCTATTATCACTCAGCAGAGGTGGAGTGTGTGATTGCTGATATTGGTAAGCTTTCCCCTGACATAAACTGGTTTGCATCAACAGCATGGATCAGGCTGTCACTGAATTCAGTGAGAACATTAGAGTGAGGATGAGAGCTTTGGGGGAAACCCCACCCCTTGATAGCTCATTGTTGGTAACAGCCAAGCTGCTGCTCCACTGATGGCAGCTCTTCTGCATACTGGCAAGACAGCCTGCCCTCGAGACACTGAGAGCAATAAAAGAAGTGTGTAAAAGAAGTTGGCTTGCAAACTCAGTGAACAAGATGCCTCAGAACATGAACATACATCTATTGGCAAAACTTTCAGACATTGCTACAAGTTTCAGTTTGTCCTCAATCACGATTTTGCCTCTGCATCCAGGGCAGAATTTAACTGACTCAAATAAATTGCTCTGATCTCTAAAGACAGAATTTCTGTAAGGAGAAATCATCCACAAAGATCTCAGCAGGTTACTGAAATGGGCAGGAGGTCCGTTTGGTATTTTCTCAAATTTATTAGCTTTTTGCATGCCACAAAGGTGACAGTCTCCTCACTGACCTGTTTTATCTTTGAAGTAGCTGTTGGTTCAGCTCAAAGAAGGCTGATCAAAAAATATATTTACATACATAGCTCAGCTTGCCTTTCTGAAAGAGGGAGCAGTCCTGGAAGCAAGCTGGCAAGCCACAGTTAAAGCAGGAGTACTCCCCATCCCACCAGATGTGAGCTGCTACACCCACTACACAGCCAAGCCCTGCAGACAATGCCAGCAGGCATATAACAGGCTGCTGGGTTTTTCACCTGTGACAGAAATCCCTGCCTGGGCCAAATATCACTCCTCAAACCTTCCTTTGTTGCTAACTCTTCACCTCACCTTCTTCCTGCAGAAATACCAGAAGCAGTTGGTGACTGTGATGAAGAAAACCTGTATCTAACCCTGCCCACTTCTGGCTTGCACCAGTACTGGGACCTGTACCTTGGTAACAAGCTCCTGAACCGGCACCTTGCCCTCACCAATGGGTATCTTGCAGCTACCAACTCCACACACCTGATCTTGCAAATACCTCTGTTTGCTGGTGGAGTCATCTATAAGGTACAGAAGCTGTTTAGCAATGCCTTTTTTAATGCACATGGGACTGTTTGCTCTCACAGAGTCCTACAATCATAGTCTGTAGTGCTGTGGTGTTACACATATTGGAAAACCTCCAGAGGGAAGGACTCCAAGCCAGGGCAAGTAGGACAAGAGGCATCAGACATGGACCTTTTTGGTAATTCAATGTATGCAATCTGCAGTCCCCACTTCTTTCTAAAAGATATGCACCAAGTCTTAAAAACAAACTCCTCAGTGTTTTTAGTAAGATGAGGCAAAATGTCCCATCTGCACTGAGCCAGAAACAATATTTCAATATAGCTTTTATGAAATAAGCTCTTTTAGAGGAACTTTTTTGCAGAAATCTTAAGACATGGCAGGGGAAAACTGATGCTGTAATAAGCATTTGAACTATTCTACAATAATCAGCCAAAATTTATCTCCATGACAGTGACTGATTAATTCATACAAGAAGCCTTTTGCCCCCATGTTGCATCAGGCTCGAGTCTTCACACTGACTTAAATCTTGCGACTTGGTAGCACTCAAGTGGCACAAGCTAAGGAGCAGAACTTTGTGTACATGGATGATGTACTGTAACAGGAGATTTCTTCCATCTCCTCCTTTGCAGGAAGTGTCCTTTCAGAAAATTAAAGCAAGGTTTGATGTTGCCCTAAGGAAAGTGAGAACTATGGAGACCTTACAGATGTTCTCTGTTAGCTGCAGTTTTAATTCATCAGCATTTATAAGTAAGTTATCAACTAATCAATCAATAAAAAGACGTGTGATTACTTCCTTGAATACTCACTCATAATCAACTCTGACTTTCTCAGTTTGCCACCCAGATGGTACCATAATGATATCTGCCCAAATGAAGACAGTTCCTGCCATTGACATGAGTAAAACCAAGCTAAGGGACAGCTCCTGCAAGCCTAGAGAGTATAATGAAGCCCATGCCTTCTTCAAGTTCCATGTCACTACTTGTGGCACTTCAGTAAGGGTAAGCCCATGGCCAGAGCAGATACACCTGCTGGAAGTCTCTGCCTCTCCTGCATTCTCGTTTGCTCCCCTGCCCCAGCTCCTGAGAAGAGCCAATTAATAATGATCTTCCCATATGCACAGTTTGAAGGTGATCACATCATTTATGAGAATGAAATCTCTTATGAGAAGGAGACTCTTCCAGGACAGAGCACACCGACAATCACAAGAGATCCAGACTACAGGTAGGAGCTGCTGCTCACTGACACTGCTCACTTTTGTACAGCTGCTGGGAAGCAGATGGGAACATAAAAATTGCTGTTTCTTCTATTCTAGGCTAACAGTCTTGTGCTACTACCAAGCAAAAGAGACCCTAGTGCTCGGTGCCTTCTCCAGTGACCCAGCCACATCCTCTCCCTTTGGCTCTGGGATGATGGTTCCACGATCAAATACTGCAGGTGTGCAATTCTCTTCCCCCATTTTCAAACCTCTCTGGCTCTTTCAGTCCTAAGTTCCCTTGTTAACACAAGCCCTGCTTTCAACTAAAGAACCTCACTAAGATTTCCTTTTCTGCAGCTTACAGAAGGGTGAGACAAGCTCTGAATGTAGTTTCAAGGGTGTCCAAAGGTAAATCTCCTCCTATGGAAATCAGAGAATTTCAAAACGTGTTTTAGTTTAAATAAAATTAAACAACAACAAAATCCTCTGACATTTTCTTGAGATGAATCCTTCACGGAATTCTATGAGTCCAGCATGGCAATACTCAAACAACCCATGGAGCCTGTGTTTCTTGAGGTGGAGCTGAAAGATGAGAGCCCCAGTGTCGAGTTATATCTGGAAAACTGCTGGGTAGCCAGATCTCCAGACTTCAATAGCACCCCAAGATGGAACATCACTGTGGATGGGCAAGTAGTATTAAATGTCCAATGCACTCATCAGCAAAGCCCTAACTCTTGCTTAGATCTGTTGGTCTTTCTTCTCAAATAGGTGTGAGATTAGTGGCAGTGAGTTTGCTGCAGAGTTCTGCCTGGTACCTGTCAGCTCCAGGGTGAGACACCCTTCTCACTTTAAAAGGCTGGCAGTAAGGACCCTGGCACAGCAACTGGAACAGGTAGGATCGAGTGAAGGGCTCACATCCCACTCACGGACCCTATCCTGGAAGTCTGGATGATGCTCTTAGTCATATGGTTAAGCTGGAAGCAGTTCTGTGAGGACCAGGATGCTAGACTTGATGATCCATATGGGTCCCTTCTAATCTGAGATATTCTCTGACTCTATGCTTTGAAAAATAGTTGATTTAATCACCTCACAGACTTAAACCCTAGCCAGCTTCAACCCTGACTGGTGCACAACTTTAATTTAGTTATTTTAAACCTCCTCTGCGACGCAACTGACTTGAGACTGGACTGGTTGGAGTAAACAAAAGAATTTGGTATGTAAATATTATTTTTATATGGTGATTCTGGCTTTGTGTAGGATCAGATTCATAGCACTTCAACTCAAAATGTCTAGAGCAAAAAATCAACTTATATGTCCCAATATCCATGTGAAGTTCATCTCTGCTGTCTCCCATCTGTCCTAGCCACTCATCCATCTCCTTGGGTGTCAGCCCAATGGGCAGAGAAGCAGAGATGTGGGTTTGGTATTAAAGTTTGAGATCCTGCCCTCCTCTAAGGACTAAGTAGAGCAAAATACCCAGGACAGTCACCTGAGGGTACTTTTCCCCTTGTGCACCAGCTGTGAACTGCCTGTCCTGACATGTACTGATACCAGCCGTGGTGCGTTCACCCTGCCTGGGCAGCTCAACTAACTGCACCACTATTTACTCAGCCTTTCATAGGCACCTCAACTCTTGAACTTGCTAGAAATGAACATGATGCAATTCTGGCTTGTGCTGCTTCCTTAAGTGTGCAGCTGCAGCAGGCACCAGATTGAGTTTCTGTCTAACTTTGATACACTGCAGCACGTGAGGTTTCAACTTCTGCTGTCTCAGTCTCTCAGTTACCAAACTGCCTGAGGGCTTCTTTGACACCAACTTTAAAATTCAAGGCAGATTCAGCTAGAAGGTGCCACATGGAAGTGTTCAGAGAAGCCTAAGTCTAATCAGATGTAGTTTCTGCAAGAGGACAACAAAAGATAAAACAATGCTCTGCAAAGTGGGATTTGATGTGGACCAAGTGGCACTGTGTCTTCTTTTCAGGTGTACGTGCACTGTTTGGTGGCAGTGTGCTCTCCTACCAACACACAACCCGGCAGCACCTGCAGAGGACAGTGCAGCTCAAGCAGGGAGAGGAAGGGTAGGTGTGGAGGACAAAAAGAGCCATTGCAATGCACCCCAGACCTGATGTTTCTCAGAGATTTAGGAGCTCTGACTTTGGCATCTGAAATGCCTTGAGCATGGACTGTGAACACTGATGTCACCTTTAGTTCATGCTTAATACACAAGCACTAAACATGTAGCATGCATGTATTCCTTAAAAGCTGCACAAACACACCCTGTGTCGTTCTCAGCCTTTCCAGGTCACCATTCTGACAGTCTCCAGGGCTATGTACTTGCTGGACCTGTACGAATTGCTGCTCCAGATCTAAGATGACACACATAAACTGAATTAGGTAAGAACACCAGGCCCTGTGTACTCACCCTGAGAGGTCACCGTGCTTAGTGACACAGGCAATGCAGAGCCTGTCCTTGAGGACCTCAAAAACAAAAGCTGAGGGACAAGAACTAGGGAATGGATGTGGTTTGCAGTCCCATGGTCTCAGCTTGAGCCCATGAGGAGGGAAGGAGAGCTCCCTGCCAAGCCAAACACAGGTGGCGTGGCTCTGGAGCAGATGCCAGCAGCAGAGCAGGGCATGTTGGCATTGGGCCATAGCAGGCAATTTTGGAGCCAGGTATTATTTCAACAGGTTTTCAACAGGACTGCCCCCAGTCTGAGAGAAACCAGATCCAAAATTTTTGAAACAAACACTAAGGCACAAGTCACTGCCATATTCCAAGTGCTTTTGAATGGCTCAAATCCTCCAAACAGTAGGGTTTATCCTATAGCTTCATCTGCCCTTGGAGAACCAGAGCTGCTGAGCTGTCTGCTCCAGCATCACTCCTCACTTCAGCCCCTCTGTGTGTCTCCAACAGCACCTAAAGGCTCTGCTGGGCTGGCTGCTTTCCAAACAGTGCCACTGGACACAGGACCTACTTCTTCCAGGAACCACCAGAACTATTTGCATGAAGTTTAAAGACCAGATGGTGGGACAGCACTGGAAAGTTCAAGAGTCTGCTAACAGGATCAGTAAATCTTGCAACCTGTTGCCTCTCTGAAGTGGCTACAAAAGAAAACTTACCAGAAAATGACCCAAGGCTGCAAAATAACACTTCTTACTTCCTCCAGCTGCTGAAATATGAGACTTGCAGATCACTAAAACTATTCCAGTCCTGATTATGGCTGCTTCTTGTAATATTTCATAAAATTACTGCCAATCCTCCCATCTGAATGTAAAGCGCAAATCTGAAAAGTCAAATAAAAACACATCAGAGCAATGTAAGCACAGAATATCTCCTTGCTAATGTGCAACAGCAACCATCTGGTGTACCAGCACTGGCTTCAAAGAGCCAAGCAATTGCTGCCAGCATCCCTTCCACATGCAACACAAGGGCACATGCGTCTTCCCAGTAATGCAGTTTTGTCTGTATCATTACATCAACCTGACATTCTTGGAAACCAGTTAGTTCCACATTTTCCTCTCACCTGCCCCTGTACGGAAAAGACTAACTCTACAAAATGTGAGTAGATGGATGCTCCAGTAGGAGTGAAAACGACACCTGGTATTTCTGGTTTCTGTGCACACAGAAAGCTTTTGTTTTACTATTATTATTGTTATTATTGTTGTTATTGTTATTGTTATTGTTATTATTTTTTATTTTTTAGAGATCAAGCACAAACCTGACTCATGGCCACCTGTAATCACTCTCAGGATGTGCCTACAGTGTAACTGCAGGTGTGGCTGCAGCACATGTAGGTGTTCAACAGCGCTGCAGAGGGGGCAGGTGGCACACTTGTGTTGACAGCACACTCGTGTGCAGTCTCCAGAGGGTTTCCCAGCTCCGGCAGCCCCTCCTTTCCCAGGCTTGCTGGTCAGAGCACACACGTGGCCTGCTTTCCAAAAGCTGCTGTCATGCCTGAGATGATTGCTGAATAAATTCCCTCTTAAAGCTGTACCTGCTGAAGGAGCAAGATCTGTAAAAAGGAATGGGAGCGTGCTGGGACCCCAGGGCCCCCCAGCAGCTGCCTGGGTGCTGCCTCCCTCTGCTGCACGAGTAGTGCACTCTGCTGTCCACAGCCTACACTGCAGAGCCCAGCAAGTTACTGCTCCCACACCTTTGCCAGGAGAGTATATTCCCCATTTGAACAACAGCAACAAACTCCTAAGTTTAGATTAACTGTCTGTTAATCTAAAAAGCAGTCCTTTAGAAATTGGTAATGGGGATGAAGGGAAAATAATAATGACTAAATGCTAGCTCTTCTTTTCTCAGCACTCTCAGGCCACACAGGTGAGCATTGGGTCTGGTGTCACAAGGTTCGCTTGTTTTCCAGCCCTGCAGACTATATTCAGATAAACTTGTCTGCAAGTGGGATATCCCAGATTCTCCCCTTTTGCCCTGGAAAACCAGGAATGGGTCCATACCCATTCACCCACCATCTGGCAGATGAGGAGACCTTTCTTTTGCACATACATTGGAAGGGAGATGGAGCAGGGGAGACAGACTTGTTTTCCCATTTCAACAGGCATTTCTGGTTTCCACCTTCCCATAGACAAGCCAGAGCAATTCCATATACTTGGTCTCTTTCTCCGACTTTGGTTGCTATTCATGGTGTGGATGATGATTTTGACACCAAATCTCACGGTATGTTAGGGTTAGGCATTCCCTGTTTACCTCTGAGGGTCTTTCCCAAGGTGTGATTCAGCCACATTATTGCACAGGTGTATTGCTCTGCACATTCTCCTGGCATTATTCCTACTTCTCAGGTGTTGCAGGTGGAACTTCAGCCCCTAACTCCTGTCCTAGACTGCAGTTTTCAGACCCATGGGCTTAAGTGGTTCCTTGGATTAGCTTTCAGATGTCGCTGTAGGACACGAAAGCACACGCGTGTTCACACAGATGAAGGTGAGAGTGAAAAGAGGAAGTTTATTTTCTGACTCCACTATTTATAGTTTTACAAAAGAGACAGGGGATTGGAGAGTGAAGAGGCCACCTCTCCAATGACACTGGACAGGTTACCCATCCATCAGCTTCTCTCCACCTCTATGAAGGAATGCAAAACAACTGAGTGTTTACAGAACAAAGCATGGGAAAGCGTGTAACTAGAATGTAAATATCAGAAGGCCAAAAGATTTCTAACAACAGGGTGACATTCAGGAGCCACTCTGGTCATACCACTGTAGTTGAACAAGCCTTCATTCTTCAGCCAATGTGGAGAAAAGGAACTTGAAAGTTATTTTAAATACATAGACAGAGGCATACCAGAGTCCCCATGCTGGGGAGTTCTCAGCCTGGAAAGCACTCATCAGCCTTTTCCATAGCAACAGGAGTCAGGTTGAAACTACTGTTGTGATGCCTGGGACACAGCTGGAGCAGCTGTTCCTTGCTGGGAGACAAGGACTTCCTTCAGGCCTATTTTACGTGCTCATTGTACAACACAGACATGAGTGATGAAAAACGTGATCATCATGAGCTGTAGGAAGCGATGCTCTGGAGTGCATCCAATCCCTGCTCATGCACTAAAGGGATCCTACGAGGAGAGTCTTGGAAACAATCTTCAGAAACAGACCAGTGCTCAGCTCAAACGGTCACAACATGCTGAAAGTGGGGCCTCCAACTTGACCAGATCTCTCAGCAAACCTTTTTCATAAAAAGCAATCAGATGTTTCATTCTGCATGAAAGCCACTGGCTGGGGTCAAATCTGTTCCACTGATCCAGCCCCTGCCTCTGTTAAAAGGATGAGGCAAATGAACAGTAATCTGCTGACATAAAAGAATACTGGATATTATCCTTCCACTAGCAATCTTCAATTTTGAACATTGCTTTTGCTTTTCTGAATCCTTCCCCTCCTGAAAGGCAAAAGAAAGCATGACCTGGAGATGTTCAATCCCCACAAAAGTGGAATAGTGCACCTTTCTCTCCTCAGTCACTTTTTAACAAGGCTACCCCCTATTTGAGAACAGTGCAGCCCTCACCTGTAACAGACCAAGAGTTTCAGCCTTTTCATGCTGACTTCACCTCTGTAGCTCACTCTGAAGGCAGGCACGTCAAAGAGGGACATATTCTGGGTACTTGACAACCAAACCCTTTGCCCTCAGTGTGCCACAGCTTTTCCATTGGGAAAGGCTCTCCTTGTTCCCTGTGCTGCACTCACATTAAACGTGCATGAAAGCCTTCCAACACTGCTAGGTGCCCTGCTAACCTTGGCATTGTCAGATTTTCCCATCTTTCTGCAAAAGCAAGGGAAAGGCCTTGCAACACTGATAGTTGTGTGACAACTCCTCCTCCCGTTTCTCAGTAGGACAAAGAGAGTCCTAGGGAAAAACACAGGGTGATGATGTTACTCTTTGCCTTGGTCTGTAAGGCATCGATGTTATTCTTTGAGATTCTGTAACATATTATGGAATTCACAGGGGGTTTTGTAAGTTTAGAGGTGAATCATCAGGTGAGAACAGTTACTGATTGCCAAATTAACCCTGGCTACGGGGAACAAGCCAAACAGAGAGGCTGTCAGTGGAAGGAAAGTCAAGGGTTTGGGAGAGTGGCTTTATAGGTAAGAAACTTTGGGAAAGCAGCTGAGAATTACTCACGTCTTACACATTTCTGGCCAGAGTAAAGAGAGTCACAGTGCATTAGCAGCAACCACCTTTCTGGTTGGGGGGACTTTCTGGTGCAGCCTCATGACTTTGACAAGGGCAGTGGAATGGGCAGGACCCAGGAGCTCCACAGAGGTGTGGAATTCTCATGCAGAGACAACCCCTAAAGCCCAATAAAAAGCTACAGCACTTCACACTGCAAAGCATCCAAAGCACACAACCCTGCTCCTTTTACAGGCTGAGAGGTTGCCTGAATTTCACAAAACATTATGTAAAAAGATTTTATTATTCTCCATTAGGCTTTTAATTCTTAAACATTTACAAAGAGGAAATGTGGCAGGACAAGGGGAGTTACTACATGCCTCCTCTTCTTTGAGTTTTGAGGGGTTTTTGTACACTTTATATACTGAGTATGATGCCCTGTGATGTGGAATACCCACTTTGGTCACTTTGGGTCACCTGTCCCAGCTGTGTCCCCTCCCAGCCTCATAGGCATCTCCAACTTCCTCACCAGGATGGCAGTACAAAAATCAGAAAAGGCCTCGGCTCTGTGTAAGCCCTGCTCAGCAATAACAAAAACATCTCCATATTTATCAGCTCTGTTTGGCACAAATCCAGCCACTGTGGAGCAGCCCCACACCAGCCACTGTGAAGAAAACTAACTCTACCCCAGCTGATACCAGCAGAGCTGGATAATAACTTCAGAGAACTGAAAGCCAGAGAACTAAGTGAGTGACTAGTGAGCATGTGAAAGGGGAAAATGTGAAAACCCTACTGGCCAAAATTGCCTTTAAAGAATTCCATATCATGCTGAAATGCATGATGACAGTTCATCCTTTCACAGGAGACAAGGAAACACTGTGGAGAGCTGGCAATTACTCCCAGCCCAGTGTAGTATTTCTGTGCCAACAACTGCATGAGAAGTAATTAAGCAACATTCACAAAACAACACAAGCTGGAATATTATCTCCAGCATCTTTGTTTTCTAAAATACTTATTGACTGTTAATATTTTGATCTATAGCCTGTCATTTAAAGTGTTCTGTGCAGAACCACATCTGTGATCTCTCTTCTCACAGTAAAACTTCCTAAGTCATATTCAACTATCCATTACTGGCTTTTTAATTGCCTTGGAATGGTCAGTCAGGAACATGCTTACGTCTAGCTCACCTTCTCACCATCAACCAGGAGTTGGCAGGATTTCTCAATTTTTAAGACTGAGGTAGCATGAAGTGTGTCAAGTCATTGAATTATCTGTGTTGTTTTGGACACAGAACAGCAAGATAAATGGTAGCATGTGCTGAATGTATCAAGAAAAGTCCAAAATTAACACTCCTGAAGGGGAAAAACATGGTCACTGTCTATTCCCCAAACTGTCAATGGTCACATCCTGGTTATCATGCATCTTATTTCTGTAACTTCAAATGGCTACAGTCAAGTGTCAGGAGCATGAGAAGTAAATGCAGCATTTCCTCAGCCCTGTTTCAGTTTTGCTCATTGTGGCTGTTGCAGTTTCATCCCAAAGCTGAAAGTGATCTCGGTGAGGCTACTGGGAAGGATATCCAGAGGCTCCAGTCTGCTCTCATGACTCACCCAAAGGGTCCCACCATCTTCAGTGAGCCCTGTGCTTCTGCAGGCACTGGGACCATCCATGGAGGAACTCACCATAAGAAGCAGAAATGCTCTTTCAGCCAAACATAAATGTGGAGAATGTTGTGCCTTTTAAGAAAATGAAGACATCTGAACATAGTGGTGGCTCGTCTGTGGCCCAGTGGTGAAAGAGCTTGGAGAGCTTGGCATAATTTTATTTAAAAAAACAAAATCCTAATGCTTATGTAGGCAGTCTGAGAGTACTTCTTTCATTAAAACTTGCAGTGCTATGAACATGCAAAGGTGTTTCTGCCTGATGATTCACAGATTTCAGTAATGGTCCCCCCTACCATGTGAGAAATGAAGCTGCATGGGTATTCCCAGCCAGTTCCATCAGATGGATTTCACACAGTATTTTTTAGGGAATTGATCTCTTCAACAAGAAAGAAAAAGTGACAATTCCTCCTGTGAATATTTTCTACAGTAAAGTATTTGCAGACAATCATGAGATAAAAAGCACATGTTCATTTTTTATTTTATCTGGCCAATACATTTCTTATAGAACTACAAAATATTTCTGTACAAAATCTGTACATGTGTCTCACAGAGATCAACATTATACTTTCCCTCAAGACTAAAAATACCCAAAACCCAGTTTATTTTGCAATCATAATCAATTTTTAACTTATTTACAAAAGAATTAAGTTCTTCAACAGATCGTAACAGATGTAAACAATCTTGTGTTTCATCCATCAATGACAAACATCACATGTTTAGCGGAACACTTTCACATCACATCACTACCTGAATTTTCAATATCCCCGCTTCTGTTTTTCTTCTTTATCAAGAATAGCCTGTTTTAGACTCAATGCAGCATCTTCAAACTGCGGGTTTAACTCTAATACTTTTCTGAAATCTTTCATGGCCTCATCAAAGTCTCCTGTCCCAAAAAAAAAGAGAAAAAGAAAGTAAAATTATCTTTCTGTAACTGCTCACACTCAAAAAGCACAACTCAAGAACACCTCCTTATACTTTCACCAACAAAAAGTAGCAGCTACTTACTGGACCTACTACATCGGATTCTCCACAGGCCCAAGTGCAAGTGAAAGCATTTCGCATTGAGAACCAGAATATGTATTTTTGAGCCTCAAATGGACTTAAGGCTCAATTCAGCCAGTTTGTTCAAAGAGGAGACAAAAGGCCCAATAATTAAGCTGCCTTAAAGCTGGTGCCCACGGTCTGGCTCCACTCTCCAGTCCCTCAACCTCTACTACGGCCAAGCTCCAACAAAGGGCACAGGGCTATCACTTTCTTATGGCACCATCAAAAACAGAGCAGGAAATCCCCCAGAGTTGCCGGCAGCCCACTGGAAGTTGAGAACGCTGCACTCACTGCAGCTACAGCTGCTTGGAAGATGCTTTATCTCAGGTTTAATGCTGGTGTTTGGAACTGGCTTTATTTACCCCAGTGCACATTTTTCCACAAGTCAAACTGCACTTTCCCTCCCGTTTTCCAGGGAACAGGGTCGTTCCGAATGACCCGGCAGCACCCGTAGGAATAGGGGGGGTGTAACTGCATACACGGGGCAGGCAGCAGCGGAAGGCGCTGCCGCAGCTGGACACTCGAGTCCCGCCTGCCCTGGAGCGATGCCCGCCCTCGTCCCGCCCGTGCCAGGCAGGTGTCCCCGCCCGTGACCCGGGGCCGCGCTGCCCCGCCGCGGCTCGTACCCAGCCGGTAGCGCACCAGCCCGCGGTTGTAGTAGGGCACCTCGAAGCCGGGCTGGCACTCGATGGCGGCCGTGAAGTCCCGCACGGCGGCGGCGAACTCCACGCGCAGGTACCGCACCTGCCCGCGGTCGTTGAGCGCCGTGGCGAGGTCGCTGCGGGCGCTGCGGGGACAGAGGAGCGGCGTTAGCGGGGCCCCGCCGGGCGCGCCCGCCCCGCTCCCCGGCCCCGGCGTTACCCCGCGGGGCTGCGGGCGATGAAGCGGCTGAAGAGCTCCTCGGCCGCCGAGAGCCGCCGCGCCCGCAGCTCCGCCCGCGCCGCCACCAGCAGCGCCGCCGCCTCGCCCGCCATCGCGCTGACGTCACGCGGGGCGGGCGTGCCGTGACGTCACGGGCACGGCGGCGCGGGGGCGGGGAGAGCCGCGCTCACGGCAGGACAGGGCCGGCAAACACAGAAATGGGTTAATATCTTCAGTGATAACCAGCAGGGGCACGGGAGTGTCTGCTCCTCTCCTCTCGTGAGACTCCCACCTGCAATGCAGCGTCCAGCTCTGGGGCCGCAGCACAGGCACGACAAGGACCTGGTGCAGCGAGGCCAGAGCAGGCCCAGAGGATCAGAAAGCTGGGGCACCTCTTCTCGGGAGCCTGGCTGGGAGAGGTGGGGTTGTTCACCCTGGAGGAGGCGCCGTGGAGACCTCAGAGCACCTTCCAGTACCTAAAGGGGCTCTAAGAGAGCTGGAGAAGGACTGTTTACAAAGGGCATAAAGGGGTAGGACAAGGGACAATGGCTTTAAGCTGAAGGACAGGAAGTTTAGATTAAACATAAGAAATTGTTTTGTGTGAGAGTGTTGAGACACTGGAGCAGGGTGCCCGAAAGGCTTTGGCTGCCTCATCCCTGTCAGTGTTCAAGAACAGGTCAGCTGGGCTTTGAGCTGGTCTAGTGGAAGGTGTCCCAGGCCAGGGCAGAGTGCTTAAAACAAGATGGTCTTTAAGGTCCCTTCCAACCCAGGCTGTTGTACTCCTCTGTGATTCTATGGAAACAGAGTTTATCCTTACCTGGCTTAAGCTTAGGTGAGAGACAGCACAGAAAAGGTCTCACACTCTCAGGAACGTGCCAATGCACGATGTGAACATCACAGCTCGTGGCTCTTGCCGGGCAGCCAAATGCTGGCTGGTCCTGGGGAGGGCTCATCCCGTGCATCCAGGTCCTGCAGCAGTGCCAGAGCAGAGCCCTAAACCAGCAGTACGGTAGGACAGGGAGACATTGTTCCTCGGACCTTTGTGTGTAACAAGGGTGACACTTCAGCTCCTGAAGTCTGTTCAACAGATGCAGGCTGCTCTCTCAAGCTACATGAAAAATGCCAGGTTCCAGTTTGCAGGTTCATGGAGGTTTCCTTAACCCGTTGAAGATGGTATCACCCAAGCTCAGGAACTGGACTGACACACTGACTGAGTGTTTTCAAGCCCTTTATTGCTACGGTGGGTTTCAATACTCTTGGCAAAAGAAACCAACACTAACATATGCTTATACTGGTATCATCACTGTAGTAACCTTAAACAGTAGTACAAAAACATACATGGTAATATAATCAAAAATTATTGTGACATTATTTCAACTCAGAAATCACTTCTTTCAAAAAATTGAATTCTGAGAAAACCCAGTAATTTCCTATGGAATTAGAGAGACAAAAAACAGAGCCTGCTCAGAGTAGAACATATTGATATGAACCCATATTCAGCTCACAAAGTTTTGAAACTAGGCTCAATCTACAATTCAAAAAGAATGCTTTTACCTTAAATCTTTTTTTAAAAGTGTAGCAAGAAATGGAGTATATTTGCACAGTAATTTTTTCAGACAAATGGAGCCACTAAAGGTTTCTCTTGTGGGTTTTCTGTCTTAGTTTTGGGTTGGTTTTTTTTAACGTTGCTCTAATTGCAGCACTAACTGCTACATTAAAGTACCTGAGCTGTATTTCAAAACATAGTAACATTATCAAGGCTGGTTTTAGCCCTTATAAATGTGGCTACACAGTCTTTATCCTCAGCTTCCTGTGCTGTGGCACAGAGGACAGGTTTTATAATGGTCTGCTTCTTTGGTTTTCATGCAGTGCTTACACACACTGCACATCCAGAACTGATACTCCAGGATAGGAGCTCCTGTTGCAACACATACAGGAATTTTACCATCTCCACTATTAAAAACAGAAAAAAAAGGAGTAAATACAGCTGAAAGAATAAAAATGTGGTGTGCTGATTGTAGATTAGAAGTTTTTAGCTCATGTAACATTTCACTCTTCACTTAACCACGTATGGAAATCTTCACACCAGAAAATGCCCACCCCCAGAACCATACAGTGAACAAATCAGGAGCAGCAGATCCAAAGGTGGGGTGAAAAGAAGCACTGAAGGGCATATGAAGGTAAAGTGTGATTAGACACCTGCCCTGCTATTTATACTCCTTCCTCTGAAGTCTGAAGGGTCAGCTTGACAGCTGCTAGTGAGATTCTGTACAGCTGCACAGTAGGATCAACCAAGACAGGTTAAAATCCTGTTGCTAAAATTGATTTGCAATTGATTTCCATATTTACAAGTTCCATGCTCTTAGCAGGACACATGTCAAAGACACTATTGTGGGTACAGCCACTCCAAAGACTTAGCCCTTAAATGTACCCTTCATACTAATTTTTCCACTTCACATATTGATCTTTTCCCACCAAAGTAGATTTAGGTAATTCACCAAACACTGGAGACCTGATAGTTAATAATGGTTAAACATTCCCTTGCTGATACTTTCATCTCACCACCATGGTGATGCAAACACTAACATTCTTACTTTAATGTCACATGACACAGTACCAAAGTCCTAAAATTCCTGTGCTTTGTCTACTTGCATTTCAAATTATGATGAAGTTACATCTCTATGCCCAGTTCCTCGAATGCAGTCAGTTTCTATTTTCCCAAACAACATAGTGCTGTATTACCTTCCTCCAAACTGGCTAACACCTTCTTCATTCTTGCCTGATATTTGGTTTAAGCAGCAAAGCACTTACTTAATTTGGTCATACACAAAACCTGCTAAAACCCAAAATACAGAGAAGAGCAGAAAAAAATGATAGTATTATTTTAGTATATCAAAATAAACCCACCTCTCAAGAACAGCATCCAGATCACGTTTTTTGTTACACTTTGGACTATATCTTGTGAATATCTCTAGAGCAAGGTCTTCATACTGTTGCCTCTGCTCTGGTTTAAGAGTTTCCAAGGATTCTAGTTTAACAAAGGCTTTTGAACAAATATCAAATTCTCTGTTTGCACATGCACAGAGTGCCAAAAGGGAATAGATTTCAACTGCAGGGATAATGTCTTCATAATCTCGCAAATGAAGAGCTAAAAAAATGAAAAAAATAAATCCAAGGAAATGATCACACATCTGAGAAGTGCAAGCATCTGTATGAAATAGTTGCTACTAGTAGACAGTATTAATCCTACAAACTTGTCAAAATGAACCACAGTTTTTTACTGACATTACTATGAAACATTGCTCTAAAAAAAAAAGTGAGGAGATTTGACTGGGAAATTGAAGTGACTTCTTGAAACACTTTATTTTAGTTGGTTGGTTGGATTGTTTTAAAAATATTAGAAGGATTTGAGATCTTCATTACTTGAACAAAGTACAAGGCAATGAATTATTCTAATTCCCACAGATTTTTTATGAAGGAGTTCTGATGTAAATTCAGGTATGCCTTATAATTTAAGGAAAGAAAGAAAACAGTCAGCTGAACATCTGCAGAGATTGACCAATTTACCAGATAATATTTGGAAAGATTTGCATTTTCTTCAGCAAAGTCCTTTCCAGGTATTGTGACTGCAGCCATACTCCATTCATTATATGGTTTTGGTTTAAATTACATGGATCTATTAAGAACTGAAAAGTGTGGCAGCTATAAATGAAGTTATGCGCTGTCTTTACAGAGTTGAAAATTAATTCTTACCTGTTTTAAGTGCTGCATCTACAGAACCTTTATAGAGCTGTTTTTGTGCAAGTATGAAAAAGTGGTAAGCCTCAGCTCCTCGCCAAGCATTGTCTGCAAAGCGATTCGTTGAAGAAAGAACATCTTCTTCCAGCAAACCAGCCAAAGCTGAAGCACTCTGAAAACAAACCAGTATCACAAGTAATTTTTCACATTAAACAGATACAGCAGGAAATGGGAATATATGAAAAGAGCTTTTCTATACTTGGTGATTACACCGCTGTCTGTGTTAAGTAGGAGAAGTACAAATGGACCTACAGTGAGCACTGTCAGGCATTCTGTGCAGAGCACAGGCACAACATATGGTGCAGATTTTCAAAGATAAATATCGTATACGTGTGTATACAAATATATTTTGTGCACATCTGCAGACTGGTTCATAGTTTGGATTAATACTGCATTTCAACACCAGAGCTCTTAAAACTTTGTTTAAACTATTTCATTTGTGCATATGAAGATGAATGTGTGAGCAAGAGAAAAAAAATTCTTCCATTTGCTTCCCCCATATCTGGAGCCATCTCTCTGCTGAATTACAGGCAACATAGCTTAATCTAATCACAGATCACTCTTTGGGATCAATACTTACTCCTAAATGACATGAGAGTCTTGCAGGAAGAAAAAAGTCTGGAGTTTCTTAGTATGGTTTTCATTGTTATAGTGAAAACATTAAGAAAAACACATTAAATTTAGGAAGAAAAATATCTATTAATACATATGATTTAAATGTTTTAAAATAATACTTAAAACAATATGTTTTCATAGGGGACTTGCTTTAAGGAAAGCTTTGTTCTTAGGAAGGAAAACGGTTATTAAAAAAACATTACAGGCTCCCATGAAGATGGCTTGCTTTATTCCGACTAGCTAGCAGACACCAGAATTCAGAAAGGGGAAAAAAAAAAAAAAGAGACTACCTCTGAACTTTTCTCTTTAACTTTTCCCCTTTGTGCATTTTGCATTTGTTCATGACACTGTTCCATAAGTAAGGCTGATAGCACATAAAGCTTTTTAACTCGCAAAGGCTTCGTTCTTTTCTTTGACTCTTCATCTGCAATCTTAAAAACCAAAACAAAGGGATTTAATTCTCTTGCCCAATTGCATGCTTGTACAAACCTAGGAAACCATGCCAAAAAATGATTCTGTCTTTAAATGTAATAATTTAGACTGCAAACAGAACTATAAATGAAAATGTCAAAGTGAAGTATGCACATTATTCTATATTTATTTAGCTAACATGTATATAAAGCCATATTCTCAGGAAGGATAAATCAGTGTAACCATGTATAAGTCTATTGACCTAGTATAAAAATAAACTAAAAAATAGCAATTTTTAAACACATACATAACTTTCAAAAAGGTCTGGTGGTTTTCCCAGAAAGGAAGAATGGCTTTTGAAAGTAACATATATTATATATATATATATATATACTGCTATAAATATTTGCTGTAAAAATTACGTATCCCTCCTATAGACTTCAAGCTATAAAGGGAAATCTCTGCAGCCAAACCAAATCTAAGCAACATCTTTATCTTAAAAGCACACCACAGCTGTTTCTAATTGAAGGAACTAATTGAAGAAATACCAAAATTTAACTTCTACTTATTGACATTGCTATTTTTTTAAAAAGGAGATAAAAATAACTCCCATGACATCTAAAATAACGTGGACGTGGCACCCCAGGCCCATTTACCATAATCCTTTACTAGGCAATGCAGGGCATCAGGACCTTTTCTGAGGTGCAGTTTATCTCATACTGAAGCAAAAAAGTCTCCAAATAAATAGATGGCTTGTGTACCCAAAGTGTGCTAGCTACAGAGGACCCCCGGGGTCACTATTACACATAGAGGTACCTGAACTCTGGGAGCTGGTTTCATCTTTGCAGTATCCCGTATGATGGCATCTGCTTATTGCCTAGGCATTGTTAAAACTAACATAACCCCAAGAGAATAAAAGTAGCATGGAAAGAGTAAGAGCTAGTCCAAAAAACACAGTTATTTGACATAAAAATAAAACCTGTGATACCTTGAACATGAGCTTAGCAGCTTCAAAGAAATAATTGGCTTTACGGTAGAGTTCTATAGCATCAAGGATTTTATTCTTTTCCAGTAAATGACTTGCATATCTGGCTAGCAAGGATCCGATCTCTTTCATATTGTGATTTTTAGCAAGCTCCACAGCTTTATTCCACTAAAAATGAAAGGAGATGATTATTAACCTCATTTTTTCAAATACACTCTCAGAACAAAACAGTTATCTATGAACAGACCACAACATTTGTGTGCAATATTTCATCACCATTTTGAACCAGACTACTATTAAATTAACATAGAAAGCAAGAGAATACAAATTCTTATATCATTGCCAATTATATGATGCAGCAGTCTTGTGAAAAAAATGCTGGACCTCTGTTCAAAACCATATATAAAACAGTTGCTTCTGCTTTCAGAAAAGCTTTGCAAAATCATTTCACTGCAGCTCAAAGCTGGACATGGGGATTTCAACACTTCTGATACTACTTAACCCAGACTCTCAAAAGCATGTCTAAAAGAGGACCTCAACCCAAAAGCTTAAAGCACACAGTAATACTTTACTTATCTTTCTATACACCTCACTTTGTCTCTGAATTTTCCTGATCTTCAGTGGTTTGGCCACTGTGTTTGCTCCAGGTGAAAAGTTTGGCAAGACTGAGAATCTTAACTGAATCTCATACCTAATAGCTCTTCAGATCCATAAACTAAGAAATTGTTCACAGAAAGCCAGCCCTAGCTAGTCCTGCTATTCCCATCCATCAAGTTCCTCATAGCCATCCTCAGTTTTTCTCCTATTTGTGTTGACACAGACATTTGCACAGGATAAGTCATACCAGGAAACAGCACTAGTTACAAACATGCAGATCAATATCCAGCTCAGCTTTTTCCAGCTATGTTCTCATGCAGTCACAAATCCATTTGCATCTATACAAAGAAGGAGGGGGATATGGAAAATATCCAGAACAGACATCTATCTCTTCTCCAGTCTTTTCCCATTCCATCAGGAGGTAGCACAGCCCAGCTTAACAGAGGCTACAGATGTCTGTATGCTGAGCATGCTGCCCACACACCCTGCTTTGCACTGCCCCTCCAGTGGTCAAATCTCAACCTCAGAGAACTGGCTTAAGCACCAAAGTACGAATTTTCCAGAAACTATGACAAATCATCTGACACTTAACAAGGATTTGTATTTAACTGGTCATCAGGATAGAAATCTCACTGTTAAACTGGTACTGCTAAAGCAGATTATCTCCTTTTATTTTACCTGGTTGAGATGCACACAGGTGTCCACAGCATCCTTTGGTCGATTACATTTCAGAAAGGCTGACACAGCTTGTTCACACATCCCCACTCTCACAAACATGTGAGCTATATCCTGCAAAAAGCATCAGCACTGTGTTAAATTCACTTCCACATTTTTAGTACATTGTGCAGCAATAGCAATACTCCTATTTGGTTAATTTAAGTCCAAGAGGGTGGGGAATGGGTTGTTTGCTTCATGGATCCTGTGAAGGCACCATGCACTGTTGAAAATCTTTAGAACAGTGTGCTACTCTCTACTGCTTCCAAATTCAAGAAAGCTATTATAACAGGGTTAAAAGAAAATGCTATGTCTTGGTTTACTGAAAAAGGCATTAAAGGAGCATGTCTTGCATTTTTCAAGCATTTTGGATTAAATCAACCATGGCATAGTTTTAAATTAGCTATTATTTAGTAGGTAATTTCTTGCTATATATACACACCTATACCCTGTACACCTATATACCCTACACACCCTATCCCACCTATTTCCTCTCATTTTTGAGTATTGTCAGTCAGGTCCTTCTGGGGAACTGGGGCAGTAAGGCAAAGGGAGAGTGATGAAGTATGAAAACAGCCATAATACTAGAGATCAATACCACAGTATCGCCATTGCACTTAAGTGAGTAGGTCACGCGCTGCATTCTTTCTCTCATTTTTAACCATCCCAAGATGGGAAATTTTAAATAAATAGTTAGATATAAGACAATGAAAAATAAAGGTGTTTTTTGCTTACAGGGAGCAATTTATGATTCTCTGGAAGTGAGTTAGCCAGGTTCTCCAGTCCTCGGTAGTCCTCTAGCATATAGTAACATTCAGCTAAACGTTCCTGGTTTTGTCCTTGGACATAGTACTGTACAGCATATAACCTAATAAGACAAAAAAATGTGATGGCTTCTGATGCATAAACACAAAAGAAGTCTTTAACTCTGTAAGCCTTTTGTATTTGTAAATTTAAAATCACATTTTAAATAGGTAACTTTCTTTGGAAAAGCTTTTGTAGTTAGAATTTCACTGTTTTTTCCAAAATGCACTACAAACTTTAATTTTTACAGATCATTATATTCAGGTGTAGCAATATTGATTCTCTAGCATTGACTATCATAAGATTAGGAAGCCAAGGAATTCTTGAAGCTATATTCCCACATCTGCAGAGATCACAGCAGATAATGGACAACTTACAACTAAACTTTCAGGAAAGGGTTTTACTGTTGTGCTTCCATACTTTAAAACACAAGCACCAACACCGCCAAGACAATTCCCCAAAATTACCTAAGGCACCTAAAACTCTACTTTTATAATCTAATCATAAGTTTTCAGCTGCATTGTGACAATACAGTTTGGATAATGGCAATACATAGTGAAGCTGTGGAACTCTGTGGCATGGGCTTAGAAGGCAACAAGAAAAGTTCATTAAAAAAATTCCCTGCAAGTTATTAGCAATGAAGACATTGCCTGTGGCTCAGTAAGCAGCTGACTGCAAAATGTGTTTATGAGAAATACCATTACAAGTGTGCATTGCCCTTAAAACCCCCCTTGGGTGCCCCATTTGGGCAACAGCTGGAAACAGATCCAGGTCATAGAGAATTCTGGACCTTCTCAAATATTTGTGGGTTAAAGCTTTTAGAAAACTCACAGATGGTAAGTAACTCCATCCTACTTTTAACCCTACTTTGGGTTTTTTTAATACTTTCTGTATCACAACTGTATAGGTATTTTTCTTTTCTTCCCCTCTTTTGAAGCAGACAGACATCTGGCAAAGCAGAGATTTTTATCACCTTCACCTTTTAGGTAGCTGATCAACAGCTCTCTGTTTATCATACCATGGAACCATGAAGGTCTGAACTAAATCTCATAACGCCAAAATTATCCAATGTATTACATCCTGACTTTCCTGACATCTGTCCCTCCTCATAAATCAAGTTTTGTCATCAATTTAATAATTTCCTTTGTAAATCCCTTGCTACTGGTTCCTCTACAGAATGTACCATTTCTGCCGGTCTGCAAAGTAGTCTCCGATAGCGTTGTGTGCCTGTTCCAGGAGGGCGTCATCCGAGTGCCCCGAGCCCGTTTTCAGGAGCTGCAGCACCCGGAACCAATCGCCCAGTTTGATCCGCAGCCCAATGGCAAGGTCTCTAACAGAAAACAGCAGGGAAATGACAATCACAAAAAATAGGCAACAAAAATCTCTAGAAAAACATCCAAAAGTATTTCTGTGTTCTTAACCTGCATTGCAGGTATCAGAGTGATCCCCAGATAACTTGTTTACAATTCAAACACTATTCCATTTAAGCAAATAATCAAGACAACTCACAGGTTATATCACACATATGCACTTTCTTATCAGCCACACTCCTTTGTGAGGGGTTAAAATGTGTGAGACAGCTGGGCTGATGGGTTCCCTCTTACTCTGTTACGTATCTTTCACTGCTGACCACTACAAGAAATGGCAGCAGCTGCGAAAGGATAAAAGCAGAAGAAAGATGAGGGGAAAGGCCAAGAAGCAAGGAATATTAATAATGGAGGCTAAAGCTGAGATGTAATAAAATGGATTTCTGGATCTGGACTTCTCTTCCAGATTCAGGGTGATTTTGGATAAAGGAGAAAGGACTCAGCAGTAGTTTTTCCTTTTTATTATTCATGCATACATATGACTCACTGTGTGTCTGTCTGGCATGTTTTTTTCCACCAAACAGAATAATTCTATATTACCTCACATAAAAGTAATTCTGCAGGTGCATAGAAAATGTGGAAAATGGGAGAGACCTATCCACTTCTTTTAAAAATGCCCTCAACTTACAAGTAAATTAAGGAAGGCACTAGCAAGTCAGTGAAGTCAGATAAATAAGAGCATCTATCTAAAAACATTAAAATTTTAGTTGAAAAATAGCATTATTTCATTGTGATTTATGGTAGATCCTTATCAGGATTTGTCTAGTTGTGAAAGCTGTGTTTTCTAGGAGACACATAAGGTCATACAGAATTTCCATATTCTTCTAGCTGAAGAATAAGATGCTCTACTGTTGAAGAAGCCAGTAAACAAAAAGCAAGTTTTTGACTTTTGCAATTCTATGCCCAAATTTGTCTTCAGCCATGTGAAAGGGAATATGCCATATCTAAAACTGGGTGTTGCAGTGGGACTGAAGTGCTCAGGAGGCAGCCCCTGTCCCCAGACCAGCAAACTGCCATCAACTAATTAATGACATGCAAGGAAGTTTTCGTTACCAGGTTCTATTGGGCATCTCTCCCCAACTCCTGCCTTCTCTCTCTGCCCTGCCACCGTCCCCCATACTTTCATTCTTACAGAATTAAACAGTAACTAATTTTTTTCTCCATAATTCCCTACTGTTTTTCATGGCTCCATGAATCAAAGCTTAAAAATTTCACATGTGCATAACGGATTCATGTTTCTCCATGTCTGACCACCATCTACAGGCTACACTGCACAACTGCTGCTGCTGATTTCTCATTATTCTTCTTCAGTAGAGACAGTGCTCTAGCTAATTACTTAGTGTTAATTTATGTTCCCAGCAATACTAAAATTTTGCTTTGTTTGTTTTCATTCCTGAGCAAAAATTACACTGATTGGTTTCAATGTTTCACAGTTTCATCCAGAGTCCTTCTGTCTCTCCAAATATTACAGTTCATTACAAACTCTGTTGTTTGTGTATGTAATTGAGAAGAATGTGTACTTGGCTACTATTGAAGAGCAGCACCACATAAATTAAACATTATTTAAGACTGTTTGTATTTTTGCAATCCCAGTTGAAATACCGACAAAATACTTGTGAAAAAAAATCTATAAAACACAGCACTACCTAGAGCAGCCAAGGTTCTGTAAACTGTTTGGAATGCACTAGTTTACATACAGAACTGGTTATCTATGGATAAACCAAAATTCTCTCCATCTGATCCTTTTATGTCATTGCAGAAACTGGTAAAGACTCTCCAGAGAAAACAGCCATTCCTGATTAAGGAATGCTTTTTCTTTTCCTGGACTTTTTTTTTCTTTGCTGCTGAGATGTTTACATGCAATTACCTTCTGTCCATATCCAGATACATTCTTTCAGCCTCTTCAAATCTGCTGAAATAGGCTGCCACTTCTGCTTGCTTCATGGACTCGCTCTGCAGATTGCCCAGGCGCTTCACAAACTTAATGCCTTGATAATCTTTGCAACGCACAAAAGCTTGTTCAGCCATCTGCAGATCCAGCTTCTGAAGAGCAGCTTCAGCCAGGAGACGCCTGTGTGAAAAACAAACATAGCAGATAGAAAAGCAGCTCTAGAGTAAATGAAACAAGGATACAATTAACTAGTAATTATTCAAAGAGGACATACAAGTTGTTGCAATTTATTGTTTATTAGCTAATCTTAATACAGTCGTGTTTATTCCTAATACATTCTGTGATCTGTCTGGTACTTGGTCAGTGAGAGATGTTCAAATAATTGCTAATATTCTTCTGTTCAGCTATTCAGATGGACACTGGCTTGGGAGGACTGGGCAAGATTTGAGTGCTACTCTTCTGTGAAATGTGTTACTGGTCTTAGTGCAGTTCCATTGATTTATTTCCCCCTATGCAATTGTTGAAACTTTAAGCCTTGATGGCAGCCTCAGTCTAATTGCCTCCAACTACACTGGCCACAAAAAATAAATTATGCTTCTGATCCACCTGGATGTTCCTTGTCCTGTTAGGACAGCAGTCTGGGAGAGCAGAGAAAGCCTTTGGAGAACCTTGCACTGCCCCACTGGTTAGTTCTGCAAACAGGGAATTCAGACCAACCTATGTACATCAATCAGGTGCTTGAATGAGTTCCAGAATTTTCTGCAAAAATAACGCAATTTAAAATTTAGGCTGGCTGACTGACATTGTGAAACAAAGTCAGTGCAGTAAGGCACTGACAAAACCACTGATACTATGCTGTATTCAGTGATCCAAGCCATGCTTAGGCAGTATCAACTCTGTATTTTTGAATCAATTTGAGATGGTTGGTATCACTTAAACTCAAGTGCTCATCACTGAAATCAAAGAAACCAATTGATCTGCTACACATCACCCTGTTTGTTGCATTCTAGAAGTAAGGTCACTGTTTTGTTCTGATCTGGAATAAACATGCAACATGTTTTCTCTTATGATAAAAATAAAATTCATGGCAATTCTGGAGCAAGGTGAACAGAATTTTAAATATATTTTGTGATTTTTTGATATAAAACTTTTACTGAGACAGAGACTTGCAAAACCAAAAGTCATTTTATATTAAGTGAACAGATGGTACTAGCAAAGAAAGCATGAAGAATTTTAAAGCTCCAAAAATCTTCAGTTAGTTCAAGACTTTAGCAAAACTGAAGACTCAAAATTCTAACATTTTACCCTATACACTCAAGCTAATAAAATTATGGTATTATTACAGAAACTTTCAATATGTAACTAGCAAATCTTGTTTCTCAAAATGAACATTCTGGAGACAAGGGCACAACTAGAGAGAAAGGAATGTTTTTTGGGACAAACTTTTAAAGCAACGTGTCTTAGCCAGTCTTTCAGCAACTCTAAATTCCTCTTGAACCATAATAATTAAGCTAAACATCCAATGCTGCAAGAGATCATTTAGCTTCAAAACAGAGCCAAAATTACTAAAGAAAGGTACAGATAAGTAAACAGTCCCCATGGAGTTAAACAGAATTGATACCATTCATCAAGAAACCTGTCAATGAAGTTTTAGGTTCTTGCACAGACTTTTCATTAAATTAAGGCCTTTACTCTTTCAGCCTTTACAAGCTGGGATATTAAACAGATTTTCAGAACTCCTGCTTTCACAGGTTTACTCTCACCTGTTTGCAGTGCAGGCTTTTCAACTTTAGTTTAATAGCTGAGCCATGTTTAGTTTAAGCATGCCAATGTCTCCATTTCTCAGATTACTTCTGAGATGCTGCATGGGAGCACAGCACACCCAGCCCTTCTCATTTCTGTCCTTTATGTCCTGTCCAAATGCTGCAAGGTTACTCAAACTGCTCTTATCCTATTACCATTCTGATGGGTTCCCTTTACTGTGTTTTAAGCTCTTTAATATTCAATATCAAATATATAATTTAATTTTAATTTAACAAACTTGGTTAGCTTTCTGTCAGCTTTTCATTTCGTTTAAATTCCCTCCAAAACACAAGGAGCACTGTGTTTTGGGGCCCATATAGCACAGAGCAAAAAGGTGTCCTGAGCCTGCACACTATACCCACTACCATGACATAGAACATGCCTGACATTCAGGGTACTCCAACAATCATTAAATCTTAAATGATTCTGTGTAGAATATATTTAGCTAATTTTAATTTGAGGTTTTGTACTTTCATACTAGAGCTGTCTGAATAGGAAAAGAATAGAGAAGAACACAAATTTAAACAAAAGCTGGCTTATAGGAGATTTTACCAAAGTCTGGGATGTGGATTGTCTTCTATGAACTGGGAAGATTCCTCAATGCCAACTTTTTCAATCAATGCTCGACTGTCTCGTAATGACCGAATCTCGAAATTGATGATGTAATCTTTGTTAGGATATTCAGGACTCTAACATAATGGATAAAGAAACATACTTTTATTTTCACCCAACAAAACAGGTATCTATCAATAGACAGACACTAGCTTTTCCTACAAAATAAAATTAATTATACTGACCTTTAATATTTCATCAAGAAGAATAGACTTGATTTCTAAGTCTTCAAAGTTGCATATATATCCAGAAGTTTGTATAGGCTCCTTAAAGTTAAATAAGTTACATAGGAATGAATTTGTATTCTCGCTGATTAAATCCAAATCAAATCTGTTAAATGTACATATAGATTCATTCTTCTCCAAACTCGGATAGAATTGCACTTCCAACAGGAAACAAATCATTAACATTATTGACAATTCTGTAAACACAGACATCATTAAAAATTCTCATGTTTTCTGTAATTAAATTACGAGAAAAAGATAAAGCAACACCTGCGAATACTTAGATTCAACTGAACTGTTTCACAGGTATCTCTATTAAAATTGCATTTATGTTTTCCAAAGTATACCAAAAAACATGCTCCTGAAAATCTCATACATTTAAGAGAATATGACAGCATTTTTTATGTTTCTAGGACTGGCCATTCATTTTACCTGTTCAGTCCAAAACAACATTCCCACATAGGAGTTGGTAAGATTTTGAGGTTTTCTGAAGCAAGTTTATATAAACAAACACTTGCAGAATTGAATGGTAAGCACAAAAATAATACTATTCAAGAAAGAGCCGTTAATTTATGAGTGGATTTTTTTAAATGAGTAGTTTATGTATGTTGGTATTTACCTCCGGATCCAAGTTTCTGAAAACATACATTCTTGTTTTCTCCATCATTGCAAACAAATCTGGGTTGTCCTTGGCCCATTTCATGTCCCAGACGTCTCTGCGTTCCAGTTTCAGCTGCTCACCTGCCTCTTGCTGCCCTGTGCTGTCTGCAGCCCGTGTGTCCAGGTCAAGGAAAGTCAGAACCCCTGAAAGATCTATGATAGCAAGACGACTACAGAAAAACAAACAGAGAAAAAAATAAGGCAGCCAAATAACACTACTCAGGGCTGTAAATCTGAAAAAGCTCTCTAACCCAGCACAGTATAATTCTATAGATTCCATGAGAAGCTGTCGTGTGCCAGAACCAGCACAGATCCATGTGATTCTCATTTATCTGCTCAGCAGAGACCAGACACATGGAAAGATGTTCTTCATCTGCTCACACAGGATCTGGCCCTGCAAAGGTTCTGAAATATGCCCATTTTTGTATCGTATACCAAGTTGAATAAATTACAGGTTCTGTCCCTCGCCAAACCTTTCTCGACAAAGACTAAAATGAACAACTGAACAGAGCTGGTTTTCCTAATTTACTAGGAGGCAATGAAACAGATTATTAAATTACAAAATCAGTGTGGTGGTGCAGATTGTTAATCCCTAAAATGGGATTTCTTGTGTTTTTTACAACGGGTATTCTTCACTCTTTTTCAAAGCAATATGAAATATAATCCAATTAATCTTTGAAGTAATTTAAAATATGTGAGAAATACGGTTTCTAAAAGGCTCCACTTGAAAATTTACAGTTGTGTAGGTCTTCAGTGACTCGTAGTAACCTGTATTTACTACAAGGCCCTTTTAAAAGCACTTCTAAATATTGATAGGTAGACACCCTTAATCCCTATTAAAATTTCAAAAGCAATTTAGAAAATTAATCTCAAAATGCTTATGGATCTGAACTTATTTCCCTAGGCCAAAGTCATTTAGGAAGAAAACAACTCGGGTTGAAAACAATATGAACATGGCTCTGACTAGATCACATTTCCTTTTAAGCAAAGCAATCTATTTTTGGGCTATACCTGAAGAAGCAAGAGATTTACACATGCATTATGATTTTTATTTGAAATTATAAAGTTATTTTGAAGTGATTAAATTTGCCCTGCAAATTCTTGTGTATTTTTGCCAACACTCTCATGCACTCTCTTGCAAAAAAACCCAGCTGTTAAATAGAAAGCAACTTCAGTGTTGGCACAGCTAAAGCTCAAGAGAACCAGACTTACTAGATTCATCACCACTAATTACAGCCTGTAACAACAAAAAATTAAATGGGATGAACAAAGTTTCCAGGCATTAAAAGGACACAGAAACAGGAAGAAGTCAGAGATATATAAAGTTTCAGGTTACGATATAATTTTCTCAACTCATGTCATGATCAAAGGAAGGTTATGTTTGGTTCATCTAATAAAACGAATGTATTTTCATGTATATAGGGAAGAAAACATAGGAGACCTTTACTAACAGTCTCTCAGAGCAATGACTGCCCAGATGGAATTAATTAGTAATAAATAAATAGTTAAGCAACTATTAATAACAACTTTTAGCACTTCATTTTGAAATTGGATACCTGTGTTAGAAGCAGATCTGTAACTTACCTGGAGTTGCAGTTCAAAGACAGCTGATAGGCACGACAGCCCAGGGTATAGCTCTGCACCACAGCCACGCTAGGGAGGCTGTACCTCTGAATAATGCCAGATTCTCTTCCCTAGAGGAGAGCAATGCTGCTTTAGTGAGAGAATTTGTCCATCAGTAAATCCTTTAAAATGGTCTTATTTATATGCTGTTTTGGACAAAAGAGCTTTGGGATAAGTGACAGAGCATGAGTGGAAAGAGGGAATATCATCGGTCTAAAAGTTCTGAATTCTGGTAGTTAAACAAAATACTTTAAGATGCTACAACTGACAGATATGCTCAAATCAGGGCTGTAAAAACAAACAGTTACAGTCCACATACAGCCCACAGAATTTCAGGAGCCATGAATCTCCAGACATGGTCACAAAACAAGAAAGGAGAGGTGTCCTTGTCCCACGCTGGTAAATCCCCTCAAGGAGTGCCATATGACAGCACCAGCCCAGGTCTGAAAGCAGGACAGCTCTGCTCATGAGGAGCTGTCTGCATGCCATCAAGTCTCACCAATTACTGCAAGACCAGAGCTAGATTTAAAAGGAAATGCTATAAAATACACTGGTTATTCACAGGCTTGAGTAATAGGAAACAAATCTAAGTACCAATGTGGTTTATCTTTATTTTGCTGAATGTAACAGCAATATCTGTGTCAAGATACCATCAGGCCAACAGGCTGAAAAGGAGTCTGACATCCCTGGACTGAAATGATCACTGCCACTATTTTCTCTTGGTGCTTCTGTAAAGTGAACAACATATTCAGCTTGGTTTGCCTACTGTTCAACTCTTATGCTGGAAATGCTTTGAAATTATGACTGCTTATGGACACAGAGCAGAAGAATCTTACGCCTACAAGCACAAGAGGCAATTAGAAGTTGTGTTAATTGTGTAGCTTACCACAAGCAGTATCTTATCAGATGCTGTTATTGCACAAATCGGATCTGTTGTTCCCTGAAAGTATACAAGTGATATCAGTATCAGTTTTACTGCAAATTAAAAATGTCCTGCTAAAGAAAGAAGGTTTATTTAAATAAACAAGAATGTTGCTAAGTATCCACATGAAAAGGGGCTATCAAACATTGTCAGTATACAGTATATGGATGATTTATTACATTAGTAGCCTTTGCTATGGGAATCATGACAATAATATTAACACCTTCCTTTCTTGTCCTGCCCATCCCTCCAGAAAAATAAGAAACCCAAAACGTAAAAAGTGTTTAACAAAAAACACAAGAAAGCAACAATCCCAGACTTGTGAGGCTTGTTAATTAATAATTTCAGGTATATTACTAAGGACAGCCAGCACTGTCACACTGCACATATACCTGAAGTGAAAACAGATGAAAATATTAGAAAATATCATCAAGGGTAATGAGTTTTAACAAGGTTATATTTTGTTGAAGTGCCTCTGACCAAGAAGATGGCAGGTGTCTACATACTGTACCCCAGAATGTACTTTTTCCATGTTCCCTATAGTTTGCTGTACATTTCCAGTAACCCATAATGACACAGTAACAGCACCAACCAGAGGGAAAAAACATAACACTTATGTACAAAAGGTAGAAGTAAAAGCAATTTTAAGTACAACCACTTCTGCTAATGAAAATCGCTGAAAATAGATGAATCAACATGAACTACTGCTCTTTCATGATACCACTGACACCACAATAAACTAGTTCAAAACATCACTCACTTCAAAAGCTCTGCTGTAATCAAGGTGTCCATCTCCAGACCCTGAAGAGGTGTCATCAATATGATAGATCCTGTAGAGAAGAAGGAAAGTTAGAAGAAAAAGTGAGTCCAAAGAAAGGATCATCTTTGGTAGCATATAGGTATGTTCTTGGAGAAGAAACCATTGTAATTGGAGAAGACAATAAAAGCTATGTCTGTTCTTATGTTCCAAAGCATCCCCTTTGATAAACCTGCTTTGTATTGATATAAAGATATGGCAACTGCTTTCTCTTTCACAGCCCTGATGGTCTATTCCCCTATGATCTGCAAGCTTTCATCCTGTAGCACTAAGTTCCTGCAAACCATCAACCACCCAGTTGTCTCTTCTCAAACATACACTTCCATATTTCCCCAGGCTCTTCTCCATAACTACGAAGAGTTTCACCTTCACATCCACAAAAGCTTATATATTACTGCATTATTCAATACTCACTCATAACTTCTCTTTTGCCTTAAAAAGTAGCATTAGAAAAGATTTTAGAATGCTAAAGTCATCACTAATGCTGAACTATGACTATTTAAATTTTTCAATATTTTTATCTATTTATAGTCTTGTCCAAAGCTAGAACATCCAGGTCCTACAACAATGTAAGTTATTACACCATGCTCAAATAATTACTCATTATTAGGGATATATGGTGACAGGAGATGGTAGATTTACAGAAAGATGATATAGTGTCTCTATGGAAGAACACATAAAAGAACACAACAGAAAACCATAACAAAGTTGTAAGCTTGTGGAGGTGACAGAAAAATAAATGCCACAAATGAGCACCTGGGACGGAAATATTTTGGAAGCAAAACAATGTGGACTTTGGCTTGTTTAGTTTGATAGGATAAAAGTCCATATAGGATTAGTCGTCAAAGCCACAATCAGACACAAGTGTATTAGAGAAGAGCCAGCTGGACAGACTATATTCTTACAGACAGTGACAGAGACAAGCAGTTATTGTTATCACAGGGAACAGGGCTGCTTGGAAACTAAAAGCATGGAGGAGAAACAGGAAAGGGGCAAGAAGGCATCAAGACACACAGCTCTGTAAGGAAAACATGCAGCAAGCAAATGGAGACACTGAACAGGAACTAATTCAAAAATATCTAAGAGATTTGGATAACAAACACACAGTTGTTATAAAAAACTAGTATTTCATCTTACAGGCCTGTAAGTCAGCAAACCTGACTAGAAAAATGAGAAGACAAGGGTTTGCATTTTAGACATGGCAGAATCCCCCTTATCAATGACACCAGTGCAGAGGAAGAAAAATGGCAAAGCCTGAAGACAAACCTTTCCCTGCCCTCTTTCCTGGTCCGTGTCAGCTGGTTGATTTCCATGGCTGTGAGCTTCTTGGCCACCCGATACTGCCAGACGTAAAATGCTTCTCTGGAAGCCGCAATCACGTGCGTTTTGGTCATTGTGACAAACAGTGGCTCTGTCACCAAACCCAAAGAGTTGCAAAATTAGAGCAGCAAGCACTGAAATCGATGCTAATTCATAATTTTTTTTCCAAGATGGATGAAAGCATATGCCCATACATTCAAAGCAAAAAACAACCAAAAAATCCACCTACACACAACCTAACAGCAGTTTTCATTAGCTGGTAAGTTTCAGAGAGGCCTTGTGGCCTTGTCCAGAAGAACAGAGAAATTCTTTAAAAGTTCTGATTTTACCATTAACACTTTTCTCCCTACTATTTCAGCAAATCTTCATCCGCTGATGCAGAAAACATCAAATACATATAGACAAACGTTCAGTTTAATGACCAGTTAGTTCAGGATTATCTTGAATCTCCTTAAAAAGATCTATTAAATACTCCTATATCTGACATATTTAAGGCTATTCAAAAGTTGACAATGCAGAAGAGGTTCTTTTTCTTAAAATCAGTTCATAAATTTTAAGTTAGACAAGACCTAGAAATGCTATCTGTACCTTAGTTAACAGCTGACCTTAGTTAACAGCTGGTCCAAATATCAATTCTTTATCTTAATGGCAACAAATTAGCAGACTCTACACTTAGTCTTACTTTATTATACAAAAAAATCACAGTGTAGGAATGCAGAGTATTTTCTTTACTTCAGCCCTAAGCCCACTTAGAATATGTGCACTAATTGAGTATCTCATTCCTGCTGTCCATGCTCAGGAAAAAAACAAGAAAACAAACAAACAAAAAACCCCAAAACAACAACAAAGAACAAAACAAAAATGAAACAACAACAACAAAAAAAACCTCAAAACAGTGAAGGCATAGAAAAATGAGGAAACCTTGTATGCAAATCACCCAATGTCTTTAAGTTCTACAAGTAAATCATTATGATACCAAAAGAAAACCCCACATAAATTCAGAAGAATTGTGCAAACCAGCCTGGTAGTGGAACACTGAGTCATGCAAACAACATGACATGAACACAAAACACAATTCTTTTACAGTTAATCTCTTTTGGTTCCCCCCCTCCTCCTCTGTATTTTAGCACAGAACAAAACTCTGGAGGGAGCTATAAGCCTGCCACATAGAAGAGCACTGCTACAAGAGACAGATGGGAGAAGATTGGTTGAACAGATTTCATTTCTTTGAAACTGAGAGGATTATATAAGCTACCTGATGGCTGCAGAATACTTTTGAGTAAAAATGTCAGTACTGGGTAAGAAGGCTTAATGATGACGCTTAACATGTGAGCAGCACAGTTGTTTACATTATATACAACTCAGCGTATTTCATGTACTTATAACACATTCATTTCAATAATTAGTCACATCCAAACTGATCCAGTCTCCTGTTTCATCAAAAACATTAATAAATTTTATGTATTTACTCTGTTCTTTTATTAACTTCCAGCTGTATGTACCATACAAATCAATGCTTTTATCCTTTAAAAATGAAACAAGAGAATCCACTGACCTGGGAGGGAATAAGGTTTGCTCAAATCATAACATTTTTGTACTAAGCCTCATATTTTGACTCAAATTAGTCAACATTTGAGTACTTGTGGGACAAGACAATGTTAAACCAAATTGCCATACCCACATCTGAAAGCCATGGGCATTCCTCACATTCACCAGGTGATGCCCCCTTTGACTTACAGCTTCCACAGAGCCTAAACTTGCCCATTTGTGCACACCTTGAAATAGCCCAATCTGGGAAAAAACGTTGTTCACATAAGCTCTGTTGTGATCCAGAAACAAGATGGCAAAGTGCCCATGCTTTATCCAGGGAAATACAATCAATTAGGCATTTTATGAACATGCCTAAGACTAAACCGACTGTTACTGCCAAAAAGCGCACACACACACACCAACCCCTGACACGTTTTCCTGCCACTTCTTTCATATCAGCTCTAGCAGCAGCTGGACAGCAGAGTAAATCGGTTCATTCATCTAACTGACCTCAAAAATAAATAAATAAAAGATTACATTAAGTTGGATTAAAGAGAAAATCACAAATGATGGAGCAGACAGGAATGAGCAGCCAGCATGGAGGGCAGGGCCTTCCCTTCTTTGCAACAGATGGCTCAGCAATGACTGGATTTAAGCCAAATATGAAATCACAGGGCACAGCACACAGACACAACCATCAGCATCAGATCCATTCAAAGCCACACCTGGAAAAGCAGCATCTCTATGTGGGAACTGATGCTTTTAAAAAATTGCCTATATAACTTCAACAATTGCACAAAAGGAGGAGACATGGCATTTTTTCTAGAATTGCTTTAGCACTTTATATTAGTCATTGAACAAGAAAACACAAACAGAAAAATCTGTGGAAAAAGAAACTAAAATCCAAGTCTAGACTGGACACTACGAAATACTTTTTACAGAGGGGTAGTCACACATTGGAACAGCTTCCTAGAAAGGTGGTCATTGAGGTGGTCATTGACAGGCTCCAAGCCTGTCAATGTTTAAGAGGCATTTGGACAATGCCCTTAGCAACATGCTTTTGGTCAGCCCTGGAGTGATCATGGACTGGCTGATCCTTGTCAGTCTCCACCAACTGAAAATATTCCATTTCACCTTCTCACCTCAGAGCCTTCCACACTGGGCTATGCTCTGATCCTAAAAGGTTTTCCTTCTTGACTGCATAACAGCATAAATTCAACATGAGGGAAGGATGTCCCAGACACTCCAAGTTCAGGCTGTTGCTGGGGCAGAGAAGGAAGGAATGGGATTTTTCATCTCCTAGGAAAGACAATATGCTCATTTCAATCCCTTCAGGCTGAGGAAGATCTAGAATCCCTTTCTAGGCAGCTGGTTTAATTACCTAAGTTTCCTTCAATGTAGGGAAATACCTTCTTATATGACAGCATTGATTTATCAGCAGGTGCTGGTCACCTGAGCATCAGTGCCCTTCACAGAACCTCTGCTCTGACTATTAAGCAGACAGAAATCCAAGCACCTAAGGTCTGAAGGAGGCAAGAGATTTGGACACCTCTCTGCTCAGCATTTCCCCTGCACAGCAGCCTTCCATGCTCAACATGTAAACTTCTGAAACTGTTTAGTTCTTCCTGCTGATTTTGCAGATACTCAACTTCAGTATTAATGTCTTAATACTTAATTTTCAGACATTGAAAATATGTGTGAAAAACACTTAAACAGGTGCTTTACTTTTCAGTGACAAAATACTGAAAAGGACTAAACAAACCATCCCCATCAAAACAACTCCAACATGTGAAACAACGGCCCTTTAAATTCTCTCTAGCCCTCCTTTCTTTTTTCACCTCATTTCTCTTCACTATTCCTTCATAAAGCCTCCTCCCTGAAGGAAAGAAACTTTCTTTCCTGTATATCCAGGAATCTCAAATAACCTACAATGTCTGCATTTCATCCACACACACTCCATCTCACTTCAAAACTGTTAGAAAACACCTGTTTCAATGTCTAATCTTGTAAAAATAGCAGACAGAAAAACTCAATGCATGACTACATTACTTCACCCCATGAAAAGGCTGAGATGCTTTTTAGTCTATGAGATAGGATACACAAACAAGACAAGAAAGACAAGAAATTCCAGCTAAATCTGATGGAAAGTAAGCAATCTGACTGACAGACAATACTGAACTGTTGTTTTCATACAAGTCTGTTACAGGCTGTTCCTGAGAAACTGGAATGAACTTAGTCTAATCAATAAATCTACTTAATTTTAGAGTTTGATTCAAATATCTCTACAAGTGTTGGCTCACAAATGGAAGAACATGTCAGGCAACAGCAGGGACAAATGAACATGTTGGGACATCTCATGAACAACCACAGTTTACAGAACATAAATACTCAGAATCCATTATGATTTACATTAAAAGGATCAAGTAAGTTACAGCAATTTAAGTGCTGTGTCACATGTAGTTCAGTCATCCCTGCTAAGGCATCCAGGAGGGAGCAAGACACCTGGGCATGACTCCAGCTCTGCCTTTAATCCACCTGTATGTTGGTGAGGCTGGTGCATTAATTTCACTGGGTGCTAACACACACTTGAAAGATAACACAACACTTCACTATGTCAGTACTCCTAAGCACACGTAAGAAGATGATATAATCCAGCCTGAGTGACCTTTTCTTAGCAGATACCATCTGTTGTGTTTCCATTAAAAAGATATGATATAACGAGATATTTAACCTTCTGTAGAGTATATTTAGCTATTCATCAAAGCACTTTGACAGAAAGCCAGTGAGCCTGTAAAACAAGCACAGAAGACACTGTGTTGGTTAATTCTTGTACCAGAGTAGGATGGAATGCAGTAATGTTAGACAATGAAGAAAAGAGTAGTTTATGGGCTAGCAAACATGAGCTATTGTGAAGGACCTCAAACACAAGGCAAGGAAGCACAGGAAGCAAAATGCCTTGGACAAAATAAAAAGCAGTATGAGGAACAGCTGAAAGTGCAACCACCCACCAATGTCTAAAGAAAGCTGAAGTGATGGCCTTCATCAGATGACTGATTAATCCTTTTTTGCCATCGTTAAGAGAGACAAGCATTAGAAAGCTAATGACATAATTAAAAATTCAACAGAATAACAGAAATAACCACTTCTTTTCTTCAGCCTTATTTGAGCGACTGGCTTAGAGCCCAACAACATGAGATTTACATCTCCTGAGGGTGAGTCAAACATTGCATAATGTCACAATTACTTTGTCATTAGGAGATTAATAGTGCTTTGTTGAAACAGTTTTATAAAATATCATAAGTTGACAATTCAGACAAATTGTGCCTTAACACACATTCTCAGATGCATTATTTAAGTACTCTGGCAGCTATTTAGCATACCTAGATGAGCAGCCTTTTTCTCCACTATCAATCTTCTACCTGGACAAAGTCCAAGAGGCTTTGCCCAAAAAGCCTGCAAGGCACCAAAGTCTCAAGGAGGAGTAAACCCTTTATGCTCACTAGAGCTCCAGGTGATTCTCGTTTCAACAAGGGGCAGTCTGCTAGAAACCAAAAATAGTGTGTGTTCAACTTGCAGTAGTTACAACCAGTCAAAAAGTATAGTTTAGACTCATGGCAGTGAAGAGCACATACTCAAGAAAAGGCAGGAGCACACACATACCAAGTGGTCTGTTGAGGACATCCTACAGCATAAGAAATATTTTTTCTCAGCATTTATGAAAATCAAATAAAGTAACAACCTAAGTGTATTTAAGCCACTCTGAAAGACAGCACTTAGAACTCCAAAACGAGAACAAGAGTTCAAAAGAAAACACTCATCTAACTTTTTATGGACAGAACTTAATGTAACAATATATCAGTTTACTAAAAGAAAATAACCTGAAAAGCTGTATTGGTAGATAGAAGAGAAAAAAAAAGAATTGCACAAACAGATGATAGTATGTTTCATAAGTCACTAACATCCCTCTAATTACCTTGACGAAGAGATAAGTTAATTTTACTTTTTAACTGCTAATACCTTAAACTGTTAAAAATGAGTCTCACCTGATAAGTGATTTAATGCTGATCTTCCTCATTTTTAAGCAGAACAAAAGGTCAATGATTTTGCTAGAAATCATGTATCAACTGGAATCTTAGAAAAACTTTCAGAAAGGTCTTAAGGTTTTACAAGGTCTTCTCTCTCTATTGACTTCTGCAAGGCCAGACAGCTGCTTAAGTTCAGCACGCTGTCAAACTGGAACAATTACACTTCCTACTGCCAAGAAGCTCCAACTGTGATAAATAGCATGATATACTGTACAATAGGAGACTTTGACTATGTACAGCTGTTAACCTCTCACACAAACTGACCTTATGTTGTAAATATTTCATGTTGTTCTATAAAGTTGCATTTCCAAATGTTATAGAAAGAGGAATATAACTATGATGAAACCAGCACAATATGTTCCAAAAGAGTTGCATTTATAGGCATTTGCTTTACACTTTTACCTTCAATCCCTTTTGCAAGTTTGGAGAGCAAACTTTAAAAGAGCCTTACAGGATGTATCTATTTTTTTAAAAAGTTAGAATCTTTGGCTGTGTTTACCATACAGCAATGAAAGACTGACTTGTAATGTTTTAACTACTGAGGCTACAGAAATTTTTCAGGATTCAAAAATGTAAATATTCCTAACCTCAGGTATTTGCCCATCTATGCGGCTGAAGGCTATAATGCCCAGCATTTTCACAAGTGAACTCACTTTAGGAAAGAGCATTGCAAATCTCTGCACTAAACTGGTTCTCCAATACTGGAGGGAGCAGCAGAAGGCTTCATTATGCTAAAGGAAGAAATTGTTTAATCTCTTCAGCACAATTCAAATACAGATGGAATAACAACAGCATTTTTCAATTAAATAGCCTTTCTTTTTAACTGTTTCCAGTTACTGAAAATTATTCTTTTCTTGTGTACAGGCAGCTGTGGGAGATGGGTCATACTGGCAGAATCACAAAGAAACCTTCACTTATAATGTAAATAAAACTCACATAGATACATTCAGAAAGTTCATATAAACAGAACACTAGAAAAATGTAAAGCAAAGAGTTTAAATGCAGAGTTAGAGGTGGATACACAAAGCTAATTTTAGCAGTGAGTGGGACTCATCTCGCCTAATTTTAGACTGTGTCTCTGACACAGATGAGCTGGCTGCCCTGGGCTTCTTTGTACCCAACGGAGAGCAAAAAGACCCCTTTCATGAATGATTCACTCAACTTATTTTAGGTGTCAACTGCAGAAATGAGAAGAACTACTCCCTCCAAATCCCTGAATCTGCCTCCTACCCAATCCCACCTGCCAAGTAAGAACAGGAACCTACTGGGCACATGTAGACACCTGATCAGGAGCAGAGACAGGACAGGGGGACAAAACAGGCACCCAACTTACACCACCATCACCCATATCATCTTACTTCAGTGCTTATGCTGTTGACATTTTGGTTTGGGTTTGGGGTTTTTTGACGGGGGAGGAGGGAGGGAGCATTGTTTGGTTGTTTTGTTGCTGGTTTTTCCTCCATTCTTGGTAAAACTTTTGATATTGAACTTTCTTGACACATTACTCCTTCAGATTCTGATATGGCCCCCTACTGCAAAAGGTGGCAAGAGGACATCGAAGGGACATAAACAGAAGCCACAAGACTAAAACTACCACAATATTTCATATACTTTTCATAGGACAAAGTAGTCAAACTCATTCATCAGAGCATACTCTTCATTTTATTTACGATCTACAATATAAGGCATGAATTTCACAAAATATGTATGACTCACAGATAATTTCCTCCTGCTATCACTGAAAAATTTAACATTAGAAAATTATAGTTAAGATATAACAATGAATAAAACTGTTTAGAAGCACTGGCTGAGGAAAATAATCATCTTTATGATCTCAATTATTTCTGGTCTTTGGTTGATTTTTCCTACCTATACTCTTGCGTGCATTGTTGTTACTTCCTTGTTTAATAGTTCTTCATCTTACTTTTCTCATCATTTCTATCTTACCAAAACTTTGCTAGACACTTTACCCATCAATTTTATCAGATAGAATGACTGTTGTTTAATATTAACACCAAGTATTAGCACTATGGCTTGGAACTAACTTCTCTACTGAAATTAATTTAGCCAGAATAGTTTCTTTTTCAAGAGAGGATGAAACAATGGCTCTAGAAGGTAATTTGCATCAAAAAGAAACAACATGAGGTTTCTTGTCATTACAGAGTCTTCTGTCTCATTCAAAAGCAAATAAATATTTTTATAAATTTAAATAAATTATTTAGCCTTTCAACAACAAAACAGAAGAGTCAATCAAAGAATCAAGCTTCAAAAAGAAAACTGCAAACAGGATTCACAGTGTCTTCTATGAATCCAAACTCAGATCTATTCAGGTAACAAACCAAAAATAAAGCAAAAAACAGAACAATAAAAGTGGATTCATTAATCCAAAAAAGGATTAATTTGTCAGTTTGCCTACAATGCCCTCATCTGCTTAAAGGGAAAATAATCAATGATCCTTATTCTCAAGCAAAACTCACAGAAAACAGTGGTTTGCAATTACTTGGCAATGTTCTGTACCACACCTGCAGCAAACAAGTAGCAGGGAAAGCCTGGAATTAAGCACTGTTTAGGATTTGGGGGTGTTTGCATACTTCTGTTATAATCCACTGATTTTTTAACTGAATTTTAATTTATAATCTAAAACTACTTAGATAAATCAATTGTGAGGAAGATAAGGAAAAGACATTATCAACACTGAGACACAAGAAATTGATGTTTAAGATATTTGGGAAGCAGCAACAAGTTATTCTTAAATGAAAGTCCAAATCAAATTATTTCACTTCCTCTGATACAACTTTGTGCTTTTCAAAGCACATTTCCTTAAAAGGAAGTTGAATTACATCTGTTGTGAAGGAAAATCTGAATTGCCAAAAAGCATCCATTAAAAAAAATAAGAAAAGTAGCAATTTTTAAAAATTCTATTTTCCACAGTTTGCATTAACAAGAAAACTCAGTTTAAGTTTAGTCAGTTTGACAAGGAATATGACTGGTTTTATAAGCCATTATCTTTATTAACAGATAACTAACAGGTCAATTCCAACATAAGTTACAGAATAAGACTATACCAAGTTGCTTACCAACATCAATATATTTCGGGTCCAAAGGCGTGCCAATAGAATTGCAGAGAACCAGCACATACTGTATGGAAATGAAAGCAAGGTAGAAATTAATTACTACCACACTTTCTGTAAATTAGTAAGCTGCACAAGGTTTTCTGGGAAGGTGCAGCTCATAATCCACATCACCCATTCTAATGCTCATCAGCAACAGAAAACACAGCGACCATCACTACAGCAAATATAAAGCAGCATAAGCATGAGAGTAATGAGATACTTGCCAATTAGCACTATAAATGAAGAACAAGCACAAAACAGGCAAGTAAGCAGCTGTTTTATGCATGGGAGCAAATCTACCAGAAAAAATCCAACAGGTAGGAGGTACCACAAGCATGTCCACAGACAACACATGGGCAGGAGAGGCAGCATCTCCCCTGCTGCTGTGTGAGGCACACACTGCACTGAGCATTTACAGGCATGACACACCACTGACTCAGTGGCTCAACTCTCATCAGCTGCTCATGCAAAAGATAATCTAATGAACTCTCAGCAGTTAGGATGTTTGCTCTATCCTTTGCACATCTCCATCTCCTTGAACCTCCAAGAGGGTAACAGTGGGGGGAGAATTGTCAGTAAGGCTCTCCCTGTGCCCTGCAGTATCACACGTACAACAAAAAAAGGTTTTTTAGTTTTGCCCTTATTGTAATCCCACTGGGGAAGGCTTTGACAGCACAGGTACCTCAGAGATTGGGATGTTAAATTCAAGAAGATGCAAATATGTAACAATTTGCTAGACACCAATGCTTCACTGTTACAGCGTATGTATTTATTTCTTCAGATCTAAATCAAGAATTAAATAGCTTAATTATTATTATATAGGGAAATGCCTTAAATAAGAAGTGTGGAAATTAACCAGCAACTTTTACTGTCAAGTCTTTAAACTTAAAATAATATACATATAAAATAAATATAATTCACATTTGGTACCAAAATGTGAATTGCCCAAGAGTCATTACCCTGACTCTCCAAGAAATGAAAGATAATTATTTTTTCACGGCTCTTTCACCTCCTGAACAATCCATGTCATTGTGGTAGCAGAATACAGGAACTGTACAGCTACCTTTTTAAACTGATAGATTGACAGTTTATTCATCACATGAGAGAAGCTCAATTTATCTTTTCATCTACTGTGTGAACTTCATTCTTTCAAAGAAAAAGAGCTGAACATGGATTTCTTTTCATTAAATAATTTTTTTTCCTGGTTTGGCCACCAATAAGTACTCCACAAAAATAGTGGTTTTATTTCTTGGTTCATGAGTTAAGCCTTCCACCAGCATTCTCAAATTTCTATTATCCAAAAAAATATGTTGTGCCTCTGCCTTTGTATGAAAACATAAATAGCTTTTTTAACTCTTATTATTTTATTTCCATCATGTTTACATTAATTCTTGTTTGGTAAATTACTCCCACATTCACTCTACAATAAATTTCTCTTTTATGCCCTTTCTAGTATTTTTTGAGACTCCAAGTCATTAGATCAGAACCTGTCAAGGGATGATGGAGTAACAGTATCCAAGAAAGGCTCTATGACCCACACAGGGGCCAGGGCAGGAAGTTTCTGTTGTCTGATTTACTCAGCCTTTTTATTGATATCAACATGAAGTCCTTCTTAACTTACTGACACATCTACTTGCAATATCTTTAAACAGATCCTGCTGAAATTAAGTCTTTTCTTTAACAATTGCTGTACATTCTGCCAATTTGAAATCACAATTCTAATGACCAAAATCTTTTGTAAACCAAATCAGTTTTTCAGAAAACAACTCTAATGGACTGCTACCCATAAGCCTATGCACTTCATTTCCTGAAACCTGGCAACTCACAGTGTTAATAACTATACTGGAGCCATTTCAAAACAAATGAAAGGTCCTTACTATCTGTAATTTTCAGGTGCTAAAATTAAATCTCTTATTTATGCTCAATAAAGTTACACTAAATCTCTCTACTGTTTGTTTCCTCCTTTAAAATTACAATCAAAAATATTTTATTGCACTCAATTTCACCAAATGGTTATGGCCCCATATCCTATGTTTTCAGTCCATGACAGACCATCTATTGCACAATGAAGCAAAGCAGCACTAAAGCATGTTTGGGGTTTTTTACCATGGCACCAAATGACTCTGTCTCATGCTCCTCCTTTGTAAGCAATTTACAAGGGATACAGAAAAATAATTCTGAAGTGATTGAGCAAGAGAAATCATGTAACAGTAACACAGTAACTGAAAATTAACCAAAGAATACATTTATCATTTGTGATTACATATAAAACAAATTAATAAACAAAGAAGTTTGCAGTAACAAGTAATTTACATCACCTAAGAAATTGCCCTTTTTTCCCTTTCTGACTGATGAAATATTCATTGTAGGGTCTGACAAGCCCCTGTCCTGGCAGGAAGCCCCTGTTTAGATAAAGGGAACTGCACAATCTCCAGATGTGGGTTCTGACAAGCCCCTGCCCTGGCAGGAAGGCCTGGAGATAAGTTCACACCATCCCCCTGCAGGTCCCTCTTTGGGAAAGAGAGAATCTTTCTGGTTACAGCGAGAGAAGACAGACCCATGATCCTCTAGGAAACTATATGTAAAATACCCTGATACCCATTGGTTTCTCACCCTTGCACACCCACCTCTGTACCCCCATAAAAGAGACCCCTCTGCCCCGAGTCGGGGAGGATCCGTCTCTGGTCACCCCTTCGCGGAAGATGGAAGAACAAAGCGACTTCTGCGGAACCACCAGCAGGGCCTCTCCTCTCTCTGTCCGGGCCTGGCCAGGGGGGTTTGCCTTGCAGAGCAGAGCTGAAATCACTCCCTGAATCACTAAGAGCTGATGGCTGCTGAGCCAGGCATCTCTGCAGGCAACCCTGGCCGAGGGCTGAGAGAAGCCACGACCCCCTGGGAGACGGTTCCTCACGGGATCACCTCTGGGCCAGCCACGGCTTCTTGGGTCTGAGCCTCAGACCCCAGCCAGCACCAGCCGGGTGACCCCCAGCCTTATAACTTTAATTCATTACCATTCTGATGCATTTAGCTTGTCTCTGGAGAAATGTTCCAAATATTTCTAAAGAAACACTAATCTGGAAGGCTGCAGTCTTTATTAGGTTACTAACGGCTACAAGGAGTTCATCTGTAGTTACAATTTATCAGCTACTTTGTTATGTGCTGGGATTCTTTGTTTTTAAACACTGAGTCCATTCAAGTGCTATTCTGTCAAATGACAACTGACACAACTCTAAAACAGATTCAGACTTTCACATTTAATTTTATTCTGGCTGTAAAAAACTGACATGTGAACAGAGCATTTCAAGTGAAAATTAAAAGACAGATTTTACCTGAGGCTGATTTTCATCTGCTTTGGTTGCTAAAACACAGAAGTCCTCATAAGTTGTTATGGAAATTAGGGTCTTGACATATTTCACATATTTCACATTGTTTTTTGTGTCCCAGAAGACTACACAGCATTCCAGGCGATCCGGTCGGGTATAGGCATAAACAACCGTATTGGAGCAGTAACCCCACTGCCAAGAAAGACAATATTGACAAACCAATCAGAAATTATAACCATTCAATAATGAATTGTTCACAGACATGAAAGAAAAAGTTTATTTCACATAAACAATCAATATTCAGTATTTTTTACCTGTCAAGTGACAAACTTATTTGTTAGAAGTGTGAGAACACAGCTCAGGCAATAAGATATTGGCATAATGCTAAACTAGCAAAAGAAGCCTTTCTATCATGCAAAGCAACCTCAGAATCGGAGTATCAACCTCAAAATGTGACAAGATCTCACTTTGCCTTGTTTCTTCCTTGTTCAGCAGGCATGCAGAAATACTGTGATGATGGTTTTTGCCATGAAAATGCTTGCTTTGTGACTACTGATTTGGAAACTCAAAGTTCATTTCCCAGAGGAAATATAATAAATACCCTAAACAATGCAATTCCAGAAGCAGACAAATTAAGCAATTAAACAAAAGTACTGTAATAACTCACATCACCTCTTCCATATCAGTACCATGAGAAAACCCCTCCCTTACTCCCAGAAGAATATAATTATTCCTTTAACAAGTATGAGAAAGGGCAAAAAGGCAAAAGAAACAGAATATACACAAGGATGCATTTTATTGCATTAAACTGATTTAAAGTACAGAATTTAGTAATGAAAATCAATAAAATACAGCAGAATCAGAAAATGTCTCAGAAAGGAGGTGAAACTGTCAAATAAATGAGACATAAAGCAAACCACTTGATGATGGAATTGCAGAAAAACTAATAGAATTCTCTGCATCAGCATCTACTAGAGAGAGAAGAGAAAGCTTATTAGTGATGGAAAGAGAAGTTCCCACACTCCTCAGGAAATGAAACCAAGATGATAAATTACACCATAAACAGAAGAACTAGAATAGATCTACAGACTCTTTAATTAGTATTACAACTCCATGCAAACTATGAATAGGTCATAAAAAGATGAGCTCGACTGACAGTTTTTACTGTCATGATAATTTAAAAACCTCTTTCTCTTATTATACTTTATTGAAAAATAGAGGAAAATAGATTATTTAGTACATTGGTAATGTGATACTAACTCTTCATCTCCAGGTCATTAATTCCAGTCCAGCCTAAGATAATTACAGCTTTGAATCACTCCCATTTAATAACTGTCACTTTTAGAATATCTAGTTCCTAAAAGGGAGTTACTGATATAATCAGAACACAGCAGAAGTAATGTGTATTATTTATTGAAGGAAAACATGTATCATTCACCATAAAAATATTTAACATTGAAATACAGTACACTACCAACATATCAAGAGTTTATCTGCTGCAGAAATAATTTAATTTGAACACATCTTTTTCCATTTCAACTATACAAAATGCAGTCGGGGGTGGGAGGTGGAAGAAGAGCTTACACATGCAGTTTCTAAAACTAAGATTTCAAAATATTACTGATTTGCAAACTGTGCCAGATCTTGAAATACTCATGGTTTCCTAGATACTGATGAGTTTAAGAAAAAGCAACAGGCCTGTGTTCCAGCTGTTACACATTTCCCAGAATAAACATTAGGTAGCATTTCCTGAAAGACTTATTTCCAGCTCAGATTTCCAAAGTCTTTTCCAGAAGATTTACAACAAACTATTTCAAATTGCTTCCTAGCAGATTTGTGTTTACAACTCCTTAACCACTGATTTTTCACAACCAAGTGGAAGAATACATTTAAATATAGCTGCAGGATGTTCCTCACATTGCACTCCCTCTCTTTTGAATTACAGAGGCTAGACACTGATGATTAAAGAACATATCCTGTGCTGGGAAAATAAAAGTATACAATACTGTATACTGGACAGTAATTGCTATTATCTGTTATACAGTAAATTTAAGTGAAATATTCTGAACTCCTAAAAAAAACCCCCACCAAATAAAAAAAACTCAGGTGGTAGGTAAGATAAAAACATTATTTAGAATTAGCTGAATACATACTTGTAAGGAGTATATTGGGAATTGAAATGTAAGTAGGAAGTACATCTATCATATTGCATTCATTCCTATTGTTCAGGTTTCTACACAACTTCCCTGGCTCAAATGAATAATTCACCACCAAAAAAAAAAGACAGTAAAAGTAAGGCTCAAACAACTCCCATTGTATCACTTAGCTTGACCTAGTTAACCAAACAGCAGTGAAAACACAGGAGCCTTACCTAATGACATCCTCGATTCCTACCAAACTCAGAATCATGCCCAATTTAACAATGCATACATTTCCTTATTGTGAAAATGAAACTCCAAATGAATTGTAAAGGCAATGGCCAAGTCACTGCATCACCAAGACAGACCCTCACATTCCTCTAAAACGTCAAGTCAGTAGTATTGATGAAGCTGTAATCATAAGTTAACACTAATTTCATATATATACATACACACACCCACATATATGTATGTATGTATATTAGAACAAGCTACTTTTTCAACCTGATCAGAAAGAGAATAAATAACAGGAAACTTATGAATACAATTAAGTTTCACATTCCTACATACCTTGTAATGTGGACGAATGTTTGCAAAATATATGTAATAATCAACAGCCAGTGCAATTCTCAGTCCACCTCCCTCCCAGGACAAGGAGGATATCTGTTTGCCAGGAACTTTCAGCGTACGTAAGTGCTTGGTTAGAAGAAGGAAAGAAAAAGATTCTGCATTTATCACAGGAAAGCCACTCTAAAATACATAAACAACAAACAGTTTTGATAGTTGATGAAAAAAACCCCCATAGATATTCTTTACAATACCCCACAACATTTGCAGAGAGATACTTAAGGTGTACACCATAATGTGTTCTCTCACCTCAGGTTTGGTTTGTTGTTTTTTTGTGTTTTATTTCTCTGGAGAGAAATTAAAAACAAGACTCAGTGATAGCTCAATCTTACAGAAAGAAACAGTAGATGGAGAATGACAGTATAAACATTATCTCCTTTGGCTGATAATTTGAATCACCTTTATAATTTCAGTCAAATTAAAACACAGCAATAGTACTGAGCCTGACATACCTCTGAAGTTTCACTGATGCTGTAAGTGTATTAGTCAGTTCATGTACAAAACCCTTAACTATAGCTGATAGCTTAAATAAAAATACCCCTAATCTATGTCAAGAGCATGCAATGAATTATCTGCATATGTACACAATTTTCAGTGAGGCAATGGGCCTTTTCCTCTTCTCTATCCCCTTTCCAAAAGAATCTAAGAAAGACAGTTGGTACACGTCCCACTTTTTTTCAAATATCTTTATTTTGCTGAAAAATTTTAAATTGAATGAAGGAAACAATTAGAAAAAAATAATGTTTTCAAAAGCTATAACCTTAGGCCCACAGAGCACTTGTTTGTGGGTACCTTTTTAGTTGCAACTATTACAGATATATGTAATAAAAGGTACAGTTATCTACTATTTACTGTATGTTTTTAAATAATCTTACGCTTTAAAAAATACGTTTTATTGAGTACAACACTTATGCTCAGATCTAACTTTCCTTTTGAGGGCATAACTTTGTGCCTAAGGAAACTGCTACCAGTGAACTTCCACAGTTCAGGACCTATTTCGTGCCTTATCAGACGCAAATACCAAGTCAAAATACTGGTCACACATTATTCACAGAAAATACCATCTTCCAAAAAGTCCCTATCTGAGTATCAGAACTAGTACAAAACAATTCTAAAACCTGTAGAATTTACTTCTGAACACTAAATACAAAACCTGGAACACCCGTTTCAGTTAATCTGAAGGACATTAGCAACCAGAGATGTAACGTTATTGCCAAAACCTTTGGTTCCATTAAATACTTTCAACTAGGCAAACCCCTACAGATGTTAGAGCTTAACCCCTTTCACAGCTCAGAGCTGGCCTGTACTCCTCTGTACAAGGGACAAGCTGCATCACACTCTGATACATTACACTAACTTTCAGATGTATTACTAAGGGAGAAGGGGATATCACCTGGCAAGGCAAAAATAGCACAACAAAAATGTATTAACCAGTTGTCTCTCAACTATCAAACATTTAACATACTATAAAAAAGACAGGATGGACAAAAAACATTTACAAAACAATAGCCCCAACAGCTAAATGAAGAAGTTTAGAAACCATTTAGCTTTTCTGAGGTTTCTGAGCCATTGCTTTTACTGATATAGGATGCCTTTTTGCCAGTTTCGCTGATTCCATAAAAAAAGAGGGGAGCATTCACTACTGTATTTTCAGCTTCTAATCTAGAGATGTCCAGGTCTCTTAGCCAGTGTAGAAAGAAAAGTACTTCTGGATTTTATACACAGATGCTGATATCTTGACTGGTGTCTATGCTCAAAACTGCTTATCCTCTATAGTCTCATGGGATCTGGTGCTCAAAGCTAGACACCACACTTATCCTATCATTAGTGTTTTGAGATGCACTTGGAATTTTGTGCTGGACACTATCCTGCTGTTCTAAAATGGTACTTGGTCCTGTGTCACCTTTCCAGACCCATGTGGATATCCTAGATGGATAACTGAGAGCATGTTACACACACTAAACTTTGGCATTCAAATTCCACCAGTAACGAACCTGTTGCAAAACATTATAAAACTTTAAAAACAAACAAATAAACATTTATACTATATATCAAATATTTTTACCTCACCAAAGGGAGTATAGAACTGCACAACATTGACATCTTTATCTTGAGAAGCTGCTTTGAGGGAGCCTGCCACTGCCAGGACACTTCCATTGGGGTTCCACTGAATACACACTACATTGATACCAGTGTCAATCAAAATAGGATCTAGTTTTTAAGGAATAAACATTAAGAATATCAACACAAGTAGACATTCTGGGTCAAGAGCAGCTCAGTAACTCACACCCCACATTTTGTACCTACTGTAGTCATTCTCATCTCTCATTATCTGGCATCTCCCATTCTCATAACAGATAGCAAGGCAAGGACAGTTGGGTTCAATGTAGCCTTCGGTACCATGGTACCAGTGTATCCCAGCAATACTGAATGCTCCAGTTGAGTTCACCAAACAACTCAGCTTCATTTTCACCTACACAAGAATGGTTAATTAAAGTCACATACAACACATTTTTAAAGAATAATTTATATCTCTACTGACACTTGCAAAAGACAAGATGTCTAAGCAAAATTTTTTCCTGTTCCAAGAAAAATTTTCAAGTTCTCAGAATTTTATTGGGTTTGAAAAACTTTATTATATAATCAAAGCCAGATCAGAAACATGAAAACATATTTTTAACTACAAATGAGTCTCCTAATATTAGCATTTTCATTCTTTGAAAATTAACTTAGAAACAAAGAAAACCAACAACATAAAAAGCTCACTGCCCACCACACACATGTGCAAAGACACAAGAAACCCCCTGGAATATTGCAAAAATAAAAATTATTTCAAGCCATTCCTGGGCACAATATTTAAAAAAAAAAAAAAAAAACCACAACAGAAACCTTCTGTCTGCTTCCTCTTGACTAAAATCTGCTGGATAACATAAAAACAATGGAAAAAACCTAGTGTCCAAATTAGAACATCAATCAGGATGAGTCAACTTTTGCGATAATTAGCCCTGAATACCTGGTAACACAAGTAAGGGTTTTTCTGAAAGACAAGAGCATTCCTGGATCAGTTCAAAGAGGAATGCCAGGTAAGTTATGGGAGAGAAGGGAAGAGGGAAAGAGAGCACAGCCATATATGTAGTTGATATGGTGGGGGAAATGACAGCAAGTTATTTAAAGAATTTCAGTAATTTATAGCAGTTGGAAACAGCACAACTCACACAGTGGGAAGGAAGAAAGATACAGTGGGAGGATAAAGAAAAGAAAGGGAAGGATAGCAGATACTTTCTTTCTAAGGTAATGGAAAGAAGAAAATTCATCATATTAAGCCTTTAAAAGTTAAGTACATGGTCCCAATACACTGGTTTTAAAGTACCAGTGTTTTACTAAGCATTTTGTTATAGTTATATTCCAATACTCCAAGTAAGTAGATAAAAATAAGTAAATCTAGGTTGTAGGACATCAAAAATGTTCTATAGCTGTTTTCTTTTATTTTTCCACTCACTACCAGGTTTCTCTAAAGAATAACAGGAGCAATAGGAAAATAAACAATTGCTTTTTTCTAGAAGCATGCTAATACTTTAAGAAGCAGAGGCTGTAAGAAGTCAATATCCTTTAAGCCAGCATTAGTTCCTCCAAATAATGACAGGAGGAAAAAAACAACAGCTTAAAAATATTAAATCTGACCTATCATCACAAATATCTTTGAAAGTAAATATTTTCAGATGTTCTAAAGAGTTTCATTTAATTTCACTAGTATGACTGTTGCAGTCTGCCCACTGGACTTCTGCCCAAGCAGCCCCTAGAATGTCCTTCCCATGTGACTCTGAGATATTCCTTTGTTTAAAGTGTGGGTACAGTTCAAAGTGGCCCAGACTTCCCTAGAAAAGGGTCTGGTTTGCTGTTTACCCCGGTTCCACCCCCTGGCATCCCCTTTCCACTCCCCCTGATAAAAGGAACCTCACGTGGAGGCTCCACCTTATTTGGTTCTGGCTCCCTTCCTGGTAAGATCTGCCTCGTCCCCCGAGAGGAGAGGGAATAAATGATTCTGGGAACATTCTGGGACCTGAGCTATATTTCTTCTCTTTGCTTCTGGTGAGTAGCTAACAGCTGACACTGGCTTATTGCAGAGCTGCCTAGCTGAGGGACTGCCTAAGCTGTCTTTAGACAGTTTGAGGTATTCCAAGGCATACAGAGGCAAGCTGCCCACAGACTAAGCAGTGTACAAGCTATGAAATTCCAGCATATGACCATTCCTTCTTTTACATTTTCAGTAATTATTGCAAGGCAAAAAGGCATTAATTGATGTGATATTCATTTAGCAACCAAAAAAAGGAATTCTTATAAAAAGCTGCAGAATTCTTGAATAAAAGCTCTGTGCAGAAGGTTGTCCAGTTCTCACTACTACTACTGAAGTCCACCAACTAAGTAAACATGAAATAAATTAAGAGGAATTAAGCTGTGAGCTTTTATGCCTGTTGAAGTTATAATCCTTAATTATACCACAATGAACTTACAATAAAATTTCCCTGATTGTCATAAATGTGAATCTCTCCATTTGCCATTCCAAAGAGTAAAATTTTGCTATCAGAGGACCAGGCCACGTGGGACAGGTGGGTACCTTTCAAGTCTTTTCCCCAAATGCGATTGCCTGGAACAAAACATTGACTGCACTTAATAAATGCACCATAAAATTTAAAACTGGATGCAAGTTACCAGTGTAAAAACTAGAACAGCTAAAGTCAAAGCAACAATTAGTTAATAACTATTAATTGTATTTACCTAAAGAAACAGGGCCACCGTGTAATAAATTTGTGTAACAGCACAGCAATTAGTAGGGTTTAAAACTTTACCATCCACTGATCCAACAATCACAGCTCCATCTTCATATACAATACAAATCTTCTGTCCACCAGCATTCCAGCTCATACTTCGAACCACTGATTTATTTCTGTTGTTAATCATCTCTTCATACCAAGAACCTATTTGGAGTGAAAGAAAAAACTGAGTTACACTTGTGATTTGATAAACCTCTAGAGGACTCGAGAGACATGCTAATCACTGAATTGCCCTTTCAGTAAAAGCCTAACAAGACTACAGCACAGTGTCCCCAGAAGACACGGTTACTGTGAAACCAACTGTTCACATGGGAGCTGCTCATTTCCACAGCAAACGGTGACAAATGAGGGCTCAGAAAGGGGAGCCAAAGTCCAAGAGGGGCCCTATAGAAAGAGTTCTGTGCTTAAGTAATATCAGAACTGGCAATACAATAGGAAACATAAACAGAGGGAACAACTGGCTTTGCTATGAATAGGTAGTAAGAAATTTACTGATTATTTTCCAAAACTAAGAGATTATTTATATGACAGTAGCCACCACAAATCAGCCAGAAAGACTGAGTTTTATTCTTTACCCCTGAAATGAGAAGCAGAGCTAAGATTTTATTTGTTTTCATTTTTCATTAAACTAAAATTCCCAAAAGAATAGGAAAGCCCTTTATTTTCTTTTTCTTTCCCATATGTGCTGGAAAGTGACTACCTTGACTGTGAGGTTTGCTGGCTTTCAAATGAATGCCAGTGAACCACAGTAGTACATGTGTGTGTGAAAGGGTAAAGAGCAATAAAAGGTAATTACAGTCATACACTGGTTAGTCATATTGGTTCACCACCTTAAACATTTCTAAAGATTGTTTTTACGAGACTATTTAATTGATGCTTTAAGCAGGGTTGGTAAGTTCTTGTAGTCTACCAATATGTTTGTGCTCAATGCACAGTATATTTTTCATATAATATTCCAAGGGAATAAAGCAGCAGAGATAAAATATTTAGAGCAGTTTATCAAGCACATGGCTAAGTACTGGTATCTTCTTCTACAGTAGCTCTGCAGGACCAATGCCTTGTGACATATGACTACACTATAAACAAGTATTACAGTAAAACTTGAACATTGTTTTAAAGCTATTTTGAGCTATAAAATCTGCAAAATAAAAACTCCTGAAAAGAATTGTAAAAACTGCAGGTGAGGGGGAAGAAAAATATTTCTCACAACACAGAATATTATCCAATCTCAAGTTTATTTGCAGAATACCTCTGTACAGCATCCACACAATAATGAGGCCATTTTGATCGCTGGTAGTCAATTTTTGATACTGTTCATTCCATGTCACAACCTGCACAAAACCTAGAAAGTGATAAAAAGATTTTTTTATTAATTTACTTAAATAATGCCAATAAAAAGATCACACCCAATCTAATCAGCCTGGAGCTTTTCAGAAATTTGCATTGCTGATTTTGATTTAGTTGTAGATTTCTTTCTGTGCCACTTATTGCCTCTTTCAAAATTCTGCTCAAGAGCTCTTTTTGCTTCCATATTCACCCACTGGAGTAACATCCTCTCCAAATCCTACTCAGAGTATTGATTCCACATCCAAAACCCAATCATAGTTTCACAGTTTCTGACCACCTCTAACACCCTGAGACACTGACAAAACTTTACTGTTGTAGGAAGTTTTGGGTTTTTCTTCCTCTTAGTAGTCTGATCCTCACTATTGCGGCAGTTTTAAAACAACCTCCCCAACAATTACCCAGAAGAGCATTCTACACACAAATCCTTCAGACCCTCAAGTTTCATATGGGATCCCCCTCATAAATATTTGACTTTACTTGAAACATCTTTGATCTTTTATCAGTTCCATACTGTATATCAACTTGCATCACACTTTTTCCCTCCCTCACTGCTGGGTAACCATTCTCTCTGTATCATTTCCATTTTTAGTGTTTCAGTCATGAACTTTATCAACAGATGCAATCAAAGATATTCTGAATGTCAGGGATTTTTAAGGTAATAAGAATCTGTTTCAGAATTGAAGACATTCACCCAAAGTATCCACTAAATCAATCCCTCAAAATTCATTTGTTACAATCCTATCTAATTAAGCCCTTAAAATAACCTGACTCTTGACAGATTTCAACTGCAAGACCTCATAAAAAAGTCCACTTCTTCAAATAATGCAAGGATTTTAGCATCTTCTTCATATCCCATTGTCCATGGGTGATGACCATTCAACATTTCTCACGTGAGAATTTAAGCCCTCCCTAATTTTGCTGCATTCAGTTTTTACCTTCACACATTATCCTTCTCCAGCTTGCTTTCTAACCTCTCTAAATTTGTCTGTACACTACACTGCAGTCTATGCATATACACATTCTGTAATTTGTCAATAAAAGGAAAAATTATGGTATGTTTAACACAGAAATCATATTTACTAATTTTCATTTCTTCAGAAGAAAATGGAAAGCTACAGTAACATATAAGCAAATCTCAGAGACATGAAAAAAAAAACCCCAAACAGCTTTATCCATGACAACATGGTAAAAATATACAGCCAAGCTGTTACATACCTATGCCAAATACTCATATTTCAGATTTACAGTAAAAAGTTACATCAAAATTATTCTATCAGCTTCACAAAATCTTGTCTTTTTTTTATTCTAACCAAAAGTAGACTAAATGCCCAAACACACTTACCGCTATGGCCTTCAAGAGTTTGAGTCACAGAAATGTTGTTAGGAGCTGCGAGTCCTTTTATCTTTGCTTCATCTAAACAAAACAAAAATTCACTATGAAAATAAACCTAACAAAGCAAACATATTACCATGTTTCTATGAATACTGCAGCTCTAATCACTATTTACATAGATAAACTGAACTTAAAAGAAAGTACATAGTAACTGCAAGATGGAAATTCGCCCCCTCTGTTCCATGTGTTTGCTGTTTACATCTGTCCTCCAAACCGATTTATGCCTTAAGGTCTAGCAGTTTTTCAGGGAAAAAAAAACAACAAAATAAACAAACAAACATACAAACAAAAAAAACCCACCAAAAATCACAAAACAAAAAACAACAGCTATGGCTTTCACATTTTGTTACATTCAAAAAAAAAAAAAAGTTTTAAATTTTTTGAAAATGAATTTTACCTTTCTTGGAACATATTTATTTAAAAGAAAATACACAGCTTTCTCCCTAAAATAATTAAGATGGTAGAGAATGTTCAAACAAAATCAAGAAATAACAAAGTGAGTTCCAAAATAAAAAAGCCTACACAAAAAGAATGAATGATATGCCCTGGAAAAAAATGCAGCACTGAAGAAAACTTCAGGAAATATAACAAGTAGACAAATTACTTGTGAGCCAAGTAAGACCAGCTGGAGGAAAACTGTACTCAAAAGACAGTGATGAAAAAATTTGATGTTAGTGGAAATACATAACTAGCTATGCACAGATTTAAAACATATGCAATATTGCAAAGTTACTCAGAGAAAAAGTTATGCTTTCTTTAGTGTGTCGCTCTTAAAATAAAAATTAAACAAACAATCAAAAAAACCCAACCCGCCCACCCGCCCATTTACCTGTTTGTGTTTCTAATTTTAGAACTTTCAGTAATCCATCCTCTCCACCACAGGCTATAAAACCTTGATTCTTATTCCAGGAAATACATTTCAATCGAACATTACCTGGAATTGCAATCTGAAAAAAGAAGTATTTTGCATCTCTACACAGTTGCAACAACTGCGTTTTATTTTACATAGTCTATTTGAGCACCTCAAAGACACCTACAATAGCACAAGAGATAAATTTATTTCAATTAACAGATCTGTACACGCAAAAAAAAAAGAGAGAAGACAGAATTACAATCACTAATGAAACTGTGCTACACTCCAGCAATTGAACACACGAAGTAAGTAATAATAACAGGACACCTTCGAAGGTGTGCTCAGCAACAAGAGCAGGTGACCGTGGTCACACAGTGCACAGAGCTTCGGGCTGCAGCGGAAAGCCGCCTCCAAGCCTACCGCGGGAAACCTGCGGAGCTGCTGGACGAGACCAAAGAAACGCCAGGCCAGGCCGAGGGAACCGGCGGGACAGAGCAGGGCAGCGCTCTGCGAGTGCCGCACCATGTCCAGCCTCCTCGCAGCGGCCGCAGGGGGCACCCCGAGGGTCTCCTCAGCTCCCACGGGGTCCCGATCCCCAGGACCCCCCAGGGCAGCTCCCCCTGCCCGAGAACAGCCCGCCCTCCGCCGTCCCGCGTGTCCCCAGCAGCACCTTCTTGCACAGGTAGACGAACATCCCGGCGGAGCGCGGGGAGCAGACCCGGGCCGGCTCTCACGGCAGCGCGGCCGCGCCGGCAACCGCGTCCCCCTGGCAACGGGCGGCGGAAATGGCGGCGCTTCCGGGGGAGCGGCCGGGCGCCATTAGCGACTGTGCCCGCCCCGCCGCCGTCCTCCGTCAGGGGCCGCCCGGGGCTCCCCGGCTCGGGCGGGCTGAGAGCTCACAGCTCGGCACAGCCGCTAATGGGAATGCTGAGCTTGGTTGGAAAGCACCGAGAGTTTGTTAATAAAGGTCACTACGCTTTTACACGAAGGAAAATCCCAAAGTTTGTGAACTCCAAGTTGTCTGCACACGGTGTTTGCAGTATAACTTGCATCAACATAGAGCCATAGAATTGTTTGGGTTGGAAGGGACCTTAAAGAGCATCTAGATCCAGCCTCCCTGCCATGGGCAGGGACAGCTTCCACTAGCCCTGGCTGCACAAAGCCCCTTTGCAGCTTGCCCTTGGACACTGCCGGGCATGGGACTCCCACAGCTTCTCGGGGCAACCGGTGCCAGAGTCCTACCGCCCTCACAGTAAAGAACTTCTTCCTAATATCCAATCTAAACCTGCCCTCTTCCAGTTTAAAGGCATTCCTAATCAAAAAGATCGGAGATTTAATCCATGAAACAGAGAATGACTAACAAGCTCTCCCTGATGTTCAGGTATTAGATAAATTATCACTAATATTGCTGTGTTAAAATTTACAGCTGGACAAGTTTTGATCTCAGACCTAGGGGGAGGCTAACAAAGCTTGAGAAGAGGGATGTCACACTGATAATGGACACAAAGAATGCAGAATTTATGAGCCAAATGGCCCACATTTGGCAGAACTTCGAAGATAAGAAAGAAACTTACAAAGTCAACTCAGCAACAGTGCTGAAATCAGCTCTGACTGGGTAAAAGGTAATTCCAGCAGGGCAGATTGCGACCACCAGTCCCAAGAAACCCACTGACCTGAAAGAAAAGAAAGACTGAGCATATTGAATAATTAGCATGAAAAGCAAGAGAATCATTAACCAACAGAAGATAGAATGCTAATTAATAAGAGAACTATGTAACTCCAGCACCCATTGACCTTATGGTCAGGAACTCTGTATTTCCCCATCCAGGAAGGGGTAAGAGACTCAAAGATGCAACATATGAAAAGGGACTGCATAAAGTAAAAAGAGGGGTTGATATAATATTGTGGATTTGGTATTGTGTAGTAGAATTTTAGAAAACTCATGCTTCACGGTGAAAAGTGTATGAAGTCATGGTTAAAAAAAAAAAAAAAAACATTTTTGGGGGGTAATGATATGGAATGGGGCAATTGGTTAAACCTTCTCCTTGTTCTCCATTAGGAGGTATTTTTAATCATTGGGATAAGATTGGTGGAGAACCTCTTAAAAAGTGGAAGTTTATGGAATATTGTACTGAATGGTGGCCAAAATATAAATTGGATGGTGAGGAAAAGTGGCCAGAAATGGGAACATTAAATTATAATAACATGCTGCAACTGTTGTTTTGCAGAAGATTGTATAAGTGGGATGAAATCCCGTGTGTAGAGTTCTTTTCCTCATTGAGAAATGGTCATGAAACAAGAAAGAAATGATGTCTGACTCAAATGTGTTGATGATGATGGAAGAGAAAAAGGAATTATCTCGTTGCTGTTCTGCTTGTAGTGTAGTGAAAGGTGTCTGAAGGTGGATAGTGAGGAAGAGGGTGTACAGTTGTTGGTTTCTCTGAGAAAGAATCAGGACAGTGATAGTTGGGACCAGTATAGTACTGATGGTAAGACTGGAGGAAGTGAAGCATTTAGTCCAATTGTAGGTAGAATTTGGGCACACCAAAACCCTGTATATGTAAAAGTTCCTTTTTCAACCACTGATTTGATCCATTGCAAGGAGTCTGCCAGGTTGTATTGAAAAATCCAGAAAAATTTGAAATCCTATGTGGTACACCACATAATGTGAATCTGTCAGGAATTCATGTAGTAGGAGAGAAAGCTTTAATCAATTATTTCTTGTCTCAAGTAAAATCTTGAGATTATTACACAAGTGCTTGCTGTTTAGAACACCAGTCCCAATCAAGTCACCAATACATTCTTTCAAGCACGGGGATCAGGACTACCTGACAATGTAGAATGATACTGCACTGGCTGAGGAGTGGAAAGGACCATATCAGGTACTGCTAACCACACACAGAGCCATGAAATTAAAAGCACTGGACTCATGAATTCATTACACACAGACCAAAGGTATTACTCCAACTTCTTGATGATCTGAACAGAAGGACCCTGACACTGAAACTGACTCAGGACTCATGAGCTGTATGTGGACAGAAATAGAATCTGTACTGCATTTTGATTGTACTTGGGGAGAAATTTTATTGTATTTTTGTGTTTTACTGAGTTTAAAAAGTTTTTATAGTCAATGTGCTTGGTTTTTGGAACAGCACCGTGCACCAAGGCCTGGGTGCACAACTCTGAAATAAACAATTATGTCTCTCTTGAGTGTGTAATTATTGGCTTGTAGCACACTGGATAATAAATCCAACTTTGCTGAACAACAATATGTCCTATTTTAAACAAATGGTTTATATAATCTTGGAATTTTAACTGATACTCACAAAGTGAGGCAGGTAATTGCTCAGAGGAATTGACTGTAAATATTATCATTTGCAGCATAAAATGAAGTTGTGAATACTAGTGCATGAATCAAAGCCTGCCCAGCTGACAGCTTGCAAGATACATCTGGCCTCCAGAACAATTTTCCACTATCATATAAAATTTTACATCTCATCTGACAACTGGCCTTAGTGTAAATAGGACTGATGTCATCCCCTCCCAATTGCCAAGAAGTTGTAAAGTCTTGCATTAGATTTACAACTTGTTTATTCTTTCCAGTTACAGAGGCCAAGGCATACTGCTGGCCCCATAAATGTCTGTGTAATACCCATGTCCATGCAGAGGACATGAAAGTAAGCAAAGTAAAGTGCTGGATATAAAACTCCATGACTTAGAGAAAAAAAAAAAATACCCATGCACAGCACTTTGAGGAAGCAAGTGTAGAATACCCAGGATGTCCCACACTAACTTTAATTGTACAACAGCAAATTCATATCAGTGTGGGGACACATCACAAAATACCAAGCACAGCCAAATCCAGCATTATTGAAGAGTTTATAGTCTCATATTTAGCCCTTGCAGCTGAAGCTGTGTCCTGTGTTCACTTGTGCTATTTAGTGTTATATTCCAGTTTAACATTACTGTGTAGGCATCCTGAAGTCACACTCCCTTGTGCAGTGAACATAACTGAACTTGCTTCAATGTGTTATGTGCAGGGTGCTAAACAAGTACAGATGTTGTTTAATATGTCCTTGGCAAACCAGCTACTAGATATAATATTTTATGTAATTGTATTGCAAGGGTCTACAAACTGCATGGGGATTTTTCCACTAAAAAAACCCCATCGTTTTGGCTTCTAATTTAAATAAAATTGCTAAAGTATTTGGATGATTATAAATGCTAAATGTATAAAATCAATGGATTCTTTAACAACTAATTTTTTTTTTAATTGCTAGCTTGTATGTTTTATCTTAAAAGCCTGATTGACACAAGTAAAGTGTCACTAAAGTCTCTGTAGTGACAACAGGAATGACTGTCTAATAACAAAAATAAATCTTGCAGGGTAAAAATATTAAATTGGAGGATGTCTTTCGTTCTTCTACATGTTAATCATTATTAATACACTTGAAATTACTGTTAAATCTTTTATCTATATTTACAATGACTTCTAGGTTTTAAAATAAAATACTTCTTTTTCCAAACGTGTGACTTGGGGCAGTATTCTGTTTAATTCTTCCATTTATGCTTCCTTTATCTTTAAGGTGTTGTTTCCTTGGCTTTTTAAACCCTTCATTTCATAACACACACCCTTTAAGTTGAATACAAAATAACTTCCAACATCAATGTGCCTATCATATTGTATTTTATTAAAATAAGTTACAAGATCCCAACTTACTTTCCAGTTTAATGGAAAGAAGACATGGGCACATTTTTTCATTCTGCCTTGCCATTTCAAAGTTTTATATAATGTGATATACTGTATTCATACTTATTTTTTTCTTTTTTTCTTATCCATACTTTTATTTACTTTGAAGTAAGAGAATAAAAAATGCAGTTACTACAGAACAGCAGTATCTGCAGTACAGACTGAAGCCCAGCAGGTGTGGGTGGCTTCATGGCTATAAAGTGACTGTGTACAAAGATCTTCAGGCTCACTGTATTTTCACCACTCTTGTCTTCCTGAAGTCTTCTTGACGTTTGTCAATAATAATAAACCAACTGCTGTTTTTTAAGCTGTGCAATGAAATAAAGCTTGCTGGAAACAATAAAAAGATTTGATTCTGAAAGATTATTTTAAAATCAATCAGAATGATAGCTCAGACAATCTGCTGTCTGTCTTGATATGCCTGCAGCTTCTCAGACACTTCCTGTAGTGGTCAGCTGTTAAGGGCAATAAAATAGATGGCTATGAGGTTTTGTTTTATTTACAGTCTTTTTCATTGCTGCATTTTCAAAAAACAGTCTGTTTTCTAGATGAGGTCAATACATGCTTGAAAAAGAGATTTCCAAATGTTTTAGAGCTCTGTCAAGATCTGGCATCTTCCTAAATAGTCTCAACCCCCCTAATTTCATAAAAAGGAGTTGGATATTCATGGATGAAGAGCAGAAGGTGATGGTCTCTGCTGTGTTTTTCAGGTTGTCTTGAAAGGATGCTAGGGACAGAAATGGCCCATCAAAGAATAACTTTGAAGGAAAGACTCAGATCTTTGTAATAAAGTCTATTCCTAACTTAAACCCACAACATTTTCTTGTTTAACATGAACTCTTGGGGCAGAAAGATTGATCTCTGAAGGATGTGCTAGTACGGAGATGACATTACAGGTTTAAATGTCTTGGTGTACAGTTCTAACTACTTAGATTCCCTCTATATTATCTGGGAAAATCAGAGTTCTTCCCCTCACTTTTCCCAGGCAGATAAACTGAGCTCCAAGCGCCCTGCAAGAAGAGGGATATGCAGTTAGATCTCATAAAAATAAGTTTGAGTTTATTCAAAAACTGGGAAAGTCTTGTTTCCTTGGCAGAAGTTTTCATTTGGCTTTCAGAAACTTTGGCAAACTGAAAAATTATTTTATCTATGTAAATGATGAGTTCGTGTAAAAAACTCACTAGTTTGCTCTCCTTTTTTTAATATTAAATATCTCATATTGAATCAATATTTATTTTGAATCCCCAGGGATCAGGATGATAACCACATACATAATGCTCCTTTAAATAAATTCCTATTCGAACTAAAGCACCTTTGACAGAAAAAAGCATTAAGTCTCAAAAATTTCAGCAAAGAAAATCTGCAACAGTCCTTGGTAAATTGTAACAGTGATCAACCACTCTTAAAAATTGTATCTTATAATGTACCATGACATGTCTCACTTTAATTTCCAGTTATTAGTTCCTGCCATGTCATCTGAGGGCATTTATTCCAGCATGCATTCTTGCTGTGGTTCCACAGAGTTCACCACTTTCTCTTTGGTGGTTGGATGGGGTTTTTTTCTCTCCCACATGTTTGTGGAATGTCTAATCTGGGAGCTGGCCACATTTCTCTTCACAGCTGCAGACATGGCACTGCAGCAAACAAAGCTGGCAAATTCCACCCACCAGCTCCTTGGATCGCCTCTGGACCCAGCGCTTGCCCAGAACCTCCAGCCTCAGCTCCCTGCCTTGCAGCTCTCCCATTTTCCTCTATCCCAGGATACTAACATGCTCAAACATTTTCAGAGAAAAGAAGGGGCTTGAAAATTGCTTGGCACGGTGCCTGTGGAGGTGGGATGCAAAGGAATACCACATTTAATGGGACTGTTGTCACACTGCCCGTGAAGTTGTCTCTAAAATTTTGGGGCATAATAGGAGAGCTCAGAACTGAGTGTTTGCTGTAACAGTGAAAGTCATCCAGAAAAATTATGAGTAGAGCAGTGCTTGATGTTCAACGTGGTATATATAATCTAGGGAATGTGGGCATATGCATTTATTTTATCTGTATCATGTTGCTCTTCAATGAAATGTGAAAATAGAGTAATGTTTACAACAACCAAGATTTTTTCCATAATATTTCTAAAATCACCTTGAAAATACTTTCTCTTTTGAGGGATATTTCTTCCCTGATTTATGTCAAACAGCTACCTCTAAAATACCAGTAAAGTGCAGAATGCAGGTGATCGTGTTAGAAAAAGGATATATTTTGAGGACAGAGCTTCAAGGCGTGAGGTCACTGAGTCCTGGAGGGCAACTATGGCTTCACACTTACAGGACTCTTCAGTTGTTACAAGACTGCTCATTATGGCTCCTAAGAGAGAAAACAGCATTTAGGATTTTTATTACAATTATTGAACATTTAAATCCCAAGAAAATACTTAATTCTGTGGAAGGAGTCAAACCCGTGCTGTGAGACTGCAGCAATCGCTGCAACCCAGGGCAGCTGGGAAGGAAGGACAGCAGTGAACAGGTGCTTGTGTGTAGCCAGAGACCTGAGTGTAATAGTCCAGGACAGGCAAGGGAGAGCTCAACTAACCAAGAAAGAGGCAGAGCAGGGAGTTCCTTGCCTGCCTACCTGGATCCTCTACACTCTTTAAATTAGACCATTACTGAGAAAAAGAAAAGGGCCTGTCTGCGGAGACCAACCAGCCTCCCCATCAACTTTAATTGTGTTGCCTCACAAGTATTCTTGGTTTCTAACATTGGCAATGTGCATGCATAGGGAATATCATTCTTGATTCAAGAGGGTGGACACAAATCCATTCCAATGTCACAGGAATATAGATGGGGGAATGACATCATTCAAATAGGCCCAAGTGAATTTAAAATCTAGCAGAAAGTCACAGCAGTATCACTGGAAGAGCTCGTTACTATGACAGAGAAGTCACCAGTCTCTTCAGAAAGAGAAAGCAAACACTGCTATACTCCACAGTGCTTCCATTGAATCTGTTCCCAGGTCTTGACCTCAGTCTTTCAGACTTACAGGGGACCAGCCTCAGCTGTCCTCAAGAATTCCTTTTTCTCCATAATTCACAAAAAACCCAGCAATGATGACAATGGGTTCAAAGAGACAACAATTTCCCTGTAGTATAATAATGTCAAGCATCAGCAGATGGCTGTGGGTTCTTAGCTGCATGAAAGGCAACTTAACCTCACCTACTCCATAAAATAAGTAAGTTAAGGCTGCACCACTTGCTGAAGGTTGGGAACAAATGTATCAACAGCTACTGCAGCACAGGTACTCTAGTGAGAATACATCTGAGACAGGAATAATAAGTTTCCAAAGGCAAAGCCTTCTTAAAATAGAGCCTACAAATACTTTTTCAACAAGTTATCAAGAGGTATTACCTGTATGTAATACCCATCCCTTCATAAGTGTTTTTTTCATTGCTTGAAAAGGTAGCAACAGCATATTAATCTTTTTTTCTCTAGATATATAAATGCATAGCTGATCAATTCCAAACAAGGTATGTGAGCATTATCACAGTAAAACAATAAAAATATTATACACAAGTACATTTCCCTTTTTTTCCCAGATTGTTTTGGCTTTTTTTTTTTTTTTAATTTTTTTTTTTTTTTTTTTTTTCCTGCAGGGAAACTGCAAAATCTAAAATCTATGAGTTTGCAGTTCTGGCAGTGCAGAAATTCATTTGTCTTCAAGCCAGTGTTGAAACTGGTGTCTCCTTGATTCCACTGAAGCTGTATTTGTTCAGCTCCCCTCTTTGGAACATTCCACTGGCTTTATGGTCGATGTACAAAGAAGGGCTGTTCAAGAGTCAGCTGGAGGAAGGGCAGTTCAAAACATCACACCAACATGGTTGGTTTCCAACCAATTGCCAGTTAACTTTTTATGTCTGCATTTAAATTTAACTTTTTATGTCTGCATTTAAATTCTCCAATGACAGATACAGATCCTCCTTGGATTTTGTCTGATTTAACAAAATTACTTTTCCAACCAACTCTGGAAATTGTCCAAGAGTACTCTGATTTCTTCCACAGTCCTGTGAAATTGAGAGCCTTCCAGTATTTGATATTCAAAATCTGGGACGTTCCTGTTGCCACTGGGATGCCCAACAAGTCACAAAAAACATGCTAAAGCTGTGTTTTTACACTGCCTTTGTGTTAGGTCCAGACCAACAAGAAACTATTTTTGCAGATGGTGTTTATCTATATCCACCTATTTCATAACTGTGCTCTTACACAGGGTCTTCAGACACTTGATGTGATGGCAGGTTGTTCCTGCTCTGAACCAGCGGCTGGGCCAGGTCGCTCTTAATGCCCCTTCCAACCCAACCTAACTTAGGATCCTACATCAAACTGTGGAGTGGTTCTGCCAACATTTGATCCAGTATTGCCCATCTGAAGAGAAAACAGCTGGTGAGTTTGTGCTTGCCCCACTCATCTTGGAGGAGTGGGCAAGAATATGAAGTTTAGCATTGCAGTAGTTCTAACCCGAGTATTGTTCCCCTCGGACCCCCACAGCCACTCTCCAAATGCTGGTATGCAATAGAGACTCCCTTGCCAGAGACAGCTGCCCCAGAATCCTTGCCAACACCAGCAATTATTCCCATTTCATAACGGATGTAGATTTTGACAGATTATATTTATAAATACAGTGAGACCTTAGATGTGTAACAATAGGTAAGAGGCAACATTAAACTTAAACTAATTTTAAATACAGTAATTGTTATAACTAAACAAGAAGGACCCAACTAGCTCAAAATATTCATGGAAAGAATGAAAAGGATTATGCTTCCTGGATGCTTGTGAGTTGATAGACCATTTCTCAAAGAGATTAAAAATGTTTAACATATTAAAAAGAGGTGCTTCAATAAATAGGCATATTCAGAAAAAAACCCCACAATATTAAATTATTATTTGAGTATGTTTTGGCATCTGAATTTAAGATAAAGCCTTCATAGCAGTCACAGGTATATGATCCATTCACACAGACCTCCTTCCAATCATGGGTTCCTGATGCACATACATCAGTTCACACAGGATGTGCTTTGGAGATGCAGTTACCAAAAACAAGATAACCTTTTTTAATGCTTCCCAGTGGCAGTGCTTTTCCTTGCTGGGAGCCTATCCTCTGTGAATCTTACCAGGAACTACTGAGATGAGTAACTGATCTTGCCTTGGAGCAGCAACTGTCTTACTGGGAATTAAAACATTAATTAATACAAGGGATACCTGAGACCTTGCTCCCTCTGACCCAGCTGGTGCCTAACCCCACCAGATGTGAAAAGCCATATCAGCTCCAAAGGCACACTAGGAAAGGTTTTCAGTACGCAAAAACTTTACAGTAGGGAGTCTGGGAAGGAAAGAAACACTTCTGAAATTATTACATTTTTACTGTAACACAAAGTCACTGAGAAGCAAAAGAGAGGAACAGCAAGATGAAATTCAGCCTGGAGGGCAGGACATCACCTCAAACTGTCTTGCATGGTGGTACACACATTCCACAATACTGCAAAGTGTGTGACTAACCCCTTCTCTCTTCAACAATTTCTCCATTCTCAGTTTTCTCAATATTGCATAAATTAGGGAAGGCCTTAAGTTATAGGTTGAGAAAGACTGCATGGTGAGTATTCACTAACATTGTTGTATATAAAATCATTTATCTCTCTGAATTGTGCTCAAAATGAGCAAGGCAGAGTGACATAGAGCTGTCCTTTACCACCTGAATGCACACAAAAGTTCCTCTGACAGATACAAATATATTAATGTGCTAATGAGAGCTACTGCAATACATGCACTTAGCTGGGGAGGGCATGGGGGGAAAGGGATCAGCAATCTGCTCTTACTTGAGCATGTCTTCCTGTCTGGGTTGAGGCTGTAGCCTTGGTGGCAGTCACAGGTGTAGAACAGGTCCTCCCTCACGCAGACCTGCTCGCAGTCGTGCCTGCCAGGCGCACACACGTCGGCAGCTGAGGGAGGCATTGCAGAGGACAAGAATATTAATCAATGTCCAAACTTCAGCCTTGACAGTTGGTTGTAGTGATTCCCATTTGCAAATGTATCTTCATTTGGATACAAACCAGGTTGTTTTTACTGCATGTCAGCATGCTATTAACCAGAGCAGGGTGCACAGAGCGTGTTTTTATCTGGCTATCAACATCACAAAATTAGTACAAGTTTTGGAATACTGGCAACACTTTTTTGCAGCTGTAACAAACAGATGGCAAAAGGAATGGAACTAGAAGTGATGCATTTACAAAACAATTATCCAACAGAACTTCAGAAAACAAATATCTTGATTCTAAGAGACTATTTGGCATTACTTCAGCTCTAATTGAGTTGGAGAAGACACTGTTTTATGGATTGAAAAGACCATAAACAGAAAAGTGTATGTGGCTGCTAAAAAGATGTGACACTCAATGCTAGTTACAAAGTGGGCACTTTATGTGTGAGGCTGCTGTTTTCTGCCAAATTTAACATGTCAATTCTGAAAGGACAAGCTGAGAAGGAATTCCTATATTTGGATGTCTTTGCAGTAAGGAGGCCCAGTAAAGCACAAGAAAAAATAAAGGATGGAGAAAGAAAGGAAGAGAGAGAGAAAAGAGAGTGAGAAAGAGAGAGAGGAAGAAAGAAGAAGGAAAGGGAAGCAAAGGAAGAGAAGGAAAAAAGGAAAAGTAAAAGGAAAAAGGAAAAGGAAAAAATTACCCTCTCCCAGACCTAGACTATTTTTGCAGCATTTTTGCACATCTTTGTGATGTAATTGTCACAAAGATGTGAATGGCTGGGAAATCCTTATCAGGATATTGCAAAATGAGATTCAAAAGGAAAAGCAAGCATGTGAAGAAAATAATTCAAAGTTTGAGTACACAGGAGGAGAATCAGTACTATGAAATTAGGTTTGCGATTGGAGCCCCAAAGGGGAGGCCTAATTGAATTTACATATATTTACATATATTTACTGCCTCTCTGTAATGCTAGCTAAGAGCTAATCCTAGGCACCATACTTACAAAATCAGCTCCTAACCTAGGCAGGAAGAAATACTTAGGCCCTCTGGCTTCACCTTTTCGCAATATGAGACCTGAGACTTAACTGAAGAGATTTGCCTTGGAACCTCCTGGAACTGGAAGCCTAAGTTCAGCACTTGGTCACACAAAATATAGTAAGGAAAGGGATTATAGTGGAAGTGGGAAAAAAAAGGATTTTCCCTATATAAATCACCAGTGAGACATCCAAAGAAATTCAGAGTGAAGATCAAACCCTAATCAAGTGAAGATAATATAGAATAGATATTAATTTGTAGATAATATATGTTTATGTGTACATCCCTGAGTAGCAGCTACATCTATGCTCTTGTTCTCCACAAGAGACCAGCACTGAGAAGGAACATTTCCCTCCATCCTCTAGAGCTCTAAGGCTGCAATATTTTTTAAGGTCCAAACACATCCACCAGAAAGACCAGTAACACTCATGATCATACAGACTGCAATCTCTTCCAGCACAGTCCGTGCTCTCCCTCATCTCATTCGTTGTGCTGCTTTATTGAAGAGTTTTCTGACAGAGATGGTACACATCAGGTATTGGATATGGCAGTTCATGCTCCATGGGTGTGAAAATACTGTGAATTCCTCAAGGACATGCCAAATGGCATTTTTAACTTACCAAATACAAGCCTCACAAAACTGTGGAATAACCAAGGGTCTCAGATTACTGTTTGTATGAAGAAACAAAGTTGCCCTGAGTTTTCAGGGATTGTAGAGAAACTCTGGGATAATTTATCAGAAAAATAACATAAATTAGCTGGCTTTTAGCTACTTGCTTTTAGTGAAACACAATTTTTCCTTAATCAGATCTTACTTGAGCAAGTCTTCTTGTCTGGATTCAGAGTGTATCCTTCATAGCAGCCACAGCTGTAGGATCCATCATTACTCAGGCAGACTTGGGCACAGTCATGCCTTCCAGGTGCACACATGTCCATGGCTGTGGTGAGCCACAGTTTAGAAAAGAAACCTATTAATCTCTCTCAGACACTTCACTGTTTTAAATGCTCAACATTTGTAATTACACTTTAATTACAGTTTAACCAGTGTCCTACTACATTATTATATTATGCTGCAGACAGATAAATTCAGTTATTAATTACTTAATGGAGGAGGTAGGTACTGCAAGACGTGACTACATCACATCTCATGTAGTTCTGTCCTTCATTAGCAATTCCAGCAGTCCTGTACATCCCCAATAAAGATGAACCTAAAAACCCACGAGATGAGCAGTAACTTGCCCCATGTCAGACTGAGCAGCTAAAGAATGTTTATGGAATTTTGTGAAGACCATAAATGGTAGATAAGTGCCAAACTGCATTTTTTAATCAACAAATTTAAAGAAAAATGCAATGTTACTGTTATTGAAACCAAGGGGAAAGACTACAGCTGAGTTCTCATTTTAGGGTAACTCACAGAAAACATGTCCATATCTCCATGGGTTTCATATATTCAAGTAGCCTTTAACTCTTACCTGAGCAAGTCTTCTTGTCTGGATTCAAGGTGTAGCCTTCATAGCAGTCACAGACATAGGATCCGTTTTTACTCACACAGATCTGGTCACACTCGTGCCTCCCAGGTGCACACATGTCCACAGCTTGTAAGGTATATTAGAGAAACAATTCATTATTAATAACAAGCAGTTTGGGATGGTATATTAGAGAAGGTTGTAAGGTATATTAGAGAGCTTGTAAGGTATATTAGAGAAACAATTCATTATTAATAACAAGCAGTTTAGGATGGAGTAAACATTCACTTTTTAAAATATGTTTCCGTTTGGAATCAGGTCAGAAATGGCAATAGTAATTGAAGGAACCTAGAACAAGGGGTAGGAGAAAATATATATACAGTGTCTACATCTGAAGACTTTGTTTTGGCATCTGGCCCACGAATGGATCTGTAGGTACAATAAAAAGGATGGTGAGAGAATCAAACTAAATCTCACCATTACTTGCAGTTGTTTTATTTATTATTCATTACTAGAGTTTTTATTATTGAAAAAGATACAAATGTTTGCTGTTTCAACAGAAGCTCACAAATAGCATGTCAAATTCAATTATAGTGTAATTTCATTTTTTTTTTTCTGTTTGAACTCATCTTCCAAAGGAGTAATACCTGAGCAGGTTCTCTTATCTGGATTCAGGGTGTATCCTTCATAGCAATCACAGAGGTAGGATGCCCCGTTACTCACACAGAGGTGCTGGCAGCCGTGGGTCCCCAGGGCACACACGTTCACAGCTACAAAGGGCATGGACACAGAGGTGCTTCAGTCATCCCAGAGGAAAGGAACAGGCATTAATCATTCATGCTTACAGAAGTACATCTTGCACTGTTTGCTGGATTAGTGGTAGTAAATGTCAGTGCTGTCACAAGTCACAGGCCTGCTTTGCACCTCTCTGTAGCCAGGAGGGAGAGGTCATAAACTGCACAGAAATAACTCACCACCTGAGCTGGCAGGAGAAAAGATGCCCTGAGAAGAGTTCAACAAGCAGAGTTTTAAGCATTTAGTAGCATTACACTGGAAGTGAGAGTTCAACAATGAAAAGGACCATCTGGCTCTTCATACCCAGTCCCTTCCTATTAGAGACAACCACTTAAAAAAATGCTAAAATATATCACTGTCTGTTGGCTTAAGAACTTCAGCTCAGCCGCACAGAACCCAATCTATGAATTCCTGCTGCACTGTAAAAAACTCCCAGATAAACTCAAATGCAACAGAAAGGAAAATGAAATTAAATTAAACGAAAAAATAAAGTAACATAAAATAAAGCTAAAAAATAAAAACAAAAAGAAAGATTAGAGAGACAAATGGGAAGACAAATCTGTTTTTACCTGAGGTTTTACTTAGATTATTGGTAGTTACAGTGTGGGTATGGACTATTGGTAAAATCAATCTCCAAAGCAATACTGGTGAGATAAGAAATCAGAGGAGTGCTTGAACCTTCTCATGTATTTCTAAAAACAAGGCAATTTTGTGGCAACAAAATGGCAACATTTCCCATTTTCTAAAAGAAGGAAGACTTAGAAGTCTGCTAAAAAGGCTGATAGATTTGTTTTTTCTTGGTAAAAACAAATTTGAAACAAAGACAGCACCTTTTCATTGTGTTACACTCTTGGGAATAAGAGAATTAATCCCCATGATTTATGAACAAAATCTCTGGGTGATATTTTCAAGCATAAGTGAGATGCTCAGACTCAAGTGGTCAGATTTTTGTGGTAGGAAAGTCAAATGTCCACTGAGTTGGACAGCAATTCAAGGCTAAGATTTTCCATCTCTGAGATGGTCTCATGCTGAATAATGCTTTCAGTGCATCAAGAACTTGATCTTGGCCAGATATTTTTCCCCTGAACATTAGTTTTCCTGTTCACCCTACAAACAAATTTATTTGCCTTGGTCAAAGCAAAGAAAATCCTAACTGTCACTTGTGAGTCCAGATTACTGACCAAAAAGCACTCTGGAACTGGAAAGGGACCCAGTTTACCACACTGTCTTACAAGACCCTCTTAGATTCATTTGGTTTATAGGAGTCTTTTTTAAGACTTCACCCTGTGTTTTTCATGAATACCACAGATTCTGGCAAACTGCATGCAGGCAACTCAGAGTTACACTGGAAGTGTTCGTGTGTGAGCTCTCTGGTTTATCCTCCAGCCTTGAAGGTGCATAATTTCTGTGCTTCAGCACAGTAAGACCTTAAGTTTATTCTTAAGAACAAGAATAAATGATTACTTTAAAAATTCTTAAGTTTATTCTTAAAAAGAAGAGATCTTTTCTTTGCTGCTGTGAAAAGACTTGCTTTGGCAAGAACATAGGTGGAAATGAGTGCCATGTTCACAGCACACATACCTGTCCAGCCAGGTGGGCACTTGTGAGGATCTGGTCACATCAGCAGCACAACATGGTGCCAAACCTCAAGGCATTTCCTATGCTAATTATTGGGCAAAATGTCCTGTCTGCAGATGGTCTTACACATTTATTTGACACCTGGAGAAAGAGATCTATTCACTCTAAACCTGTTCAACACCTGTTCAAAAGGTGTGGTGGTAATTTTTAGTAAGGCTCTGAAATAACAAATACACTGCCAACCAAGTTCCCAAGGCAGTGACTGTTATTTTAATTTTCTTACAATGTCATTTATGCCTGGTTTTACCTATTACTTGCTGGAGACTTATTTTAAAGTAAATTTCTTAGAAATTTACTAGAAAAAACTGCTTTGAACAAGTTTTTAACTGTCGAAAAGTTGTCATTTGATTTTTGTGAATAGGGCTGTGTCACAGCTGTCTATAGGCAGTTCTAAATACTCCAGATGACCTTTTATCTCTGTAAATGACAGTAACAGCCCACTCTGGCCTAGCATTGTTAGTGAAGTTCTAGCCTAAACCAAAAACATACAGCATTTATACAAGACCAGCCCTGAAAAAACAAAGTTAATTCATCCCCTCCCAGAGTTCCTCATCTAAATCAAGTTGCAGAGAAACAGAGGGAGATGTGAGCCTGGCACACTGGAAAAACCCAGCAGAGCCTAAGGAGTGAAAGCCTGTCCTGAGATGACCTAACACTGTGTGTGGGCACTTTATCGTGCACCAGATTGCTCAAGCCAGTGTAGTGGTTTACCTGCCACACTGATTTTCCTGCTCTGAACCTATAAGGAATCCCTTCAGCCTCACACTCCCACCCTCCTTGCTTCCCAGAGAGATGGGAAAAGAAATGAGCAGCCTGCACAGCTCTTCAGTAATTTAGTAAATATACACAGTCAAACATCATCCAATTGCTGTGATTTCTTTTGCACTAAATATGACCAACTGCATAAGGAGGTCCACTCAAGTCAGGTCTGTTACCTGCACTAAGGTCACTATTCAAAATGAAAGGCCATTACTTGGCCTCCGCTGAAAAAAAGGGTTGGCTTGTTTGCCCAGTGGATGGTAAAGGAAATATTTAGATGTGATACATAACACTTAATAAAAACTTCTTTCTTAGGGAGTGGAACCACAGCAGAAGTCAGAAGGAGCCAAGTTACACTACTCTTTTGGACTGATCCCCTTACCACAGAAAGTCTCCCTGAATTTGGATGTCAGCTTTTCAATCACACCATAGGTCTCCACATAGAAGACGTGTTCATCCAGGGGCTCACTGGCCATTGTCCTCAGGGACTGCATGTCCGCCCGGTCTACCCCAACCGCGTAGATCTCGATGCCGGCTGTCCGGGCACTTGCCGCCACGTCTTGAACCTGGTCTTGTGGCCGTCCATCTGTCACAACAATGACCACCTTGGGGATGTTGAAGGTTGCTGGCCGGGTGCCCATTTCCTCAGTGAAGACTTCATCCATGGCAGTTTGGATGGCAAGGCCAGTCATTGTGCCCGCAGACAAGGGCTCAATGCGAGACACAGCCTCCTTCAGAGAGGCTTTGTCAAAGTAGGTCCGGAGGGGAAACTCCACCTTGACAGTGCTCGCGTAGTTCATGACCGCCACACGCGTTGTTCTTTCACCAACGTCCAGGGTATCGATCATTTCTGACAAGAAGATTTTCACTTTCTCAAACTCTTCAGGTCGGACGCTACGGGAGCTGTCTACGATGAAGACGAGGTCTAGGGGCCGGTTCTTACAGGCAGTGTCTGGCAAGAAGGAAGGAAAATGCTTCAGTCATCTCCTACACAGGACAGGAGCTCTCACACAAGGGCAGTGAGTGCTGTCACGGCAAACTGCTCCCACCAGATAATGTTGGTTGATTCTTTATGAAGAGGCTTCAAATGATAGCGAGCAACATATTAGATATTCTTAAATATTAATTTTAACAATTAATAAATAACTGAACTTTTCTAAGCATTAATAGATAGGTGCACATTTGAGCTCTCAAAATGTCTAATTATCCTTGAAACAAAGGGTTGTGGCTTTCATGTAACAGCCAACACAGAGATGGAGCAATTATAATAAATGTACTTACTGTTTATTTTCATAAAGCCTGAATTCCAGTTTTTATAAGATAAAGAAATAAAATGGCAAAACATCTGAGTAGATCACACAGGGAACAAATACTAATATTTTTTAGGATAGTAAAAATATAAACTGCTAATTAGGAATTATTTCTTGTTTGCAAATAACAATCCAAAATACAGAACAGAAAAAATAAAGGCCAACAGGAAAAAATAAAGGCCAACAGGAAAAAGACACAAATGCTGCTGTAAAAAGACATCTTTGGAAATTTTTACTGTTTTAAGACTTGTAGAACAGAGAGAAAAGTGAAATTAGTTATGAAGTAATTTTACATGTAAAAATGAACATTTACACACATATTTCCAAAATTCCTCACTGTCATATAAATCTAGACAGAAGCAGAAAAGCCATAGCTCAGATCAGAGACAAGCATCACTTCTAGGAAAAGATAAGCCAATCAAGACAGTGACAGCAGACAGCCGAAATGCATCCTCCTGGTCCTGCTACCGTGTCCTGACACGCTACCATGTAATTAGTTTCTATCGTCAAGGTTAGATTTGCAGCTGAAAAATGGACAACCCAAACCAAGAGGATTTCTATAAAAGAGACATTCTGGCTCACCAGTGCATTAAATAGCAAAATATGAGGTGTTCAGTCTGAGTTCACACCTTGAGGGCTGTTTTGGGAACCTGACACACCTCTCCTGGCTACTATCAAGTTCCCTTTTATTATTCCATTCCAGCTGAAATTTTAAAAAATCTTCAGACATATCTTAAAAGTAGAGGTGAAAACAACATTTTTTTTTCAAGGCATTAGAAACTTTTTTTCTCTGATTCAAGTGAAAACAGAGGGAAAAAATGAACTTGCACAAATTCCCTCAGAAATCACAGCAGCAGAGTTGATTTTGCCTTTTCATCCTGTAACTCAATTTTGCCTTTGGGAAACAGAGAAAACATGAAGAAATGTTAGTGCATGCATGCATAACTAAAGTAAAAAGACCTAATGCACAGTAAGAAGGGAAAAAAAAAAGCTTTTCAGCAACCTGGTCCTTCCATGAGTGTGAAATAAAGATGTATCGAGCAGTGAGCACAGGTAGGGAAGAGCTGCGCGGGGTGTGGGGCAGCAGCGAGCGGAGCGCGGAGCCCCGGGGTGCGGTACCTGCGGAGGGGCCGCCCGGGCGCGGCTGCCGGCGCGGGCGGAGCGCGGGGCCCCGCGGGGCCGCGGGCAGCGGCAGCAGCGCCAGCGCCAGGCAGCAGCCGAGGATGCCGAGCGCCCGCCCCATGGTGCCACTGCCGGCCCCGCGCCCGCCGCGCCGCCTTTAAAGCTGCCGCGCAGGGAAGGGGGACGGGACACCGACGGGGCATCGGCCGCCCCCGCCGCCTCCTCCCAGGGCGGACCGGTGGCCCTCGTTCCCCGCCCTGACGGGCGCTCAGCCGCCGGGAGAGCGAAGGGGGCGAGGATTAGAGCTCCTCGTTGGGAACGTGCGGCAGGGCCAGGGCGGGGTTCAAACCTGGGCGCAAGGGGAACTGAGACACCGTTCTTTCTTCACCAGAAGTGTTTGGTCCAGGCTAATTTTGCATTTCAGTCTCCAGGGCAGTATTTGAAAAGAACGGGAGAAAAAGCTCCCAGTGTCATCACCAAGGCACAAGGAACTGCCTGCTCTGTTGCCAAATCTGACCAAGGGCATTTTGTCTAGTTCCTGGCACTGGAACTCCTGCCAGTTCCTGCAGGAAGCTGCCAGTGAGCTTTAACGGAAAGCACAGCTTAGGGCACAAAGGCACACTGATCTCCAGCACGGGGGTTTAGAAGACACCTTTGCCAAATCTGTACCCTGTTGTACTGCAGAATCATGTTCTCTCCCATCAACTCCATCAGGGGAACAGGAAGCCCGGATTAAGAAGAGGAACCATGGATTATGGAGAAAAAGGAATTCTTGAGGACAGCTGAGGCTGGTCCCCTGTAAAGGCTGGAAGACTGAGGTCAAGACCTAGGAACAGATTCAATGGAAGCACTGTGGAGTATAGCAGTGTTTATTTTCTCTTTCTGAAGAGACTGGTGACTTCTCTGTCATAGTAACTGGCTCCTCCAGCTGTACAGTATCAGGCAGGCACTGACTCACTTCAGCAAGTTCTACCAAGAAGGCAGAGTAGAAGAGGCCACCAACACATTCACAAAGACTGCAAACAACAGCAGGAAAGAGGGGCCACCACCCTCCAAGCAAGACAAAGCCACAGGACAGGGCTCCAGGGCAGTAAATGGCTTTTCTCACCCAGAAGAGGCTGCAGCTTTTTGAGCAGGAGCACATGCACACACACCCCAGACAAATTTCAGGCAGTGCCTGTTGCTGCCAAATACTGCTCACGCCCCTGGCCAGTCACCCACACTTGGATGGTCTCAATAGCCAGCCCGTGGTAGGAGCTCTTTGCTCATCGTCAGACACACCCACACTCCCTTGGTGCAGGGAGATCCAGAGCAGCATGCCCTGGAATCCCTGTTTGAGCCTCACCCAACTGCCCAACAACTTCAGCTGTGGGTCTTAGACCACACAAAACCAGTGATGTTTCACATCCCTCCCCTCCTCCTTCCCTCCAGTCACACTTAAGCAGGCTGGGGCAGCATCTAAAGATGCCCTGGGTTTGGAGTCTCTCTGGGAGTCCAGATCCAGGGCAGTGCCTCAGAATGTGGAGAGCTCAGCTGCCACCAGCACTGGGTACCTGGGAGGGAGAGCACTGTCACAACAGGGGCAGAGAGGTTCTGCGACCACTGCAGGTCCACATGCTCTCACAGTGGCACCTGAGTTAACAGGGAAACTACTGAGAGGAGGCCCCTACCAGAGCATTTTAAAATGGGTACAGAGGTACATATGGAAAAAATAGTAATAACCCCACAAACTATGTGCTGTAACAATTTTAATCCCTTTTTCCAGAATTTAACATCAGGTAACTTTTCTCTTCCAAAGCAGAAAGATGTATTATTTCTTCAGACATACTAATCACTAAATTATCTTTTACCTCTTTACACTTCTTGCTAAAAAAGAGGTACAAAGTTGTGTGTAGCTTGTTTTTTTGGTTTGGGGTTTTGTGTTGATTTTAGAAGACCATCACTGAAGTTATGGCATATCTCCAACAACTCTGGACACTTTCCAATGTAAATAATGTTGTAGGCCTACTGGGTGTCTGTCCTGCTCTTAATGCCTGAGCTGAACAGACATCAGATTTCCCCAAGGGCTCAAAGCTTCCAGTACAATTCCCTTTTCCCAGCTCATGTGTAAGTACCAATCAGACAAGTGGAGGACAACCAAGAACTTGAAATGCAAAGGCTTTAAACACAGGCTGGTGTGTTAAGAGAGAATCCACGTTCTCCACCCACTCAAGGTCTTCTGCTGAAGACTGGATCAGCCACTAAATGTGTAACTAAGTATGTTGGACTATCTGCAGCACACTGAAGCACTTAAAAAAGCCAGCAAACAAACTGTGGCAGTTTGATGCTGTTAAACCACCACACAGACCAACACTACTGATAAACATTTTGTAAAAGATTTATTTAAGTATCATTTATCACAAAGAGGAAAATACATAGAAGATTAGAAGCATGCAACCATCTTCCGCATTTCTATTTATTTTTCTTGCATTCCCAGCTCGTTGTAATAGAACTCCTGTGCCATTCTCACCTGTTCCTCAAAAATACTATGTTTCAAGACATAGGATAACCAAAAAAACCACAATCAAAGGTAAGATAACATGAGAAAAGTGCAAAGTAAAAAAGTCACGTATATACCACATTCAAACCCTTCCCCTTCCAAAAAATGGATAAAGGCAAACTGTCATTTTGCTGCATGATCAGATTGTCTTTACAAACTACTTACAAAAAATTAATATAAATTAAGGGCACAATCCTGCAGACACTTATAATTGTAGCTGAAGTCAATCAGAGTGGCTCAATTGGTATTATTAAAAGCCACAAGTTAGTCACATGCATAAGTTCTTGCAGGTGTAAGGCCCTAAGGCAATAAAATGTTTAAGAGCATTAGGGAGAACAAAAATAAAGCAAACAAAATCACTCTCAGATGTGTTTTGCTTAGTAAGTTTATATCAAACATATTTTAAACAGAACAGTTTGCTCCTAAAGCCCTGGATATTTCTATTACTTAAGCAGTTTTGCAAGATTAAAAGACAAAACCCCCAAGAAGCTGGTACAGATGTTAATGAACATAAAAATTGCTTCAGGCAGGAATGTAGGGAGGTGGAGGTTCCTTCTCAGGCATCTTCACTGCCATTTCATACGTTGGCAGAACATACTAAGGAAAAGACATTTTGAAGTGATTAATGCAGAAGACTTCAAATGAAGAATAAAAAAAAAAAAGCAGAACAAAGGAACACATGCCCCATCAGCAACTTAATCCTCTGCTGCAGGCAGTTTTTTTAAGAACTTACTGCTGTTCCTAGTAAGCAAATGAGGAAGTGAAAGAAGGTGCAGGAGCAGTTTACTGCTCTGCTGGGCCTAACCCTGGGTCATTCATTCCATACCCCACTGCATCTTGACTTTGCACAGCAGGGAAGGTTTGGACTGGTACAATCAAAGCTTCCCTCTACTACAAGAAAAACATTCAAAGACTTGTCTCTAAAGACTCTCCTTTTTGGTACTGACAGAATTTAGATAAGAAATAACCCACCACAAAATTAGCTGCTTTAAATTTTTTTTTATCTTTCCAGTCTTTGTTTAGAAAGCTGGACTAGGCTTGGAAACATACATGGCTGTGGTGATTTTCTACTTCAAAATTAATTATACTGGTTCTTTTTATCTCAAAAAGAGGTTTTACCTGTGGAGGAGCTTCAAAAGCAGGGTACACAGCAATCTCTGGCAAATTTCTGTTGCTGATGTATTTATAGCAGTTCCATACACAGTTAATTAGATATGCCTGAAAGAAGAGATATTTCTTTTAAACACCTCATATGCATTGGCTGATTCAGAAATTAGATGCTGGACTGCATTCCTATGATAAAAAGGAGCATAAATCAATTTAGGCAATACATATCTGAGGAATGGTTGCTATTTCACAGACCTGGCCACATACCTATGGTGCTGTCCATTAAGCTTTGCTGTTACAGTGACTCATAGAGGATGCACTGCACAGGTTTTAGCAAAAGAATTCACAGATCCATTCAACTAATCTCTGTCTGCCTCAGCAGTGCTAATCAAATTAATCCCCAACTGGCTTATGCTTCTGTGCATCTCAGTCCAAAGCTGCCAGGAGGAGGAGGAAAGGCCAGCAGTACAATCCCACTCATCCCCCATTTAGCACTATTTCTCCAACTAACTGCCAGTGTGAAAGAGAGGGCTCAAACACACAACTGAGGCAGCAGGGAGATGGTAGAGCCAAGAACCTTGAACTTCGAGTCAACACTGACTGCTGCAGAAAGAAACACTGCCATGGTATGATGAGGATTAGGGGTTTTTTTAATTATTAATTTGTGTAACATTAATCTCTCCAAATCTCTCACTGGCAAGTTAGCACTTCACTGTACAAAAGGCACCAAATTTCCCAATCAACACACAAGTGTTATCTACTGTATTAGGTTTCCACTCCCCTCAGTTAAACATTCCTCTTATGATAAAGTATAGAAGATCAGTAAAATTATTTTTCATCATAGCATTTTTTCCTAAATGCAATCTGAATGCATCAAAGGAATAGTTTAATGTCCAATGTATATTATCAATTCATTCCTCTAATATGCTTTGTCTACACAAGAGTTATTATAATTCAAATGAATGCTTCTGTAATAAGATCTTCAGAAAGAAAATGACTGGTAATATCACCAGTCAGTAGGGAGGAAGATGCAGCCCTGAATTATTAACCTATGCATTTCCTCATTCCATCATCTTCCTTCCAAAGCTTACATCCTGGTCTGTTAGGCACAGTGAGAAATTTTAAACGTTTTGTTTAGAAACTTGTACGCATTAACTCAATATTCTTTTACTACAAGCTTAATTACAAATATTAAAATCATCTGCACATAGATAAAAAGATGATATGAAGCCTTTTTGCATTCCTCCTTCCTACTCAGGAAGGGCAGAGCTGCATAAGCACACCTCACTGCAAACACACAAATCAGCTGAGGACACCAGTACACAACATATTAGACTTAAGTCATACCAGAACTGAACATCCTAACAATTGTGCTCAAAGAAGTTCTTACCTCAGCATTAAGAAGGCAGCTGGGTTCTCAACTCAGCATTGAGAATTAATTCAAACTGACAGCATCTTAATATTCATTAATTCTTCCAACAGACACGTGATTAAGTTTTAACTTACCTTTAAAATGATAAATAAAACAAAGAACACCAGAACAATAAACAAGAGACAGCTGGAGTCCAAAGAAAGGAGATCTTCTTTGTAAGGGAAATCCGGCTAGTGAAAAAAAAACCAGGGGAAGGGAGAGAAAGGGAGGAGATAAGAATGAACACTGCACAGTCAAATATGATAGAAAAACATCCAAACTCCACACCAAATAAAACAAACTTGTGCAAACTACTCCCCTGAAACAAAAAGTTCCATTTCTAGCAAGTTTCCTCTTTACCCTCCCACAAAGCACAGCATTTATCCTGCCTCTGTCCTGCAAGAGCAGATCACACAGTACAGTCTGTGTCCCTAATCACTTCATCATGCCAATACAGATAGCCACAAGATTCCTTTTCACAGCTGCAGCACAGTATTTGTGCTTATGGTCCTCCACAACTCTTTAATGACTTGCTGTTAATTATATCCCGTCAGTCCAACCTGTAGCATACAGATGTGCAGCATAAGAAATCACTATCAAATTTGGAAGAGCTGAAACAGTTTCTGCAAAGTTCAGTCTCTTTTCTTTCCCTGACAGCAGTAACAAAGTCTCTCTCAAACACCAATCTAACATTTAATCTGTTTTTAAAAAGGATTTTCTTTTAAACATCTACTTGAACAGATCAAAACACCAGCCAGACAGAGCTTGTGGTCCCTGCTGACAGTATATTCTATCCATTGACTCTTCTTGCAGTTAAAACATAGGCAGTGTTAGTGAGAACTCCACTGCAGTTTTGTTAGAAAGTGGTGTTGTGACTTGAGAAGAGACACAGAGAATGCAAAAATCCTGGAATCTCAGATTCCACATGTAATGCTGATGGAATCCTTACCTACACTTCTCTTCCCCTTCCCTACGAAATAAGGGTCAACACATTTTTAATCTGCAGCAGCAGATTTGTCACTGAGCTCCACTGATTAAAGGGTTACGAACACAGTTTCAATTGTAGCCAACACAATGTGAACCAGTAGTTCCCATCACAATTCTTTCCTTACTCTCCCTGGGTTTCCTTTTAGGGAGCAATGACACCTTTGACTCTTCCATCTCTGATAAACTACCATTCCCATACTCACAACCTATGGCTGCTGCAGGCTGAATTCCTTTTTCTTATGTACAGAGAGGGAAGTATAGCTCAATCACTGATCCAATTAAAACTTTAATTCCAAATGTAAAATATCAACTTGAGCTGAATACTTACCAACTGATCCAGGTAATCCTTGATTCTGGGCAAGTAGGTTAGAGAGCTGATGGCAACCAGACAACTGAGCACAAAGTCAAAGAGTTGGTAACAGAAAAATGGGATCAGCCAGCCTACACGATGCTAAGACAAAAGAGAAAAAGGAGGTGCCTGTAAATTATTTACTTAAAAAAAAAAAAAAAATCAAGTAACAACTTTAAAACCATAGATTATAAATATACTTACAGCAATGGCACCATACACCATCATTGCACTGATCGTGAACATGAGGAGGGAGATAGCAAACAGAACACAGGCATTTTCTGCATTAAAAGAAAAACAGTAAGAATCAGTAATTTCCTGGAGTTGTCACTGCAGCTGACAGGTACCCAAGCTTTGTCCATTACTATATCTGTTCTCAATTGATTCATCTGTGCCAACTACCAGCAGCAGAATAGAGTACCTCAGATCCTTCCTAACAAAAAAAGATCTGGTTCAAGAAAACCTACAACTATTTGGAAAAATCTCTCTGCCTTAATCAAAAGCCTGACTGAAGCCCAGAAACACCAATTAGAAGCTTGACATTGTTTGACAGTGATGCACCATAATGATGCCAATTTGCAATATGTGTCAGTGCTAAAAGTATGTGAGTGATTAACTCTACAACTGGACAGAATATTAAGTGAAGCTAATACAGTATCAACCTTTACACTTGAAAATGGTTTGGTTACGTAATTTGGTCATTGGCAGTGGGAGCAGTACTGCTCCTTCAGTAACACTAAGGGAAACAGGAAATCACTGTGTGGAAGGTATCCCATTATTTACAAAAAAAGGCTGAACAGAAACCAATTTGTAGAAAAATCCAGGACACTCATGGAAACTGCATGATAAAGATTCTCCCTGTGCATCAAAGTTACTAATGACAGAAGCACAGCTGCTTTCCACAAGATAGATTATACTTGATCTTTTTTAAACACAACGGAGAGTCTATAGATGTGGTAAATTAATGTTTTTTAGCAATATTGAAGCCAAAATTTTGTGGTTCCCCTGCTTGAAAAAGATGATCTGAGACTCCTTTCTACTCTGCAATTAATTCGAAAAGGCACTGTGGAAGCACTTACATATCCAATTCAGTACAAGGTAATAATATCTACATACACAGATGGCATCAAGAAAGAGCCCCCCCCGTGTCTGAAATGCACTGTGGTGATCAGACCTCATTCTCAGCAATCACCCCTAAGTGTGATTGTCTTGTGAGGATTCATTACTCACAATATTCACAAGCACAGTAAGATCCTTAATATTCTTTCATGCACACAAAACCCTCTAGCCCAGATCCTGACACAAGGAATAAGAATTTTTAAGTCAAAAGCATGTAACAGAGGTTTTACACCAAAGAGTGAAGAAAACACCTTCAGCTCCAGATGTTTCACTAATATAAGCTTAAAGCTACCAAGTACACCAACTACTGTTACAGATCATATGACATTTTATAGACATTTGCTGGGATTTTACTTAATATCTTAGCCTTATGAAGAACTTGGTCCTTGCTCCCACTCTGATTCCATTACTAATAAATGTGAGTTATAGTCACAGGTCATAACTGACAGATTCTAAACTCATTAAAAATTCACACAAAATGTTCAAAACCCAGGTTTGGGCAGTACTATTTATCTTTGCTGAATCTGACCCTCCTTAAATTTTCATGTAATACAACAGACTGAGGTAGATTAGAACTGCCACACTCCACATTTCTGCACATTTGAAACCAAGAGAAGCAAAGCATATGCACAAATTTACAGATACAATAGTTAAAAAGCTTGACACCTATTACACTTGTACACATCATACACTCAACTACAGAGTGAAAAGTAGGCTTAATTCTGCTCATGGTGCTGTCTATTTCATTTATTCTGCAGGTGAAATTTGGCAAAACACTTTGGTTTCACTCAAGTACTTGGCATCCTAATTCTTCAACTTTTCTTAGAAAGATATCATGGTTTTCTTCTTAGTAAATTCATACACAATAGTGATAAGATCTTTCCTGATCTATAAAGATCACTAAAAATTCTGAAAAAAAGCTTTTAAACTTGTTTTCTGCTGCTTATTTTACTGAGACAGCAAAGGTAGTTAATGTTTATGGAAAAAGTAAACCAGATGTCTCACACATATTTCAACACTCAAAGCATTAGAAAGCCAAGAAATCTGACAGCTTAAGATGCTTCAGTGTAATAAGGAGTTAAAGTAGCTGTCCATAAAGTTCCTTTTTTTATTATTGTAAAAGAAGTCAGTCCCAGTATAATTAAAGGGAAGTTCAGAAAACAAGATAAGCATATTTAAAAGGTGCATGCATATATTACACCCTATTGGAAGGCAAATCCATAACACTGCATGCTTGATACTCCAATCAGCCAGCAGAGTTCTAGACCTACCAGCCATTCTCTCGGAAGCGTAGTAATTTCCAATGACTTCATACTGGATATCAACAGTTGGCACCATATTTGGGTGAGTCACTTCTACTGTCAACAAGATGCCCATCAGCAAGTTCACCACCTGAGAGAGATCACAGTTAACTCAAGGTTAATTACATTGCAACAGCTAAGATCTTTTTAACAACTACTAATAATCCTGTATTTCAGTTAAAAATAAACTCTTCCCTTTGCCTGTATGTGGAAGAAAAAAAAAACCAGCCCAACTTACAGTTAAATTTCAAGCTGATTTAGTTAAACCACTACCAAAACAATCCAGAGAGCATGGAGCACTTGCTAGGTTCAATGAATCACAACTAAATAACTTCACAAATTGAGGGGATGGTAAGACTCCTAGGGATTCAAATTACATAATTAAGATGATGCTGCTTGATGAATGTACAGATTAGTGAACTAGAAAACTGAAAGCAGTTTAAAACGGTCAGGATGATAAAGGTACAGACTGAGGAACATTTGGAAAAAATTTCTGCTTTCGACAACAAATTGAGTTAATTTAACACACAAATGAACTACTGTGTTTCTGCCATGTTACAGCTCCAAGAAAACAGAGAATAATCTCCCTCTTCTTCCCAAATAATTTATTAAAACCTCATCAATCCTTATCAGAAAATCTACACAAGCATAGGGGAAGTTAAAAAGTTTCACACAAAGATCAACCCCCACAACATGTATGCATTCAGCAAGGGCTGTGTGCTCACCAGTTCTCCTCCCTCACGCTGCTACTTAAGACTACTTCTGTTGCTGCATTTTGGTAAGCACCAGAAATGTCTTCAGTAAGAGCTCAAAGAATCACAAGTAGCTTAAACCTCTGTAAAATTGCCTTGACAGCACTTATAATGTATTCAGGACTTAGAGAGACACAGTTTGTTACTAATATCTGGACACAAATGCCAAAGGTTGTGTAACACAAAAAAGTCATGATGGTATTTTCAAGCTGCAGACATTTTCCAATCAGTATTCAGTACCATCATCAACACCACCAGGATCCCTTCCAATTAGCCTCAAAAGAAAAAAACTGGTTTGCAGTTTCTCACAACTTAAGAATATTTGCCAGGTATTTTTTCTACTGGCCTGGTTCCAAGAGTCAATGATGTACAATTACTGAAGACTTCAGTAATGGAAAAAAAAAAAATTTTGAACCTTTTGAAAACTTTGAGATGCACAGTTCCCATCACTTTTCCCCCCCCTTGCTGTTTATATTGGTTTTTTTCTTCTTTTTGTTTTTATCCCAGGGGTTTAGAGACACATGGCAATAAACTTGCTTGCACGTTCTGCTAAAAAGAACCCTTTAGTGGAATCAAAGGTGGTCACTTTGTAGAAATGCAATAATCTTATCACAAATTACACAAACTCAATAGAATTTCCAGCTACTTTGAGCCACTTGTATTTTTATAAGGCATTTCATGCCTTGGAATATAAAACATAGTAGCCGAAACAGCTGGCAGTGAAGAACTCTGCTCAACCACCAATACCTTTAGCCCTGAAATGCACACATTTTCACTCTCACAGGACACTTCCTACAGTGCAAACTGTCAAGCTGCTCACCTGCCTCTTGTCTTTAAATCTCATTCTGCTTCACCATTGGTCTCATGTATAGAAAACTATCATCTCCCACCCAGTTCATCCTTCCATACTACGCCCTTCTGCTCGCAGTGCATTTTCAACCCTTCTATTTCCTCCTCTCTGTGAGTGAACTGGGGGTATTGGAAAATACCTTTCTGCACTGTACTTGTTTCAAAAAGCCCATGTCAATGTTCAGGTCTCTGGCAGTTGAAACAGTGATCTCTATTTTATAAAGCACAAAATTCAATTACAGCTAAATCATTTATTGTTTATACACAGTCATGAGTTTGACTGCTATGATAGGCTATCTGCCTCAAGATAAAGAACAGGCAGCACCTGAATTGTATAGAAGTACCAAAGAACTTGAATGCCTCCGAATTTTGAGACTGTAATTCCCCATTAGTCAGTTTTGTTTAATTTTCATCCCATCTGTGGTCCTAATTCAGCATACCAAAGTCCTCAGTAAATTCACTAGTTACTGATGGCAGTTCCAAGTATTAAAGGTCTATTTTCTCAACCTGAAATGGTATGCAACTAAAACAGAAAATAAAGTGTCATTCAAAATCTAATCTATTAGAATCAATGAGACCAAATAAAAATAGCAACAAGCCAAAACAAATCTAAACAAAACAAACAACCCCAAACTTCTGCCAATTAACACCTCAGAGTTTCCAGTATTCCATTACTGCTGTTTACAAATCCATCACAACACCGAGCAATTTATCAGATTTAACATATGGAATTCAATTAAGAGCTTCAGAGCCAGACTCTATTTTAACTACTTCCATTCTTTCCCAGAAGCTTGATGACAGCAAGAGCACAAGGCTCATTTCAAAATTCAACATAGCAGGAAGCAAGAATATCGTTTGGATCCCAAAACTTCGTTAGAGCTTTTAAGTATATACTCACTGCAGATCAAATGCATGTTCCCAAACATCTACGTGGAAAAGTCAGAAAAAACGTGACTCATGTATGCCTCAGTGTAATATGAGGAGTAAACCCATCACATCACTTCCCCCTTAAAAAAAACAAACCCAAAAAACCCCCAAAACCTGACAAGACAACACTCAATGGATACTGCAGCACTCTGAGGTAACAGTTCAGAAATCCCAGAGGCCTCATTGCTGGTCTTTTTTGCTATGAAATCAAAAACAGTAACAAAAAAAATTGCAAAATGCATGTTAAAATTTTCATTCAAAAAATTATTCAATTAAGATGAAAAGAACCTTAATTTAGTTTTGTAGTAGTTTAAAGAGTGTCTTTTACATTTTTATATTTGGGATAGCTAAGTTTAACAGTTTGGTGTAGCTTGTATCGAAACTCAAGTAGCTGAAATTTCAAATTCTCAAGTAGAAAGTCAGCATTTATTACACAGGTAACAGAACCATTATCTCCCTACATGATTAGAACTCAAAAGACTGTGGAACTATTAACAAGAATTAGCTTCTTTAATTAGTGAGTTTTATGTGCACGGTATACACTTAACGCCTCATCATCTAAGTGCTTCATCTCTCTGGAGGCCTGAACATGAAGTCTGGTTTTCCTCAAGCACTCTGAGTGACTTAGGCAAAATCAAGAATGCCTACTTATAATTTGCTTATATCCTTTTATGAGGGGACAGAGGGTAATTGCCTTGCACAACTACACTCATTTTCCTATCACTCTTCCAGTATTTTTTCTCTAGACATGTTCCCAAAGGAAAAAAAAAAAAAAAAAAACAAACACCAAAAACATAACAACAAACAAACAAGACAGAGATTCTGGTTTGGTTTATTATTATGTTAATAAAAACTGAAAAAGAGCAATTTTAAATAGGGGACTTCAGAGCCTCTAGCACTACCAGTATTGGACTGAGACAAGTTATATTGGCTCATTGCTGTCATTTCTCATTTGTTTGCTGAACAAATGATTCCAGAGATCCCCCTCACATCTCCACTCACCAGCAGCAATTACATCACTGACTCCAGCACTGGAGTTTGCTGCCAGAACGCACCAGCCCCTCCCTCCAAAACAATGCTATTGGCTTTTAGACTGTTTGTTGAACTCTGATCCCATTTTTTTGCCAGTGCAGTGCTCATGCTTCCGGTTTCTGGAAAGCACGGTGGCCAATATGAAAGTTTACAGGAAGAAACAAACTTCAAAGCAACACGACTGCAATTATGGAGAGAGGAACAGGAGGTTTCTTTTTCCTTCCTACACAGAACAGCAGTGGGTGTTGCAGAGCTAACCAAGCTTTATCAGTGCTGGAACTCAAGTACAATTTTGCCAGAAGGGTTCTTAACTCGTCTTTTGGAAAACACACTTTTATTCATTGATCACAACCAGCAGCAGCACACGGACATAACTGTGCTTAAGACACACTGTGATCACACAGCATCAGCAACAGACATTTTAGAAGATAGTCCTCATTCTCTCTGGACTCACAAGAGCAAACAACAAGGACAGTGATAAAACTGTTTTAGTGAGGAGAAAAGTTAATTACATGCACAATTTAAGAATATTCAAATAAGCAAGGAATAGGAAAATGCCTAAAGAAATGGTTACATAACACAAGTACTAAGTAGTCAGAAGTCTTATCTTACTAAAACATCTGGAGTAGATTGCTATAGGACTCCATTTTAAGTTTGATAGCAAATTCTTTCAGGACTGCACTGTACAAGAACATGGTTTATGCAGTAAATAGCAAGTTTTCAGTAACACAAAACTATTCTTGAACTAAACATTCTCCCCCCCATCCTTCAAAAAAAACCCAACAAAACCAAAACACACAAAATACAAACAAAAACCCCCATCAAACGCATAAAGTAAAAAACACCATCCTACACAGAAAGTCATTACTATTTGTCCCATCATAACTTACAAGTAGAGATTATTTAATTGATTTAACAGTACTTCTCATAAGAACCTGAAAGACTAAGTTAGAGATATACTTAAATTGTGCATTAATTAACATGTCTAAACAACATGACATATTCTGGGCCTCTTTTCTTTTTAAGTTTAGCAGCAGATGAATTTAACTTTCACTGTCCAAACTGTATTTTGCCTTCAAAAAAATACAGTTTATAGTTGAGTTCTGATTTAAAACACTAGACAAGACCACCTAAAGCTTTTTGTTATAACCTTATTTCAGCTCAAACAGCCAACAGTTACCAGACTTAAAGGTTCTCACCCTTTCTTAGGTGACAGCTGAGAACTGGATAAAAATATTCAATGTGCAGTTTAACGAAGTTTTCGATATACTTGATATACAGGGAGTTTTTAATAAAACAACGCACCTATGAAGCCCTTTGCATGCCCCCTGCTACCTTGAACTCAACTCTACTTTTCCGTCCAGCAGACCGAGTCGCTGCGGTCACACGAGATCAAAGCCGCACTCCGCCCCTGGAGCAGCAGCCTCACGGCTGCCCGGCGCAGCTTTCGCGTCCCCAGCACCCATTCAGAAAGAAGAAAGAGGTGCCGCATCCAGGCAACAAGAAGAAACATAAGGACAGCAAAGGAGGGAGAAGCTGGAAGTGCTACCAGGTCTGTGGCTATGGAAATATCCCCCAGTCCTCCACCCACGGCAAGTTCCCGGGTTTACAGACACTCCCGCGAACAGGAATCACAGTGCGGAAGACAGCGAGGTGCTTTTGTTCCCCGTACTGTTAAAGATTCGTGCTTTTACTTGAAGTACCAGAAGCATATTCTTGAACTCCATCCATGAGCAGCACGGCTGGGGTCTGCAAGTTTCTTTCAAAAGAAGTTTGATTCTCAATACTACAATGAACACATTTTGAATGAACAAATAATAAAACTTAATCAGTACTAAGACTTTTGCCCAACCTTTCCCTAAAGTTCTGTTACATTTCCAACTCCCTACCTTGCCTTTTCCTCAGGTATTCTGTCTCCAGCCATTTTGTTTGCCTGTATATTTTTTTGCCAATTGAGGGACCAAGATACATAAAGGATCTCCCCGTACTTGTTGAAAATAAACCATGAACCCCCCAAAGTCAAATCTCTATGCCTCCAAAGACAGTTTCTGTGCATGGCTCTTTCATATCAACATAAAAATTCAGCATTCTTTGTTTCCTTACAATCTGGAGAAGGGTGAAGGAGAATAAAGGCTTCAACTGCAGCTTCAGGACAACAAAAAAGCTATGATGCAACTTTTGCAAACTATCCTCTCATTTCTACTGCCCACGAGGGTGAGAGGAAGGAAAGATGAGGAAATGACCTTCGATAAAGGGGAGCTCGAGTCCCCTTTAAGGGAACCAAAGGAAGTTAGGGCTCCAGGCCTTAAACTTGCTGGTACTGTTCTCGTATTTCCATTTCGCCCTAGCTCAGAAATTTATCTCTAATATTTCACCTTCACTACCACAGCTCTTTCTCGGACAGAAAGCACTCACCAGTCAGAAAAAAAAGAGGTGTTCTGGGAGACAAATTTGTTTCCATTGCTCTTCAATCACTGTGCTGAGTGCAGAGCATGGAAGAACCAGGAACTTCCCCAGCCACAAAGCTCTTGCCTATTTGGAGACACTCATCTTCCTCTCAAGAGATTACACACCACTCACGCGTACCACACCTTATTGTCCTAAAAAATACCCCAAATTCCAGTCTCCTCCAACTCTCCTCCCTTATCAAGGACACGCTCAGTACTGTATAAAAGTCTAAAATCCTGCAAACCAAGAAATGGAAGAGTAACACAATCCCTCTGAGACGCAGATTAAAACGCTCTAAACTTCCTTTTCACTTTCTTTTTCCAACCACAAGGAATGCTACCGAGGGACCACAGGGCTTGGTTAGCCGGAAGGAGACCCCAAAAAAGAAGAGGGAGACCAGTTCCGCCGGGTGACCCCAGGAAATCCCCTCGTGCAGCTTCCCCCGACCGCCTCAGGAAAGGGAACACCCCTCGGGCGAGGGGAGCGGGACACCGCGGCCCCCAGGAAAGGGAACAACTCCTCGGGCGAGGGGAGCGGGACGCCCACGGCCCCTCAGAGCGGCCGCCGCTCCCCGGCCCCACCGAACCCCCCGCGCACGCGCGCTGAACACGGCCCCCACCGCCGCCCCTCCAGCCGCTGGCCGCGGCCACCCCGCCTCTCACCATGTACCAGGTGCCCAGGATGATAGTGCCGGTGCGCACATGGCAGCAGCCGCAGCAGCGGGTGCTGTAGAAGCGGTCACGACTTCGCTTGAACGTCATGGCGGCCCCACACAACTCCAACCACCAGCCCCACCACCCGCCCTCTCCAGGCAGCGCCCGGTACCGAGGCGCGTAAAACCCCCGGCGCGCGCGTCACCGCCGCGCTGACCAATCAACCGCCGAGAGAGTGTTGAGGGACGGGCCTGTGTTGCCGCGGTGACAGGTGATTGACAGCACCGCGGACCAATCAGAACAGCGCTGGGACTGACGCCCCGCATTCACCTGCGGCGGCGGGGGCCGCACCTGAGGCAGCGGCGGGGGCCGTGAGCCTCCGTCCATGTTGGACTTCACCCGTCTCTGCCGTCGGCCCTCGGGCGGTGCTGCTCGGCGGGTCTGATGGGGACGCGTTCTGCCCTGTTCGCCTGGCGCACGGGGATTTCAATAGCTGGAACTTGGCAGCCGGGGAGGCAGCGAAACCCTATGGGGAAAGCTGCATTGTCTAGAGACATTCCCCCGTACTCGGCGTGGGTGAGGGGCGGCTCGAGTCCTGCGGCCAGTTCTGGGCCCCTCAGTTCAGGAGGGACATTCAGGTTCTGGAGACTGTCCAGAGAAGGGCAACGGAGCTGGTGAAGCGTCTGGAGTAGAAGTCTGATGAGGAGCGGCTGAAGGTGTTTTGCCTGGAGAAAAGAAGGCTCAGAGAGAATCTTACCGCCCTGTACAACTTCCTGAAAGGAGATTGCAGCCAGATGTGGTCGGCCTCTTCTCCCACGCCGCTGGTGACAGCATGAGAGGACGTGGCCTCAAGCTGCATTAGGGGGAGTTTAGTCTGGACATAAGGAGGAATTTCTTCCTGAAAAAGGTGGATTAGATGGGGGAACAGGAGTCACTATCCCTGGAGGTATTTAAGGAAAGACTGGAAATGGCACTCAGTGCCATGGTCTGGTTGACATGGTGTTAGGTTATGGTTTGGATTCGATGATCTCAGAGGTCTTCTCCAATCTAATTGATTTTGTGATTATGAACAACCCTTAATTCTAAAATAGTAATGAATAAGTAATGTCTCCTGATGGGGGCAGAATTAATTTTTGCAGAAGCCAGCAGGGAGCATGGCTAGGATGTGGAGGTTGGTTATTCTATCCCACCTCACATCATTGGTCATTGCCAGGAGCAGGGGGAAAAGGGGACTAGTATTGTGCATTGGTACGGGGAGCAGGTTTCCTATCTCATTGATGTTTCCAGTATATTGTTGTGCCTCCAGTTCTCAACTCCAACCCACCGCAGCGGGAAAGAGGAGGAGAAGGGGGAGTGAGAGACGGCAGCAGCCTGTGGTTTTGGAAAGTCTCAGTGGGGCTTCTGAACTGGGGAGTACCATTCCTAAACCAGGACACTTGGGCAGATCCAGAAGAGGCCTGCTTTGAGGTGCTGCCAACATGCCCCAGCTTTTGTTGAAATTCACCCAGTGCTGCAGAAGGTTTACTTCACATGAACCTTTTTGCTGTTCTTTTGAGTTAATTCGTTGGATTAAGGAATAATATTAAGATTGTGTTACATGCTTAGAGGATATGCCATCAAAGGGAAAACAGAAGAGGTGAAATTCAGTCCACAGAATTGCTTTACTTTGTTGGTGACTCCAAGCCCCTCTTGGTAAGTGGATAGTGGAAATGCTTCATTAGTTCCACCAAAACATGTGGGTGCTGCACTGTTTAATACATCAGTTAGAAATAACGTGTAAATCCAAATCCTGTCTTCATATGTGTATATTATAAATTTCACCACCACTTAGACACACAGTCTCTTGTTCCCACGTGGAGCAGGACCTATAAACTTCCCCTGACCCAATGGTTTCTGGAGACCTGTGCTGTTGATGCAGAAGTGCACACAGTTTATTTTAACCTTCTACTTGCAGCTGCAAGTATTTCATTCTCAGCAGTGTACAATCTGAGACACTCACAGAACCATAAATATTTGCTATGTATATATACCTCAAGATGTATGTCAGTATTAATACTGAGTTTTTTCACTTTGAACAATGAGAACGTAATGAGGGTGACTGTGCTTGTCCTTTTGACGCATTCCAGATTGTACAATTAACACATTTTATTGTTTTAGCTGCTTAGTCTATTTTTAATGTGAGCTGTTGCTGAGTTGTTTGAAATTATTTACTTAAGGGCTTTAAAAGCGACCTTTTTATTTTAAATCCCCAGAGTTCCATAGCTGGTGTTTTTCTTCCATAGGGCATGTTTCATTTTTGAATAAACATGTTGTAAGTGCTGCTAAGATGCCTGTAATGATCCTATTATAAACTATTGTTTGTTTCTTTAGTGCTCCTAATGTTCTCAGCACTGTGCACATTTGTCTAATTATCAACACTCTGATTTAATGTAGCAAGAAGGGACTAATTTTAATCAATATACATGCATCCATGTAAAAAATAGAAAAAAGAATGTGCATTTTGTTGTAATCAGTCATTTAAAAAATCGGTTTTCTCACAAATGGCACTTTGGGAAGCCTAAGCCAACTATTCCTGCTGCATGCATGCCTGAATTGATTACATTGTTCTGCGGAGCTGAGAGATTCTCCTTCCTGTTGGTCTGTCCCTGGGTGGAACAGGAATTCACAGGACTAGAACGAGTCAGAAATGAAAGCAGGAGCCTCTTCTTCAAAGTTTGGAAATCTGCTTGGAAACACTTAGGTCCCACTCCCAGCTCAAATGGTTTGTGAGGGCAAGTGTTCCGACTAAGATCTTGCAGTTGGACACTTTGCCTTCGCTAAGATCAAGCTCTCATGTCAGGCTCAGATTTTCAGGGCTATTTTCATGAGATGAAAGAAATCTTACTTAAGTGTTCATATCTTTGTCAGCCAGACTCAGAATAAAAATTGATGCGATTCCCTTTAGCTTCACTGCTTGTTTTACTCCTCAAGCAACAAAGATAATGGAGAAGAATAATGTGAATCTCATTTAACATTACAAAGAAGTTTTCCACAGCAGGGTAGACTGATGTGGAAGTATTGAATTTGCATTAAAAAAAAAAATCAGGAAAAGAAAGATTTAAAGAGTATTTTGAGAATGACTGCATTGTTTCTTATACTTGAGGGAAGAGATAATAGGTTAATGATTTTAGTCCTACCCTCTCTGAAAAATTCCAGTTCTTCCATGCCACAAGCAGCCCAGATGACCTCAGGCAAGACACTTCCTTCTCGCTGAGCCTTAATTCTCTCCTTTTTGCTAGTTCAAAGAGGCTTTGTGAGGCTAAATGTATTAAAAACTCTGAGGGGCTCAGCTTACAGTCATAACAGGCAGACCAAAATCTCAGAGAGACAACAAATACTAGTGAAAAAACTTCCTCACAAATAGCAAAAAGACTGTGGCATGCAGGACCAAAGCATCCACAACAGTAAGAGCAGGAAGCCCTACAGAGATTTGCAAGTCAGAAGCAGCTGCAAAAGAATGATTCGGATTCCTTTACCAGCAAGACATTTTAACTCCTTCCCTCTCAGCAGGTAGGGAGGGTTTGATATCACAGTGTTCCTCATTAGCCAAGCTAGTCAGGGCTTTCAAAACCCATGTCTAGACAGGAGATTTGCACTTCTGTCTTGAGAGGGCCTGGCAATATTTTACCAAACACAAATTAGTTTTGGATAATCATATTTTAATAAGGTGACAGCAAAACAGCTAGGATCAGGTAAATGAGAGACTAGGCTTCAACTTCTTCAAAAATTTAAAGTCCACTTGCCAGATGCCAAAACAATGCGGCCCTGTTTTCTGCTAATTTTTGTAGTACCATAGTTTTTTCTTTTTGTGCCATTCTTCAGTCTGTCCTTGGCTAGAAGATGGTGGTTTAATGCTGTAACCACACACTGAACTATTGCCAGGATGGCAGTATTTTGAAGAATAAGGTGTTCTGCTTCAGCATTTGCTCTGTTATTAGAAGGGAAACCTGCAGACCCTGAACTGAAAATCACAGGTAACCTTGAGCAGAGTTTATATCTCTTTATAATGGAGGTATTTTCCTGATTGGGCTTGAGAAACTTAAGGCACAGCAAGATGAACTGATCTAACCAACACCACTAAAGGTCAATCAAAGTCCTAAGAACGTCAAGAAAATCTCTTGTCCGTTGGCTTCTGTCGCTGTAAACCTCAGACAGCGGCGAAAAAGAGACTGCAGACTCAGGTCAGGAACAAACAGCTGAAGCAAAGCTTTAATGAAAAGTCTACCTTTTATAACACAGTTCACTGGAGAAAATTCAGGATTGGCCTCTTGAGCCATCACCTCTCAAAGGTGATAGGTTGGATGGTAAGACACCCATATCCAAAACCTGTCGTAGTGTTCCCTAAACAATACAGTGAAAAACAACAGGTGCAAGGACAGAAAAGCAGTTTATATAACGTACTATCTAATTTCCTTAGGCTGCATGTGAAAGAAGAGTTTCCCACATTCTTGAGAGAGAAAACTGAAGAATTTCTCTGCTTTAGCCTTTTTGCATCTACAGGCTTCTTTGCCAGGCAATAAAAGGTACAGTGCAGGACATGAGGGAGCTCCTTCATCCCGAATAGAAGGCACTTGACTGTGAGGGCAGGAACAAGCTACTACTATTTTTTTCCCTATAACTTAATGCATGTGCCTGCTACTCTGCATTCTAAAATTTAAAAAAAAAAAAAAAAAAAGAGAATAGGTTAGTTTTCTTCTCAGACTCTGTTATTTTCCATGTTGAACAACCATTTTTACATTAAAAACCACAAAGTTTTTCAACATCACAGAGAAAGTAATATCTTTACATAGAAACTGCAATATATAACACTGTATCCCCTTAACAGAATTTAGAAAAATCCATAGAACTGGTGCAGAAGGTGTGAAAAATGCCCAGGCTGAAAGCATGGATTGACTTTTATGCTTCCTTAAAAAAGATAAGAATGTACTAGAGTAAAAGCAAAGCATTGGAATATCAATGAAGGGAAAAAAACCCTCATATAAATTAGTCAGGGGGAAACTTTCCTGTTGGTGACTCATGCAGCAAAATCATAAATATACTGAAGTCAGCATTAACAAATCTTACCATCCTTTTTCTCTAAGATTAATTTTGCAGGAAAACAATCTAATTTGGAGGATCAGTGATTTCTTGTAAAAGGGGTAAGAAAGTAATAAGAATGTATCACAATGATACATTTGTAGTTATTGAATTTTACTCGTTTACTGAATTAATTGACTTCACTTTGGGATTCCTAATGTAATGTTCCAAGCTTCTGTACTATTTGTTGTAGTTGGTTGCTGTTAACAATATGAATTATCTTTTACCGGTATGAGTCAGTTTAACTCAGTTCCAGACCTTTTAAACTCATAACAGATGGATCAGAAAGGGTTAGAAAATAAGCTAAAATATGACAGCATGGTTTAAAATTTCTCTAAGCCCAGGACTGTGTTTCTGGGTTACTCGCTGTACACTCAGATTTTCTAAATCTCAACACTGAATCAAAATTCTTGTCTTCATTTAGAGAGTCAAAATCTGCTAAACTAAAAGAGCTGTGGTTCATTTATGGCAGCCTCCACACAGCTGAGGAGCTATGAAAATGTCTAAAAATAACATCATCTAAAATGGAACTTGCAATTCCAGATATCTCAGTGCTTCCACATGAACAACAGTGAGTACTGGAAACAAAAATGTCCTGTACTTAGTGTCAGGCTCCCCTTCCAGCCTTCAGCTCAGACTTGTCCCCTCCATGAATCTTGGCAGGGTGAAGAGGAGGAGCCTGAGGACATGAACGCTACCTTCTCAGGGAAGCAGGGAGTTCTGGTGGTTGTTATTTCTTTGCACATTGGCTACTTTGGAGTTTGGGACGCCAGCAGATTTCCAGGAGGAACACTGGCAGGCAGCTGTTGCTGACAGAAGAGCTCGATAAAGCCATTTATCATGTGTCCCTGTAACATGCACTGCACAGAACCACCACTCAAGGTAAATCGTGAATGCAAAGAGAAATCAAAGTTTGATAGAAAATAAAGTTTACCAAATTTTTAATATTCTCCTGATGGGATGACACAGGGTCAATTACTCCTACAGTGGCCTTTTTCCCAGAAGACACAGGGAGTTGTTTCTGAGATCAATGCAGTGCAGGGCTGAATGTCAGGGATGGCACATACTGGAAAGTTCATTTTGCCTTGAAAAGATCCCTGGGTCTGGTCCAGTACAATCGAAGAAGGACAAGGTTTCTTTTCTTTGATTTTTGTGGCCCATGACTTGAAAACCCTCTCTTCTCACAACTTTCAGCTACCCTTAGAAAATACTCCATGCTACAGAGGAGGCCCATGTTGTAAGCATAGCAAAGAAATTATTTCCTGACAGGCAATTAGCATTTCCACCTGCTAGTCAGCTTGTGCATGTGTTGGCTGTGCCACCAATCTGCAGACTGGGTGGGACCCTGATAATTATAGACAATTACAATGATCAGTTATGGATAATTATGGAACAGCAGGCCAAATTCCTCTCTGTGGTTTCCCCTCTTAACCCTGGCAGTGTTACACCATGGTTTGAGTGTGAAGCAAAGCTTCAGCCTCTGCCTCTGCATCCTGCTGTCTGCCTGCAAGTAAACACAACTTTGTAGGTCAGGAGTTCATCAGTTACATAATCAGCCACATTTTAATGCCTCTGATGCTATGGACTCATCACGTGTGGATATGGCTCTATTATAAGGGGTGTAGCCAATCTTTCACCTTCAAGAGGCTGCCCAAAAGAAAGAGCATCATTACAAAAGTAGAGCAGACTGAGTTTAAGAGAAAGTGGAAACTTAAAGCCGTGTATTTCATCATTTACAGCTGCTGCTGTAACAATTAATTGCTTGCCCTTAACCAGATCATAGATGTTTGCCAGCCACACTTCATCCCACCTCCCACACTGTGGCTGCACCAGAGGATTGATTTCCAGCCAGTGGGCCATTTGCAGGCATGGGGAGAGCTTTTGGCTGTTCCTAAGGCAAGTGCCTCTCAAGCAGCTAATAAACTGCTTAGGAAAAAGGCAGGGGTGCCAGCTGGACCGGGCCCATGAACTGGCAATTAGACTACACTGGGTTATTGAATGACCAGAGAGAATCACTCTCGATTTACTCTTTAGTTATAGCTCAGACAATGCTTCAGTGTGTTGAGGGGATGTTGAATCTTCTGTCTGAGGATTTACAATACTCTCCAGCTAGCAAAGATCAGAGACTGGGAGAATGTGCACATCTAGCACATTAATTTAACCCTCCCAGAGCCAGGAGCACCAGAGCAGGCTGATGATCTGCACAGCCTCTGTCTTAGAAGCACAGGAACCAGGGAATAACCAGAGAATAACCTGAACATGAAGGGGATTTTCTTAAGGAACTCAAGGGTCTGATTTTCAGGGAATCTGCAGAACATTCATTAAGCTGTGTGATGGTTTTTCAGCCTCTGACAACTGGGAAATGCAAGAATGGAAGCTGACAGCAGTTGCTGAGAGCTTTGTTTTGGTTTGGTAGTTTTTGTAAACTCAGTTTTCTCATTGAAGAACACTTTTGCATCCCTGGGAGCCTGTGCAGCAGCACTGCTGGGGGGATGTGCTACAGGAAGGCTCCAGGCACTGCCACAGCCATATGAAAAAAGCAGCACCCAACATACCGTTTCCTAACTGCTGACAAAACAGATGAATCACACAAGCATGCTGTACATTGCCACCCAATTTGCCCTGAAAGGTGCTTTTCAATTATTTAGGAAAGTCTACTATCAAGAATATTTAGTTGTAGGAGTGTGGGGGGTTTTGCCTACATTAGAGTGTGGTATTAAGTAATGTGCTGCTGTAAACTACTGAGCCCATCTGTATTACTGTGATGACTTCCCAGAGGTGAAACAGTGGAACGAGAAGAAAAATGCAGGTCTCAGACACCACTGAAGTCAGCAAAAGGAGTACTGAAGAATTTGACAGAAAGACAGTAATATCATTTGCTGCTGCTTGTCATCAGCACCTCAGTCAGCTTGTCAGTGTTATACGTCTGGCTTGTTCTTTCATCCCAACAACAAAAAAATGTCTCGAGGATTTCCTAAACATAGAAGAGTTCAGATGAAGGGAATCTCTTAAAAAAATTTATAGTACCTCGAATAAGCTTGAAAATGGAATGGTTCTAGCCAAAAAACCACATGCTCTTAGACACATACAAATTAAATAAAACAGCTCATGAGTGTTGGGCTTTGAAGAAAAGTTTTAATTTTTTATTATAAAAACAGTGACATTTGAAATACTGAAAAATGTTGAAATAAAGCATATTACAAAGACATCCAAAAGTTTACAAGCAGATATAGAGAAAAAAGCAGAAAAAATCTGTAGTCCACCAATCTTTTGAGCTTCTCTTTATCTCTTTTTTTCCATTCTTTTTTGGATGACAGAGGTTATCTTCAATGCTAAGCAAAGACCATGGGCAACATCCTGGCCCCAGGGAGGTCAATGAATGTTTTCCATTGGCTTCAGAGATAGTAGAACTTTGCTCATTACCCACATACTCATTAGCACATCTTCTAAATCCTTGAACTTGCTGTACCTGCTCCTCCAGTGAGGCCATGTATTTTCTTGTTATGCATCTGCTCCAAACCAGTTACTTTGCAGATAAAAGCTCCTTGGTCTATTCAGTCCATTCATAAACTGCCAATATTTCGCCTACACTGAGACACAAACACCAAGGCGTGCAGATTCTAGGTTGTGGCCTGCTAAGTGGCATCAGTTAAAGATTACCCCTCCCCTGCCTGTCTGAAACAACCCTGCTGTGCTAAATTTCAGGGCACACAGTACAGCTAACTACCCCAAAAATCACAGCACAAGAGAACTGTCCTTCAACATATAGTAGCTAAACTCTAAACACAAATAGATTGCTGCAGTTAATTGCTTCTCTGAAGGGTACAGCTCCTTTGACAGCTATGCAAGAGATGACGGCCATCAGGGAAAAGTGTGAGCTGCAGGTAAAGCTCAGACAAGCCAGGCTGAGGGATCGGGGATGCAATGGCAGAAGCACAGAGCTCTCCTCTGGCTCTGTGATACAAACAGGAGTGCAGCTGTGGCAGTGTAAAGCCACAGACATCCCTGGTTATACACTGTCCTAGTGAAAAGAGTTTCACAGCATCAGCCCAAAGCCTACAAATGTGCACACATTTAACATGCATTGGTTACCTTCCCACACCATCTCCAAAGGCACAGAGTCAAATGCAGATGGAGATTTGAGAACACTATCTCATCCTTTGAGGCAGCACTTCTGGGATGGGTCAGGCACAGCCTCAGGACCATCTGAAGAAAACCCCCCAGCTGCCACCAAAGCTGCAGCTCCTCTGGGGATAAACGGCTTCTGCTTTTAGTGGTGTCAGTTCAGCATTGTTTATAAACCACAGTATTCAATTGTAACACATTCTTCATACTACGAGCCCTCTGACAAGGAGAAATACACACTCTTCAATAAATATTAAACTGACATTTTTAAAAACTTCATTCACAAATTTAGTTTATATTAGAATATTCAAGTGACAAAATGATAAAAACTTCCAAACATCAGATTAAGAAAAATTACTTTAAAAAGTTACCTCAGTCTACTATAAGTACAAATGCTACATGCTTTAGACATACAGACTTTAAACTTTAGCCCACCATGAAATCCAGGGAGAAAAAGTGTTTAGACTATGTTTCCAAATAAGTTTAAAACCTCCTTTAGAAATATTCCTTGAGGAGCAAACTAGTCTGATGTGGGGTAAAAAGTATAAATATGGCAAGGTAAGAGGCAAAAGTCTGACAGTAGCAGCCACTGAGGATTTTAAAAAGGAGGTTGGAGAATGATCCATGTTACTCTTCCTCTGTCACTGAACAGTGCTTCCCTCTGTACATTACTAGCCTGTCGATGAGCACCTCTGCAAAAATGTCAGAGGACACCAGACTAGCTGGTGGATCCTCCATGGGACCAAAGTACAATCACAGTCAGGTATAGCCCAGCTATTTCTACAATGGCATAGAACACTACAAGTTGACGAACAACATGACAGCAGAAAACTGAAAGGACTTTATGCAGCCAGTCAAACCCCATTCAGCAACTTTTGATCAAGGGCAGCAGCTTGCAATGAACAGCCACTCTGTTTCAAAACCACCTCCTGTGCACAGCCTGCTCCCTCTCCCTGCTCTCTCACACACTCACGCTTTCTGGCTCACTGCTCCTCTTCTCCTCGTCCTCTCACTGGGAGGTCTCCCAGAGCCTCTCTTTGCCTAGGGCTCAGCAGCATCGCAGAAAGCAGAATCCTTGCAGCTCATCGGCTTGTCTGCCCCATCAGGTTGGCACTCTGGCAGCTACACAGCTCCCTCAAGTCTCCTTCTTCATTTTCTTCCTCTTCCTCCTCTCCTTTTTTCCAGGTACGCCTGCCGTCCAAACAACAGGGGCCAGTGCACAAACCTTCCACATGCAATTGCTTCTCTGAGCATTGTTGGCTTTTTGCCAGATGAAGGTAATTAGATGTGTTTTACAAGGGCCACCTACTTTCAAGAGTAATTCCAGTTCACGGGGAAAACTCTGAATGTTTTCAGTGGGCTCTGAATCACTTATATTAGCTTTTGTTTCATGATGAAACGTGAGTGCTGTACAAAAATTATTGTCACTTAATGCAATAGTAGCTTTTTTTTTTGCTCAGTAACCCCAAGAGGAGCAGGAGCAGGTATTTGTCACAGAAAAGCCTCTGAGTAATACAGAGCCTCTCAAAGAATTAATGCATGCAGCTAAAGGGGAAGCATTTCGCATATTCACCTAAATAAGCATTTGTGAACACTTCTCAGATTACACATTCTTCTGAAAATTCATCAGATGTGCAAAAACAATCACTTACCATTATTGGGTGAATTATTAGCAATGTCCAAGGATTTTTTGAAGGAAGCACCAGCTGCATCACTGCTATGTTCTGCAGATATCAAGTCCCTTGGGCTTTCTTCCATTCTTGTTTGCAAACCTTGCTGGAGCTTAATTGAAACAATATGCTTCACTAAGCATATGAGTTAAACGAAGCATATGCAAGTACAAAATATGAGAGAAAATGTCATTATTGTGGGGCATTTAAAGGAGCTGCAGGACAAATTAATTTTTAAATTATTAGAATGTTTTGCCGTGTTATCTACCTACCTCTTAATTATTTGTTTTAGAGGGGATTAAAGTGTTGACATTGTCTTTCATGACTGTTTTTCCCCTTGCTTCCCCAGTGAACAGAAGAACAGCAAGAAATACTGAGATGAAAGTACTGTCATTGTGTAGTGACACTGAAGAGTAAGATGTGCCCAGTGACTGCTAAATGACTAGAGTCCACAGAAAGACTGGAGGTAGGACAAGCAGTGTGATGAACAACTTTGTGGATCTGGCTTCATAAGTAATTTCATTTTTTATGTGCATCTGAAGGATGAGCTTGCACAGCAGCATTGGGGCACCAGACACCAGCATTTGGGGCTGACATGGAACACGAGCGTCTTCTGGCCCGTCATAAACATGTCAGAAGAAGCAATGCTGTCCTGAGGAGTCTCAACAGCACTGTTAAGATTATTCATTAAGGTATCTACAAAGCTAAACCAACTAATTGGGTGTGCAAGAGAGTGGCGTGACAGCACTCCTGGAACTGATGGGATGTCGTAATGATTATGTGGATTGTGGTCAGTGAGGTGCTTAAAACCTTTCCCTTAAAATGGGAGCATCAGGAGATCTGGGAGCAAAATTGTCCCAAGGATCATAAGAGACCACAGTGGGTGTGAAGGGAAGGCAAAAGGAGAAGGAAGGGGAGGGGAGGGGAGGGCATTGAATTACCTACAAAGCTAAACCAACAAATTGGG
>JACBWW010000001.1:5896196-5922882 GCA_020086605.1 Lanius collurio | reverse complement strand
TCCAAGTTTAGTGTACAACATTTTCTACTGCAAAATTGAAGTGTTTTGAAAATATGTTAGAGAATACCATGTTGCAAAACTCCACTGTTTACTGTACTCATAACTTCTTTTTATGGGAAGATGGGGAGAAAAGAGAAGAGAAAGCCAGAAGACAGAGGAAGAAAAGTCTCCCTTAGGTCATCCTAACAGAGAAGAATCCCCCTCTGCTCATGGAAAACCAAACACTACTCTTAGAATACAAAATACTCACATGCCTCAGTCCAGCTCCACCCCTTGCTTCCTTTACTTCCATTTTCTTCTTCTTCCGCTGTGTTTTGTTTTCGAGCCCAGAAAGGCAGAAACGAATGCCTGCTTTGCCTTTTGGCAAATCCTGAAAGCATCAGAGATTTTGTAAGAGGAGTCCTGGGACAGCTAATTTTGTTTTTTTCAGGAAAACTGATTACCTCCAGGGGTGTGTGGTGACAGTGTGCAAGCAGGGCTGCCTCTCTGGATAAGGTGCACACATCAGCTCTTTGCAAAAAGCTCAGCATGCTCTTCCCACTCCTGCCTGAGGGGAATATTTCCCTAGGCTTCTAGAAAGCATTTAAACAGCAAGACTTCTGCTTCTACATCTCCACCCAAGATACCACTGTATCACTGTCACCAAACCCTCTTATCAGCAAACTTAAATAAATATGTGCCGCCTGCCCAAGATGCTGTGAAGGCTGTGTCAGCCTTCTGGACTCCACACCTCTTTTAGGGCCTGGTTATTTGAGAAGGTCAGAAGCAGTAGGGTGCAAACAGCCAGGATTTGCTGCTTAGGACAGCAATACCACCTGGATGTTGAACTTTCAGAACCAGCCAACTCTCCCCAAGCTATCTCATGCTCCCGCTGTCTCAGACAGATCAGGGAGTGACCATGCCAAGCACTTCCTCCCATCATGAGAAGGCCCCCACAACCAAAGGAGCCTGGTCCCAGGGCTGGACTGGAGACCCCAGCCTGGATGAGTCTGACCCCAGTGGAGCAGGTCTCCCTTGGCCATCAACACCACCTTCCTCACCTTCTTCTCATCCCTCTTCTGATGCTCCTCGTCTCCAGTCCAGTTTCCCCACTCTTCTGTGGGAGCCTTCCAGTCAGAGTCCAGGTCAATCACTGAAGGGTCGCCTATCAGGGCAAGCATATAAATGAGTTATGTTCAAATCCATACTACTTCCCAGCCTCACATGAGTAGCACAAATGCTGCAAAAATACCTTCCTGCTTGACCGTGTGATGTCTGAATGTGTATGTATGCACATCTTAAATGCATTAAAATATTTACAAATTTATTTTTATTTTGTTAAGATGCATACATTGACTGCCAATTCACAATTAGTGACTGCACTCTTCAGGACAGGAGAAAAATTAAAGAAGGGCAGAAAAGCATACACAGAAACAAAAGCCCTTCCAGCCTGCACTTCAAGAAAACAAGCTTTACAAAACTAATAGTGTGGCTTGTCAAACATTTCCTTTTAATTTTATGGAGAAGGATTGAGGCATATCCAGAAACACTGGCAGACACAGCAGGCTCTTCCATTCACTGCAATACACCATCCTCTGGGTGATTATTTGTAAGGAAGAGTAATATCAGCAAAGGATTTGTTAATTCATTATTGCTCTCATTGATGTTTTCTTCCTTGCAAAAAATAGAACCAAGTACATTCTCAACTTCATCATCTTTTTCTATTTTCTTTTCTTGAATGTAAGCCGGAATAGCACCATCCCAGCACTGATTTCCAAACCTCCTTAAGATGCAACTCTAAATAGGCATGAAATAGGTAGCACCTACCCAGCGTCAATTCTGATCATTTCATGGGAGCTGGGGAAAAAACTTTTCAAAATCTTTTAGTTTTCTCAATCTTTCAGCATCTGGTACCTTTGAAAGTCTGGCTGCAAGCCCTCAGCTGCCTCTCCTCAAAGCACTGGCAAACTATCCTCAGACAAGTAGGCAAAACAGACCAGTTCAATTCCTTCACCCAAACTGAATAAGGTGCAAAAAAGCAAATAAATCAGCATAAGATGTTAAAAGAACTACTTGATTATTTTTTAACAATTTGAATGTAACAATCTTAAATCTTATCTTAGCAGGAAGAAAGACTTTAAAAACATAACATATAATAATAACCCTTAGCTGATTACTTCTCTCAAAAAAATAAAAAGCTAAAAATAAAAAAAATCCTAAGCTGGATGGAAAAACTTCTACTTGAAGCAGGGCCAAAACCAAAAGCATGCTGGGAATGATAAAAGAAAACTCTTTCCAAAAAGTTGCTCTGACTAGTTTACTGCCAAATGTTATAAACATGATTATAAACATAGTTTAAGTTTCTCAGTTTAAAATCCATGCCCTCTATATGGACTATATGTCTTTGCTTCTTCAAAAGGGAAAGGAAAACTAATTTTGAATGCATTCCCCAATAAAACTCCAGTCCAAAACAGAATTCAATCTCCTGAGATGCAAGGCAGAAGCTCTGTTGATGGATGCTCTTGTGGGTGTGCAAGCAAAACAGACCATAGCTTAACAAATGGAAAACCACAACTGTTGTTTTCACCTTTTTAACTTCTGATATCTCAAAAAGTGCATCTATTTATATACTTCTAAATATGAAAATAGTTTTGATGGCAAACTGCTTGCAATGGGCTTTCATTAATGCTTCACCCTTGTCACATGTGGGCATCAAAGAGCCAAACAGCGGTGACTTTGCCTCATCTCAGAATTACTCTTTGCAAAGCATTGTGTCCCAGGGGTGTCAAATATCAAGTCAGACTAAAATTAAGGTCAGTTTAAGATTCTTTACAATTTGCTGGATTTGATGGGGAAATCAGATTAAATGTACTTATCCCAAAGCTCTATCTTAAAATCTCTTCTCTTGTGTAGCATATTTCTCTTTTACAGTGACATCTCCCACAGTGTCTTTAAACTTTGAATGCTCTCTAGTATTTTTAAACCAGCAACTGATTCTCCTTGGGTCATCAATCTGCTCACAGGCTAAAACTGATCAGAAGTTTCTGTGAACATAAACATTAAAAGGAATGTACTATGCAGTACCACGTCCCCCTACTCCCCATGTGGATTTAGCCCTGACAGAGGTGATATCCCTGACAGAGGTAATACCTCTCTCAGCACCAGTACAGACCAACAACTTGGCAATTCCTGCTGTTCATTTTTACAAAAGCAATGCTGTTAAATGTCATTTTCCAACTAAGTTCTTGCTTGCAAGCCACCTCAGTCCTCCAGCAAACTCCATCCAGACAAAGCTGTACTTTTCTGTTGGCAGCAAACATTTGCAGTGTGCATTTCAGGTAGTTTCCATGTACCCCATGCAATGAAAACACTTTTAGATCCTGAAAGGCAAAATGTTGACGGTATCTTCAGAAATCAGGGAGGCCACCAGCACCTCTGCAGGCAGAAAGTCCATCCCAGCACCACCCTGGTCTCCAATCTCTCTCCTGTGTAATGAGGAGGAGCAGACAGGGAGCAGATGGCTGCACCCTGGGGGGTGTTGGGGAGCAGGCAAACAGGGCCCCATGGCAGCAGGATCCGGTGGATCAAAGGGGACAGTCAGCAAGCTCTCTGTGCCTGCTGATAGATAGGGTGGAGCACAGGCTGAACCTAATTATCTGGCCTGGAAAACTAAACTGGAAAGTACTGCAGTCTATGTCACCGAGAAAGGGATTAAAAAATTTCTAATCCAGAATTGTCCATTTGTAATCTAATCTAACAGTATCTCTCTTGGCATGCTGTCCCTCAATATGGGCAGCAGAAACCTAAGGGAGGTTCATCTGGCAGGGCAAACCTCTCAGTAGGCTGCATATTGTCCATGGCATTGAGCTCTTCCGTGGCTGCTGTAGAAAACCCATCCCTTTGCAAAGGGCAGTTGACTATGTGTGTAATGAACATACACCCAAATCCTGGCCAAGTCATCACTTGTAGACCAAGTGTAATATATTCAGTTGAAATGGGTAGAAAATTTCCAGTCTAAAGCTTGCATTTCTGTGTTACAGGTCAAAATTATTGCCACTAATAGCTGGGTGAAGGAATCCCTTATTTTGCACCTTCCTTCAGCATAACTCAGTAGAGGCGAAATAGCAAATAAACCCCAGACTGAAGACTTCTTTTAATGGGTAAAAGCTACTGATTCCTGTAAAACAAAGGAATTAAAATTGATTTTAACCCTGGAACAGAAGGAGGGTTGGGAGTCAGGAGACATAGGTTCAGGAGACATGGGAGTTTTCTAAAGGTTCTGGGGAAAATTTGCATTGGCAATCAAGGACTCATGAGGAAGATGCCAAGATGGAAGTAAAAAGTGACTCTCATGGTCATGAGACATGTTGCATTTGCAAAGCAGCATGTGGGTTTTCTGAGATTGCACTGTGCTGTTGCCAAAGAGCAGGTCCACTGCACTTGGAAGCAGATGCATGGGATAAAATTAGTATTCCCTTGCCTTGGAACCAGCCACAAGTGCTCTAAAACAGCCCAGCTGGCCAAACTATGTGGGTTACATGTTTTATAACAGCAAAACCAGCCACAGCTTGAGATGCATTCTGTGGGACAACAAAGCTGAAGTACATAAATGTCACCAAAGAGGCAGCAGCAGATATGTGGCATAGGTGCATAAAGAGAGTATTGGGAAACACATGCAAGTAAAGCTTCCAAGGCAAAGGCAGGAGGATCAAGAACAACCCTGCAGAAGAAGCAGGAAAAGTGCCTGGCAAAAGCAGAGCATTTCCTGGGCTCAAACATAAAATGAATTATGCCAGGACCAGAAGTTCACCTCTCTTTCTTTCTCTTCGTGACAGGAATGAAAAGTATGCAAACACTAATGATGAGCAGGAAAAAATGATGATGAAAAAAGTTTCCCACTTTGGGGCCTCCTTCCCTCATGGAAGAGTCCTGGCCACCTCAGCCTGCTGGTGGGATGAATGGGACAGCAGCCATCAGTACTGACCACGTGGCTTCAACTCCAGGACACTGAATGCCCCCAGCTAACAAAGGCTTAGATTGCTAAGGACTTATTGTTTGAATATGCAGAGACAGCAACTGATGACAGAATGAGAATTTCAGAATCAATGAGGTTGGAAGGGGCCTCTGGAGATTGTCTAGTCCTACCCCACACCTTACAGAGGGCTCAGCTACAGCAGGTTTCTCAGGAATGTAGCAATCAGGGGTTTGAATATTTTGAAGGGTGAAAAGTCTGCAGCCTCTCTGGGCAAATATTTCTGTTGCCTGACCACTCTCACCATAAAAAAAAAAAAAAAAAAAGCTTTCACTTATGGCTAAGTGGAAATTCACTTCTTATCCATTGCCTCTTCCCCACTGGGCTGACCAAAGGCAACAACCCTATGCTCATACACAGGCATGCCTGGACCTGCTCCGGTATATGCCTGACTGGCTTGTACTGGGGAGCCCAGAAATGGACACAGAACCGCACATATGACAATAATTAAGAATTAATCATGAGCAGAATGTATCATTAATGAATGTAAACACAGCAGTGTGTTGTTTGGAAACCAGCCTGATTGACAGACTTCTAAATATTCCAAAAGTGACTGCCCAGTTCTCTTTACCACTAACTCCCTCTCTCCCTCTATGTATATTGCTTTTGGTAGTGCCAACACTTAAGCCTCAAGCCTTTTGTAAGTGAGGGTGTTATTATTGCTGGTACTTCACAAAAAGATAACCCAATGTGGGGCAGGGAACCAGCCAAGGCAGCTCCAGCAGCAGGGACAGAGGCAGGAGTCCAGCATCCAGCTCCTTTGGTTATACCAGCCAGGCACAGAACAAAGAGACTCATTACATGTACTGCTCTGGATTTGATAAAATGACCCCAGATCATATTAGGCTATGAATGGTATTTTTTTTAGTTCCCAAGCCTTCAAGAGCAAGCAGGCCATGTTTTACTAAGAGCTCATTTTGCCTGCAGTGCTGACCTTAATGCTAACCATTACCTCATCTAAATTCAGAGAATACATGTTCATGACACAGCTCTCCCCTACATCAATATCAAGGCTGATGATTCAAAGGAAAAAAAAAAAAAATACCAGGACAAAAAAGCAAGCTGTAAAGCAGACAGAATTCTCCAAACACTTATGCTCCAATATTTGCGGAAGCAAGCTGCTGAATTTGTTCCCATCGTTCTATTCTCAGACAGATATGGAACTCCAAAAGCAGAGCCCTGACTGGCTTTGCAACTGCAGATCAAGGCCAGAGTGTGCCAAGTCTGACATGTGCTAAATGTGGTGCAAGGGAACGCTGCTGAAGAGCTGCCCACACTGCCTCCCTCCATCCCGCGTGGGCACGACGGGCTCCAAAGTTGGAAAGGGTCTGGAACCCTTCGCAGCAATGCAGGGGTAAAGAAACACAGCACCAAGGGAAGGGAATGCTTGGGGTTGGGGGTTTAGTTTTTATTCTTTTTAAAGCAAACTGTGCTATTTAGAAAATCACAGCCAAAATGATGCATCTGCTGCAGAGCTTCAGTTACCGCTGGGCAGAGAAGCAAGACAACCACAATCTTTTCTCCTTAATGCATTCCACCCCTCTGGGTTCTCCTGCCGTTAGGCAATCAGAGCAGCTAGAGCACAGAGAGGTTTGCTCAGCTCATCAGCCATCATTCCTGCAAGAGCAGGGAAAGGCCTCCCAACAACAGGGGTATATATAGATACTTCACTCAATCCTGACCAAAAGGTTGAGAGAAAAGGTCATCTAATACCCACACTGTTCATGTCAAATTATTCAAGACACTCAGGACCCATGCTTGTCTCTCTTTTAAAACTGAGAAAAAAAAAAAAACCACTGCCAGTTACAGAAAGACTGAAATCCTGATTGCCACAGTGCACTGGAGTTGGACTCTGCATCTGGGTTCAGGGCATTTCCAAGGAAATTTAAAGTTTTGGCAAAGGTACACAGAGCTCGAGAAGCACCCTGTACTCCCATGGCTCTGCCCCAGACACTCCACCGAGCCCAGGCTGTGGCTGCCTGGAAAAGTCCCACTCAGCTCCACCTTCCCACACAACAGCGGGAGGGAGGGAAACGCAGTGCTTCAGTTATGAAAACCAAACTCAACTTTGAACTCGTTTCACAAATTCAGTAATCTGAGCTGACTGCTAACACGTGGGGCTTTTTGAAACGCAGCCCATCCTGCTGCCTCTGGCTCAGGAAGTCCCTGACCCGCTCTCTGCAGGGTGTGGGGAGGGATTGCCCTGTGCTTGCCCTGTTCCTGTGCTTATCTGCTCGCAGCTGATAGAAGTGCAACTGCTGGAGAGAGGACACGGAAGCTTGCAGACAGCCTCCCTGCTGCTGCTCAGGAAATGTAATTACATTTTGCAGCAGTATGTATGCACCAAAACAGACTGTACCTACTGCATTATTTGTTTGTCTTCCAAGGAAAGACATAAATAAAATGCACTTCCTTGCCTTTCTCAAAGGTCCCATTTAGACAACTGCTGCCCTGACTGAGCTCACAGCAGCTCTAGACACTGTCCAAAACCAGACCCATACTGGATTTCTCTTTGACCAGCAAGTGACCCTGATGTCTGAGGCTTAGGGAATGGACTGAAGAGAGTTCCTGCATTAGTGCACTTGTCTGTGTACAGAAAAAGGGCAAAGAGACGTACCCTGTCCCTGCCACGCATCGTCTGCTGGGAGGAAAGTTGAGCCGCCATGCCAACAGCATCTGGAAGGACTGTCCTCAGCTGACTTACTCTTCACGTTATCTACACATAGGAAAGCATGTTCATTAAAAAATTAAACCAAAAAAAGCCCAAATCCCAAACCTAAAAGATAATCACATAGGTATATTCACATTATTAAAACCAATTAATAATGCCTCTGTCTGCTCGCTATGTCATGATGCCTGGATGTTATGTAATTTAAACCACACATTAATCTATGCTTCTCATCACAGTGGATTTATTAACAAAGGCTGGACGAGGACACTACATGCATAAGTTATTAGGAACAACTCACTCAGGAGTAGCTACACTAACAATATGCAGAAATGTAAACTTCTGGCATGTCCCTGTTGGGGACCTAAGGAAGGAGCTGTATTTCCTGCAGAACAAAAGCTGCATCCAGAGTATCCAGCTCCAACTTCCACTACTTTAAGTGAGGAGGCTTCTGCTCAAGCTAACAGAAATCTGTAATTACCAAATTAATTGCTCCATGAAAGAGCACAAGTGACCATGCTTCTGGAGGAAAAAGAAAAAGTTGTTTTGATGATTACTTTCAGTAACTAAAGCAACCACTCCCTGAGTGTCTCCCCTTAGCCACTTTCTAAGGCCTGAATATAACAGACTAGGGTTTTCTTCACATCTTTCATAAATCAGGTTTTTTTTGTTTCACATCTCTGATTTTTCTTTTCTTCCTTTTACCTAGTGAACTCTGTGGTTTATGCAGTTTTAGTTTTTGCTGCATAAATGCAGATGTTAACAAATATTTCTCCTTGTTGAGTACTTGTAGATTAGGAACTGCTTGAATCCATAGACAAAGTGTTGGAAAATAGACGGTTAAATATGGCATATATTATATTAAATGCCTTATCTGGCTTTAGAAGCTAGTTTCAGCATTCTGGCTACCACCACATAAGCTGTTTTGTGCACAGATGTCTATCTATATTGTGTCTATGCTTGTCTTTAGCATCTCTAAGAGATTCAGGACCAGACTTTGCATTCATCATCCAGCTAACCTTTCAGTCAAATGTGAGTTGCTGGTAGGCAGGGAATGTATGAACCAGGGGCACTTGGAGTCAATCAGTGAGGACTGACAGTTGCAAAGATGCAAAGTGAAGGCCAGAAATGAGTCTTAACTCCATGCAAAGTGAGGAGATGCTCCATCCTTCTCAAGGCCACGCATGGAGAGGCTTAACCTGAAAATCCCTCACTGTGCTGGATGGGAAGCTGCTGGCTAGGCAGCCTCTAACACAGCCTTTCCAAGCTGCACTTCACTCCCTCCCTCAGACTGAAATTGTCTGAATGTGTTGGTTATCAGAACACAACAGAAACCTTCTGTGTGAGTCAACCTAACAGAAAGAATCTGCAGGGGAGGCAATATTTTTTTTAATTTATTCCCAGGTGAGAACACAAGTTTGGAAAGCACTCAATACAAGGTTGTGATGTCACTCCCTGAAACACTGGTGGCCTGGATTGCAGATGCAAGCAAGCTCTGCAAGGGAGAGTGACTACTGAGATGTGGCCCTGGGGGATAAAACCCCTATGGGATCAATGAGAGCCAAGCAGCTAAGAAAGTGGTGGAAGAATTCAGATGAAAGTACGAGAGGCCACTCACCCAAATCCCTGGAGAGATCTGACAGTGTCCCAAAGGTCACGGGACAGGATTTTACATCTGCAATGTCCCATGTTCCTGCATTTAAAATGCAAACAAACAGTAACCCAAAATCTGATGTCACATTCACACATTTCTACCTCATGCTCCCAAGCTCATTACAGCCCTTCCATGTTCTCTCCACTCCAAGCCTGCATCCACTGCTGTTGCTAGATAAGAATCAAGCAAGGAGAAATCACCTTTATTGACAGAGAGAGCCCAGACCCATCAGCATGTACACCTTCTCAGCCTTTCAGCATGCATGTCCTACCAGCATCTGGACCTAAATTCCTCACTCATCTGATGTCCCCTTTATGCACTGCTGGCAAAAGTTGTCATCATGTATTGGAATTTGGCCTTTTGAAAGCATTAGAGTAAAAATGGTACTAATGTCCTCCCTCATCGACCCTATACTTTGCAAGAAAAGGACTCTAGCAGAGAAGTCGACTCATGTGAGGGCAACCTTAACAGCACTTTCTGAATCATCAGAGTACTGGATTACTGCTACTGAAGGTGAGTCATCATGTGGCCTTATATACCATTCAATTCAGCCACCGCACTCAATTAATCACTGAGAATGTAGACAAAATCAAATGCTTTTGATTTAGGAACACCTTGCTTTATCCTGCTTTGAAACACATGGATGTACACTGCAGCCTAACTCTGACCACGTGTGAGCATCCTCGGAGGGCAAGGCTTTGGTTGTAAAGGACACAAACACTAAATAGCTGTGGGTAGAAAACAACTTGCACCCAGCAGGTAGTCTACAACACAAAGAATTCCTGCCAAAAGTACTCCTCTTTTCACATTGCTGGGAAATAAATGATGGCTACCAGGGTCCAAGGGGGGTGGACAACACTGTGTGCAGGATGAATGTCAATGGGGCTACCCTCTGATGGGGACACAGCAATTTGTGAAACTTCCCCTCAGCAATATTGGAATGTCAACACTCACCTACGTTGGAGAAAACATCGTCTTCTGACTTGGAGGGTGCCAATTCTTCCTGTAGGGCTCCTGAGCCTTTCAGCATGGTCCCACACTCCACCTTGGCATAGAAAGCACCTTTTCCACCACCACTGGTGTCCTCTGTGAGTGGCCACACTGCTCCCTTCTCATCCCAGTCAAAGGCTGGCTCAACCGCCGAGCTACCCTGGCATGCTCTGCTGGGGTCTTCTCAGGAATAAACATTACCACAGGATCATGATTATTTTTAATTACAAGTAAGAGTTTGTACAGGAGAGACAACAGAGCAATGCTTGATCTAAACCCATCAGATGTTATGACTATTTCCAACTGAAATGATTTACAGATACAATGACAGTGAAGCAGAGTTCCTGGGATGGGACACTGAAGTGGAAAACAGGAAGGAAGGCCAATGTGAGAAGGAAGGCACCACAGCAGCCTTGGGCATCCATCCCTGGAGGGGAGGCTCAAGGCCTCCAGAGTCCTGCTGGGGGCCCAGGGCAGTGAAGGGAAAGAGAACAGCTGGACCTCCAAAGAAAAAGAAAGCAAACCTCTTGGTTATTGGTAGTTCAAGGCTGCTAGAGAAATCAGTGCCAGGCAAATGAATATTTTTTAAAATGACAGTTATGTCCAACATTTTTGTTCCAAAGGACTCCTGAAGTGTTTTATGACTCCAGCTTTCAGAATAGCAAAGCATTTTCTGGAGCTCTGGTGAAGAGGAGACCACTGCTGACATCAACTCTACCTTCATATACCTTAATGCTGATGCTGCTGTTTCTCCCCTGCCAGGGAACATCAGCCAGGACTCGGCAGGGTTAGGGCTTCTTCCTAGAAGACCAGATCTCCCTACTGTGTGAATGCCCATGCTGACATGATCACTGGGTTCAGCATCCTGCACAGCCCAGGCTCCAGGATTGCACCAAGGACTTCTGGTACTTCAAATGAGACTTGGTGAATTGAGCTCCCTTTCCTGGGTCAGCAAAGTGCTTAACACCTGCATGAGCTTAGGGTTAAACCCTGTGGGATTCTGCATGTGCAGCTGGCACCACTGATGACAACAGGCCAACTTACATGAAGAAAGAAATGCGGACCTATTCACCTTGCTGGAGAGAAAGTGGAGACCTCAGCACCTCTAGCCTTCAATGACCCTTGACAAACCAAGAGTTAAAAGTCTAAACTCTTGATACTTAACTCTATATAATCCAAATCATAGATAAAGTGGTCCCAAGGTGCATGTATATTTTTCTATTAAAATTTCCTGTTCTCTTACCCTTCAATTTTAATAGAGCATCTGAGAGCACTTTAAGAGCCTTATTGCAGACACTTGCACTAACTCACACATGTATGCAGCTACATCTCCCAATCCAGCTATGCCTCTCCAATATCCAAACTCCTACCTTAGCTTCTAAATTACTCTAATATAATAAAATTAAAGGTTATTTTGATCATTTTCTCACAGATAATGAAAGTGCTTCCAAATGCCTTAATTCTGTGACCTGCTTTCATATAGTGGTTATTACATATAACATGATTAGTAGAAATGTATATAGGCGTAAGTGCACGGCAGACACCTTGAAATCCCTGGAGGAAAAATGTGCAGTGAGAACAAAATGTTATTTCATTTTATCTCATTAGGATAAGAGTATATTTCTGCTATAGTTCTTTAGTCTGGGCAATCCTGGACTAAAGAACCTGTTTGAAACTGAGCAAATTACATGTGTTTGTATACGTCCATTATCAAAAAACTTCTTCTGTCAAGTCATGCAGACAGAACCAGCCCACGTGACACCAAGCCTTTAGCAGATCTCAGATCTAACAGACATCTGCTTTCAAATTCCTGTGGGTAATGCTGTGTGTTTTTGTGAGAGCATGAAATAAAAGGCGAGCTCCCAAGTAAAAGCTCCCAAAGCTGTTTTTTCTTAAGTAAATAGCCTCAGTAAGTGCACGGATTTTGCTGCCAAATGACGGATAGAGCTAACAGAAAGATACTGGGGTATAAGGAGGGGTAACAAACCCAGCCAGATCAGCTGTGTAAATTGAGCCTGTACATTTACCTTTTTGTTTCAGCCTTTCCTTCCTTAAGTGTCTCTTTTCGCGGCTGCTGATCTTGGTCTGCCAAACTCCTACAACACAGAGCAAAGTTAATTTTTAAGCTATCAAAGAACTTTCTTATTGCCTTTACTGCTTAACACCAAGGTAAATAGCCATCTGATAGTTTCTGATGCTGGCTGTAAAAGAGGCATTAGATCTCGTGCAGCATGTCCCCTGTGTGCAGCACCTCCCCTGTGTGCAGCCTTTGCTTCCTCTGCAGAAATGCATTACATAAGAAATCCCCATCACAAACCTGTCATGTCCTGACTCATGTAACTGTGCATATTCTTCTGTCCTGTGTGTCAGCCTGATGTGACACCTGTTCCCTTGAGGGACGTCACAGCAGAGCATCACCCACCTTGTATGTCTGACAGTGGGGAGAAGTTGATGAAAATCTTAACCATTAAATAAGGCTTCAATTTACAGGGTTCCTCTAGCCCTGAACATACCCTAAGACTTGTTCTGCAATGTGGACACCCTCTCCCACTCAGCTGGTTTACACACATTCACTCACACCCTGGGTCCACATCCTGTCTCTACTCAGGCTCTCCATGACCCAAGAAGTTGGAGGAGGTGCTGGGAAAAATGGTTAATGAAAAAAACACAGCCCCTGAAGCTGACCAAGACACTTCCTTTCTCTGAAGCATCCCTGAAGAACAAATGAAGCATCCCCAAGAACCACATGGAACAGTTCAGCTGGCTCAGCCATTCAAAAAACTACAGATCCATTTGAAGGAAGCCTCTGCTGTGTTGCCTTCTCCCCCAGCAGCCTCACGCGCCCCAGGAAGGGCTCTGGTCCAACAGCAGTGAGGGCTTCTCTTGCTCTCACCACCACTCTAATCACATCGTAATCTTTTAAGCTCAGAATAGCTTACAATTTGTTGTTTTCAATATAACCCTTGGTGGGGGCAGGCAGAGGGGCTCATGGGATGCAATGTATCTTCCAGTGATATTCTAGCTGCCTGAGCCTTGCTGGCCTCTGCCAGATTTCTCTCAGATCCATTTGCAAACAAAAGTCTTGGCTCTGCTTACAGATGTGCTAGAAGTTGGCTGTGACTTGCCCCAGCACCTTTACCAGCCTCAGTCATGGGCAAAACAATGTGCTGCTCTGTCTGTGTATTGGCTTGGCAGAGGCCACAGGATTAGGGTGAGAGCATGCAGAAGGACCCTGCTGACCACCAGGCTGCTGGCCACTTCAGAGATCCTTCCTCACCTGCAGATTTGCCCTCGCTGTGTATGCAGTCAGGACCTGGGGAGTGTGGCAGGAAAGCATGTGGCCCATGTCAGAGACTGAAATGTTATGGTTTATGGCTTAAACATCTTTATGAAGGATTTTTGCCCATTACAGCATTTAAGGAAGCTGCATCACTGAAGCCCACCCTGGATGGGCCTCCTGACTGAAGCTCTGAACTGTGAGTTAAAGCCTAAGGCAACTTGAGATAAGGAAAGTGACACTATTGTTCAAAGCATCTGGGAGAGCATCCACGGCAGGGCGCAGCCCACCACCTTCTGTGGAGGCCACAGCCCCAGGTTTATCTGCTGCCAGGCTTGCACAGACCCTGCACCAAAGGGGGAGGAGGAGAGATTTCAGGCATGTGGCACAGGCTCTGGTCAGAGGCAGGGAATGCTCATTCTCTGCTGTGCAGACCAGCTGAGCTGTGGGGCCCTTCACCCCAGGAAAGCCACATCTATGGGACATCCACATGAGGGGCAGCAAAGGCAGTGTCATGGCCTGTCAAAGATTCCCCCCAAAGGAGTCCCCAGACCCTGCACCAGAGCATTGAAGATGATGCAACAAATCCCCAGCATTGCAAGGGAGAGTGTCAAACCTGTCCCCTGCAGGGGAGGTACTTGGGTGTTCCCCCCTGCTCCAAACAGGATTCTGTACTTTTAGGTGGGAGACTCTCACCATCAAGAAGACCAGATAGAGGGAAGTCACAACACGTTGTTGGAACCCATGGAGGCGTGTTACGTTTCTGCTTAATCTTTGTCACTCTCCCTGTCCCCCCACATGCCTCTTTTTCTTTCTATCTTTTCTCCTTCTTCTCTTTGCTTTTTTTACTGTTAAATAAAACATATAATTTTTTGGTAGCAACATCTAACCTTGTTTGGTTTTAATCATGTTTTTGGGTATATTCCAATCTTTCAAAGTTCAATCCTTTTTATTCATAGTGTTAGCTCTCTTTACTCCTCTCTAATTAGACCAGATTGCAACAGTCCCTGTCCGTTTAGTTACATGTGGGAAGCAGCAGGTGATGGAAATAACTCTCAAACTTGCAGCTTTTCCCACTAACACAGAACTCTAGAATAGTAGAGAAGACCTCCCTTTTGACATATTTTATCCCATGTTATTATTTGGTAATATGCATTAGATAACAAGAATCAGATCTTTTGTTACCTTCCTCCTCTTGCAGTTTGTCTTTTTCCACAGAAAGCAGATCTTTTGGCACTTCCTTGTCTGAGCACTGGGTTTTCCTCTTCTTCTTAGGCTACAGTATTCATGAGATACACAGCAGAAAGATAAAACAATTTGTTACATTTCATCCAGAAGAAAAAAAAGAGCCAGGGAAGTAGTTTCAAAATGGAGGCAACCCATGATACTCAGAGAGAGCAGGGGATTGCTGGATTCTTATGTTGTGTGCAAAAGCCTTCCTAAGCAGATTTAATTGCAAATTCCAAGACAAATGCCATTGCTAGGGACCTACAAATCTTAACTTATCTGTTAGATTAGAAAGTCCACATTTTAATTCAGGTAACTGCTCTATAGTAAGATTTACATTCATCATTCTTAAGTCCTCATGTTCTTCCTGTGAAGGAGGAAAGTCTGAAGTATTTACCCCGTTTAAAATCCAGAATGCTGAAATCAAGAGCATCCTGTCAATGCTTTATAAAAACCCCTAACCCCTCACACACACACACACACTGCCCCCCAAACCACAGAACAGCCTATTTTTAATGAAGGCATCTGTAGTTTACACTGATCTGAAAGGGCTCAGGAGTAGCTGAAGCCATTTCAATACAGCTTGATGAAACAGTAGTGCTAACCTTAAACCGTCAATTTTGAACACTCTAGTTTAAACACAATGGTTCTTGACTTTTCCAAGGTGGAAAACCCCTGCCAGAAACACAGGCTCAGGGGCTGCTCCTCACTTAGAATCCCAAAACCACAGAATGGTTTGGAAGGGACTTTAAAGATCATTCAGTTCAAACCCCCTACCATGGGTAGGGACACCTTCCACTAGACCAGGCTGCTCAAAGCCCCATCCAGCTTGGCCTTAAACACTTTAAGGGAAGGGCCAGCCACAGCTTCCCTGCACAACTTGGAACTTGCTGCAAAGACTTGGAAGCTCTTTAAAGCATCAACCTCTTCCTCCACACCTCCTCAATGCCCCAAACCCTTAAAGAGACTCAAGGAAATGTCCCTGTCGGAGCTGGAACAGAAATACAGGAGATCCCAGCACCCACTTCTGGGCTTTGATGATGAGACCATCCCCCTTGTGGTGGCAGTGACAAGAACAACTGTGTGACTGTGCCAGACAATTACTGATATGGTCTGATATTCTTAAGTCATCTCTTAAGTCCAGCAAACCCAGGAAGAACAAATTACCTTAAAAAAGGAACATTCTTAAAACATTTGTCTCAGAAAGACAATACAAACTCTAAAACTCTGGCTGGTACCTTGAGGAGCTTTTTCTCTCTGATGGTGACTGATGTGGTAAAATGGCCATTCACTGGAACCTAGGAGATGGACAATAAAAAAATGCATCATAGTACATAATACATGCATGTGGGTGTATGTGTAAATATAAATATATTTATTTCAATACCTTCCCATAATACATGCAATAGTCTGAAAGATACAGCTAAGTAACCTCCTGTATGAATCTGGGCTAGAATTTGTGGCCTTGTTCCAAATGGAGTAATTTATTCCAAATTAATTAGTGTATGCTAAGCCATTATGAATGTAAATCCAGAAACTCCACAAAGATTTATTCCAAAGCAGACATATTTGTGGTTTATCATAAGATTTGTCTAGGAACAAAGTTGTTTTTCAAATAGGGTAAGCCTGTCTTAAAAAAACAGCATAGACAGGAGAAGGCTTATTTTAATTCTTGTTTACCAGTTGGGGTGGACCTTATGTTCCCTCTCAAGTCTATCTGACCAACTAAAAGAATAGATTTTATCCCACCTAGATCCTGTAAAGTAAACATTAAATGTTTAAGGACTTTAAAAAATAAAGTTTGATTATTGTCTCAGGTGTTTCAGAATCCCCCAGCAATTGCCAGCCACCAGCTACAGGGATGGGAGGGTGTAAATCTGCAGCTGAGACAGCAAGGGCTGTGCCAGCAAGGGCCTCTGCACACTGCAGAGCCAGCAGCATCCAAGACAAGGCAGAAGCTCCCTCCACAAGTGCCTCTGTTTCCCCCTGACAGACACAGGACCTCATTGCTGCATGTATGGCACTTCTCTGCCTTACCCAGGTTGCTGTCCTTGTGCAATGCAGCCACTGCTCAGCACTGCCCAGGCTTCCTTCAGCCCATGAGACCTGTTGGGCCGCCCAGCTGATCCCACAGCTCCCAGCAGGGAGCCTGGCCCAGGCTGTCACCCTAATCCCGGATCCATCCTCCTCCTCCTCTGCCTGGGGCAAGAGGATCCCTGGCAGGTGAAGGCAGCCCTGCCCAGAGCAAAACTCATCTGATCCCTGTTGAATTCTGATGCCCACAGTCCTCTCGGGGAAGGGCAGTCTGCTGATGCTTCCTCCTGTCTCCTCCTGTCTCCTCCTCCTCCTCTCCCCTCTCACAAGTCATCTCTGTCCCTGAGTCACTGTGGCAGTGATCAGTTACCAGCAGATGTAATCCTGTGGATGACTGTCCATGTCTGTCCCCAGCAGACCCAGTGGGGCTGCAGTCCTTCAGACTCTTAATGCTCATCTTTTTGATATTTTGGGGATTTTAGAGCTATTCTTCACAAGTCTCAGAAAGGTCTGGTTTGAAGTGCATGACAGGCACCTCTGTGCTGGCAAATGCTTCAACCCTGGAGGTGCTTGCTTGAATCCCAGATCAGTTACCAGCCCATGGTGGACATGCACCCAGCAGGCTGGTGTTCATCCCATGTTCCACAATTATTAGGAGAGGAAGCCCCAAAACTCTGGACTTTGCACACAGACAATACTGATTCTGGGTCTTCCAGGAAAACATCACAGTAACAGGAGGCAAAACCCCTGCCTATCCTAGCAGTAATTCCACCAACTTCACATTAGAAGATTAAACCAAAATGGTCCACATCTCCTCTGTCTCCCTTGTCTGTCAAATGCAAACAATATAATTGTTTACAATTATGTTTTTCTGAACATTAGTAAAATAATTACTTCTCTGCTAAAACCCAGCAACATTTGTTAATAGCTAGCAAGGCTGTCTTGTTTCTTCCCACGGGCTCTCTCTTCTAAGACTCTCAGGTTCATTTACTAAAGGCACTCCATAAACCCTACCACAAAACAAACCATTTTCTATCTCCTGCTCTGCTCAAGGGAAAAATCCCACTCCACCTGCAGTAGAGAGGGAAGCAGCCTCTCACCTATGATGTAGGATATAAAATACAAAATCTGGGGCATTTTGGTGAAAATTTGAACCACACAGATATGGAAAATCTTGAGCTTATACTATTCTTTCTTTTTCTGCATATGTTTCTGTCCATTTAAATATGTGAAAATACAAATAAATCTTGTCTCAGTGGAAAACAATTCCTATGCAATACAGAATGTTGGGGTAGTGACTTTCCATTCTATGACAGAGAACTTCAGGAAAATTTAATTTTATCAGATGAATGCAAGAAGAGATGACTGGGGGAAGCCACACAACATGTAAGTAGAATATTCCTTCCTAATATCATCAAACCCTGGTGATTTCCCAATTTTCATAATGAAATCTTCACAGTTTCCTAAAGGCTTTGCAAATGGACCTCCCAAGGGAAGGCACTTTGAGCAAGACTGCCACCATGGGCACAGAAATAGCAACACCAGCTTAGGAGGCAAAGAGGAGGATGCTTTTTTGCCTTCTTTCAGACACACACAGATAAGAGGTAAGAGATATCCCACCTCCTGTTTGCCTTTCTTTATATCAAGATGCTTCTGCAAGCATGAGGGACTGCAGGCAGAGACAAGAAGGTGTCAGGATTAAGGACATGAAACTGCCTTCCTCCCCTAGGCTGGCATAAGCAAGCACAGCCCGAGGCTGTACAGAGCCCTCACACAGGCAAGGACAGATCCAGAGGGAAAATGCTGAGTGCAGTAGAGGATTAGGGAAGATGCAAACTGCATTGGCTCTGACAGACTTGTCTCAGGTGGGGCAGGATCACATTCCTGGACCTTCTCTCCCTATAAATGACAGCAAGCAAGGATCTGGGAAAATTGCAGCACTTTGTTTTAATGCTTTGCCAACCGGACTGCTGCATACTTTTACCAGACAAGCACAACATTTGCTACTTAAATGGTATTTAATCTGCTACACAAACATCCTCCTCTCTCACCATCACTGACTAGGAGGTTAAAAATATACTGCTGACAGTCCTTTACTATGTTCCAGGGGTCTTCATGATGACTGAGTAGCTATTCAGCCCTAAGTGCCCACCTGGGACTCCTTAACCTTGTTGCATCCTTCCTAACGATCAGCTGAGTGCAAAAAAATACCAAACCTGACCACTGACTGATGCTCAGCAAACAGCCCACCACTGTGGTGATGCTTTTCTTTCGAATCTGAAATATTTCTTGCTTCTCTGCCCTCCTTCAGTAATAGCATCAACTCCCTTCCTTTCATCACCAAGAATTTTTACTGAGTTCTACTTCCTTTCAGTGGAAATGTATTATGTTAGCCTGACCTTTTGTATTAAATCCTGCCCTTATCCAACCCTTTTTCAGGCAGTAAGCTGGCTGTGTGGCTGAGGAACCGCACCCTGTCCTATTCTTCCCTTTTGAAGCCCTTAGGGTAGGGGATTAGTCATGCCTCTTTATCGTGCCATTTGGCCACTATGAAAAGGAAAAAGGAATTTTCATTATTTTATTTCGTTTAACCTAATGGAATCATTAAAGAGAAATTAATATTGTCAGGGAAATATTTTTCTTAATGAAAAATGTAGTTTTGTACAGGGAACACATCTAAACCCACCACATTAAGTGACTATATTAAGTCTTAAGTGCAATTCCAAATACATCAAATATATGCAGAGAAAGAGAATCAGTACTTTTAGTGGAATCAGACTTAGCATATTAATTTCTACTCACATTCTGTGGAACAATAGAAAGATTATTTTTAGTTCATGGCCATTTGGTTCATGACCCAGTGGAACAGGATTTCCCCCCCACCCCCTGCCTTTTTTTCCCTTTTTTATGTAACTTAAGGTTATATTTCTGATGATTGCTCTGAAACTAGCAATTTCTGATTCTCTTGATCTGGTGTTTAATTTATTTTATGCTGTTAATATAGTTCTAAAGTCACAAAGAAAGGAGGCAAAGTGATACATCTCTAAGTGCTAAAAAATACTGGGTTTAATTATTAGTACATAAAACTTGTATCCAAAGCCATAAAACTGTACCCCTAGAGACTTACCTTTACACATGTCAATAGTTTTTTAGGGTAGTCATTTTTGTAAAACCCACCACCTTTGTGTCTATCAGATCAGGCAGCCTGCTTTCACATCTCAGTGCCACCAGCCAGTTAGAGGATTAATTAAAAATTATGTGAATATCAGCTTCAAGTTCACTAACTGCCCTTTTTCCCTCTTGGGGAAGGTGCTTAAAATTGCCTTTCTTAGGAAGGAATGGAAAGGTTTGCCCAGTAGAGGGATACTAGGACAAAATAAACTCAGGCCATGAAACCCAAAGGGACTATTATATGCTTCACACACTGGAAATAAGGGAATTCATTTAAGAACATGAAAAAAGATTCAGAAAATTGTTTTCAGCTACCACTTTCAGAAAACTCAAATTAAGTGGGTTGGACACTGGAAATGAAAGGAAGCAAAACTACGCCATTCTGGCAGGGGGTCTCTGAACACAAAACCATTTCCAGATTTAAGAAATACTTCAATTAAATTGTTTCTTAGTGCTCATTTCCAGTGAAAAAAAAAAGGGTTTTTTTCACTTTATGTTACAACACATGATAAATGTGGTGGATTTAGGCCAAAAGGCAATACTGGTATGACAAAAGTAACACCAACATGCACTAAATTAAAAAAATAAGGGAGGAGGTGAGAGAAAAGAACAAAAAGAAAAGTACTTTCTAAGCAGGCAATAAATAACCTCCCTTAAACATGCTCTGTTATAACTGAACGAGGTATCAGTGCACTCCAGCTTTCTCAGTAGATCTTCAACAAGCTAAAAAGTGAGCAGGAAGTCTTCATCCCTTTCAGCATCCTCTGGAAGACCCGGTCCTTGCTCCCTACACTCCACGCTATGAGCCAGAGATTTGCAGCACCACCCGCAGTTCACTGCTGGCTTTCTGCAGATGGGTTCTTGTCTCCTGTGCACAGAAGCAGGGGCTGGGCCACAGGGTGAGCAAACCCAAGAGCTGCTGCTGTGGCCAGACAGGAGCTCGCCTTTCCCCATCTGCAGTCAGCCAGCAATCGGGGAGACAAACGTGTTGGGAAATAAAGCAGTGCTGGGTTTCATTAATTCTGATTCAGAGTTTCATAAATGGAAGCAGACATCCTGGCCAGTCTGGCTTTGCCACATGGTCTGTCCTGATGGTGGACTTCTCTCTGGGAGAATTATTCCCTAAACCAATGGGAACCAGGTGAATGGGAAAAGACAAGACTGCATTTGTCAGAGGAGAAAGGAATGGCTTTAGGCAGAGGCAGAGACCACCAGAGAAACAGGAAAATACTGGCTTCAAAAAAAGTTACTCATTCAGTCCGAACAGCTAGAGAAAGGACAACACAACGACAATTTCTGCCGAGGTGACAATGAAAAGCCAAAAATACCATATTAGGTTTTTTAGTGTAGGAAACTGAGTAGCTCTCCATGCATGGCAGAAGAACATAAAAGAACTTCTTTGGGACATGGCTGCTCACAACACAACACAGACATGTCTGCAAAGGGGGTGGAAAAGAGAGCAGAATCTTGGTTTGTGATCAATACAGTAAGTACTAATAATCTTATTATTAATAGTGATTATTGGTATGTGGTTATGCAAAGTTTTCCCTGGCAAAATCACTTCAGACAAATGTGTTCCCAGTAGGAAAGAAGAGTCTGTTGGAAAAGAAAATTATGTGGGAAACATATGCAATGAATAGACAGAATTATATGAGAACTATACACTAGGAATATGTGAAATTTTCCCTTTTCCTTAAGGCACTGACCATAGCAAAGAAAGGGGTGGTTCTCCCATCAAATGGATGCTTCAAGAACCTCGTGGAAAAGAACTTGGGCCATCAGCACAGAAAACCCATTCCTCTGCACACATTCCCAGGGATGAAGTTGCTCATAGGGACCCCTTGACCACAAACACAGGTTGATGACAAGAAGTGGGAGCCAGGACTGCATATGTAGCCACTCATATCCAAAAGCATTTGCAAGAGAAAATGTAGGGAAACAGCCTTAAGATGATGCTGCCTACATTATATATCCTCCTGCTGGCCAGCCTTCCCTGGACACATGAGAAGGCACATGACAGCCAAAAACACAAGGAGCTGACAGGTACCTGCCTCAGTTCAGCTGCTCTCATCATCTGGGGAAAGAGTTTCTGCAGCATGAGTAGATTAAAACTACTGTTGTGAGGAGGGATGAAGAAATAATTTTCCTGAGATCTTCTATTCTGATTAATTAGAGCACCATCTCAACAAGGGAAAAAGGCTCCATTTTAAGGAGGCAGTTACCAAACTCCAACACCTTCCAAGATACTTTCAAAACCAATTCTCATCCAAGACAGCTGTATAAAAATAATTGTGTAACTGTGTTGCATTGACATGAAAAATACTGTGTAACCTCAAAAGGTAAAAGAAAAAGTCTATTTGCAAACTCTGGAGCTGAAGGGATGGATCTGTAGTTCTGGTACTGTTAAGCAATCCTGCAAGAGGCAAAAAGTATCACCAGTTTATAAAGACACTTCTGAAAGGCAGAAAGCTTTCTTTTGGAATTTATCAGATAGAACACATTTTTAGAAGCTGCCTAAGGAAGATGATGTCACTGCATTTGTAAAAAATGCTCTTTTTTGCAATTGACTGATTTGTAGAACAACCCAAAAACCTTGAATAAACACAAATCCCCAAACTCAGCAGCTGTCCTATTCAGATCAGTTGGCTTCTGGCAAGTCTCATTAGCAATTTCCCAAAAGAAATTAGGGAAAAGGCAATCCTGAAAAAGACTAAATGCTCTCAACATAATTTCTAGAGGGGGTTTTTGGTGTGTGTTGCTGTGTGACAACAGCCAGAATGTAACTTGTTTTGTGTGTTGTATAATGAGATCCCATTCAAAATGTTCTTGTATGATTGTGTGGAGGCCATGTATGCATTTGAACAAAGTGGTGGGTGAGAGGCTGGACATGACCTGGCCATGTGCTCTCACAGCCCAGAAGTCCAGTTGTGTCCTGGGCTGTATCCAAAGCACCAGGTGAGGGAGGATTCTGCCCCTCTGCTCTGCTCTGGTGAGACCCCACCTGCAGTCCTGCATCCAGATCTGGGGTCCCAGCACAGCAAGGACATGGACATGTTTGAGCGAGTCCAGAGGAGAGACACCAAGATGATCAGAGGGATGGAGCACCTCTGCTATGAGGAAAGGCTGAGAGAACTGGAACTGTTCAGCCTGGAAAAGAGAAGACTTCAGGGTGACTGTCCTGGTTCTGGACAGGGCAGGGTTAATTTTTTTCAGAAATTGGAAGGGAGCATGGTCATTCTATGCCACCTTACAGTCATTGCCAGGAGTGCATGGGGAAGGGGTTCCTTCTGGGGAGAAGGGGTTCCTTCCAGTCTGGTATTGTCTATTGTCAATGGATTTCTGTGTGAACCATTTCATTTCTTGTACCTTCTGTAATTAGTATTGTTGCTGTTCCTGTTTGTTTTCTTATCTTGTTGCTGTTTCCAGTAAATTGATCTTATCTCAGTTAGTGATCTTTACCTTTTGTGCCTCCAATTCTCAACTCCATCCTGCTGCAGATGGGAGGGGAAAAGCTGGGGAGCAGGAGACATCAGCATGTGGTTTTGGAGAGTCTTGGTGGGGGCACTAAACTGGAGACTACCATTCCTAAACCATGACAGTGGTCTGACTGAGGCCTTCCAGTACCTGAAGGGAACTTCCAGGAAAGAGAGGGCAAGACTATTTACCAGAGCATGTAATAAGAGGACAAGGGGGAATGAGTCCAAATTGAATGAGAGGAGGTTTAGATTAGATATCAGGAGGAAAATGTGTACCTGAGGATGGTGAGACACTGAAACAGGTTACCTAGGGAAATGGTGGGTGGCCCATCCCTGGAGGTATTCAAGGACAGACTGGATAGAGCTCTGAGCAACCTGGGCTAGTGAAAGGTGTCCCTGCCCATGGCAAGGGAGTTGGAACTGGATGATCTTCAAGGTCCCCTTCCAACCCAAACCATTCTATGATTCTGTGAAGGTTTATTTTGTTACCTCAAACGGGCTATGGAAGACACTCAGTCTGGGTCTCAGAGTGCACAGTAGCTCCTGGACAGTTTCTGGCTGCCTATTGCTATGGGGATTAGGAACACACAAAGGGAAGAATATCAGTCCTACATCAGACAACTGCAACCAAGTAAGAGCAGATTTCATGGGAAGGCAACCTTACAGCCCACCCATGGGGCAGCAACTGGGAACCGCTGGCAAACATGCATTCCCAAACTGAAAATATAATTAACCACATAGGTTCTTTTAATTAAGGTCTTGACTTATCCACCACTCCAGGATATGCAGATGTTTGGCTGCTGGGATGTATCAACACACCTGAGCACTGGAGGCAATTTGTGTCTTGGTTTCATACCACAGCAGGCAGCAGAGAGGGGCTCCCATCCTGTAATACCTGCACGTCCCATCCTATGGCATTGGCCATGTCTATGAATGGGAGAGTTTGTTATTAATAACACCTCTGCTGCTTTGGTGGAGATTTTCATATGAAAATTCCAGCATATCAAAGGTGTTTCGCTGTTCTGGCATCCTCACATCAGCTAAGTGCCAAAGCAGCGTGCAGCGTTTTACACTCATGTAAGGAGATAAAGTTTTTGCCTCAAGGATATGACGATGTTCCAAAGACAGAGAGAGCATGATGGGAAATGACAAGGAGCAGTGGAGAAGAAAGGGTGGGGAAAAGAAAACAAAAGAGACAAATAGAGAAGGGAAAGGCCATGGTACTGTCATAGGAGGACAAGCCTCCATTTTTCATTTCAGTATATAAGATGCTTTCTATGAGTTGTCTATCTTTAGAATCCTTTAAGTTGTTTTTTTTATCATCATCTTCTCATCCTCCACCTCCTCAGCACCATGTTTTCTGTACTCTGCACAATAATCAGTGGGTCTCATATGGAGGATGATGCTATTGTGTGAATGCAACTGCTAGAGCCCAGTCCCTATAGAGTAGGAATAGCTCAGCACTGGAAAAGAGATTAATGGCAGAAACTGCACATGTCTGTAAACAAATTTATCCCTTCTGTTTATCCCTCCTCTTGTTTGGTTTCTGTTATTCAGGCCTGTGAGATGCAGCATCTCAGACTAGAAGATACCTATTCAAATCAATGCCTTCAGCTCGAACTAATAACCCTGCCACCATTACAGCACCTCAATTGTCTCTGACACATTTCTGTTCATGAAGAATAAAAGCACTTATTTTATAGCACACATTTAAAAAATCCCTGCAAATTCCTTTTGTTTGTTTTTCTCAGAAATGAGACCCAGGAGATAATAGTAACAGATTAAACAATAAGGTGGGTGTCTCCCCTTTCTGTCCCACACCAGTATTGGTGGCTCTGGAACATTTTCATTCATTCTGCAGGCAGCTCAAGTTATCTAGTATTCATGATTATAAAGCTCTAATAAAATTGTTGCTGAAATCCCTCTTCACCCCTTGACACAGGCAGCTCGGTTCAGATTGCTTTTGGATTTAATTGTTCCTTACTAATTTGGGGTACTTGTGCTGTCAGGTCAAGATTCTGCTCTGACCAATGGAAGAAAAAATGTCCTAAAATAGGATAGTTTATTAAAAGATAACTATAATCCAACTAAAAGTTTAAACTTCCATGACAAAATAATAAACCCTTGAAAACTAATGTTACAATGGAAAGCCTGACACATTTTTGTTCCTGAGGAAGAAAACCACTGATTTTATAGCACACTTTAAAAAAATCCCTGCAAATTCATTTTGTTTGTCTTTCTCAGAAATGAGACCTAGGAGATAACAGTAACAGATTAAAATGTTTTAAAAAGCTTGATATATTAATTTTAAGTAGGTACTTATGTTTGGTAAGTTATTCTGAGAGCTTTGCTTTCCATATTGGAGTGCCTCAGTGAAATTGTTTTCTGTAATTTACACTGAGGTTTTCTGCTACAGACAGCTTACAGCACGTCAAAGCAACGGAGTCATGACAATGTCATGCAGAAACTTCGACACTGTGCATCAAATTAAACTCACAGAATATATTCAACAGGGTGGCCATGGTCATCAGCTCACAGCCACGTATTAATGCAATAACAGCAGAGCTTTGATTTGGAGTAAATATATATCATTAGCATATTGTATTACCACCGTAGTACGGATACTATTCTTGTATATTCCTTCTTAATATGATGGATATTAACTGCAGTTTTCTTAATTCCCTGCAAAGAGCATCAATCTCATATGGAGTTGTGCTGTCAGACAAAGCCAGGTGCTCGGGCAACCTGCTGCCTTGCACTATCATCTTGATGGCACCACAGGGTTCAGCGGGAAATGCTGAGCCCGCTCACCCCTAAGTCACACCAAGAGGTTCGGGACGGTGCGTCTCTGGGCGGGACGGGCTGAGATGGGATGAGACAGGGTGAGCTGGGACGGCAGCAGCCCGGTGGGGCCGGACGCAGAGGGTGCAGACCGGGTTGTCTGCAGGGCTGTTCTCTGCGCGACAGGCGGGATGAGAGAGGGAAGGATGCTCGTCCCGTCCCGGGGAGCGGGCCAGGCGCGAATCCCCGCACTAACCTTACCTGCGCCGTGCGCCTTTGTTCCTCCGGCTGCCGCGCCGGCAGCGCCCCGGCCGCCCGGCCGCCGGCCCCCGCGGGGCCACCCTCCTCCTCCTCCGCCTCTTCCTCCTCCTCCTGCGCCTCCCCGGCGGCGCGGCGG
>JACBWW010000001.1:5822893-5895818 GCA_020086605.1 Lanius collurio | reverse complement strand
GTAGGGACAAGTCATACAGCATCGGGAGCCTCGTAGCGAAGGGCGGGTGCGCCGTACGGGGGGGCGGGAGTGGGACCCCGGGCGCGGCCGATCGCTGATGCGGGGGCAGGAAGGGGTTAATACACGGGATGGGTCTTCCTATGGAAGGATGAGAGTGGTACACGATGAAAGGTGAAGGCGATGTGATTCGAAGCAGAGGAGCTGCGGGCAGCAGTGTTGGCTTGAGAGCAGATGTTTGGCCGAGGATCGGGGTATATGCAGGGATGCTCACAAGTGTTGCTTTCCTGCAAAATTCCCCAGTTAGACAGAATAGTTTTTAGGGATGCACTTGTGTTGTCAGGCAGCGTTACAAACATGTCGTTATCGAGCACCGTCGCTGTGATGATGACAAGCGCTGCCATGTAACGCAGCGCGAGATGCGCTCTCATCTCGGGCTGATCCTCGGAGAAACAGCATTTTACCGCCGCCAGCGGAGCAGAGCGCCTCGAACCACAGACCTCCTTACCGTGCAGGATGGAAAATTTCTCCAGCCACCTGATGAATAAGTGCGGATGATGCTCTCAGAAAGTCTGTTTTCAAAGTCAACGAGTTTCTTTAAAGTGGAATGCTGAGTTTTGCCTTCGTCAAACTAGAGTGACAACCTCTGAGCAATAAATAACATTGAATAGCAGTGAAGGGAGGGAGTGTGCTCCTTGTTCTCTCGGCATTGTTGTGTCTCACACCTGGCACAAACACAGTGGGACTTACCAGGAGCCATTACTAAAAAAAAAACCAAAACAAACAAACAAACAACAAAAAAAGTAAATAAAGCTTATTTAACTAAAAGAGCATTAAAAGTCACATTTGTAGTAAAGCCAGCATAGAGAAAAGGCTGTTAAGGGAATAGCTTTTATCTGTCATGGCTTTATTTCACGCCCAGCAAGGTTTGCTCTCTCCTGAGTGTGAATCCACGTGCTGGAGCTGAAACTCAAACCCATTGCAAAGATAGCAATGGGGAAGGCTCATTATCCATCCTTCCACTGGATTACCAACTCTTCAGGGATGAAAGATTTATTATTCCTATGTCCTGGGCCTAATTACAATTATTCCTAAACAAATCTAGGTTTTGAAAGCACAATAAGGTGTTTATAGCACTCTAGAAATTTCCAGATGAAATACAAGAGAATTGTTGATAAAAGGATGTGCTGAATGGCCTTATGGGGAGAAGAAGGTTTTGGGAGGGAGGGAGAAATGCTTAATACACAGGAGAGAGCTGTGGGGGTATGGTGCTATTTCAAATACTCTTGTTGGGATAGGAGGCTTCTGCTTAAACATGGATCCCACAAGTTTTCATTTTCTGTCTGTATCTCATATTGCCTATCTTCTAAAATTCAGCACTGAACAATACTGTGGTCTAAAACCTCAGGAATTTGAATGTTTTTGTTCCTAGGCCTGATACTGATGTCTTCTGAGAATATGTTTATCTTGCACCCATCTGGAACCCTGAGCTGATAGCTGAGTAATCATGTTCCAATATCAGAGTTGGGGGGACTTCCTCTATAGTTAAAAATGGCAGTTATATGGTTAGTTTAGATATTTCTCTTTTTTTTTTTTTCCTTATCTTGATTTTTTTTTTATCCTTCTTGATTTATCTGTTTCTAAAATGAGGGTACATCTCTTCAGGTCTGATCTTTTAGAATGCACACAATCTATACCTCAGCTCATACATAAATTCCCTACTTTTAGCTCATCGAAATTAGTTTATTTTTCTTTTCCTGGGGAAACATAAGCTGAAAGACATTCCAGGAATCAGCATTGCTTAATTGAGTATGAGATTACTGCTTTGCACCATTCCTTTTTATTTCTTTTTTTCTTCAATAGAGGCAATTACTGTGACTGCCCTCTCATGGCATTTATTTTCAAAGATACGCATCATCATATTAGACCTTTTTTTCTTTTAGTAATATTAGTGGCTCATTTGGCAGCATATCTCTTACACTATTGCTCTATGAAAATAGCACAAATTATTATCATGTCATGTTATATGGAAAGACTGAAATTTTATTGTGAAAGTGAGGCGGTATCTTTCCATTTATTTGTGACATGAACTAATTGCAAATGTCAGATGGGGAGTGGTTCTCCATTCATACCTGGACAGAAAGTCCAATAATTAGGAGCTGGAACCACCTATTTGTTGTAGATCAAAATGTGGTGGATTTTCACTGACAAAAGAGTGCAGACACTCATGTCTGATGGGTCCTGCTCAAACCCGTCTGCTTCTGTGCAGAATTTGTCATTCAGGACGCTGAAATGATGAAGGTAGGCTTTGGGAAATGTTCTGGAGAAAAGTCCAGCCTTATTAATTTTTAAATGTTTCGTGAAAGCTGTTTGATCTTGATGAAATCATATGGCACTGAAAAGAAAAAAAAAAAGGCAAAAATCTTGATTTGGGCAGTTTTCATGGTAAAGACAAACCAGAATTTTCTAGCTGAAATTAAAGCAGAATTTTTACTTCAATTTTCTATTGAATTGTTAAAAAAATAAATTTTCTAGAAATTGAACAAAACTACTGTTTTAATAACATTTCACAGAAATTATAAGGTTCTGACCTGATATATTAACAGTAGACTTAAGGACTCTCCCACAGAAGCCAAGAGAAATGCCCTACTCTGATGCTGCTCATGTTCAATCAACAGGAACAGACATGATAGAAAAATTAGTGATTTTAAACATGTCAGATATATAAAGAGGAAGCTTTTAAACTGCCCCAGCAAAACCACCTTTGGAGGGGCAGTGAGGAGACCTCTTTAACCAGACTCCCTTAACCAGGAGTTCAGAAAGCTGTATCTGAAAGAAAGCAGGCCAGTTTTGTTCCTAAGCAGCTGCTCAGAAGTCCCTGGCTGAGGGCAGAGCGCTGGCTGTGCCTTCCCTTGGAGGAGCCGTTGGTGCTGACCAGGTTGCTCAGAACAGACTCTTTGCACAGGATCACAAGGCTTCGCTTTTCCGGCTCTGAGACTTGGGGATTTCGGGTAACTGCATGGAAAACAGGGAGGTTTCACACCAGTTCAAGTGGCATGGAGCAGCCTCTGTGTTTCTGAGCCCACAGCTGGGAAAGGTTTTGGGGAGGCACTGTGCAGATGGGGCAGGAGGGTGTTTGGATGTGGCTGAGATCAACGCACAGGTCTCTGTTTCAGGCATTTAAGGGTAATGAAACACTGAGCAAGAACGTGTCCCCCAGCAAGGTTCCTGCTGCAGGGCCCTGCTGTGGGCTGGGACCCTCCTGCTCTGCTGTAATGAAGCTCTTTGGCAGGCTGAGATGATCTCACAACCTGCTTGCTTACCGGCTTGCAGAGACATTCCCACCAAATCCTGACATTCATCTGCTGATGTGCAGGACAGGTATTCAGCACATATTTGTGTAATTCACAAGTATCTCCCGTTTTGCCTCCCGTCAGAAGCCCTGATGCAGCAGTGACTTTCCATGCTGATGAAGTACTGAGCCTGCTTAGCCTGTGATGAGGAAACTGAGGAAGGTGGTAGCTGCACGCCTGGCAGCAGCGTGACAATAACCAGTAATGAGAGAGGAGTGCTCCATCTGCTCAGACTATTCAGCTCCTTTGTAGGGCTGCCCACGTGGGCAGGTATTTGCCATTAAATAAGATGATTAATTCCTTGACAAGTTGGTATCTGGCCTAGCAGTCCGGCATTTCCTTTCAGCATCTGTGGCTGCTTTGAGGAATGAAGCTTTATAGAATTTTACTAATTATCTAATAGCTTTTCAATCTCTTGTTTCAGTACAGGGAACTGCTGTTAATTAATTGCAGATCTTCGGCATACCATTCTTAACTGATTCCCCTAGTAAATATGTTTAACACTTGCCTCGGTTTCCTGTACATGATTCATTCGGTTGGTAAGTGATCCATCTTTGTTTGCTGTCAAAGTCTTTGAGCTGGAAGGGGACTTTAATCATGTTACTTGGCTTTCCTGAATAGAGAGAAGAAATTAAGTCAAAAAAGCACGCAGTGGTAACACAGTCAAAGAAAAACCATGGCCTGGGTTTCTTTCACCAATAAAAAAAGTTGTGTAAGCTTCAATTTCCCTTTCATTTTCATAAAGAACATACTGGAAACATCTATTCAGCCAAAGACATGAAACTAAAACAAAGAAACAAAAACATCTTGAAAGGAGGAAAGAAGGCACTTTCCCAGCTTATGCATTAATTAAGACCAGTCAAAGAAAACGGCTTCAAAGGAAGAGGAAGCCAGTGGTAAGCACGGCTGCAACTGCTTTTAATGGGCTATAGCAATGACATGCATGGCAGGCAGAGCCATAGCAGGCATCAATGCAGCAGTGGCAGTTCAAAGGCAACAGAGAAAAAGTTGGAGGCAGAACTGAAGTTGCTGAATAGTAAAATTGTTTCACTAGCAGATTTGTCAGCCACACTGTGAGACAAAGGAACTTGTTTAGCAGAACAGGATCATCTTGAGAACCATAAACACTGCTGGTTTAAAGATAAAATCAAAGGCCTTGAGAGCAAAGCAGAAGGAGACATAAAAGTATGCATGACTGGCTTTCCTGGAGGTGAAGAGGTTTGCATCCCTGTCAAACAATTCAGAAAGAAGCTGTTAAGTGCCCCAGGTCACTTGCACTCTTAGCACCCACTCTTCCCCTCGGTGGAAGCTTGTGCAGAGCTGCATGAATATACAGCAGGATTGGTAGATTTTCTGCACATCTCCTCAGCAGTGGTGATCTGAGAGTCTGGAAGGAAAATTAATTTCCTTCCCTTCTACACAAAAAAAAAAAAAAAAAGCAGTGTGCAACCTACAACGTACTATTATAAATATTTTATACAAGTAATAAATGGATTTGTTTAGCATCAAAAGACAGGGCTTTATTATGTTCTTTTCATGCATATTTATTCTTAGTGCTTTTCAGCCTCTGTCCCACATCCAGCTGTCTGGGAAACCAGCTGGTAATTTGCTGTTTCTTTTGACAAACACTTCAAGCTCATGCTTTAAAATCTTCCTTGGTCCCTTCATCAGCAACCAGCAGCACGTGTGCAATTCTACAGGAACATGATGTCTACAGAAAAGAGATGTCTTTCCTTGCTTGATTCTGAACTGGCACACGACACAGGGAGCATGGAGTAAATGAGTGATGCCACACAGTTCATTGCTATCAAACACAGCATTCAGAGGGAGGCAGCTGACAGGGAGGGAAGTGATCACTACCCTCAGGGAGGCTTTAGTGTCAAAAATGTCTGAATACACATCCACTGGTAAAAGTGTGGCTTACACTGCAGTGTTCAGCAATATCACACTCTCAGGCCATCTGGCTATCAAAGGCATGGCTGTCCCTAGATGTGCTCAGATAAGCTTCACTTCTGAAGAGGATCTTCCACTTTGATCTGGAGATGTAGAGGTCTGAAAAATGTACCACATCCACCACATCCTCCATGGTTTCTTCTCATGTTTAGTCATCCTCCATGTGAAAAAACCTACATCTTGTTGCTAATTTAATGTTATCTAGCTTTGGTTTCCCACCAGTGATTTCTGTGACTTGCTCTGACAGCAATATCCTTCTCGTGTTCCTCCTGAGAAAGTGCTTCAGTGTCACAAGTACACTACCTCTTAAACTCACTTCTGATAAATAAAAGATTTTAAAACTCTAGTTCTCATCAAAAGGTTTTTCCAACAGGTCTCTTGCTGGTTTTGGAGTCTCTTATTTGCACATTCCCTTGACATCCTTCTTCTACATTGTCTTATGGAGAGGTAACAGTCAGCCTTTGTAAACTATTCACTTGTTCCTAGGCACATAGTAGAGAAAAGCTCTCTCAAAAGAGAGTTTAGTTCTCTTTTCCTCATCAACATATGAGGGGCACCAGGGGAGCTGGCTGCTCATGTTTTTTTCTGCTTCCTAGCCAGTTTACTAATTTCAATTAAATATAATGCGACCCTGGTTCCGTCAAAGGAGGTGTCACAGCAAAGGGCTGAGTCTCCTCCGTGTCTGGCAGTTGCCTGTGGTTTGAGGGCACGTAGGTTTGCTCTAACAGGGGCTCTGTCCTGTGAGCAGCCAGGCCAAAGGACTGGAGTAGTCACAAAGAAGATTCTGGATCTGGCTTTTTATCAGAAATCTCTATTAGCAACAAAGTCCTAAGGTTTTTCAAACTGTCATTTTGTCTAGATACCAAGACTATGTCCTTGAGTTGTGCCCCAAGAATCCAGACAGTCAGGATTTGTTGGGGTTGTTGCTCTTCTGCTCAGCCTGCACCAAAAACCCTCAGCCACTTGGACTGAACCCCATGTTTATCATTTCCTTCCAGATCCCAGGATGCCAAGATTTCACCACAAGGCATGTGACAATGAAATAAATGACACCGATGGTTTCCCATTTTACAATTGCTATGGAAACTATATTGTAACTTAGACTGATAACATTTCATTTCTGGGGCTATATCTCTTAAAACATGGCATTATTTATCACTCAGAGCCATCCCACCAGCCTGCCAGCCACACCATACAGCGACACCTTGCTGCAGCCGTGCTACTGGAGACTCCCCTGTGCAGGGTTACTTGTTACACATTTATTCCCAACTCATGCAGCATTTCAGAAGGGAAGGCTGCATATTTGGTAGCTGTTTTTCAGAAGGGAGTACCTTGCAATGTTCTGAATGTCTGTAGGGGTGTGTGTTTAAACCAAGTTCAAGTCCTTCGGTGGTTCCCTACACTTCAGGTTACTTTCATGTAAAGTTTTTCTGATTTTATGATATTGAGCTTAAATTCACCATATGAAACATCTCCAGAGATAAGATGTGTCTTTTCTCAGCCTCAAAAAACTGTGCTGCCTGCAGCTGACTGTGGTCTTTACATACCATACAACACATGCTATTCAAACATGCAAGCAAGGAAAATAAGATGTTTACCCAGCATGGATCAGAGGCATCCTATTTTTAAATCTGCCTTGGGAATGTGGGAAGCAAAGTATGCCAGGAGGAAATACAGGCTGGAAAAGGTAGGCAGTCATACCAAGGCTCAGGTTTTTTATCTGAGTTATGCTGCTGCTGGGCAGAGCTGTGCTGGCCTCGGGACAGGCAGGAGAGGGCAGCTGGGGCAGGAGCAGGTGACACCATGCCAGGTCCATCCGGCAGGTTTGTCCAGCAGTGGCTGGATCCCAAGGCCTCCCTCCAGGAGGAGCTTGCTTTCCTTCATGACTTGCTCTCCTGAAACCCTCTTGGTCAAAAACTCACAGCTCCTTTTGCCTCCTGCTTTCAACCCTCCTGTTTCATTTGTAGTCCTGCTTCTGGTCCAAGGCCCACTCTGAGACCTCCTGAAGCCAGGAAAATTGGGAAAGATTTTCAGCATCACTTGACCTCCTCTAATTAGCCTCAGGCAGTACTGAGGGAAAGCATCTCCCATGGAAAAAGGACTTGGTGTGGATGGCATGTCCTGTGGGAAAAACTCGGATCCTGGAAGGAAATGCTGGCTATCGTTATGTCAAGGATCTCAGCTGACACTTCATCATGTTTCTATCTGAAAATGAATCATTTGCTGTTATAAACAATTTCTAAGATGATTAAATGAAGTGGAGGAGGAACACCAATATTAGCCACATTCTCAGTCTGCAAAAGGGATTTTTTACTTGTGTTCGTGATATTTTCCGTTTTATTTTTCAACCAGAAAACAAACCGTGCTTTACATGACCTTTGGGGGCCATATTCACTTCCCAGCTCTGCTGGGTAATACTGGCCAAGCCATTTCAGCTCAGGAGCAAATGTCTTTGCTTTCACATCCTTTATCTGCTTGTATTCGCAGATCAGCATTCCCCAAACCCCACCAGCCCATGTTCTTCAAAAGGCAACACCACCCCTTACTCTCCTTGTGACCCTCTGTTTTAACTTCTAAATGTCCTGTGCCTGTGAGTAGCATTTGGGCAGGTTCCACAAGCCATGGGCTAGTGTGGCCAGCAGGCTCAGCTAGTGTGGCCAGTGGGGTGTGCTAACATGGTTAGTGGGGTGACGTTTTGGTGCAGGAGCTGTTGATGGTAGGATGGACACCTAAAGCCTTGTGGACAGGTACTTGGAGGAGCACTGGTGTCATGCCATCTGTGAGTATTAATGATGCTTGTCGATCTGGGAGTTCTTCATGCTGTTGAGAGCAAAACAAGCCTTAAAAACTGCCTAAAACCTGAAGCAGAACAGGGCTTGAGGTGTATGTCTCAGTGTTTCTAACCAGATGGTTTAACCAGCTTCTTGCATGGTGTGCTGGTGACTCTTGGTTTGATCCCTAGGCAAGTACATCCCCCACCAGGTCCTGTAGCTCTCAGTAACAAAATACTATTACTTAACTGCTCACATAATTCTGTGTCTAAAATGTAAGATATTTCCTTTCCTAATCGTGTCAGCAGATAAGCATGTTGGTGATGTGGGGCAGTCAGATGTAGTTATAACAGGAACCAGGAGTAGGATTAAGAAGTTCCAGGTCTGTTGTGTCTCTTAAAAGATGGCATTGTTCCCCTGGAGACCTCATCCATGTATCAACTGCCTCATTTTCTGAGCTGCCATAGACAGGCGTGGAGCACATCATGCCTGCTCTGCAGTGGCTGCCAGGAAGATGCCCCATGTTGAAATGTTAAAATTGAAAATACTTTTGGGAATATTTCCCTGCCAGTCTTTCCTGGCAGACCTTTGAGCTCAGAAATGCTTCTGCAGAGGATGTGGGTTACCCTTGTGAGGAATCTGAGTACCCAATGCACAGTCATTTTCAGTTTTCCCAAAGTGGTATCGCTTTCATGTTGGCACATAGGAGATGCTTGTGGTTGAGAGTCTAATCCAGTTTCAGTAGCAGAATAATATCTCTATTGTTCAGTCTAGATTTTAACAGCTCTGTGATCCCACAAGCATATAAACAATGGCAACCAAAGTGTAAGCCTGGGAAGGTGAAATTGCCCATTCCTTAGCTGTCTGTGCACCTTCTCTGCTCGTGGAACTGAAGACCAGAAAGGAGGTTCAATTTTCTGCTAAAATTTAGTATTGTTGAATATGACTCTGCATCCCATGTGTGTCATATCACTTTGGATACTTCTGAGCAAGGGGGAAAAATGGAAGCCCTTACATGTCCATGCCAAAGCAGAGCCCTTCAAAACAGGGAAATAAATGATCCTGGGAAGGTTGAAGCCTCCGACAGGGATGTCAGTCATGCGACAACGTGTCCCTCTCCTGGGACAAAGCACAGTCGTGTGTGGCCAGGCTGTCGGAGCTGACTGCGGCAGACTGTGCAGACCCGGGGAAATCTGCAATTCCAACAGCAGATGGCACAGTCCTAAAAGTAAAATCAGCCTGCCAGGGGAAATACTGCCCGGGCTGTGAATCTGAGCGTTCCTTCAAGAGGATCCTGTGCATTTGTCAGCCTAAGCATACTGGTTTTGAAAATAGTGTATGTGAGACAATCTGATAGTAGTGGAGTTTATTTTAAGACTCTCAAGTACAGCTGACAGCTTAAGTGTAATTGTAAGTTTTTTGCATCCATGCCTCGTAAATCCCTCTTTTGATCATTCTGGTATGATCTAGAAACCATTTACAGTGGCCATAGATACAAAGAAATTCTATTTACAGGAAAAACAATGAAACTCCAGAATTATTTAATTGAACAGTAATGTCTTAAATTTGCTTTTATGTGGACATAATCCTTCTGTATTACTTAACCATCGTCCAGAATTGTACCAAATTAGGCACAAAAAACATGTTCTGTTATGTTTGGAATTCTATGAGCTAAGCGTGATATGGGTAAATCAACCCAATAGTCCCCAGCCCTCCACATATGAGTAAAACAGTACAGTAGACCTGGTACTTTGGTTCCATTAGCAATTAGCATTTGGACAGGCAAACACACTTAGTTTGGCACTTTTCCTACAAACTTACAGAAAAAAAAACCCTAGAGATCTTCCTTCAGCAGGCAATACGATAAGCCTGGATGTATAATACAGGAAAACCATTTCATGATGTTTAAGGAATTAAGAAACTAATCCATCCTTTTGATGCACTAAGGAATTGCTAGAGGAATTGTCTAGTGGTTAGAGCAGGAAACTGTGAGTCAAGGCATCTGCTCCCCCCTTTGTCAGTGAATCATTTCCTCTTCTTTGGGTCCCACAAAACACCCAGACAGAATCCATCCCCAAGTAAAATATATTTTTTTACCAGATCTGGTCCCCACGTATCTCCCAAGCTTGTGGTAGAAGCCTTCACATTAGAGTCAGAAAGTTCTAAATGTCAAAATAGACAAAGTCAAAAAGATGTTCTGTGGTCCTGTATGTGAATTTTCCCCCTGTGGGCTTCACAGAGCCCAGAGCTCTGTTATCAGCTGCCCAGTGAGAGCACATGGAAGCAGCAATTTCAGCATGGCCCTCTTTTCAGTAGATGTCAAAGTGCAGAAAAAAAGAATTTTCCAGTGCTAAGAAGCACGTAGTTTGTATCAGCAATGCTTAAGGAGTGAACTATCCACCACTGCTAAATATCTCATGACTTTCCTGCAGTTACAAAGAGGCTGTTGTATTCAGAGAGAGATTCAATCCACAAATTTTAGATTTTTTCCTTGGGATAGGATAAATTATATTTTGGAGCTGCCTGTCTCCACTGTTCATATAAGGAAATGTCAAGCAATTTTACTCCTAACTTACTGCCTTGATTCAGTGCTTAAATGGGTGTCCTAAACTCCTGCCACAGGAGTCAGACCACATTAATTAGATATTCTTCCTAATTAGATATTAGGAAGAAATTATTTACTGGAGGGGTGGTGAGGCTCTGGCACATGTTGCCCCAAAACCTGTGGGTGCCCCATCTCTGGAAATGTTCAAGGCCAGGTTGGATGGAGCTTTGAGCAACCTGGTCTAGTGGAAGGTGGCCCTGACCACACCAGGGGGATTGGAACTCCAACCCAAGCCATTCTGTAATTCTGTGATTGGTTCTGTGATTCTGTCATTAAGCACTAACTCACTAAGTCTAACAGTATTTGTTGCTCTGTTGTACTTTCAACATCTGCAGCTGCTGCAGCTGCTGTTTTTGTATTCACCTCACATTCCCTGCCTCCCACCACTTCACACCAAGCACTGCTGATGCTCTTCTGCTCAGGGGTCTTTGCCCAGGTACCAGCATCTTCCCTGAGGCAGCCTGAGGCAGCAGCAGAGAAACAGCACAAGGCTTTACTCCCAACACACCAATCACTCGTCCTCTCCCACTGCTAATCAAGCAAACAAAAATATGTGCTCTTAGAGATAAAAAGGATTAAAGGTTTTGCACTTATTTCCCAGAGGGATTCCAGGCATTCCCATTTTGCAGTGATTCCCAGAAGTTTACATGCCAGTTGCCTGTGCAGGGAGAGCAGTGGTTTTCAATGTTCAGAGAAACATGAGTTTTAAGCAAAAGAACTTTGCAGAAATGTCTCAAATATTTGAGATTCCTCCATCAAAATGATCTGTCTGACACAAGAGGAGATTAACCTCACCTAAATACAGATTTCTAAAAGTTAGGCAGGTGAGCAGGAACCCTTAGTAACTGATGGAGGCAGGGAAGCAATCTCAGACAATGCAAGTACAAAAAAATAATGCCTTAAACAAGTGAATAACAATGGCCTATTCTGTTCTTCCTCTATTTGTCTGAAAAACAATTCCAACTGTAACTTTCTCAGGGAGAAAATAATTTTCAGTTTCCGTTCTCTTTGAAAATTCAGTTTGCATTTTCCTGATTTCTCCCAACTGGTATGTTTTTGTCCTTCTCATGTCATCAGAGGCTGTTGTGGTTCAGGTGCATGAATGTAGGTACACGGATTGGAGATGTTCACATCTGATTTAGCTATTTTGAGCTCTGATTGCAAATACTTCTACTGAGTGATATTTACTGTTCTAGGGTAGAGTAGGCCTAATGAAAAGCACACCAGAGATGCTTATTTGTCTGCATTCACAATGGGGAGAGCCTGGGGTCACTAGCTCTGGTGTAGATATCTGCACTGCAAATGTCTAAAATTAGGTAGGATAAATCTCATGCAAGGAGCTTGATACTTTAAGCCCCTATTCAGCAAAGCACTTACTGACAGCATAAAATGAAGCCTGAGCTTTAATGCTTTGCTGAGCTGAAGCCTCAATTACTTAAGGAATGGGAAGACAGTCTTGGGGATCACAGCAGTCAGGCTTGTGCAAGGCTTATGTTGGATTTCCACCATGCAGTCTTACATACCACTCTTCTCCCCCACAGAAAACACTCTTCTTCCATTTCCTCCTCCAAACACATTTATTTCCAGCCCCTCCCGGGGCTCACTCTCACTGGCTGAGTCACCCACACTGTGTAACCCAAAACAGGGGCAGGTGAGCCAGGGGCACCGCAGGCTGCTGGGATGCTCAGCTCTGTGCCACTGCCTCTCATGCTTCTTAGCCTTTGGGGTTTTTGCCTTCAGTGTTTAGCATCAAATTCTTCACCACCTGGATGAAAACTTTGCTTGAGAGTGCCAAGGCTAAATAAATATCTGGTGGTGGGATGAATGAGCTTTGTGTAATTTGGGGCTTGTTTTTTAACTACCCCTGGTAGGTGGCTGAAGCTGGAAGTTTGAGCTTGTGGGGTGTGTTGGCACCAGCAAACCCCAGGCCTGCAGGGCACAAACCCAAGCACAGGCACCAGGACCCATGTTGGGATGTTGGCCTGGGTCACCCTGCTGTCCTGTGCAGCACCTAGGCACATCCAGCCCCAAAACATCCTCCACCTCCTGCCACATCTTTCTGGCTACCAGGAAAACCTGGCTATGGGAATAAACCTTGAAGTTATGCTAGTTCATAGAATCATAGAATCATTTAAGGTGGAAAAGACCTCTAAGATCATAGAGTCCAACAATTGAGCAGCACTGTAAAGTCAGCCACTAAGCCATGTCCCTGAGCACCACATCTGTGTGTCTTTCTTTTAAATACCTCCATGGGTAGTGACTCAATTATTTTCATAGCCACCTCACACCTTTAGGGCAAAAACCTAATCAATACTTTTGTGTAGAAATATGTTACATTTCTCTCCTGATCTTGGCCAGGGCATTGGGTGCAAACAATAAATAATGGCAGAAATTTATTATTGTTGTGCTCATGCTGTAAAGATGTCAGAGGAGAAGTCAAAATACTCAAATCAAATTGACATGCTTTGTTTATATGTGCCACCTCTCTGCTACATAAGAAATGAGGAAATTAAATTACTAAACTGAAATCAGCCACCAGAATGCATTGCTGCAATCCTGAGGATGTGCAGAGCGCAGACTAAGTGGAAAGTGGTAACTATAAAAACGAGATACTTCTCTTCCCTGTTACCACAATTTAGGCTCTGTACTCCTTGCTGGGTAATAAAATCAATAGAGACTCAATCCTGAGTATTGAGCAATGCTGGTATTGACAGGCACAGGCACTCGAATTCACACAAGTTGTTAACTACCTAATAAACCAAATAAATAAATTAAACCCAGTAGTGGCAACAGAAATGTAACTGAGGATTCAGTCACTCCAGTGACTGTCACTGCCATGGGCATGGGGCTATGTTAAGGGACAAGGGAGACCAAGGTCAGCAATACTTGAAATAATAATAATTTTTCTGGGCTAGAGTACATTATGTTTCTTTCTGTAACTCCAGAGAACTGATTTCTATTTCCTTGTGTTGAGTGCTTATTCCATGTTTACCAGTGCAAGTATGAATCATTATCAAATGCATTTTTACTTGGTTTTTTTTCTGGTATTTTCTATAAGAAGGGTTGTAGATGTCCATGTAAAAAAAAATTCAAAGCATTCTCTCTTTCATTCCATTAACACTCAAAAACTTTGGAAGATAATGAGGCATACTTAAGTATCTGTTTTTTTCCTTTTTGATGATACATTTACAATTTTTAAATGAGAAATAATTAGTTTTTTCTTCAAATTAATTGTACCAAGATTTTATTATTATATGTTCATATATTTAGCAATAAATATAGTGTTTTTACCTTTTTTACACCCTTTATTTGCAGGAAACTATGTCAATATTCCCAGTAAACTACAGGCCAGAAAATAGATGTGTCTGTGTTATAACTTCCAGAAATGCTGTTTGGTAACATAAATAAATGCTTTTGGAGTGTTTCAAGGTGGGAAAACCTTTCTAGTAGCAGTTAAAACACTATTAATGAGAAATGTTTAATCTCTTTGACAAGTTCTCAGGGAGAAATGAGTGAATAAGATTTTTGTTAGCTTTTCTTTTTCATTCTATCATGTATGAATTAAAATAGCTGTTAAATAAGCTGTACAGATAGTTTTAGTTTTCCATTACTCTAAAAGCAGTATCAAGAACAAATTTACCTCCAGTTCTTATTTCTAATTGTCAAGTGCTCAAATATAATGAGTAATTAAAACCTACTAGCTGTGCAAAAAATATATAAATTCTATAATTGTAGTTAAACTCCCTCCTTGCATAACTCACAAGGTTGCACAATTTTCTAGTAATTCTCTTTTATGTAAGACAACAACTGAGTCAGAGACTTCAGCACATCTTTACGAGCTCAGCTGGTGCAGGCCCCTGTTTGCTTCCCCACTATGGTCATGAGATGATCTACATCCAATTAAGGCTCAAGGCTGCAGGTTGGGTGTTACACAACCCCGATGACTGCGTGCAACAAAATTGCATAATGTCTTTGTAAATCTTATTTGAATGAATGAGCCATTGAATTAAAAAGTGATGTAAAGCTCAGTCCTGCCCTTTCAGATGTTGCATTTCACTACACACTTTCGAGAATGAGCAGGTGGCGAGATGAGCCCTTGCTTTCCCCATGACAGCCTGGAGGCAATGGCTGGGCACTCAGGGTCCTACTCTGACTCAGTGGCTTCTATAAAAGCAAGGTATCCACTGAGGAGTCAGAGTTTAGGCAGTTTATATTGCAGCCCTTACTCTCTTGGCATTTACTTTGGTTTAATTATATTTGTCTGGGGGGCTGTAAGGTTTCTGCCCACAGAAGGAAACTGTTGTAAAACCTAAAGGTACAATCACATGCATGGCAACATCTTAGCTCTATAAATACAGGGGCAGCCTAAATTTTTGGTATTAATTTGTGGCATGTGCTTTGGTTGTGAAACTGAAGTTCCCATGTGCATCAAGTGCACCTCACTGCCATTGAAAACCAGCATGCCTGAAGCTGAGGTCGTGTAAAACTTTGTTTTGATGATACCAGAGAGGCAGGAGCAAGCATTTAATAAAGTAACCTTGCTTCTTCATGCTCATCTGGATCACAAGGCCTGTAAATTGCCTGCAGAGTGCTGTGCCACTCACTGCATTACATAAAGTTGCATCTCTGGCCCTGCTCAGTACATATCCAATGCAAGAAAAAATAATGCTCGCTGACCTGCCTTTGGGTGTGAGCTGTGCTGAAAGCACTTACAGCTGTTGACAGTGAGCCCTCAAAAACCTGTCCCACTTGAAAACCAGTCCCTAGCCTTTTCACAAGAGCAAACAGGCAGAGCAGATCCGGGCAGAGATTTCAGTTTGCCGTCCTCTGACTCGGCAGGAGTGGCAAAATCGCCGTAATCCTGCTGATATTACTCACAATAGTGTAACTGATATCCAGTTCAAGAAATTAAACGTGTTTTTACCTACAGTTAGCTCACCAAAAGTAGTATATTAGTGCTTTGTTGTCTTCCTTGGACAGTAAGAGTCTCAAACCTGGAGAACAATTTTTTCTTGCTTCCCTCAGGAATTAGTTGTCAAGAGACTGCACCACTGCCTGATGAAATTCCTCTGCCACCTCTTTCTCTGTATGCATCCTGGCGAGATGCCAGAGGATTGGGAAGGGCACAGGGGGCTGCTGACACGCTTTCTGTGCAAAAACTGCTCCTGTGCCTTGGCCAGGTATTAAATGAGAAAGTAGGTTTGCAGTGGAGTTCATCCCCTTGGGAGACAGGTCACAGCCTGGCAAGAAATCCGACTAGAAAACTGATTATTTGTTTCACCATAGGAGGAAACCACTATTTTTAGAGACTAAAAAATAATAGGAGTGAGGGAGAAGCCTCTCACCTCCTTCAGCATAACCAAATGGTCACAATCCTTATTCCAGATGCGGTGAGAGGACATGGAAGTTTTCTAAATTTAGTTTTACAAACAGTATGTTTTTTTCCTGAAAAAAAAAAAAGGAAGAAAAACCCACCGAAAAAAACAAAACAAAGAAAAAAGCCCCAACAAAATCAAAACACCTTTAGAAAGAATAAGTCTACTTATAAATCTGGGTTAAGTTTGGCCAAAAATATTGACCCTCAAAATCGAGGCATATTTTTTGAAACTATTACTTTGGTATTATCCCTTCCTGGCTTTTGCTGAACAAAAATTTTTATTTTTCACTACAGAAAGCCATCTTGAATTTTAAAATTATCCTAAATTTACCAGAAAAAGCCTTTGAAGGTTTAAGTTCTATCTCCCCCAAGACTCATGTTGGTTCAGATCAAAAATATCTTAAATGTTAACAAAAGTATTTCTCATCTCCAGAAACCCCAAACTTCTCTTTCTTGGTTCAACTTAAGGCAAAATTTCCCCTCTAACTGTTCATTCAATCTCTGCCGAAACAGGAAATGTTGTTTTTGTACTCAGATACTGATTGTAGAGGAAAAGTCAAGTCCCTGTTCTCATGTCCAGCTATTTGTAGAGGGGACATTTGAATTCTGATCTAGGTAAAGGTCCCTGACACTGATCTGTTACCTTTGTGCAATGATTTTATCCTGTGTTAAGAAAATATTCACTCCCTTTTCCCCACCTCCAGAGCAGACACACATAATCTAAAATATAATTTTGGTTCATATTAACCAATATGTTCAGATATAGAAGGTTTCTGTAGGAAATTTTTAACACCCTCTTGTTGCTGGCTACTTGTGGGGTGATTTCCTTTCACATTTCAACAATGGAAAAAGCTGTCACAGGGATGATAAATGAAGAAATTGGTCCAAAAAAAGCAGCCTTGCTTAGGGAGGCAGGGATTCAAGCCACCTAGACCCTATGGGAAGGGGCAGAGGGGCAGCCTCAGCCCTGTCTGTCCTTAACAATGATCAGGACTGGCAGGGAGAAGGATTGCTTAAAGCCCTATAATTTTTAAAAGTTGACTTAATAGATATTCCCAAGGGAATATATTCCAGAGACAGCCCAATGTGGGAGTTAGGGAGCCCATGAAGCAATAACACATTTTATATTTTAAAGGTTTTAAGAAGTAGTGGGAGAAGCAGAAGACAACCTGGGTAGAAGTAAAACCATTTATGGCAAAACACCCTCATAATTAAAAAGAGATGATTAATTAATTGTTTTACAGGCAGAAAGGCTTTCACTTTCTTTCCTCCTATGTAGGTAAGAGAGAAAAATCAGGAAATGAGAATCTGAGAAAGAAATGGTAAAAATGCTAATGTTATTTCTCTACATTGTTGCTAACTTTAAGTCCTGAAGATCCAGTGCAGATAAGTGAGATCACGGCCATTTACGGAAGGGAGAGGGGTGGGACTTGCCCAGGGTGGTTTTCGGGTGATGGAGAAGCAGATTTCAGTAAGATTTATTTAATGAATTCACTCCATTGAAACAGGAGCCCAAACTGCCAGACAGATATTGCAAAGTCCCAAAATCTCTTCTCCACCTGAGGGAGGGAGGCACAGAGGCAGAGTGGGGGTTTTGTGGTGTTGTTGTTTGGGTTTTTTTAAAACATTCTCTTTGATGCAATACAAGTGAATTCTGGGGTGTTTTACCCTTCCCTGTAAAGTAAGGATGTATTAAGATCAGCAGTATGTGGTACAGAGAGGACCGAGGATGGGAAAACAGAGACTAGACATCCTATAATTTGTACCTAAGCTCAAAATGGCTGGTGCCTGCCCAGCCACGGGGAGGGCTGCTCAAAAATCACACACAACTCTAACAGGGCCAAGATAGACATGCGGCAGCAGACTGGGGGTTTTTGTTTGTTTGGTTGGTTTTTTTTAATATGAATTAGGACTCTTCCACATGGAAAGTGTCCGTTTCAATCTCACAGCTCTTCACTGTTGTCTGGGAGAAACTTGGCACTGTCGCTCCATCCCGATGCCCCTGGAGCTGCCAGCACGTCCCCAGTGCGAGGATGGCCTCGCCCAGCCCCAGGTGCTGAGGGCTGTTTGCTTTTCTCCAGCTCATCCCACACCGTCCTTGGCACGGCTCGGGCATTTCCCCTCTCCGGTGAAACAGCGCGGGTCGGTTCCGTGCTGGAGGAACGCGGACATCGGGAGCGAGGTGCCCGCAGGGCGTGAAACCCAGCGCATTTCTTGCTGTGACAGGGTGCGGGGAATGTCAAATATTTCACATTTCCCTTAATTACAGTGGGATTTTTTTGCTGTGAGAGGGTGCGAGGAATGTCAAGTATTTCACGTTTCCCTGGATGAGTGTATCTCCCGGAATCAGCTCCTCGGGAGCGAGGCAGCCCGGCTCGGGGGCACTGGGAGAGGGGTGTTCACAGGGTCCCGCTGCCCGCTCGGTCCCAGCATCTCTCTCACCCCTTACCAAACCCAACAGCACCGTGTGTCCACACGGGCTGAGCCAGCCGCACTGCCCAGCATCCAGCTGCAGCTCCCAGGGAGTCAGAGCAGCCTGAACTTTGTCCCCCGTCCCCCACACCTGACACCCACGGCGAGCTCCGCGCAGGAGGGAACGCGCTCAAAGATACAGCGGCCACGGCCCATTTTAAAAACCTGAGTGCCCTGAAGAACTCAGTCAACCCCGTACTTGTCTGTGTGTGCAGCGAGGAGAGAGAACTCGAAGGGAGTTTCTGTAACATGTAATAAGAGTGGGAATATATCCTGGGACCCGATAGGAAGGCTTTGGAGAAATACATATATGGGTTATAATAGCACTTGGAAAACCTGAACCAAATGAATGTCTTTCTTGATATAAGGACCTTCAAGGCTAATATCAGTGCTAAACATGCTAAGGGTGGAAACAAGTATTTCCAGGCTCTTTTGGATGTCGCTAGCACTGATGCCATTGTGGCTGTCCAGGCAGCAGGTGTTCTGGCCTGCAGCCCCAGAGTCACAGAATGTGCCAGTAGTGAAGACTTGTAGGGAAAGAAGGAAAAGCACTGGGGTATCCTCAAGGAAAATGAAATATTGTGAGTAGGAAGAGGCTGCACCATGTCTCAGATGGATTGTTTCTCTGCCTCATTCTGTTCTTTTGACTTGTTTCATATCATGTGCTCTGCTCACTCTTTTCCCCCCTTGTAGTTCTGTGTTTTCTTTCCTTCCCCTCCTTTTGTGTCATTCTTCCTCCTGAACCTGAGCACACATTCCTCCTCTTGGGCATCAGAGATACCATCCACATGCTCCAAGTGCCCAGTGCTCCACCAATTCACTACCTGCATTACTTTCTTCAGCCCACCACCCTCTTAGCTCCCCCATCACCTCTGGCCATTAGGTAGTTACAATCCCCTCACGGGCCAGGTATTATTGTATCACTGAAACCACCACTGTCACTTGCAATAGCAATAGCTAGAAACCTGCCACTTTTTGGCCTTGGTACAATGAAAGCGCATCTTAGAAGACAACTGCTGTACCCAGAAGGCTTGGAAACATGATGCTGGGTGTCTTAAAAGGTGTGGAGTTCACTGGCCCCATTGGGGAGCCTGGAGAAGAGGCATCCGCAGTTCTCAAGGGAGCTGCGAGCAAGTGGCCCAGAGGTGGCCTAAGCAAGTGATGACCACAGAGGGGAGAAGGTCCCTGGCTGTAAGCAAGAGCTGGTACTGCATGAGCCACAGCACCCCCTGGCAAAACCTGTGACATGGTGGCTACTGGGGACCAGTCTGGGGCACCTGGGAACACCTGCTGAGCCTGATGACTCCATGGGGACACCAGCCGCAGGGCTAGGAATGTTGTCCATGGGATACACAGAGCCCTGGAAATGGCCTGAGCTGTCACCCCACTGAGACACCCTGAGCACAGGAATGTTTCAAGGTGAATGGGACCAGGCAGGAGGGCAGTGCTGTCCTTTCGGCACTGTCACAGCTGCAAGCAGAAAGATGAGTCTGGGCTAATTCCTTTATAACTCTGCTGAGGGGCAAGGCTGGGACTGGCTGGGTATTAATTCAGATTTCCCAGACTATTGCTTCCTTCTGTTTCCTTCCCTCCCTTCCCTCTAATAAAGTTTTGTTCATTCAAAACACTTTGTTAAAGCTTGCTGCTGTGACTGCTGAAACACTGCCTAATCCAAAGTGCACAGAGTCATTTAGTGTCCCAAGTTTCTGAATGTGAAGTTGAGACAGGGTTGCTCCAATTTCCAAGGATATGTGGTTCAAAACTGGACCCAGTTTAGCAGCACATGCTGAGAGTGTTACAGAGGTAAGAAGACAATACCCCCAAAATAAGATGGCAGTGATGAGGTAAGGGATGCTCCCAGGATCTTTCATCATCTCAAGACATTCTACGACCCAGCTATGGGTTTCCTCTAGCTTGGGATGCTCTGTGATTCTATTATACAGCAGACCATCAACAGCAGAATGGAGATCTCTGAGTCAGGCTTGGCCTGCCTGACATGTCTGTCACGAGACTGGACACTGACACAGATGTGTCCTGACAAATGCCAGGTCATGTGTTCAGCCTAAGTTTGGCAACTCTGAATATGCCCAATAAAATCTCTTACTCATCTATTTGCCAAACCACTCTCTTCTTATTATTGTCCCTTTGTTTCTTCTGTTGGAAGTTCTCACGCTGCAGAGCCTCACACTGAGAAACTCGCTGTCACTGTCATAGAGGGGGCAATAGCAGTGTAGGTGTGTCCTGGGAATTTATCCCCACATTTGCTTTTTGTGCTCTGTAAAAATATTAAAAAGTACTGGAGATAAATGCTGTCCCCAGAGACATGATCCACCCATGACCATCTCTGAAAACACAATGCCATCTCACACAGGCAAAATTTCAGTACCTAGAACTGAAGAATGAAGAGCAATATAAAGTATGGAAATCCACAATAGTAGCCCTTGATATCTGTGATACCTCCCTAAGCTTTGGATAAAACAACTAAGAGTAGCAATCTGCATAATTATCTTATTTAAGAGACCAATACATGATATTATTTGTCTGTCTTTTTAAATTAAGGATATTTATTATGAATTTAAAAATTAATCCTTTAGAATGTTAGGGTAGGCTTCAGCTCTATATTAAGAGGGGCTGTAGGCTCAGCTGGCCAGACAAATGTCCTGGATTGCACAAGACTTTTATGTGGTGCTATGGAAATTGACACAGCACAGTCCCAAAAATGTCTGCACTGTTGTCAGGAAGCCAGAGAGAGCACCAAGAAGGTCTCAAGTGATAAAAACAACTTGTCTTTTACCTCATGTGTTGACACTTGGATGTAGACACCTAAGCTTAGTGTAATAATTTTAATAATTACTGTTTTTCTGTTAAGTCCTGATGTCTGAATTGCTTCAGAGAGCTTCATTTGCTCCTTTTCTCTCATGCCCTGACAAGATAAATCCCAATATGGCACTACTGTGAATAAAAATGTAGTTCAAGGACTGCTCTCTGCCCTATGGCCGAGAGTTGTGGCATTCCTCATGGCCACACAGGTAAGCAATCTTCTCCCCAAAACTGAGTGGCCCCATCCTAAATGCCTGTTGGCAGGGTTCAGCTCCTGAACTCTACCTGAGCTGTGACTGCAGGAGGGTGTGAGATGGCCTGGGATGAGTGATGGCCAAACTGTGGGCCTCTCTCCACCTCACACATGTATTTGTATCATCTTTTCAGAGTGCTGCTTGTCTGTGCTATATCCACCTTTTGTGACAACATAATGTTTTAAGGCCAGGAGGAAACGTGAGTGAAGTTTTCTAAAATAAGTATGTTCCATATAATGAAGTGAAAATCACAACCACAGTGTTGCTTCACTCAATCCACAAGCTTTTCAGGGATATCCTGCAAATGGCAACTTTACTCAGCTAAGGCAAGCTTGCAAAGCCCAGGAGTGCCGGATTTTCTGAGAGCTGACTGGGTTTTGCCCTTTCATCCCACCTTGGCTTCACATTGTAAAAGTGCAGATGCTTAGGAAATTGCCTCCAGGTGTTGAGTGATCTGAGTTTCACAAAAATAATAAACCTCAATCTGAGATAGATGACCTTGTTGTCAGCATAGGATCTTCAGACTTGCAGGAAAGAACTGAAAAGAGTCTTTTTGCATTCACTTGCTGCAGCTGTGGAGCTCTTTCAGAGAGTCTCAGAGAGACTCAGAATTTCTGTTTTCTTGGGGAAGAGTCTTATGGTACACGCCAAGCACAAAGCTGTTTTGGGGAGATAAGGGAACTAATGTTGAACTCCCTCATTCTGTACTGTCTGTTAAGTTAGTCCTGGCTCTGCAGTACTCAGCATGGAGGAAGACCTCTGCTTTGGAGCTAACCAGGGCCATAAAGCCATGTGGTGTCTCTGCACAAAGGCCTGCAGTGGAGACCTGTCCTCCAGTTCTCTTTGTACTACTCATGGACCAAGAGCACCCAGCCTTTCTTCCTTCATTTCTTCCACTAGCAAGAGGTGGCAGCACTATTTTGTTTTCTTTTGGGGGGTTCTGTGTTGATTGATTTATAAACAAGGATGAAATTTGGAAGTCTTTACTTGGGGGTTTGCTATAATTCCAGTCCTTCGTCCCATGTCTCCCCATAGACAAATTAACGCATTTGGGGCCTCTGATGGGCACAGTGGTAGCTCAGCAACTACTGCCCAACTGTCTTTATGGCCCATGCAGTATTTACTGTGCTGCCAGGTTCAACAGTGCTGGAAAAAAATGAATTGTAGATGCAATTTCACTGTAGAAATTGTTTAGAGCCTGCTAAAGCTTTAGCCAGAAGTTTTCTTCTATAAAAAGCCCAAGGGTTAGTTTCTGTTTAATATTCAGGAGGCAAGAAATGCTTCTAGCACTCAGAAACAGTGAAGAGCATCCTTGTGGGATCCCTGAGATGAGATACTAAATCTTGTAATGAACTTGCACTCCTTGTTCTCCTATTACAGCAGACATGGAGGGGTAGCACTTGTGTCCCTGCACATCATCACCAGCAGCAACAAACACATTAACTCAATGCTGCTAATGAGCGCCGAGTGAGCACTGGAATAGGAAGCTGTGTTGACATTTAAAAGATCCCAGTTATCAGGCTCCATGTTGCCTAATTGCCAGGGCTGTGTGGGAAGCACTGCTTCAACGTCTCCATCCAGTATGGACATGACGGGCAGGAATACACTACTCCTATGGAATGTCAGTTACTTCAGGAAACAATTAGGCTTTCTGAATATTCAAAATATGTCAAAACATTCTTCCTTTTTCCCTTTTAGAACTCTTCAAAGCTGTGAGTGTGTCAACATCATTCCACCTACTCAGAGGCGGCTCTGGAATATTTGATTCACAGACGTTTCTCTTGATTGGTTTCAAACCTTGAGCTGCTGTAGCCAAATCAAATCTTTGCAAGTAATACCAGCAAAAATGGATTTTGCCAACTGAAGGGTGGTCTGGTCAGCATGTACCACTATTACATTCCTTTCCTGTCCAAAATACAGTGCCCATGTCCAAATTTCTTGTAACCTTGGACTATGCTTGTTCCCAAACTGTGCTAAATGTGTCTGGGAAAGGGCTAGTTGACCCTGGTCAACAACATGTGGAGGACTGTCCTAACATAGGTGATCATGTTCTGGAGTCTGGGCCTGGGTCCTGACACTTTAATTTACTAGTAGAGATAGAACCAGTGAGTAGTAAAAACAGGATCATCTACTCAACCAGTCTGATGGTGTATCACAAACTATTATGTCTCACCTTGCTTCCCTTTCATAAGGGTTTGCCTGGGGCATCTCTACTAGGAAGACATCCAATCTTGATCTGAAAACATCAAGAGACAGAGAATCCTGCCCCACTTTTGGTAAGTAGTTCCCAGGATTAATTGCTCTTACTATTAATAATGCATGCCTGGGTTTCTTTGTGTGAATTTGTTTGGCTTCAGCTTCCAGCCGTTGATTCCTGCTATGCTCTCTCCACTAGATGAAGAAGATCTTTTGCATATGGTATTATCTTGTTGTGGTGGTAACTGTATGCTTTAATCAAGTCATGTCTCCATCTTTTTGATAAGGTAAGCAGAGAGATCCCTTCCAGGCTTTCACCAGAGAGAGACATTTTTCTCTCATCCTCTCTCTGACCTGTCTCCAGCTTTTACAATTTAAAATAAAGGCACCAAAACTTTATGCACTTTGCCAATGTTAGTTTTACCAGAGCAGTGGGGAGAGATAAGATCAGCTCCCGCTCCTACTCACTACTTCCTTGTTCATACATCCGTGAATCCCATTATCCCCTCCTGCTTTACATCAGAACTCGCTTAAACTTGGTCTGCGGTCCTTGATTTCCATGGCTGCCTGCTGTCTACACAATAGGCTCATTCCTTGGTCCTACAGCAGTGTCTATAGTCAGACATATCTTTAAAATCAGGTTTTCTGCACTGTCTGTGTTATAATGTCCCAGGAGCGTGCTGTGAAGTTAAATCCCTGTGCTGTTCAGCTGGCATTCTTGTGCGTGGAATAAAGAGAATAGCCAAAAGTTGCTCCTTAGAAAATGGATGACAAAATTCCCCCTAATGTCGACTGGGGTGGGAAGAGCTCATGGCGTTTGTTCACCAGCATGAATCTGTACCTAAATTTTCCACCCCAGAAAAGGTAAAATCCATGCTGCTCTAATCCTTTTTCATGTACAAGAGATTATATCTGCTGTAACCAGTGAACACACATTGACTCCTTCCCACTGCTACTGACAATATTTTCTCTTCTTAAAAAAAAATAAATCAAGCCTAACTTGTCTTTCCAACAAAGACTTTCTGCTCATTAAAATCTGAGCACTGCTGCATGGATTTCGGCTCGATAGGCAGAATGTACCTCACACATCCCAAAGGCAAGTGTAGTCTGTGTGGCAAAGCCAACATTATGAAGCTTTTTTTAAGTCAAATCAGAGCCATTCTTTGAAGGATTGTGATTGTGCAATCATCAAGGCATTTTTCAAGTTGACAAGAAAAGACACAAAGCAAACTGATCTGACACATTTTAACCGGTATTTCTTAGATATGTAGATTGAAAGAACAGCCTTGAAACTTTTACATGAGCAGTTCTTACATCTTTGGCCCTACTTATTTTGATGAGGTTTCTGGTTGGGAAAGGATTTCAGGATTTGACTTGTGCCTGTACTTTCAGCCACTGATTTTTCCATGTAAATATGAGGTCACATTGATGTCATAACACCAAGAAATCAGTCTTGTGGGCTCATTAACAGGGGACAAGAATCTAGAAGTCTGTAGAGTTTTGTGGCTAGCTGAGGATTACAGTATAAAACCAATACATTAGTGCATGAAAGAAGAAAGTACATTTAAATTCATGCAAAGATCCAAGTCCTTGTGCATGATACACTTCATATTAAAGCTCAAGAACTCACAAATTCTGCCATTAAAACAGGAGTTGGTAATTCTGAGGAACGCCACAATTTGTGTCTGAGGGTACTTTTAGAGGCTACCTGTGATTAATGTTCACAGAACTGTCACTGTCAGATAGTCACATGAAATTAAATGGGAATTATTCCTGAAGAAATGGGATGCTCCCTGCAGCACTCGGCAGGAATGATGCTTCCTCACGCGGCCATGGCTCTTGTTGAGGGCTGAGCACGAGGTTGGGATGTTTGTGGAGACTTGTACCTCTGCAATCTGCATCTCACTGTGGTCTGTTTGTGCTCTCCCAGGACCCTGTAGCACACCCTGTCTTGTGAATGCCTCTCAGTGATGTATTAAACTAATCACCTACTCGTCACATGCATTTCAGATGCAAGTTTGCAGTCAGAGAGGGGAACTCACCCCTTTTCGGGCCAGTCCAGCACGTTCCCATGCAGTCACATTGTCTGGGCACTTCCTAAAAGTTTAAAACGAGCAAGTAAAGTCAATTGCGTTTTATATAAACACAGCAAGAACACGAGCACGAAAACCCATGTTAATAGCAGTCTGACCACAAAGCATTCTATAAGCATGGGGTGGGATTTTTGTGTCAGCGGAGCCGTGGCTGTCCCAGTGGCTGGGTGACAGTAAAGGTGTGTTGGCCCGTGGGAAACCTGACCCGGGGAGTTCCCAGGCAGGCGAGCGAAACGCGGCCACGCCGGGATCTGTCGGGAGAGCAGTCACACACCTCACCCTGCAGAATGCGATCTGCCAACGCGCTGCTGTCTGCCCAGGCTTCGAAAACAGTTACAAACACTGATCAGGTTCCCCAGCTGCTTAAAAACTCTGCTGAGAATCAACACAGCCATATGCAAAACATCACTTCCCAGCCTCCGCCATTCCTGGGAAGCCGACAGGTGGTGTTTTGCAAATGGATCATGGAGAAGCCAGGCCAGCAGAGGTCAGATATAGATTTGAACAGTTAGGGAGGAAAAAAAATTCTGAGATATTCATTTGGCTTGATATTGTCTCTTGATATTTGAGGATGGAGAAGTGTTGGTGCAAGTGTGCAGAGCTGGTCTGCCTTGAGCCGTTTTAGTTTACTGTTGGGATTATATTTCCATCATTATGGTATTTGCTGTGTTACACTCCTTAACTACATTTTTAATGGTAAATTTCATATATTGACTCAGTAATGAAAACTAGACTATGACAAAAGTTATAATTTTTTAACAAGATGTATGAATTTCCCTCCCTTCTTCTATTCTTTCTTTTTTTTTCCCTCTTTTCTGTTCTCTTTTTTCAGCCTTCCTTCCTTCCTTCCTTCCTTCCTTCCTTCCTTCCTTCCTTCCTTCCTTCCTTCCTTCCTTCCTTCCTTCCTTTTCTCGTTCCTTCTTCACTCTCTATCTTCTATTCCCTCTCTCTATATATATTTCTATGCCTCTTTTTCTCAGGCTCCCAGGCCTGTTCTGTGAACCTGGCTGCACTGGATGATGTAGTTACACCCACAGATTCATGTTCTCTAAAAACATTCACAGTCAGACTTGCCACTGCATGTTTCTCTCCTTTCTGAAGCTGAACAAATTGCACAGAAAGAATTGAAACTTACAATTCCTTTATAGCTTCTTTAGATTCCACGATAACTGAGACTGAGTTATTCTTAACTTACATACTTTGCAGATACAGACAACAGAACACATTGCACAGAGGGGGAAACTGGGGTGGGTTAGTCACAAGTGATAAACACCCTGTGGCTATTCCAGAGGGGCTGGACTCCAAACTGTGTGATGTTGGCATCCTGGCCAGGACTGGGGCAGGGCCTGGACACCCCCCAGCAGTGCTCAGCTGCTCAGCCTTTGGGTTCGTGGTGCTGACAGTGCTTCTCACAGGTTTGCTAGAAAGTAGCCTTGAAGAAAATTATGACAATGTGCTAGAATAAACATTCACTTTTATATATGTCATTGTCAGGTATTGGTTAACATTGTAGCTGGAAGACAAAGTTGTTTACTCTCTGTACCCTGATGGCAGGAGTGAAGTGCTTCTGGTTCACAGGTGGTTTCCTTTTACATTTAAATTTAATCTTATCTCCAGTTGTTTGTACAAATATCTACCAGCAATACATTTAAAAGTTACATTTTTACTGCAGCTATTTCCTTCTTTCTTCATAGTCAGGATCTATTGTAAGATGGCAGGTAAACTGTTTTTAGGGAAAAAATACTCAGGCCAGGAAAGAAAGCACAGCCCTGGCTGAAAGGCAGCCCTTGACAGACATTTGCAGTTTTCATCATGAGCATCCTAACAGGAAAGACATTTGTTCTATCTAAGTTTGCCCTTTCTCCTTTAAACCATGTTTTGTTTGTACTATATAATTTCCTGATATAATTTCCTGAGCTCAAGAATGAGAAGAATTAAGAGGAATTATTCTGGAAGAGTAGACCTCCTGTGAGGGTTTATTTCCCTGCTGTGAGTCACATTTTCAGAGGGAGAGAACCCAGATTTTTGTCTCTCAGGAAGTGAGGTTCAACAATAGTAAGAATATTGTATCTTGATATTTTAAAGCTGTATTAAGGTCAGGGTGAGAGGAGAAAAAAGAACAACACAAGCTGTTGGCTCCTGGTAGATTGGTAAACATCTCCCATTGCAGGGAGCTCAAAAAGGAAAAACAAGTAATTCCCACTTCCAAATGTCCTGTTATTCCTCTGAAATGTGTATGTTAGAGAAACGCTCACAGACCTCGGTCTGCACTGGGACTATTTGGTGTGAGCAAAGGAGAGTCCTCCTGGGGAAAGGTTGCAGTCCAGATAGACAGAGGGATGAAGGCTGAGGGAGGGAAAAAGTCCTCAGCAAAGCAATGTGCAGATAACCAGGGCAGCCCTGCTCCTCTGCACTTCCAGGCTGGATTTCTGTGGGCCATACCTGAAAATTATGTGAGGTGCAATGGACCTGGTTCATAATAAACAGCTCCTGTTTTCATGTAAAGCTCTGAAAACGGCATTTCTAATAAATACTGGAATTTATGGATTTACTAACCCAGCATTAAAAGTAGGTTGAATGTTTCAACAGGACTTAGGATGGCACCTTTTGCCTCTGCTAACAAAGGCTGTAAGCAAGTGTGAAGAACATGTAATACAATTTGCACCAAGAAATATCTCAGTAAATGCCTAATTACACCACTTAAACTATGCTTACTGAAGCCCTGGGCTATGCACTGCTGCTTGAATTTTTGTAAATCCTTGACATTACAGCTGCTTAAATCCATGCCAGGAGCAATATTGGATCTGTTAAGAAGAGAGGGAGGTTTTATTGTCCAAAATTAAAGATGCATGAAGCCTCAGATAGTTTTTCACTTTCAGCTGCTCTGCTTCAGTGTTGGACAACCTGTGTAAGAGATCCAAAGCCCATCTGAAGGATCAAAACCTTTATCTGTGCAACATGGATGATAGGTATCACTAGTACATGTCTGAGCTGTGCAGATATAGCAAAGAGCTACCCTATTCCTGATTTTCTTCATGCTTTGAGGGCTCTGGAGCCACTCCTGCACCCTGAACAAAACAGAGAAGTCCTGCCAGCCCAGTATCTGAGTTTCAACTAAATTAATTGCAATCCTTTCCAGTACAATGCTAGATGTGTTACCTGTGTGATCGTGTACATCTCCTTTGTAGTGTGCTTCTCAGCATAGTTCTTTAACACAGTTAGAAGGGCATGGTTAGATAAATATTCCTATGGTATCATCAAGTTGGGACTATTTTCCTGAAAGTAATCACATGGGAACACCTATTTCACCTCCTTTTGGGAGACAAATAATTGGTTGCAGAGAAGGGAATCAAGTAATGTGTCAACAGGAGAGTCAGAAATGGCCATAAGCAAAAGGAATTTTGCCCAGATTTCTACACAAACTCTTTTGCATTCTCTACATTTTTTGAGAGATTAGGAAAAAATAAAATTCAGAGTACTTGGATTTTGCTATTCCCATTATATGAGACTTTCTCAGTCACAACACTCACTTTTTCTGAATTTATCAAAACTGAGTTGAAAACTAAACATTGCTTCTTCCATGACACTTGCAGTGGTGAGGCCTTCCTTTGAAGGGCACAAAACAAAGAAATCAAATGTGCTTGGACACTAAAGATACCTTGGCATACCTTTGTCAGAAGAGACATGGTATACTTGGGGATGAAAAGTGATTTCCACCATCTTCCTAGAATTCCTTGGAGATGGAGAGTAATGATAAATCTTTCCACTTCCTTGCATGGTTTAGGGTTGCTGCATGGTGTTTGAACAGCTGCTCTTGTCCCATCCCTGAAGGTGGCTGCAAGTCAGTGGAAGAGGAAGAAATCTGAGTATATATCATTCTAAAGCAGCAGACAGGATGAATTATTGGGTTTTTTTCCCACTGATAAATCCTTTGTTTCTGTTAGTGATACTGAACATGCTATGCTCTCATGACTGGGGAGTTTCAGCAACTCACCAGTGCTCAGTGTGCCTGTTGTGTAACAGAGAGGTTCATCTCAGTGTCCTGGCTCAAATTTCCTAATACACAAATCTCTCTAAACTCCCTTTAAAGCCCCCAAAAGACACATCCCATGGAGCAAACTCCACTGTCCCATGGCTTGGGTAACTTACTAGTTACAGCTGTCCTGCAGTTTCCTCATGAGAGAATTCCTGTAAAATAATTCAGTAAATATGCAATGTGTAGCCTTTTCTTAGAGGGCTTGCATAGAGCAAAAACTATATATATGTAATTTCCCCCACATTTAGTAGCCTTAAAGGCATAATGTTCAAAGCCATTATTTATTGCCAAATTCCCCAATTGGTCGAAGAACTCATGATTTCTTACAAAAGAGGGAAATGTCTTCAGTCTGCCATTGTGTAGCTATGGGACTGAAGTCTGTATAATTCCCACAGAGTGAGCACACGTCCATGCTGGATACTCCAGCAGAGGAACCTCTAAAACACTGCTTCTTTACTCCAGGGGACATTAGTGAGTGACAGTGAACATCTCTGTGGAGCTGCATTTTGCTCAGTCTGTGACTGGCATCTGACAGTGTGTTTAAGCAGGTTTGGTTGGGTCTGTGGTAGTGCCACTGATCTGGTCAGCCTCTCCATGGACACTTCCAAGCCTGCTGTGCTCAGTCCCAGTTCACTGCTTGCCAGCTTTTAGCTTTGCTGTGTCTCTCTCAGGCTCCTTCTAGTACACATCAGGCATAGACTCTAGTAATCAACTTCACTTAAATTTCAACATGTAAAAGTTGGTTTTAGCTTCCCTCTGCCATCTGTGGCATCAAAGGAGAACGCTGAGGGGGTATTTTTCTCATTCAGAGGGAAATGTCAAAGTTAGATAAGAAGAAAATTTCCCTCCAACTTCCTATTTTACTTCTTAAGACTTTAAAGAATGCTCAAAAGAGCAGAGACCTAAGTGACAAAATTTACATGCCTGAATTGAAGTGGTATGAGACCCATCCTCTCTGTTTCTTAGTCCTTCATGGAAGCAGAGGCCCACAAGCCCATTGCTTCTGGCCATTAAGACAGCAACATTTCCTAGGCATGACATGCTGATCACTTCAATACTGAGAGGTGTCCAGGGAAGGGGTGAGGTTGAGGAGCCACAGTACAGGAACAGGTGGCAAGTTAGCACCTACACACAAAAACAAGCAGGTTTTGTGTGAGTTTTGTGGCTTTTCATCTCAAAGACTGAGAAAAAGAAGTCAGATGGTTTAGGAATCCATAAACAGTATGAATTCTGTGCCATTTCCAGCAGCTCATCTGTTGGAGGCCAGCAGACACGACAGTCCCTGGTGAAAGCAGATTCTGTCATTCCCTCTCTGCTTCTCCTTGATCAGCTCCAAGAAGCAAAATCAGCCTCTTCCCTCCCACTTCCCCCACAGAAGTTCACTGAAGAGCTATTTTGCACCAGGCAGTGAACACCTTTTCTCTTGTCCCTTTTACAACTGCAGAGGATCGGCAATTTCCTGTGGCTGGTCCCACGCCATCATATTATCCCCTCTTCCTGGAAATCTAGCTCAAAATTTAGGATAACATAGGGAAAAGCTCCTCCATCCCTTACATTTGTAAAGTAAAAACATTTATGAAGACATTGGTGATGCAGAGGGTTTGCAGACTCCAAGCTCATTTCCACCAGCTGAGGGAACAGAGTGAGCTGCACAGACTCCCAGGGGAAAGGGGAGGCGGAGGGATAGACATTGCATCACAGCATCTGCTGTCTTCTGAGGGCACTACAGACTGTTGAACCCTGGGTTTACTACAGTCATCTGAAAACCTGCAGAAGAGACATTTTTCTGTAAAACCCCTTTGGTCAGAAAGTATCTGAATTTTCTGCGTGCACAGTGAATATTTCTTCAGTTTTAGGGAAACAGTGAATGTATAGGCTGCACAGGAAGATATGCAGAGAGCTTGCCCTAAAAATTTTCTGAGAGTCACCAGAACAAATTAAAGAACTGTTATTGTTTTAAGAAAAGAGTTAAAATAACAACACAACTGTGCAGTCTGTTTTACAGCATTTTCCCCATATTTCCAAAGTCCATATCAACCTAAGAAGTTGCCAAAGACTTCAATGCCATCTATGGTTCACCCTGTTAAGAACTGGCAGTAAAATATTACATATATTCAGTTCCTGGCCCACTAATTTGAGTATTGGATCTTAAATGAATGAAAATTCTAAATCCAAACCCCTAATTCAATAGTATTTACATTTTAAAAAAGTTTAAATCTGGATTTGCATCTGAAGCCCACCACCATACCACCAGAGTGGATTTGCCTCAACTTTCAGCATAGATGTCCCATACACATTGGAATGTATTGTGATTTAAGTCAGCAACTAGAAAGCAAAGAAATGAGTATTTCTCAAATGACTAATGTAAACAAAATTGATGCATTTAATATGTAAAGTTAAATAATTTAAGTCTATTTTGCAGTACTTTATTTATTTAACAAGCAAAAGACTACTTTGCATCATAAAAGCAAGCCAAAAAGACAAAACTGACCAGAAAAACAGGAAAGCCACTAGGAAGGAGAAAAAAGGAATTGTAGTTGTTTTACATAACAGATGGCAGCATAACAGAGAACAGCTGATGCTGGAAGCCTAAGGGAATTTTCCCTTGTCGGAAGAAAAATAAAATTTAGAATATACAGAACCCCCCATTAAATTAGTTTCATAAAAATTGTCATACTTAATGTACGACCTCTGGTGTCTGTATATCTTGCCTGGGCAGCTCATTCACTTTATGGCTTACTCTCAGTGACCTTTTTTCCCCATGAATGGTGAATGAAATATTCTCAGCAGTGACATGCCTCTCCCACTCTGCATCTTCCCAGCTGGCTTGTCCAATTATACCCCCACCCTCCCTCACACCAGGCTTAAGTTTTATGCCAGGGATAAACAAAACCACTAAGGCAAGCAGCTTGGTTTGCCTCACCAGAGGGTCTTGTGGAGCTAAATACCATGGAAGTTGACTAAGACATCCAAATGTGAATATCTTCTCCAAACAAGGTATGCAATGTGCAAAGGAAAAGAAACTGCAGTGAGGAAGCCCTGAAAAAGGACAACACAAGAGACCAAAAGGAGAACATAAATAACCTCATGCAACAGCATGGACCAGTGCTGCTTGGAGGGTGATAAGCTCAAGTCATTTTGGGCTACATGCACATGAGTGTCTGTCTGTCCCTGTGTGCAAGGGATTTGTGCACTGCCATTCGGAGAACAGAGGAAAAACAGACACAGTGCCACTTGACCTAGCACTGAACATCCCTCTGTTATAACTGTTACTATATCCAGTAGCAATCATTTAACCCAAGTACACCATAACACCAAGAGAAAATTTATTATTAACTAAAGTCCTTATTCACTAAAAGCTACATGGTGGAATTTTCCATGTGCCAACCTAACTCAAGTCCTATTGAATTAATGCGTTAGTTTTTTCCCATGGATTCAACTAGAATTAAGTCAAGGCCTGGGATCTTGGAAATGCCCATCCAAAGAAGGAATGTTGCCTTCTTAAGACTAATTTTTCTAAGACTTTGAAAAAAGATGAAGTTTTATTAGCCTTAGAATCATACAATATCGTGAATTAAAAGGAACCCTCAAGGATCATCCAAGTCCAAATTCCTTAGAAGGTAGTAGATGGGATCAGCATAAAATTGCTGATGTTAGCACTCTTAAAGGGGAAGCATTTCTTCCATCCATCAAGGTCCTAAGCAGTGGTCTGATGTGCAGTGTGCTCAGCACCATTTATTCCCAAGACAGGTTCAGCCATGTAACTCTCATCCCAGATCTTACCCAGCATTGAGCTAAGGAAGGCCACAGGTTGCTGTTGCAGCTGGCCATTTCCAGGTGGAAATGCTGTGTTGTGAGCAGAAATGCTCTGTTGTGGAGAAGTCTGGCTGCAATTCTTTCCCTTTGCAATTACAAGGCAACACTGGCTCAAAGCTGACTCGAGGGATCTGATTATAACCCAGATTTCCCGTGTTGTTTTGGGCTGTTCCGCAGAACCACTGAAGATGGAAGTGATGTCTGGAGACCATCTGGTTCAACATCCTCACTCAGAGCAGAGTCAGGATTTCCTCACTGGAGCTGCATGTTCAATATTTATTTGTTTCAGCTGTTCATGGATGTCTACAAAGGTCCCTGAGATCCCCGAGAGGGAAGTACTACAGAAGTAAAATGCATGTGACAACTATCTGGATATTTATCTATGCAACTTTGGTACCTGCAGGCTCAAAAGTATGCTTATGTGTGTGTATATATATATTTACATGTCCTGAGGATGTTGGCATGAATCAACAGTTTTGTCCTAGTCGCAGCTTTTATTTTGGTTGCTGTTAGTGTTTATTTTTGCTATAACAGTAGAGCTCTATGTTATGGAGGTAAGCTCTTTTCAACTCCTGTCTGGATCCTCAGCACTCTCACTCTATATTACCTTTGGGTTTCTCAAGGTCTCTAAGCAAAAGGAGCTCCCACTCCACCAACATCCCCTCACATTTACTGGAGAAGGATGCCATGAAAACTTGGTGCAGCCTGAGTGAATTAGGTTGAGAACTCTGCTGGTTTGGGCAAACAAATACACACCGATGACATGAAACGATGTAATGAAATTGAGCTTAGGCAATAGCGCAGTGCCTGTCACCTCAGAGCAGGGAGTGGCCAGCAGATGGAGGACCCTCTGCTCAGGTACCTCGGGGCTATGGGGCTCTAGCCCTTTGTTAGGCTTCCTGAGCAACTGGATTCCTCAATAGTCCACAGGAACCATCCTGTAGAACAGAGATAACAAAAGACTTTCTAAGCTTGGACACAGGTTTTGTGGTTTTAGTACCCAGAGAGAATGAGGTCCAGATTTCTTTATGCATGTCATTTGGTTTGAACGAATGCAGGCAGAGAGGGGTCCTGAAGCTTGGCCATAGGTGCCTTTATACAATGCACTGTGGTGTTTGGGTCACATTTTTATTTCTCTCCCACTTCTAAAAAGATCATGGCAGCCAGACTTCTGTGCCTGTATAGAAAGGGATCAGATGCTGATCATTTCAACAGCAAACATGCTTGGAAATGACACCCACAGGCAGAGCCACAGATCTGCACACTCTGGTCTGCCAAAATAAACCCTGGTGAAGAGCACAGACATTTCAGGATGCAGCAATAAGATAGGATGTGCTTTTATTTTTTATTTTTTACTTTTTTTTTCCATGAAAAAAGTTTCAAATGTACCCTTACACATCTGACCAGAGTGAATCAGGCCAGCTGAGCAAGTTTAATATGGCAAACACCATTCGATGTGGATCCTAAAGAAAATCTCTGTAAAGTATCTCAGAGAGCTGCAGAAATAAATGTTGTACAGGCTGCCATCTGGCCTTTATGTCCACACATGTGTATTTGAATGGAATGGGAGGCAAATTAATATTATTTTCCTAGGTTACTGCAGAAGCTTTAAACGGAATTTCAGTTCTCACATTGTGCACTCCAGCTGCCATCACAGCTCCAGTGCAACATCTGTACCACTATCAGTCACAAGAAATCACAAGCAATCCTGTGAATAAAACCAGCACTAGAAAGCATTCAAAACATCATAATCCTGCCTATTCTACACAGATATTAGTGAGCCCCTTTGGGACAGCAGTCTGTACCAATATGGAGGAGCTGTTGTCTGTGATATTTTTGGATATAAAGGCAAAACCAAAGCAAGAATCCAAGAAAAAGGGCAAACGAGTGAGGAAAACCTTACAACTGGGAAGGTGTTTGAGGGTAATGGTTTCCAAATCAAGCCAACAGATTGCTGGCAGTTAAGACAGTTGTCACAAGTGGTTTTGATTTTGTTTCTAGCGAGATTTGATGAGAAGGTAGTTGTGAAATAGGATGGCTGACTCTGCTAAGTCAATGCACTACAGCTGGAGCCTGTTTGGGGTAATGAGCTAAGAAATGGCAAAGACAGAAACCATGTCTGATTCTGAAGGACCAACAGCTCATTCTCTTCTTCTGTGGTATCATCTTCCTGACTTCTCAGTTTCCTTTCCCTTTGCTCAGCTTTAATGGTTGGTGTTGAATTATTTCCACTATGTCACAACTGTCACAGGTACTGTCTTCCAGTTTGCTTTGAATTTCTGTTATTACACCCAAAATTAATGCGCATTGGAATGTCTGATCCAATAAATCTCTTCCAATCTTCTGTATCAATTGGATATGAAAATCCTTGCTTTATTATACATGTTTAGACATATCATAATATAACATGGTTCCTTAAATATATTTTATCTACTTCCTGATGAATCATGCTACAACACTTTAATTTCCTAATAAAAGAGCTGTTCCATCAGATTAAGCAAATAACATTGAAAGCATTGAAAATTTGAGGGAATGAATTTCTCCTGCATAGAAAGTGGAGAGGGTGAGCTAACTGTCCCTTCTAATTTCTGATTCTAATGTGAAATCTGAATTCTCATTTTACATCTCGTTTCCAGTGCTCTCCATCTGGGGACTGTTCTCAGAAACAGAAGCTACACTGGCAGAAAAATGGAGAAGACAGAAACTTCTTGATTTCAAAATTTTATAAACAGCTAAAAAAACCATCCAGCACAGATGAGCAAAAAATAGGCATTGTTCCCCCTGTGACCACAATTTTTCTGCTCTGATATTGCCATAACAGAGCCTGGGCATCGGCTGCCACTAGTGATGCCAAAATCCCTTGGGAACAGACAACTCCATCTGGCAGCTTTTTCTGCTGTCATTTGGGGTTATCTGCTTGGTCATCTCACATTGGCCCTCCCTGCAGACACTGACTTATTGCCAAAATCCACACAATGATAGTTTAAGACTATTTCAGCCTACACTTCAGTCACTTGAGACATCCTGTGGGGTTTAAGCCAGGATGAGTAACTTGTATGTCTCTGCATCCTGCCTCTGCTTTGGCAGAGTGTCTATGAAAACATCCCTCCTTTCAGAAGATGTGGCCCTGGGGCACGCACAGCCTGAGGACAGCAGAGCTGGCACGATGGCAGGATGACTGGAGCTCCTCCATGCTGAGTCATGTTGCCCCTTCTCCAAACAGCAGGGCATTTGGGTTATTCCCAGCCAGGAGCACAGGGCAGGCAGAGTTACATCTCTGAACACATAACTTCCACTCTGTATTTGGATACAAACACATCCAGCTATGCTGCTACCAGACAGGTAAACAGTACTGCATTTTAGCTTTCCCCAGAGATCCTGGATTACCAGAGCTCCTCTGGTCAAGCATCTCCCTTCCTCTCCCTCCTGCTCCTCCTTGTTTCTCACTCACTGCTCCACTATTCCAAGGCCTCCTGTGTAGGTTTGCTTTTGAGCAGCTGTAGTTTGTAATCGGTTTTGTTGAGATAGCACCCAAAGCCCTGGCCGCAGGCAAGGTCTCTGTGGTCACAAACTGCTTCACTGGGCTTTCATTTCCAGAACTCATCTGGATACTGGGGGGCTGAGTGATCTGCAGGGTTTTGGAAAGAAACAGTCATAAACCCCAGGACAACTCCAGCCTTTTCTGCATTTTACACAAGTTTCACAAAAGCTGTGTCAGATGAAATTATTTATAGTCCTGGGCACTGCTCACTTCTGGTTTGGACCTAGTCCTTCCCATTTTCCTCTGCCCTGACGTTTGGTGGTTTGAGCACAGTTTAAGAGCCAGAGATTTCTGATCTAACTGTGCCACTCACCCCTTGTGTGGCCCTGTGCGAAGCCACGGACCTCTCCTGTGTCAGCCCCCTCATCTCCAAAAGGAGTGTAGCCCTGCTCACCTCCATCCTCTGAGAGTGAAAAAATAAATTAATTTACATTTGGGAGACACTTTTGATGCTTCACAGAGCACAGTGTGCTTCATAAGTGCTAAATGTGGCTGGGATGCTTGGGAGCATCTACGGAGCTTGTGCACAGGGTTGTTACCTGAAAGTCTTTGGGAAAGAAAAAGAGGTGATAAACATGCAGCAAAAAGCCACCTTTTCTTGGAAAGAAAATAACAGACTGAGAGAAGGACAACTTCCCCAGGGCAGCAACTAAACTGAAAGTGCTATTTTGGGGCCTTTTAGCCAAAAACCTGCCTTACCCCCAGACTGCGGGCATAAACAGGGAGCTTGCATAGGTACACATTAGTCCTGTGTTTGGAGGCCTGAGGAAGAACTGAAGAGGCTGTTGGGCTGGCCCAGGAGATTCTGAGTGTACCTGGAATGGGGACAGGGTGCACCCCTCGTCCATGGCAGAGCAGTAGACTCAGATTTCATGCAGGCTATAGTTCTGCCTGCTGCTGCCGCTAGATCCTAATAACCAAACCAAGAAGGGAATTTTTACACCATCCGAGGCATTCCTGATCCCCCTCCACATCTAGTGAAAACTTAATAGCGTGAGAAAATGCCTTCCTGTAGCTTATTGCAAACCACATGCAGAACAGGAGCAGATGGAGGGGCCTATCCTCGCCCAGTGGAGGGGCTCCATCAAGAAGTTCGCTGCCAAGGGATGGGAGCAGCAAGGAATGGCACCTTTGCAGGGTGCAGTATTCAATCAATGAGGGTGAAGCCAGCAGAAATTGCAGAGGCTGTGGGATAATAACTCTTGCTGCTCAGAGGAATGTAAGTAAAAGGAGAGGGAGAGCTGCTTTTCCGAAGCCTTTCCCCCATACAGATGGAAGCAGTTAAGATTCCTGCAGGAGCCAGGAGCGGCAAAGTTAACACATCTGGAAGTTTCCTGATGCCTGAAGTCAGGCCATGGTGAACAATGCTCACTGGGCTGAGCAGGCTCTGCTTGGCTGCTTTTATTGCACTTGGACTCATTTCAAGCTCTGCTCCGTGATTAATGGCACTTTTAAAAATAAAGTTCAAAACACTTCCCAGGAAGTTTGGGGAAGGCAGAGCGCTTCAGCGGCACCAGGAGCTCAGCGCTCAGTGCAGTTTCATTACAGCAGCCCCAGATACAGCTTGCATTAGCCACAGCTTCATTTGGCATGGGATCTTGTAACCTCATTCCATCATGAAGAGGGTGTCTGGCCTTCCAATTCTCTCCAGCACCTGCCTGACATGGTAGGGTTGCAGCAGGTTGCAGCACGCTCTCCACCCATCTTGTTTGTGTAGTTAAGTCTAGGGCCAGGCTAGGACTGCAGATGTCCTCTGCCCCATGAAAATTAAAGAAAGGAAGAGCCTTGCCCCATCCCAGTGTGCTTCTGCCCATCTGTCCTAGGGCCTCACTCTAACAACTGAAAAAAAAAAGATAATCTTTTGAGGATGAGAGGGAAGGGCATAATTAGAAATGCATATCTTTGGGATGCAAAAGACATTTCAGAGGACCAAAGCTAGGTCCTTGTTGCCATATAATGATGGTGGCCAGAGGCAAGACTGAGAAAAGGAGAACAGTGGGTACTTTTCATTTAATACTAGGATAGAAGTAGGCTCAATCTCTTTGCTATAAAAACAATTGTATGTTGTGATAGAGAAGTCGACAGCTGCTCTAACAGTGGTGGAGGTGCACAAATTACACTGCCTGAGAGGAACTGGTGTGAATTGAATGGAGACCTGGAAGCCGAGGTCATGGTAACTCATTAATACCTAATGAAAGAGTCTGTGAAAGGCTGTTGCACATGTCCTATAGCCCCTCCGGGGCATCTCTCACACAAGATAGTGTGAACTAAAACTCACACATCCACAAAAAGATTACTTGGAGCCAACCACTCACAGGCACAAGGGATGCCCAAGGCTGTTTAGCACTCTGTTAGCACCCAAAGCTGCTCCTGAACCAGTGAGTACCTGTCAGCTCATTGTAAGTGTCCACTGCAAAAGACAGAGGTTGCTTTTTGTACAAAGGTCAGCAGGATAAACAACAAAAGATATGCTGAACTGCTGGAAAATTTTGCAGGCAGGCAGCAAGAAGGGGAGCAGGGAGCTGCAGGCCTTGGTAGTCTCTGCCATCAACACAGCTGTCTTAGGGTGACTTGATGTTGTATTCCCTATCACGGCTCTATGCCCAGAAATTAGTTTTATGCCTTTCTATGCTTTTAACCTGAGCCTGAGAGAGGAAAAAAACCAAACTGAAACTGAGCAAGACTTTTCAAAGTAGTTTTGTGTTTTCAAGGACAGACAGAGATAACACAGACTCTCTCGCCCTCTCAGCACTGCTTTTCTGCGGCGGTGGCGAGAGGAGTGTGGAAGCACCCTGCTTGCTTGTTCAGCCAGTTTTTTCCCCATTTTTTCCCTCTAGAGAGAGAGACAGAGAGTTGAATTTTTTTTCCTTGAGACTTTGGATTTTTCTTTTCCCTCTGCTGGGTTGTCTTCAGCATCAGAACACATCAGGGCTGCTCTCCACCGAGGCCTGGCTGCTGAAGAAGGGGGGCCCTCCCGTTCCAGCTCCAAGGAGGAGGGAGACAAAGGGAGGACTATGACATTTTCCCAGGTTTTCCTCTCTACAGGGAGAAGTTTCATTATTTAACATTATTATCTGTTGCGGTGAACCCCCCTGGACCTCCCTTGGCCCCCCCCGGCCGGGTCCCTGCCACATGACTCTGAGACAGTCTTTTGTCTAATGTTCGAGCAGCCCAGGTTCTGATCTGGTTGGTTGTTTATTCCAGCTCCACCCTGGTGTCCCCTTATCCCTCTCTGTGACAAAACCAATGGGACACAAAGCCTTGGGCTCTTACCCCCCCTGCCAATTGTCCAGGTCGGTGCTCTGTCTCTTGGAACAGAGGGAATAAATGACTGTAAGATCTCAGACGGGGGTCTGAACAATATTTCTCTCTCTGCTTCTGCTTCTGGTGAGTAGCAAACAGCTGGCACTGGCTTAAGTGGAGTTGCACAGCCAAGGAATATTTAGGCTGTTTGTAAATGGTTTAAGATATTCCAAGGCATAAAGAGGCAAACTTACCACAGAAATTAAGCAGTGTACAAAGCTATTCAATTACCAGAATTATCCTGTTCCTGTTTGTTAAATAAAAGTTTTATCTCCTTCACTTTCCTTTGAGGAGTATCACTTTTTTCACAAATCTGGTGGGAGGAGGAGTGGCTTGTAATCACAGAATATATTTCTAAATTTGGCCAAACTAGTACAATAGCCCTGCACACTTGGGCTTTCAGGTTGGGTCATGCCCACATGATACAAAACCCATGGAGCCCTGCAACCACGAGGCAGCTGCACACCATGCGCTGAGGGGAACAGACGCTGCAGATGCGTGTGAAGCACACAGGAGATGGGTCATCCTGTGGGCTTGTGGAGGGCTCTCGCTATCCCTGGGCTTCAGGTATCACCTCCCCTTATCAGGTATGTCTGAAAAAACACCCAGATCGGTAGCCATCAAAATGGGTGCACTGTTGGTTTATTTTACAGCACGTCTGGAGTGCTCCTCCTTTTCTCCTCCGCCCCCTTTGCTTCCTCTATTAAACTGTCTTTGCATCTTGTCTCATGTTAGGACCTGATCTGGAAAATGATTTAACTGCTTGTTTAATTTAATACGCTGCAAGTCATTGTGTTGCAATCGCAGCTGGCTGTATGGAGAGCTCACCCCGTGTGCTGGCATTGGCAGCAGGGCCTGCTCTGGAATGCTGAGACAGGGCCTGAGCCTCCCCTGCAGGAGCTGGGCTGGGATGCTCTTCTAGGCTGCTGCCTCCAGTGCTTTTGGCTACATCAACACCTAGTGAGTGATTTGGCTGGGGAGCTCTGGGCCACTATTTGCCATGCTGCTGTAGTATTTCGGGGTTTCTTTGCACCTCAGGTCTCTTTTGTAATCTCAGTTTGGCTCGTCCTCAAGTTCCACTCTGCTGTTATGGGGCATGGAGCACCCCGGGGCTGGATGTGGGGTCGGTGTCCTGGCAGGTTCCTGCATGTCACTGCAGCTGACTGGAATACCACGGGGAGCACATGGCAAGCTGTGAGGTCACTGCTTGAAACAATAGTTTCCTCATTACAGAGTAGGATTTTTTTCACCAATTTACCCATCATGCATGGATGCCTTCTGAGGTGAGGTCTGGAGTGCATGAGCCCTTAGACAGGCAGCACTCCTTCAGAAATGCTCTTCTGCTGCAAAGGGTTCAGATGCAGGCACTCATAGGAGGACTTCTAGAATCACAGAATCACAGAACTGTTTGGGTTGGCAGGAACCTTAAAGATCATTCAATTCCAGGTCTCTTCCCATGGACAGGGACACCCTCCACTCCAGCAGCTTGCTGAAAGCCCAATTCAACCTGATCTTGAACATTTCCAGTTGAAAAACTTACCCAGTTCAACACTGAAGGGTCTGGCTCCCATTACCCTGAAAATCCTTAAAATGGATTTTTTTGTGTTTGTCCAACATCAGGGTTGCACTGCTGAGGGATGTCCACTGGCAGGTACCTGCTGTGTGTAATTACAGCACCATGCACTGCTGTGGGTGCTACCACAGTCCTGGCAAGCATGACAAAAATAACACCAGGGGCTGCTCTGAACCCAGAGTGCTCAGCTGTTAGCTTAGTTTGCTCTCTGGTTTATCTCTTGTGTACTCTTTCCTTTACCGGCACCCCTGAAGGCATGAGTCTCTCTGGATTGAGGCTATATTGTATGCTGTTTTACATATATATCAAATAATAAATTAACAAGAAAGGGATTTTCCTGAGACAAATCAAGCTTCTTACCAGAGGCATGTATCAGAAATCACTGTACACATGTAAAATTGCAGGTGGAGCAAGCCCGCACATGGAAATACCACTCTTCACAAGCAAGAAATTACCATGCTGTTTTGTTTTTCTGTTTCACTTTCCTCCTAGGAATTTCTTTCTGCTTCCATGCTTTATCTTCTGACTGAATTTCATAGTGCATGGAGTAGAGGAATGTGCGTGGGAAACACTTGGCTGGCTGGGCTGTGTCTCCACTGCTCACCCTCCGCTCCCACCGCCCAGGCGCGAAGCCCTTCCCACTGCTCACCAAAGTCGCTGTCACACATTTCACCCGTGAGTCACTAATGTGCCTGATGTTCATGCTGTAGCTTGTAAGCGATTAGTGCTTGTTCACACAGCTTTTTTTTTCCTTTCCCTTGGTCCTTCTGATTCAGCTGATTTAGATGGCCGATGGCCTCCTTGCTTGCTCATGCTGCCCTTAGTCACAGCTCTGGGTTCACCAGCCGCCCAGGGGTGGCTTGGGAAAGGACAAGCGGATGGAGGCCAGTGTTTGGTAATCAGGGATGGGCAGGTGATTTCATGGCACCTCAAAAGAAAGCTTAAGCCTTGCTGGTACCATCTGACTAACATTTCACACAGGAGGTGCTAAAAAGGGATCCTGGAGCTTTAGGGATAAGTATGAGCTGGAAGTGAGCACCAACAAACCAGGGAAACAGGCTCTGCTGCCTCCGTTGGCAGGTGAGCAGCTACTGAGAAATGTTCATGCAACTCTTTGAGAAAGAAAGTTCTGCTGCTTAGGCTGACTGGAAAAAGCTGCTGCCTCTCCAGTCATGTTGTGGCCTTCAGATGTATGGGGCTGGCATGACTGTGGCTGTCCATGGCATGGAATACACCATCCCAGGTCTGTGCTTTGTGGGCTGGCTGCTGCAGTGGAGAGAAGACAGGCATCAGAGCTTCTTTGGTCTCTCACTGGGGCTCATATGGGCAGAAATGGCTATTGAGTGGCTGCATAGGGCAAGGTGGTATCCCCTTCTCCAGCAGGGATGCAATGGCCCAGAGGAGAGTCCTGGAATGGATGGAACAAACTGGCAGCATTGCCCTTTGCAATGGTTTGTACCTCTGTGACTCACTGTGCCACAGGGGAGTTTCTCTGTATTTTACCTATTTCAGGGCACCTGGGAGCCCTGAATCAGCAGCTGGGTCTGCCTACATGCACACAAGGCTGTACAGGGAGGGTTCCATGTTGGCCACTGATGACCCTAAAAATTCCCCCCTGGCATCTGTTAAAGTTTTCCTTGTTTTCAGGAAGGTCTACTGCCTTCTTACCGACAGCAGTGAGAGGCTCTCCACCGCAGCACACAGAAATGAGATACCCTGACCTCATGCTTGCTTTTTTCCTTTGTTCATGTTTGCCTGGGATTGCAGCCAGATGGGCACTGGAAACTGGTTTCTGGGAGCAGAATTTTGGACAGTGATAAACTAATCTGACCTCCTGTGTAACCCAGGTCAGGGAGTTTAACATGCTAATTCCTGCATGGGAAAGAATTAGTCTTCCTGGCTGCCCAGTAATTTGTGGTTGAATTAGGTATATCCACTCTTGGGTCTGAGGAAACAATGAATTTTGGAGTTTTTGTCTCCCTTGGTGGATAAAGATCTGGTTTATTCCATTAGATTTTCTTCCCAGACACATTCAATAGAAGTTCTACAGCTGAATGAGATTAGAGGAATGAGACACCCCCCCCACCATAATAGAAGTATAATTTGGATGTGTACAAATATATTATGCCAGTAATACTTTAACCTTGAAAATTCTGGAGTAAAAAGGGTGATGATTACAATTGTGGTGATCTCCTGCAGATGACTGTGAGTTATTTGTTCACATAGTTGTGATTCAGAGGCTGTAGGAGCTGGGTGCAAATAATACAGAAGGAAGTTTATGACTTCCTCCTCCACTTCACCCCTCTGACCCTGTTTCTCTCCTGCCTCCACTTCTGATATTATTTTGGTTATATGAAGACTTGCGAGAGGATGATGGCTATGTTTCATGGGGTATCCACTTGTGAAAACTGAGTCATGTTCTCCCACAAGAAGAGATTTTATCAGAGCATCTCATCTCTTGCATAATACGAGAAAGAAAGACAAATAAATTGGAGAAAGAAGGCTAAGTGTTGAAAGCCTCAGAGATCTCAATCTGACCCCACCACTCATTAAATGACCAAAGGGAGATCACTCTTAGTCTTTCCAGCAGAAAGCCGATCCAGAAACTGCTCCTTGCCTGCCTCTCAAGATAAATGAGTTTGTATGGAAATACATCACTTGGAGTATGAAGCCATTTGTGCATTTTTTTGTATTTATCTACACACGTACTTACTTGAATAATATACACAAAGAGATCCCTGCATGTACTTGAGCTACTTCAGTTTGAACTAGGAGCTGTCAGTGCTCATAGCTTCCAGAAGAGGTGATATATATGCATATATATATATATGTTTACACACACATGGATCAGCTTTCCCTGTTTTCTCTGCCAAAGACAGGAATCCCTGTGCCTTTGAGCAGCATGGAATAGGCATTTCCATCATGTTAGGACTGGCTAAACCAGAGAGTGCAGACATAAAACAAAGCTATCCTACTTGGGAAGGAGGAAAAATACCTTATTAACCAAATATACACCCAGGGCCCAATGCTTCCCTTAGTACAGCTGTGCTCCCTTTCTGTGCCACTGGCAGAATTTAATCCATAGAGTTGATTTATATTCTTCTGGTCTTTTCTAGCTCCAGGTTCTGTCACTTACCTGCAAAAAACTTCTTCTTACCTGTAAAACTTTGTCTTCATTTTACCTAGTGGATTAGCACTTCTCAGTCTGTGGCCTTTTGCATCTGTGCAGCCATCTGAGAAAATAAGACTTTTGCCATATAGCTTAAATTAATAAAGCTGAAGTTTTCCCTCCACCAAGGCCAGCAGACTGAAAAAGGCAGAAGCCCTCCAGAGTGGTTTTAAACATACAGGTCAAAGGGAGAGAAAGACAGAGGAGAAAGAGCCTGTACAAAAGTCAGATGAGGAATGAATGGCAAATGTGTTTGTGTTCATTGTCTTGTTTCTTCTTCTAATTCTTCATCCCATTTCCTTTTCCATGGGTGAATGGGGTAAGTGGGTCTCAGGTTGTCTGTGTTCAGTGGAGTACAAGGAAATCCTGTTGCAAAGCACATCACTTATGGCACAGTTTGGTGGTGTAGGTTTTACAACATTCAGGGAAGGAAGATCTTTTCATTGGCAGCTGAAACATCCTGCATAAAACTAGGCTGTGCATTCTCCCTGCAGTCACTGCTTGTGGCTCACTGAATAAGAAGCTCTCTATAAAAAGATAAGCTCAGCCTGGAGACTAGTGATCAACTGGAACGGATGGAAATCAAAACAAGGCTCTGGGTTGTTTTTTTTTCTCTTGGCACCTGATGAATTTTCCCCATGTAGAATAATTTGGAGCCAGGATTTTTTTTCCAGAGCTCCGAGATCGTTACTTTGCCTGTTCACACACTTTCTTTTTCTAACACAGTTTTATATTTCAAACCAATTTTTCATCAGACCAATAAGTGAGAAGCTTGTGGAGACCTGCTCACATGTGAACCTGGAGAGTGGAGGGGAAAACCCAAACCAGTATTGCTGCATCGTTAATGGTGCAGAGGCTCAGATAACAATTATGGCTGCTGGATATTTAGGCTCTGCATTTAACCCACCTTTCTGGGCTACCTTTACAGCTCACGCTTAAATAACAAGCACTTTCTCTCTCCCAAGGCTTTTCCTTAATTGGATTTTTGTTGTGCTTTTTTCCTTTCTCATCTGTGGCTTAAGAACCTGTAAGAAAATAGCTTGGAGGAACCAAAAAGAATCAGCACTTTAATTTCAGGCAGGAATTATACAGCTTTCCTCAAAAGTCATTTTGCTTCTTGCTTACAGGATGGGAAGGGAAGGCATTTTATTCTGCACAAGTTGGTGATGATCTTGAAATGCAAGTTTAAATCAGCAATTGCATTTAAATCAGCATTTATGTTAAAGGGAAGGGCTTTGAGAAGGTGATGACTTTTATACTCTTTGCCCTGTACCTTTTCCTGTGGTCTTGCTGGTCCCACAGGGTAGCAGAGCTGGGACTAGCACAGAGGCTGCTTGACTCCTGTTCCTATTCCCAGTGGCTGAACCATCCCTGTCCACAGTAACTCCACTGCTGTGGGTTAAACTGAGGACTACACACCAGGTTGTGTCGTCCTTTGTCTCATGAGCAGCCATGTCACCTGGAGCAGAGGGCATAGCCCTGCCCAGGAGGGGGAGAGTGAGTACATCACTGACTAAAACCCCTTTATCCACAGCATCCCCACTGGAAATAAAAACATCCTCTTCTGCCCCAACACAGCTGAAGAAGGGATGCAGCAGAAGGTGAGAGCAAACTGGGTAGGATGCCCACCAAGAGCCCTTCAGAAGCCAAACAAGCAGTGCACAGGTGCTCACTACTTTCCCAACAGATCGCTGCAATAACCTTTCAATCAAGAAATATACTTCAAATAATATGGTGGGCAATTTGATATTGGCAATAGAAGAACAGAAATATATTTTGCACCTCATTGCATAGCAAGATTTCTCAGTACAGAGCTATAAACTGCTCACACTGTGCTCTGGAGTTATCAGTCTCCATGGCAGTATATCCTACAGAGGTTCTTCAATAAAACTAAGGATTTAACCTTCAAGAGAACTACTGACAAGTGCTGTGCATATTCCTGCCTCTCTAAGATTTTCATGCTCCTGTGTCCCATAGACTCACAAATGTAAACAAACATTCATCTTCATAGCACAAATGCTGCTGAAAATTCAAGAGCAATGCTTGTTTTGCCATCATATAGTTTTGCCAGTTTTCAAAATGCACTGGACACCAATTGCCAGATTTTTGAAGAAGCATCCACTCACAGGCCTTTAGTCAGAAATGCTGAAGGTTTGGTGATAAAGGGATGGTGAGATTTTTCTAAAGCCACACCAGTCACTGTGATGGCAGCTGAGTTCAGACCTGAACTCCCAATTTGAGGGATGCAGCAGAATAAACAACAACACTCAATGGACATCCTGAAGTCACTGAGTGCTAGAGAGCTTTCTTCTTCCCTCCAGAAGATTGCAGCATCAGGTTGTGTCAGAGCTGCAGCTGCTGCCAGGGATAGGACTGCTGCCAGAGATCTGGAGGCATGCTGATTTCCACTCACTTTTCTGGACTTTGTTGCCTTATAAAAGAAGCAATCAACTGTCTTTCATAAGAACATGGCTTTGCATTGTTGCAGTGTTTTTCACTTCCAAATCACTTTACAAACATTCAGTGGTGCATCTCACAACACACCTCCAGTGGGCTGTGGATATGTTTTATCTTAATGTTATAGTTGTATTAAATCAAGCAAACAGGAAACCAGTTTCTTGTCAATCTTCATTTTGTCGCCCTCAGGCTAGACCCACAGGCACAGTCCTGTCCTCTGTCTGGCTTAGGGCTGGTCTATAATCAGCCTGGGATGGCATTGCTACAGAAAAACAGCCCAGAGAATGATCTGAGGGCAAGTTGCCAATGCCAACACCAGGTCTGGAGTGACTGGATGTCATTGTTTTACCTCCAAGTTTAAATGTTTAAGATCTTGGGCATTTGCAATCTTCTCCTCAGTGTGTTCTAGACAGTGAATAGCGTTTTGTAACCACAGCTCATCCTCTCTGACCAAAGGGCTTGTTTTAAAGGCATCTGTTCCCTCCAGTTTATAGCCACACAGGCCAACAGAAAATGACCCAGTGATAAAATGTGGTTGTATGAATCTCTCCCAAAGCATATTTTCATTATCCATTAACTGTTTGTAGTCAACAGTGAAGAACAGGTTATAGATATCAGGGGAACCGCAGCAGGATGGGTGAATGCTGAACCTGGAGGAGACCAAAACATCCCATAAGCTGCCAGCATGCTTCTGGGAATCTGGTGCTCCTATCCCTTCATCCAGAACAGATTTTACACTCCCCAAGGGAACTAAAAAATACTTAGTGATGAAAATGAGTATTCTTTTTTCCCATTCTGCATTAGCATATTCACACGTCCATATTATAAGCTCTTCAATTTGTAGTTCTTTTAATTTTAGTGAATATACACAAATATCTATAAAATATATACAGGCTGCCCAGAGAAGTTGTGGATGCCACATTCTTGGAAGTGTTCAAGGCCAGTTTGCATGGGTCTTTGAGCAACCTGGGATAGTGGAAGCTGTTCCTGCCCATGTTGGGGGTGTTGGAACTGGATGATCTCTAAAGCCCCTGTCAACCCAAACCATTCTAGAATTCTTTGATTCTGTGATAACCATCAGACCACTAACTGAAGCTTCCAAACAACCTTATTTTTGATCAAGTGTACTCACTTTTTACATGATGATGCACTTTGTGGTTAGAAAGATTAAGTGACAAAGGCTACAGCTTTGAGTCCCATCTCTGTTGCTCAGACCTCCTGTCAGGATTCAGTTCATCAAACCATGCCAGGCTTATTTTCAGACTGCATTTTCCAGAGTCTCTGTATAATTAAAAAGGCTGCAAAAAAAACCCCCTGACTGTTCAAGGAGGGTAAAGTTGGAGTGCTTGGTCTCTGTGCCTCGCATGTTGATAGCCTTTTAACACAAGAGTTTGGTAAAGGCCAATGACTCACTTCAGAGGAAAATCCCACCATGGGATGGTAGTTCCTGATTCTCAAAGACTCTTTAATTTGAGCATCATGGTGCATCTGCTGAGAGGTTAAACCCATGAATACTGCTCAGGTTTTTATTTAACATTTAGAGGCCAAATACCACATCTGAAAACACTTCTCCTGTCCTTGCTCCTCTACCAGACTCCACAATTAACCCCTCCATATGTGTTTGTAAAGCACAGTAAGACAAATAAAGGCTGAATTTCCCAAACTATGGCCACAGCACATGAACTTACAGACATAGGCAGAAAACTTCTCCACATCAATGGATTTCTTGCTTGTCTGGATCACTTGCATGTTTGTATTTCCTGCTGCTATTAAGGATTAAGGCTGTAATCCTTCAGGAATGGTTCTTTAGTTTTTAAAGTGCAGCTAACCATCAGGCAGGCAAGATAGCGCAAGCCACACGGACTGAGCTCGTCTGTGATCTCACCCCATTACACAATACTGTGAGGAGCCCCAGTGGTGTAACGTTGCACAGAACAAGCTCCGAGGAGTTTGGGGGTTATACACAGTCCTGAGGAATTATTTTATGTCATGGGAGAGAGAAATGGGAATGAACAGGATTTCAAAGTCCAGATTACCATTAGGCCAGCAAAACACATCCCTATAGTCTACAAGTATACAAAGACATCATAGCTGGCTCATTTCCTTTCCTCTTGCCTGTAGCAGCCATAGCTAAAGCCCTACTTTATTTGCACTGCATCAATGTGTCAATAAAATGCGGCTGTGGGGCCTCATCCTCACCCAGTAGGTGTGAGGTAGCTCTGTGTGAACGCCAGCCAGGGCTCAGACTGGCAGCTCTATCCTGGGCAGGGAAACATTATTTCCATTACATTATCTCTTTTGTTTATTGGCTTTTCTTTTTTCTCTTAAAGGTATTTATATTTAAACCATAAAGTATGATCAGATTCAAATTTCTTCTAGACTAGCTCTCCTCAAAAGGGTTTGTATTTTAAGTTTCTTTTCAATTTTCCCATGACATTGATATGTCTGCTTGTAGGAAGCACAGTGATAGGCAGGCTGGGCTTAAATCCACCAAATTCTGTTTGGATTTATATTATCACTGAAGTCCTGCCAGGGGCTGAGGTGATTGAAAGGCTGAAAGATGAGGGAAGGGCTGAGGACCCAGGGGAGATGGGATCACTCTGGAAGAGCAAGAGAGAAAACAGAGGTCTGAAAAACAGGGGTCCTACCCTAAAACCCAGAAGGTGCAGGAGGAAATAACCTACCCCTAATGCCAACCTACCCCTTGCTGGGATTGCTGCCCAAGGCACATAGGAGATATTTTGCCCTCCAAGCCTTTGCTGGTCTTTGTTTTTCAGAGCTTCTCTGCTTTTTCAGGGCTGACCCCTGGATCTCTCCCTGCTGCTGAGGGTGGAGCAGACTTGGATGCCCTGGATATCTGCACTTCTGCTGCCTCTATGTATCATGGCAGGGGAGGGGGGTTATGCCATTTTACTGGATTTTGGATGATACCTCATATGTTTACTGGACTTTGCACTCAGCTGTGGTGAACACAGTCTTTAAAAGAAACCTCAGACCCATCTGTGTGCTCAGTGCTTTACAAAACTTTCATGTCTCTCAGAATGCATCCTGATGTCCCTTCTGTTCCTTCCTGGGAGCCTTCGTGCAGCAACATCCTGCAGTTGTTTTAGCTATCTGTATACTTTTCTCCTTGAATCAGATGACTTCTGCCTTTCTAGACAGATTACACAAAGTATTACCCAGACACCATGAGTCTTTCCGCCCCCAGCAATTGCCACACAGCTCCTTGCTGAGCCTCTCTTTCCATAAATAATACATGCCCAGATTTCTTAAATTCTTGGTCATCTTCCTTGATTCAGCTACATGTCAATGACCCCTGTGATGACAAACAAGTACATCTGCAACTGGAATCCCATAATAACTTTTTTCCCCTATTATACAAATAGAAATATATACTGTAGCCCTTCGTGGGTGGAGTAGGGAAATTATCATGATGATTTCTGTGCCCCGTTAGCAGCTCTGACCTGGTTTAACATAGGCTGGCTCACATCACCTCTTACTCAATGTTTTCCATGGATGAGGTGCAGACAAGCCACATACAAGGAGCCCTTGAATCTGTGTCACTTGTGATGAGACAGGAGAGGATGGAGGGGGTTCATGCCAACTAACTGAGATGCTCTGGCTGAACTCCTAATTACCCAGTCTCTCTCTCTATCCACTTGATTTAATCCAATCCCCTTGTCTCTGTCAGAGTGACATGTTTGTTTTTCCCACATTGCTCCCTACAAGCGCTGGTACAAGAACAGCTTCGCCATAAATGTGATGAGTGGAGAAAAGACATCATCTTCTCAGCATAGATCATCTTTATGGGTGTGGTAACAGAAGTGAGATTCCCACGCTCAGCCCAACGAAATCCAGTGGAAACAATGAGATCAGAAGCAGAAGCACAGAAGATTGATTCCAGTTTAACCAGTAAAGTATCAGTTAACAGTTAACAGTTCATTTTTCTCCACAGAACACTTTCTTCCAGAAAAGGATCTCCTTTATGTCCATATTGACTTTGTCTCCAAAATATCTCTCTCCCCATGGAAAGGCAAACTGTGTTGTGCTGATTTTTATGGCAAATAATACACATACCCTTAAGAAGGAATGGATGCTCTCCACACCTTTTTTACCCTTAGAGCATCTGAGAACCAAAGCCTCCTCTCTGTGCTGTCACATTTGCCATGCAGTACTGCTGTGTTGCTAAGCAGGGGGGGTTCTTTCCCAAATTTCTCCATTCCAGAGATGTGCTGCTGTCTCATGTCCTGACCTGCTCTGTTTCCACATGCATGAGCATCCTCCTTCCCCCACCCTCTCAGTGGGGGTAGCTCATGGCCCTGCCAAACTCCTGTGTTCCTCCTATGAGAAGACACTCTCCATCCTCTTTATTGCCACCCCATGAGTACTGGAACACTGTGATGAAATTTCCCCTAAGCCTTCTCTTCTCCAAGGAGAAGGGACCTAACTCCTTCAGTCTTCCTGCCAGACCGTGTGCTCAGATCATGTCCTGCCAAACATACCCTGTTCATACAGGATCTCTTTGCACAGCCCATTTTTACTGCCCATGACCCTGCCACTCTCCCGTGTTTGTGTTCCATGGCCCTTATTTACACACTGTGACATCCAAGGCCCTGCTGCTTGTCCGTGTTTTAGTCTCTCAACATCTGTAGCTCACTGCACCTTTGCTCTTGGGTTCAAAGTGTAAAATGAAATGCACTCATAAGTAGAAGATTAAAAAACCACAAGTGAAACAAGACATCTAAATCCTTGTGTACTTCTGCTGATGTTCTTGACAGGAATTGATCCTTCCATCCCCCTTGATATGCAGCCATTGGACCCTTTGTACTGTGTGGGATGCAGAGATCAAAATATGCACATTTAATGAGCTCATTTCTAACAATATTTTGAAGATGTCTTTTTCTAGTCTGTCTCCTAAATTCTCTCTGACTATACTTTGCATTTCCCTCATTAGAAACGTGCTCTTCCAGTCAGGCTGCTGACATTGCAGAGAAAGTTGCTGCCCTTGATTGGAAGCTGAAACATAATTTGGGGTGCCTAAACTTACATTCACACACACACACATATGGAGAGAGTTAAAATTCTCAAACATCCATTGAACTTTTTAACCCAAGTAGCTCACTAAAATTCAGAATTTTGTAAAAGAAATCCAGATACAGAGAGAAAGCTGAAGATGAGTTCAAACGTTTTTATACAGCTGCTTTGCTACAAGAAAGTACAAAATCCTACTTCCCTGAACACAGGAGCAGCAAGTTATTGTTCATGCAGAACTGGCTTTCTTTGAATCACAGTTCCCAAACTATGTGAGCTTTTCCCAGGTTTTCTCTCCTGCACACTGCCCAGCAACATGTCTTTGATTTTGCAGACTGTCTGCCTGCCTTTCCTGCAGCTTCAGAGCTGGGTGTCTCTGCTCCTCAGCCACAGGCTCACCCACTGCTCTGTTTGCAAATCCAGACTCCATATGCTCCATGGAAAAATATCCTCACTGGGATCTATCAAATTCCTGTGTTATCAGTGCCTTTCTCTGTGCTTTGGGCTTTTGATGCTCCTCTTTTCCTAAAAGACCTCTCACAGTTAAATTAAACAAAAGCTGGTGAAGACATACTGGCCAGGAGCTTTTGCTTTGCCTCCATCACAGCTTTCTGGTTTCACAGCCAGGCTGACATCCCCTTCCCTGTGCTGGGGACCCCCTGGAGAGGCTTCAGCCAAGTGTCCTCCAACATCCTGTCACCCTGTGGTCAGTGCCAACCCTTCCAGAGCTGCCAGAGCAGGCTCTCCTATACCTGCTTCTCTACTCTCAGCCTGACTATTTTGGGGCTACTCACACAAGAGGCAGATCTGACATAAGCCTCCCATAAAAGGGCTGGACCAGGATGGGACCAAACAGTTTCTGCTGCCAGTGTGGTGGCTGACAGGGATGCCCACAGCGCTGAGAACTCCAGGAGCACAAAACATCAGATTTAAATCAGCACTGTACTCTGGCTGTAAGGAGGATGTTGGCCCACAATTAAAAAAGCTTGAACTCATCAACATTTGGAGTGTTGTGCTGTCAGACTCAATTAATATCGTTATGCATTGTCCTGCTATGGGACCCAACTCACAAATTGTTTCTTTCCATCCCACAACAGTTTGCAGACAGAAACAAGCCAAATTCACGAGTGTATGAAGGGCATATGCTCAGTGGCTTCATGCATGCCAGGGGTCATGCATATGCCAAGCTGTCCATCAGCAGTCCAGTGAAAGCTCCTGTCCCATTATACACAGCAACAGTACTCTCCAAACTGCAGTAAGGAATTAGAACTTAATGGAACCACACACTCCCCCTCCTCAGAGCCCTGCTGCTCACGTGTGGCTGCTGAGGTGTGCAGTGCTCACTGGATGAACACACCGCAGGCTGTGATTTCTGATATGGCAGCACATGTGCTGTTAGAAGAGTGCCTTTTGCTTCCTCAAAATTCACCTGGTTACAGTGTGCAACCATAGGTTTTATTATCCCTTTCTCTTTTTTTTTTCAGGTTTCAGTTTTGCAAAACAAATGCATATACTGTAGTCAAGCTCCTGTCACTCTTGTTTTTGATTATTTGAGGAGGCTGAGTCTGTATTTCTCATTAGAAAATTTCTCATTTTACTCAGCTTATTCCCATGACACTTTTCTTGACTTCTCCAGTTTGCCAAAGTACATTAAAAAGGGCACCAGAACCTCAAGAATTTTTTTTCAGGATCAGCATTAGACAATTACAGAGGCAAAATATCTTCTCTGCTGCTACTTAACAACTTCCTTGCTTGTACAGGCAGAAATTATTTTATCATCTTCTGTCACTGTGGGAGTTCATGTTGTGTTGCTTGATAGATAGGATCCCTCAATCTTTCCTGTGTAATGGCTTTTCAGAGGCAGTCTTACTCTGAAGACGGTCAACTCTCTTTGCTATGAAATCTGTCATTTTCCATCTCTCTAATAAAAAACACAGGTTGTTCGAATCGGTTCAATTTAGCTTTCTCTCCAGATGATTCTGGATGACAGCCTTATCTTCATCATTATTTATCATTCTGTCAAACTTTGTGTCACCTACAATAATATCTCAGCAGCATTTCTTATATTTGCTCCCAGAACAGTGTAGAAAATTTTGAGTAGCATTGAGTATACACTGATGCCTGCAGTATATCATTAGATGATTCCCCATTGACAGTCACTGTTTGAGATCTATCAATTAGCATGTTCACAGTCCAATTAATGTGTACTTTACTGGCAGTGTCTGCTGGTCTTTGTAATAGCAATGCTACAGGAGCACAAATCCCTGAAAGGGCCTACTTACCATCACCACTCAGCTGTTCAGTCCCCCCAATAATTAAATGAAACTAGTCTGAATAAGACAGTGAACCATGATTTATGTTCTTATTGGTGCCTTCTTTGCGAAATGAATCTTGCTAATGGAATTATTCCCATTACCTTGGCTGAGAGCGGTGGGATACCTGGCCTGTAGTTAGGCAAATAATTTTGATTTGTGTGACTGTGTGACTGCCTTAACATAGGACCATTTCTTCCCTCTTGAACTATCCAGGTTTTCCAATTTATCATCACTGCACTAAGTCTCCCTCCCCTAACTCCTCTGTGGCTCTAGAGTTCAAGTTACCTGGACCCACTGATTCTCTGACAAGTTCACCATTGTGCTGTTAATGGACTGGGAAGCCATAGAAACACTCTGTTCTCTCTCTTGCCAATACAGAAATACTTACTGAATGGTTTTGCTTTCCTCAGTGGATCTCCCAAAAGGAGGTTTCTGATTGCAATTTTACAAGGAAGTTTCACAGTCTTGTCCCTATGCCAAGTTCCCCATTCATGTAGGCTGTTTTTGTCTGGCTCAGCTCTATCTGGGTATAAGGATATTGGCAAATAGGACTGGCAGAGACTTGCTGTGATATAATCTTATGGCCTTATGATATAATCCCTTTCACAAACTGTTTAAGCTTAGAAGTGACTGGACTGTTTGTTTCTCTGGGAAAGGCTCAGAGAGTGACATTCCTCTGGAAGAAACTTCTTTCTAATGTCCAGCCTAACCTTATTCATGGCTAGCTTATAAATAACTTGCTGCACCAACATTTTCCTTTTCCTTAAGCATCTTTTCCATGTCTCACACGTACTCTCATGTTGTTTAACAGTCATATTATACAACACAATCTTGGATGTGATCGGTTAAGGAGCCAAGGTGTTTTTGTTTCTCCATGTCTAATAGACTCCCAGTTCTTCCAGCCATTCAAGCCACTCTTCTCTGAGCTTGCTCCAGTTTGAATCCATCTTTCCTTACTTGAGGATGACCAAATGAGGTCTTATTGAGGCTTTGCACAAGAATACTGATATTTGCTTTTTTTTTTTGCTGGAGATACTTCACTTGATGTATCCCTCTCTCTTGAATGCCTTATTTCATGCATTCTTGCCGCTTCTCATGGGATGGAGACACTGAGGAAATGGCAAGAAAAGTAAAAATAACAATACTTAGAAAATAAATCACAGACTGTGATTTCTAAATTCTTCACGGTATTTTAGAGTTGTAATGCGACTTTCATGGGTATCTCAACTCTAGTGCAGTTTTCTGCAGTGCTTAAGTGCATCATGTACATGTGACCCTTATGTCCAAAATCTGGTAAACCCCTACCTGCACATTTAGGTCCTTAAAACACCTGACCTTAAGCACATGGAGTACCTTTTAAAATGGATTAACTTAAATACAATTTAAATAATTCCCTTAGAGGTCATACAGTGGGCATGGTGTACAGCTCTGAGAGCAGTGTAGATGGGATGTGTCAGTAGAGACTAATCATGACTGTATGGAAAGTCTTTGAACTATTTGTTTAATAAAAGGAGCAGTAGAATTTTCCTTAAATAGTCTTATACGAGGAAAAACTAACAGTAGTTAGTAGTTATAGCTCACTGACAGACCTTGATACAGAAAAGGAACATGTGTAGGATCCCTGGCCTTCTCACTTGTATCTCCTCTGGGAATTGAGTGACCAATACTTTTATGGTATCAGCTGTCCTCTTTTTATGTCTGGCTTATTACTTTACACCTTACAGAATATTGTCCTTTCTGCCATCCATCAAGAATCCAGCTTCCCACACACAGAAAGGGAATACCCAAAAAGGCCACCAGGGAGGAGAGGTGGCAGAGGATGGTCACTACATGAGAAAGACCCATGTGTGCCTCAATTCATCTACCACTAAAGGCAACTGAGGATTTGGAGACACATGTCTGTAAAATCATGAAGAGGGCCAGCTGAGAAGAACTGGCTGCTCTTACTGTCACTACAAGATGAAAACAGAGATAAGAGATGCAAGTTCAAAACTCACAGAATGACATGCTTCTTTACTCGGTGCCTGAGCCCGTAAGCAATAGGCATGTGTAGGCTGACAGAGTACATGGGGCAAGTGCCATACTACATTTGCATTTTCTTCATATTTTTCCCTAGGTGTCCATTTTTGATCCCTGTTGGCAACATGATTATTGTCTGGCTGAGCCTTCAGTTGGAGCTGACACGAATGTTTTCTATCTTTGTGCAGAGTAGGTGCACGTCTGCTCGGTTTCGTCAGCACTGCACCATCAAACACAGGCTCTTGACCTACTTCCTTATGGCACTGCATGGATGGGGAAGCAGCAGAGAGGTTTCAGTGGAACTGTTCTTGTTCCTGGCTCCTGTCCTTGCAAATCTCTATTGCAGCAGGCCTGAGATCAGCTGCATCTCTGATCACAATGGGTTTGCATTACTATTGTTTTCTCCTTGCTCGACAGTAGTGTGCCGTGGTGGTTGCCCTTCATCTCCAACAGCATGGCTTTGTTACAGATAAAGCCATTTTGGGAGGAGTTGGTGTTTAAAACAATGCTCTTGCTTTGCTTTCTACTCCACCCTTGGCTGCACAGTCTCTTCCCACCTCTCCTCTGCTTTGCCACTCATCTTACTCCACAGTAAGCTGATTCAGGGATTCAGTTCCCTGTAAAATTGTTTCTTATATTGTGAGGTTATGGTTCCCAAGGGTTAGCACCACAACATGGTTCACAATGAGGTCAGAGTACTGTTACTGGTCCAAGGGAACACTGGAAGGGGATGGGAAAGGGGAACAGGAATACGCTTTTCATGAGTCACTCTTAGATTCCACATCATGAACCCTTTTTCCCAAGGAATTCTGAATCTGCCTGGATTGAAAATTTACACTTCTGTCTATATCAATTCACTGTGGAGACAAATTGGCATATTATATTCCTTTGAAAGATGATGTTTTTAAAAAAATTATTTTCCAATATTTTCATCTCAGACATTAATTTCTTGGAAACAGAAACCATTGTTAGTCATGTCTGCATGAAAGACATAGAGAAGCCAACATTATTTTTAAATATGAATATTGGGGATAAAATAATTAACCAGTAATTAAAGTTATGGCAGTGTTTTCCAAAACAGAAAATAGAAACTGTGCTTGCATTATAAAATTGATATAAAGCTTGTGCTCTAATAATTTTAGCTATCTAATAGCAATTTCAAGCATTTAATTAGACTAATTCTTCAGGTTAATACATCATCTTGCACTTCAAATTATCTTTATGCTCTTTACAAATAGCTAATAATTAAGCCTTATGCTACTCCTGCCAAGTCAGTTAATAATATTATACCGGGGATATGAGGTCCAAAGGGGTTTGTTTCCCCTCCTGACATGCTTCCCTGAGGATGCAAAGGTTTGCTCCAACCTTATGCTCCTCTGCCTGGTGCTGCAGCTAGATGACAGGGACTTGGGCCCTAGAAGAAGGTGACAAAATTATGCCAAAAGAATCAAAGGTAACAAGCTGGGAGTGCTTGGAATCAAGTGAGAAATAGGTTGGAACAGTTTATATTTGGGATTCCAGTCACCTGGAGGCAGACACTGCTGGGACTCGATGCATTTCAGAAACATTTGGATACTTACTTTTAGCTGGTATAAGACAGAAAAGGGGAGTGGGAGGAAGAGCAAACAGCACAGGGCAATGCCAGGATTGCTGGTGATGGTCTCTGTGATGGACTCAGAACCAGAGTGTGATGAACAGGCAGGTGGCTGCAAATGCTGCCAGCCTGGCATAGGCACCAGCTTGGTGATATGCTCCAGGACATACCCATTCCCTTGCCAGACAGGAAAAGCTTTACATGGCACTATGAATAGGGTTCCCTACATGGGTTGTTCCTTATCATCAACCATTCCTCACATTTCTCCTGATTTCCCTTGCCCAGTAGCCTCCTCTCAAGCCACGCTCTGCTGAAGGGGATGGTCGTGGCCCTGAGCACAAGGCATACAGGCCAGAGAAGTCCAGAGAGCCACAGTGGCTTCCTCAGCACCTGAATGAGTACAGAAACACCACAGCCTGGGGAGCACTCCCAGAAAGGAGTAATCAGTCTAGGTCTGACCTTGTCCTCACCATGGGCAGATGGAAACTCATGTCTTCTCCTTGGCAGGAGCATTTTGCATCATTCCAGCATTAGGCAAAACATAAAGTTAGAGCAGGAGAGGAGAGGGTTGAGCCCTAGTCTTTTGGCTTGTTGCAGCCAAGCAAAACAGCTCTCACTTCAGTTTCTCCTACAGCTACATTTTAAGCAGCATTATCCTTGTTCTGCTACTTATCCATGTCCAGGGAAGTGTCCTGCTCTGAAACCTGAATGCATAAAGGCTTTTGGAGGTCAAAGCTCAGTATCTTCCACTGTCCCAACTCTATGCTTGTTTGGGATAGGACAAAAGAAATCTGAATTATGCAGTTTTGAGCCCCTCAAAAACAGTCTTCTTGATGTATTCCAGCACCTGCAGGTGTTTGACTCTGCTCTGCCAAATCAATTTGACTGTGACACTCCTGCCAAACCTTGCTGGAGTGGTACAGGATATAATGAATGCTTACAAAAAATACAAAGATGATTTCACGGAGGGCACTTGTGAAGTTAAAGTGATATGTAACCTGCAAAACAAGTTTAATGAAATGCTTTTAATTGCTGTGAGTTATGTAACCACATTAAAACAGTGGCATCAACACCAAAACATTGAAGATAAGCTAGGATTTTTCAAGTTGGGATAGTCAAAAAGTGCTAAGAATTCAACTTCCTCACTCACATTACTGCATATGCAGACAAGGAATCAATTGCTGATTCTTATGGTAGAATAGTCACTATAGTTTGATAATTACTCTGTGTGTTGCCATTTAGAACACAATTCTTCACTTTTTCTGCATCACAGAGAGGAAGAGGTTGGAGGAAGGTACTGCCCTCACTCCACCAAGCTGTGAGAGCCAGAGCTTCCTCTCTTCCCATGAATGAGGGACTGAATGACCCCATATTGTATTGACTAACTCTAAACTGCCATCCCTGATGACCTTCACTTCTCCCCCTCTTAGAAATCCTCACAACTAGCCAAGTCTTTTTGCATTCTGTTCATAGTAAAATTTTGGATTAGGTTGATTAGATTGATTTGCATTGATGAGATATAAGATGATGAAGGGGTTTAAAATTTCTTTTGGGGGAAGCAACTTTCTCACACAGACCAAATTTTGGTCTCATTGCCTAAATCCTCATTCTTTAGTCTGTTCAAAGCTTAACACTGTTTTGGTTACCTGAACATCTTCTAACAGAAGGCTGCTGATCTTCATTATTGCTACCAAGAGGAAATGGCCACATTAAATCACTTTGCCATCCAATGAGATATGGAAGGAGCTGTCATGTGCTGAAGTTGTGGTCAGAGATGAGCCCTCTCTGCCCTGTGATAGTCTAATTTAGAAGCAGGAAATTCCTCAGAATAACCAGATCTTAGTCCCAGCTGAGAGCTGGCTGATAAAACCACTGTGAAATATTTAACTGTGCATAGTAGAAGAAGATTAAGAACAGATGTGATCTAGAAAATCAGGTACACCTAGAGCAAACACAAACCTCTGCCCAGCATCCCTGGCTCCAGCAAGGTCTGGCACATTGTTCCTGGCTGGGAAGGGGTCTGCCTGGCACCTCTGCACCTTGTCCTGCTGCTGCTCTCTCCCTGCTGGCACCTGAGAAGAGCTGATTGTTTCCTTTTTCTCACAAGCTGCCTTTATATCTGATTGAATCATTTAACCATACAATGGTTTGTGTTGGAAGGGACCTCAGAGATCATCCAGTTCCAACCCCTCACCATGGGCAGCGACAGCTTCCACTGTCATGGATATGCCTGTGATATAAATAATCCCAACCAAATCCTGGTGCCTGAGAACACAGAGAGGTTGCAATGCTGCTGTTCTCACCCAAGGGCACAGGAAGAGCTCGTGTTGCATGGAGTGATAATACAGGTTCTTAAGTAAACTGAGAGAGCTGGAAAAAGTGGGCAGACAGTACAATCTCAGACCCCCTTTGCTACACATCTCAAGGACCTTCTGAGACCAAAATTTGCCTTCCTTCATTAGGAGTTGGACTCAATGACTCTTCCAACTCAGCATATTCTGTGATCCTATGATTAAAAGAGGTTATTTAAAAGGCAGTGACCACAGAGTGGCTCAGCTGACAGGTATAGTGTGGCATTTGCAAAGTGGCCAAGGCGTGTTTGGGCTCTAGACTTAGCCTGGGTATTTGCTGCCCACAGCTGAGCACTCAGATTATGCATCTCTCCATGTGACCTACAGCACTGTGAAGCAGAAAATTCTGTATTGGGACCATTTTGGTGCCAGCTGGGGCTGTTGGGGGGACTTTCAGGAATGCATTTCTTGTGTGCAGTGGTGATCTGGGCTGCTGCATCCCAGGATGGGTCTGTGGCCTGGGTGTGAGTTGGGGTAGGGGGTGGAGGACTGCCAGCCCCCTGGCTCAGACCATGGCTCCTGCAGGATGTGGGTGTCTGATCCACTGGAGATCAGCCTTGGTTAGATGTGAATTTGAGTTGCCTCAGAAACGGGAAGTGTTTGGAATTGAAACATCATTTTAGGGTCATTACAGGAACTGGGTAGAATGTGGATGCCCAAACCCACATGTCAGTTTCTTGAAAAACATGACTCTGCTTTCCCAGGTGGCCAATTATCAGAGTTTTCCAAGTACTGACAGGTCACAGCTTTCAGTGACTCCAGCTGCAGCATTTCTGACAGTATAAGTTACTTTTATCTGGGTGCCCTGTGTAAGGGTTCAGGAATGTGAATTTTGGTCCTGGGCTTTGAAGCTTCATCCAGTCACAAAATTTCTCTGCTCCATGGCTCTAATTCCACGGCCTTGTGCTTTGGATTTACATTACTTACTTTCTCTACATTTCATTATCTTTTTGGCATTACCCAGCAGATATTTTTATAAGAATTTATTTACTTATAAGTGTCAAGTGTTTTCACACTAAATTCAAGGGGGGAAAAAGTGAGAGTAATTCCTTTGCACAGAGACTACTGTTGCTCAGGCAATTCTTTGCCTGAGTGAAGGGGAATGGGATGTTTTCAGTTGCTATCCAGAGGTGGCTGGCTGGCTCTGACTCACTGCATGCAGTTTTACCTGCAGCCACTAAAACACTCTGAGTCACGAGGAGAGGCACAGCAGCTGACAGTGAGAGGTAATCACACAAAGGATATTGCAGGCATGCAGGCACTTTAGGCACTGCTCCTGGTGTACAGCAGCAGTGGGGCACAAATACATCTATGTAGTTCTTAATTAACTACAAAAGTGGCTGGGTCCCTTCCCCCTTCCCCTTCCCCCCCCCCTCCCCCCTCTTATTTCCCAGACCATAAACCAAATCTTCAGCAGGTATAAACTGGTACAGGCTTTCTTTCTAACTTCAAAGGAGCTGCATTGGTTTGAACCAACAAAGATTCTGGTGCCATATGGCCCTAATTATGTTAATGTGAGGCCCAAAGGATGCAGTGCAATAATAAAAAGGAAATACTGTGTGATCCATCATCACTTTGGCACTCAAAGTAGGACTTTCAAAGGTATTTAGGCACCAAAAGAAGTAGACAGGTGCGTCAGAGATTTTCTGTGTTCCATTTCCCCACGATAAAAATTTATTTCCTTTCGATCCCAAACCAGGCTTGAGAGCCCCTGCAAAGAGGGTAGAAACATTTTATTTTTATCACCATGGAAATAAGAAGGGTCTTTCCAAGGTGGACCTGTACCTACTTTGTCTCTAGACCTCTCTGAGTGCTCGGCGGGGTCCCAGCACTGGCAGCGCCTGTGGACACTCCAAGGGTCCAGGTGAGGAGGCTGCCAGGTGTGGCTGCAGCAAAACTTTGGCAGCAGGTAAAGATCTCCACGAGAGGAATGATTCAAACCAGGCTCACTCACCACTGAGGAGCATCAGCAAGGCCACACTGCTCCGTCAGCACAGCTCCTTGCAGTACTATCCCAGTATGTGGGGCTGCAGGAGGATATGAGGAGGACAAGTGCAACTTTTTCCTGTCTTTGGCAGATGGAAGCCTCCTGCACCCTGAGTTCCCCCAGGCCCATTGGTATGGAAACCTTTAACAGCGCAGAAACTGCCTTTGATTTTAAATCCAAACAACGAACCACTGTTATTCTTGGACATTTATATTACATTTTCCTCATATTTTCCATCTCATGGAAGATTAAAAACAAATTATTGCATTAAGGTGTTTGAAGTTAGGATACTCTGTGCAGCAGTTGTTTGTTTCTAAGACCTTGACAAGAATTTCCTGTTGATCTGGTTTTACATTGTCTTTACCTAAAACAAATTTTCTCCAGGGACTGAACTAGTCCCTAAATAATTTTAAAAGGGTTCTCCCATCTCAGGCTCTTTTCTAAAAGCCTTATAATCTTTGTCCTGCCAAGGAATGAAGCAAGATTGCTGAAAGCATATTCAGGTTACCCTGAAGGAGTGGGAAACAGATTGCTTAATAAGGCAAGAGTTACATCCCACATAATAATTGTCACAGTCATCTTTCATTGTTCTGATGCCTTTATATTGGTGCTCTCTGTAGTGTTCTTGGGAGTGATGCAACTCTGATGCTGTAATGACCTGGTAGGCAGTTGGATGGATTCCCTTTAGAAAACAAAAGGTTACCATTTCACAGAGTTCTCAGCAGGAAAATGTGTTTATTAATGGCTTGCATTTTGTATAATTTTGTTCTTTAGCTACTTTACTGTTCAGAGGCAATCCCGGGGCACAGATGTACTTGTGGTGTGGTGCTGCTGCTCTTCTAAAGAGCTTGCAGTACTCAATGCTTTTGCTGTAATTAACAGCATGTACTAATGTGTCAGGAGTATACATCCCCCTTGGGACTGGTCAGGAAATGTGGAAATGAAGAGTAAGGTAAACCAAACCGCCAGGCTGCCTATGTGTGGGAACAAGGTTTAAGTCTCTCCTCTGCCTGAGACAAACCAGTTAATGGGAATAGGGCTCCTGAAAACTGGCAGATGCTTCTCTGCTCTGCTAGTCTGCAATGGGCTTCTCTAAATTTAATCAGAAATTATTTTTTTTTTTTTTACTCTTAAAAGCAACTCTCAAAGTGGGTTTAACTAAATCCAACATATTTCTGAAAAAAATACTGGATTTTGTGTTTTGACACCTCACCATCATCTTTTCACATTGGTGAAAAGACTTTTGCTGCTGAGATCCCAGATCAGTTCTGGGCAGCTGCAGTGAAACCCGAGGGAGACTGAGCCAGAAGGGTGATCCCATACTCTTCATGTAGAAGGTACAAACAGCCCTGTCACCTGGTCACAATAGAGGCACTCCAACAATAAACCACTAAATTAGGGAGGGTGTCCTATGAGATATAATATCCAAAAGATATTATCAAAATGTATGCTGTTTAAAATAACCTCTTCTGATTTTTATTTCAGCAAATGAAGGTTTACAAGATGAAACCCCAGTCCTCCACATTTTTGTGATAGTAACTCATGTCACACATGTAAGCAATGTTTCCCCTTTGACTTAAGTTATTTATTGGCATGAATATATACAAGATCAGAACACTAACACCTAACTAACATGTTTGAGCATAAAATAGCAATAAGTCATATGCAAGTCTTGATGTTTTCTGTATTTTTCTATAAAATATCTGGAGTTCCTATATACTGTGCAGCAGGGAGCAACACAAATCTGCTTTTAAAAAATTACAGGATTTGTTGATTCATATGCAACTGAGAAAAAATGTGGAAAAAATATTTATTGCAAATTCCTCAAATATTTACCAGGTGAAACATCAATAACAAGACCTTAAATAGGCTCTTAATTCCACAGTGAGGTATTTAAACAGTGTTCTGAATTTCAAACATGCTGAGAAACAACACTATTTATAGACACCTTTTCTGAAGACCAAACAACAGACTTTCATTCTTACTATAGATGAAAAACCTACATTTATTTGTATCATTTTCATTGCTACTTCTCTTATGTTACACTTCATCCTTGTGTTTGGATAAAGGATGCTCACCTAATCATTACAAATGCTTTGCAGTACCCAGGTATTGTGTTCTCAACTCACAAACTTTGTTGTGTTTATAAAATGCTCTGAATATTTACTGGGGACCTGGACAATGCTTATTCATTGTTACAAAGCATTAATGTATGCAAAAGTCTCTTTCTCATATTTTGCAACTATTTTATTTTCCTCTTCTTAAGTCATAATCTCTGCAGAGAGCTCTGTGATGAAATCCTGAGTACAATTAGGATAAAGGACTTATTATGATTCATCCAGAACAGGGGTAACTGTGTGAACTTCAGCTAAAACCTGAAGGTTTTCCTCCAACATACACTTTTGTCAAAAACCTGACACTGCTTTCCCACTTTCCTCAAAACTCTTGAGATTTTTAAACCATGTGGGCCAAATTCCAGGTATCTCTAATATCAGCAAGAAACTGGGGTTGAATCCAGATAAAACACAGGGGTTTCACTTTTGGCCTTGCTCCTGGAAAAACAAGGGATTTGATCTTTTATTTGATATAACTTGGATCAGGGCTTCAAAACAGACATTTGGAAATGGCTGTGACTGAAGTGAGACATATTAGGCTGGAAGGAATCTAAAAGATGAGGAGGCTGCATTGTACTCACCATATTATGCAATTTCCCTTAGAAATGTATTAATTATCATGTAAAATCAGCTGAAATTTTTTTCCCCTGTAGTCTCACTGCTCACTGCAAGGGAGCACAGGCATGGTTGCACACAACCAGCTGAGATGAGACATCCACCCAGCCCAGGGTCCCATCCTTGTCCCTGTCACACCTGGTCCAGGCAGGCCATGGGAATGGGGCAAACAGCCTACCCACAGTGGTGTCCCAGCCTCTGTCACCCACAGCACAGGGCCTTCTGCACCAGAGGGAGGGACTTTGCATTTCATACCCACCTGGGCATTTGTCTGGTATTAATTCTTTCAGCTACTTGTTTGAAATCATGTGAAGGCTTAACATTCATAAGATCACATGGAAATGGTGAGGGTTTTTTTAGCTCAAAGGCTGCTGAGTGTTTTCTTCGACTTCTAGAGCATTCTTGGGAAAAATCATGAAAGCTCCTCTTTGTAGATACCAAACATGAGTTTTCAAAGCATCAAGACACAATTTGTACATTTACAAGCCCAAAGGAAAAGTAAAAATATTCCAAGGAGTACTGAAGGGGTGCTGCAGGGCACTGTGAGGGGCCCACTTGATCACATGGAGCTGCCAGGAGCCCATGGAAGAGCAGACACTGTTCAGGTCACTGGCTCCAGGTGAACTGGCATGAGCAGAGGTGCAGCCCCAGCCTGAATGGCTGCTCAGAGAGAGAGGTGAGACAGGCTGGGGGGACAGCAGCAGCAGAGCTCCTCAAACAGAGCAAATCAAAGGCCTGGAGAGGTCAGGAGGAGTTATTTATGCAGAGGGGTAATGCTAGCTGGAGTATAATTGCTTTCAGGCTGCTCTTGGACAATTGCTTTCTGGCTGCTCTTAAGCCGTTGCTTTCAGGTTGACCTCTCCCGGTTCATCTGGAGCTGCTCTGCCACTTTATTAGTTACTATTAGTAATTGTAGCCTGCAGCTATGGGGCAGAGGACCGTGGAAACAAAGGATGGGAAGAGGCAGGGATGGGAGGGCTCTGCTCAGGAGGGTCTGCTGCAGCGAGGCCTCTGCTGAAACGTGGCTCGTCCCTCTGCAGAGCAGGGCTGGGGCTGCTGCAGACTGACCTGTGCTTGTGCCCAGAGCTGAGGTGGAGGGGTTACGGTGATGCAGGTTCACCATGAGCCACCAAGAGTAAACTGAGGTGGTGGAGGTAGTTTAGGAGAATAAATGGCAGTTTTGGAGAGCTCAGAGGTGTGGGAGCAGCAGATGGGAGCTTTCTGCAGTTGATGATCCTGTGGCAGAGGTAAAGCCCTGGTACCCCACTGGGGCCAAGCAGTGGGCTGGGCATTCCCCAGAAAATTGCAGCTTGTTTTTAACCCTCAGGACCATGGATGATGGTAAGTGCAGTTGCCACCAAGACAGAGATGTCATTTGGTTTCCCAGGTGTCTGAATACTTGTGTGAGGAACCTCCAGCAGCTGAGTCTGGCCTGGCTGGATTGAGGAACAACTCTTCCAAGAGGATTTCATCATTCTCTGTTAGTTTGATGTGCTGATGCCATGTGACCTTATGGAGAGACTTGAAGCAGAGCTTTGCTGAAGAGACTCAGAAAATCCCTGATTTTGGAGTAGCTGGAAGCTGGGAAAGTACTTGGAGACACACCACATACACTCAATGAGTTTTTGCTCTTCCCTGGGTGTCTGCTTAAGACAACCATTCAAATTTTTATTTTAGAGAACAGAAGAGGGAGTAAGGAGGAAGGAGAGGGGCACCACCACTCTGCCCCCCATATCCATCCCTGAAGTTCTCCATCATGAGACACACAGTGATATGTGATGGAAAACCAGTAGACAGCCTTGGCCTCATTGTCCTTTTACAGGCTGCGGTGGTAGGGATGGGGTGACACCTCCACAGTGACAGCAAAGGAGATGCAAAAGCCACAGCACTGCTGGCAGCAGTGTCAATTCCTAGATGGACCTAGAAAACCCCTGTGATCAATTGAGAGGTGATAAGGATGTCTCAGCGTGCTCCTTCATTGCTAATTGGAGGGGGAATTGGATTTGCCTCAGGATGGGAAAAAGAAATCTAGTGAAATTCCCAAGAAGGACTCTTTTTCCATTACTTCTGCAAGTTACCTAAAAAACACAGAGTCTCTTTCATGCAAACTGCAAGCACAGCCATTATAACTAAAGTGGCACTAGTTCTGCTACAGGAAAGTGCCTTGGCACTACATAGCTCCAGCATGCAGCTTAGATGCTCTTTAACACTTCCCCAAAGTGTGTCCCATATGTCTTAAGCAAAACAGACTCTCCGATTTCCAAATGCATCTACCTACAGCTACAGCAGTAGCAGTTTAATTGGGACATGGAAGCACGTGTGTGCTTCTGTGCATGTATACATGACTCTCTAATATTTATTTTTAAATCTTCATATATGAAAAAAAATTATTTTGTGCCTGGATAAGAGGGGGAAAAAAGAAAGTAATTTATTTACTGAACTTGTAAAGCTGTTGTTCCCAGGGAGAGGAGCATAGACTCTTCAGAGGCTTCCCAAATCAAATTGTTAAGCTTTTTTTAATTTTCATGCCTGCTAATTGCTCTGTGCAGCTGGTTTTATTTAAGAGGTTAGTATTTTAAAGTTGAAATGAGGACATATTGCAAACTTCACCCCACAGTTCACTGTGCCATGTACTCTGCACAGCAGCTCAGACTGTTAATCATAGGTGAGGGTTAACAAAGTCAAACTGATGCAATTGCAGGGAAACATGAGGATACAGCCAGACAGAGCAGTTTAGAGCCATTAAAAAGCACACTGTCCCAGTGAAGGACATGCATATTGCAAAATATGTTAGCTCAGGGCATCCCTTTGCACTGCAGTGTGAGGAATACATGCAGAAGTCCTTTTGCAGTAAGGAAACCCTCCAGTGCCACCAATATGATGTGCCTGACTTATTTACTCTGTCTGGGGGAAGATCTGGACAGACTCTTCAGGCAGGGTAGGGGGTCTCCACTCAGAGGTCTGGTTCGGTGCTACAGGAGTGTGAGCAGGGCAGACACTGAGCACACAACCCTCGACCTTCTTGATGCTGTTCCCAAGCACTGATCCTGCCCCCAGTCCATGCACTTCTTGTGCAGGTGTTCCCTGCAGTGCAGAGGTGTCTGAACAGGTTGGTGTCAGTGGAGAGCTGTTCTGTGCTCTCAGATGAGATGCCTAATGGTCCAAATATTATCCAAACATCTCGAATGCCTACACCACCTTGAGGGAAAACTAGGGAAGCACCTTTCCAGCTTCATCTTATGCATCAGATGGCACCAAATATTTTGGCTTTTGTTTTCCTATGACTCCTGTAATTTCTGGTAAATACATTCAACAACTCAGTCAGCAGCAGTAAATTTGGGATGCAGCTTTCCCTTCATACGCTCCCTCCCTGCCACCCACTGCTTGAAATTGTGCAAATACATAAACCTATTACAGGGTTAAAACAAAAATAAACAATTTGTCCTTCATCAAGACAGTTCATATTGCACATGACCTAGGTGTGGCAGAATAAGGCTGCTGCAAGGCAACCCGAATCCAAAACCATTTCACCAGTCCAGCCAGTTGTGCTTGCTCAGGTTGAAGGTGGCAGAGCTGCTACCACTTCCAACAGGCTGCTTCTCCCTTGGGAAAATGTTAGATTAGGAGGATCAAGGGTGTGGAACAGCATTCCCGGCTCTGTTTAGCATTGTCCAAGGAACTGGTAATGTAAAAGGAATGAAAGGAATTGTGTCTTCTGGTAAAATTAATCCCTTGAGGATTTGCAGTCTGTAAGCAAAGTCTGGCTGGGCTGCATAGAAAGCAAAAGCAAGTATTTATCTGGGAGAACTGAAACATTTCGTTAAAAAAAAAAAGTTTCATTCTGTTTGCTTGCAAAGAGAGGAAAAAATAAAAAGAAGAAAAAAAAAAGCCATAATCAAAAGATACCTTGGGAATTTAGAAGAGGAAACAGCTATCAATTGAAGTATGCCATTTTTTCCCAAACCTCAAGGGACTGAGAAGTATTTTCAGTATGTAGACCCCATTCACCAAATAATCTCCCACTGCTTTCAGGAAAAATGAAATGTAATCAAATTCTGTGTTTAAAAATAACCATCCCAAGAATAATTGAGTTAAAAATCAAAATTTCTTCCTGAGGGAAAGTGTTTTGAAGGGTAGTTGTTGCTATTGAACTTGCTAGTAAATTACATTGTCAAAAAAGTTTGTTAGCAGCCACTGGGTAGGTGAGTTACATATCTTTAGCATTTGGCCGGTAAAATAATTTTATATCAAAAAGGCTGATATTTTTCTCTCCTGCCCAGAGCTGCAGGGAGAAAGGAGCTCATGGTTGCTGCTCCCCACAGCAGGGACATGGAATAAGGGACCCTGGAAATGCTCTTGCTGCCCTCTCAGCAGGCAGATGAGCTTTCCAATTCTGAGATATGTTAGAGGACAGCCAAGGAAGAGTTGTTGCTTCTTAACCTTTTCTTGGAGTAAAAATACCTTTTTGATTTAACACTATTATCACTTTCCATTGGTGGCCACTTGACACATGCTGCTGGAGAAAAAGCTGGCTTCTGCTAATGGCTTCTACCCTCTGGAGAAAATCAGAAAAAGATTGAAAAAACAGAAAACAGAAAAGACCCTCTTCTAGTTTTCCACTGTGCTTCTTGCCTTGCTGCCACCAACAATCCCAGCAGAGATGATCCTGTATCACTTTAACTTCACAAAGAGATGATGTGAAAAAACCCACCATTTTTTGATTGTACCAGTATGACAGAGGTGATGTCCTAGAGGTTGGAGGGAGTTGACAGAGAGACCTGGGGTGATGTTATTACTAAAACCCCCCCTGGGCCATGTGCAGAACTTGGAGGGGATTTCTGCTCCACCCTTCACTTACTTTCCTTTAACACTCACAAATCTCTCATTAACCTGCCTCTGTACAGTGGCTTGCTACGGTTTTCCCACTCTGGATACCCACAAAGACCATTAATAAATTGTCATATCTGGGAGACCAGCTCCAGCCTGCAGTATAGGTTCAATGTGATTTATGCTTGTGACCAGTAAACAGAAAAAAACCATCATAGGCATTACATTTTTTTTTCAATAACATATTTGGGAGTGTAGTAAGTGTTAGATCAGCTGCAGGATTGCTCTCTTCCTTCAGTGAAAACTCTTCTAGTAAAACATTAATTTGAGAAATCAAAAGCAAGGGATCAAACAGAGCCTGCTTCCCGGTTCAGTCCTTGATCTATAAACGTCTAGAATTTGTTACAAGGGAAGACCTACATTTCTCAGTTATGCCTGGATGTTACAGTAAAGAAATTGTTAGTGGAACATTTTTAAATAAATATTGAGCATTTCCAGGAAGTGAAAGTGTTTGTTGCTAAAATGCAGTGATCTCTCTAACATACACCAGAAGATACAGTCTTGAGCAAGCAAAATACTTCTTCATTATAATACATATCTTGGTGACTATTAAAAAGACCCAACAAATCTGCAACAGAATATGACCAGCAAGGGTTAAATTCTCCTCTCAGATATATCAGTGCAAATCTGATTATAATACTACTGCTGATAACATCACTCCAAATTTGAGACTGATGTCTTGAAGTAAACTTGTCCCTGTGATTTCAAATATCCTTTACCACTCACTGAGGTATGCAAACTACCATCAGCAGAACACAGACATGCTTTTTTGGAATGAGAAAAAGCCTATTACATGAAAACAATAAAGCCAATATATAAGTGAGAAGGAATTTAATTTGAGGGCAGGTGTATGTTGTTAGTGCTCCCCCCAACCAGCAGATATAAATCTCTTCCTGTACCTCAGACTTCATGTACTCCAAGCTTTCCTCTGAGAAGCAAGGAGAGTTTTCTATTATTAAACTCATTAGTATCTGCCTTGAAAAAGGTTTTCACTTTTTTTTAGATGAAAAACATAAGCCACGAGTTGTATTATGCAATTTCTATCAAAAAAACTCCATTAATAGCCTATCTAATGAAGCATTCAGTTATTTAGTAAAAAAGTGCTTTGAGTGGTGATGACTTTATGGCTTATGCAGCTGTTTAGCAGAAAAAGGCATGAATAGTATAAATATTAACATAATATAACACAATATAAATAATATAATATAACATCATTTAATATAATATAGGCACAAAAGAAAGGTCAGTCCACACCTTGGTGTCGTTAATCAAAACCCATCACTGCTTCCCTGTGGACAAAGGGGCTCTGCAGAAGGGTCAGTGTTTCTGGGGTTTATGGGAAGAAGGCATTTTAAGCTGGCTGTAAAAGGGGACGATGTGTCAGATAAGTGAACTAAGTGATTAGCTTTGTGAAAAAGCTAAGAAGAAAGAGCAAAGTCTCTCCCCTGACTGGTATAAGATGCAAACTTGGCCAGGCGCTGCTTTAGAGCAACAGAAGAGCTCTTTGTCTGGCTTAGCTGAGTCACACAATTATCTAAATAACAGTAAGTACCTAGCAACAGCCTCAATAAACACCCATTTATTTGATTAATCAGCCATTTTGAAACAGGTTTGGTAAACATTACCCTTTCACTTTTGGCTTACATTATTAAAAAGCTGCCCACTGAAGCTGCACCCCACGCTATGAATAACCACGAGAAACCACCGCTGTCCTGCCCAGCTCAGGCAGGTGGGCTGAGCTTAACCTGACACTTCTTGCCCATGTCAAAGCACAGAAGGCAGGTAGAGATCAGTGTAGGATTTGTCACACATTTTCTAGCCATGGGCTCTCAATAAAACTGCTGATGATAATGAGCGCTATCAAAAACTGTGCAAAAATCTGGTTGATCTGAGACCAAGATAGGAAGAAAGAAAAAGCAGAAACTTAAGTTTTCACAAGTGTAAACATTTGCATGTGATATTTAAGGATAACTTACAGTGGCTGGAATGTACTTTAAGTGCCGAAAAGGTTTTGAGTATTTAGAGATTGTGAGAAGTGTTTGCAGCAGATTGGGAACAAATGGAATTTTTTGTTATCATGGAAGATATCAAGATTATTTCCAAAGTAACCCTTAGTGGATTCCTGTGAAAGGGAGGCTGTGAAGCCTAGTTATAGAGCATACAAATATATATGTAAATAGATAGATAGATAGATAGATAGATAGATAGATAGATAGATAGATAGAT